>JAWNPL010000026.1:3938461-4545576 GCA_035047545.1 Drosophila paranaensis | reverse complement strand
TCTGTGGCCGACAGTTTTGTGCTCACCAAGAGCCTCGATAAGAAGATCAAGCTCTACAGCATGGGCACCAAGAGGAAGCTGAATATCGCCATGGCTGTGCTGGCCCACACCCTCGTCTGTCTGGACGAGCCCACCACTGGCGTGGATATTAGCGCCCAGCAGGAGATTTGGCTGGTGCTCAGCGATATGCGTGAAATGGGCAAAGCCGTGCTGATCACCTCCCACAACATGCAGGAGTGCGAGACGATATGCTCCTGCTTGGCCATCATGATCAATGGATGCCTAGAGTGCTATGGCTCGGTGCAAGACCTGAAGCAGGACTTCTATAAGGGCATCACAATCAGGATCCAATTGGCCACCGAAGACGAACTCTTGGCAGTGGGGTGAGCTCAAAGCCGGCAGTAAAAGTAATAGCACACCTCTGACCATACTTTTAGATCTGAAAACTCAACAGATTCAGAAACAGCAGCCGACTTGTTTCCAGAAAGGGTTTCCGACAAACGAGGTAACTTAGACATGGCTACAAATACTCCTTTCCTGCTCTGAAACACATCCCACTGACAACCTTATCCATCACTCATTTCAGCTAGTGCAACAGCTAGTGAAGACAGCGACACTTCTGGTACGTAGACATGAGCAGACGTCAGGCCTCACTGACTGAGGCATAGCTCTCTGCATAGCATAGCATAGCATAGCCTAAACTCTTTTAATTCTCCAGTAGAGACAAGGCCTATGTCCGAAATGAGTACATTGTCCGAGGAGAATCGCAACTCGAGAGGGACACAGACCAATATCAAAAGGCCAACTATTGTAAGTATACGCAAATCGACAGAGCCCTCGAGAGCAACGTTTTCTTTGGGAGACAGCAAATCAACGGTTGATAGGGAAGAGAAACCAGCATCGATTGATATGAGAGAATATTCGTCGGTTAATATGAAAAAAAAATTATCAGCAATTGCTGCGAGGCAAAAAGCATCGATTAATGAAAAGCACAAATCATCGACCCTATTTTCGAAGACCTGGGACCGTATGAGTACATATGAATATAATGAATACTTTGAGTTGATCAAGAATGTTGAGGCGAAATTCAAGGCTGATTTTCCTGACAGCTATATCTTGTAAGAATCGACGTCAGCATATTCTATGACCAACTCTGACCTGATCCCTTGTTAACTTTAGAGAGAGGTACGATAGCCGTGGCTACGTGGTTATTGTAATACCCAACAAGGAGGTCAAGTGGTCCATGATTTTTAGATACGTTGAACAGAAGCGCAACTCTCTGCAAATAAAGCATTATTCGATCAGTGAGTCATCGCTTGAGGACATCTTTTTGGATTTCGCGAAGCATCAGGAATCCGAATAAATTGATCAGCCGAACCTAATTTTATCTACTGAACGACTTATCTTGTTAACTGTCTTGATAGAAATTTGTTTGTGTAATAAACTTTTCAGGGAAGACCATTGAACTCACGTCCAATGTGGAAAGAAACTTCAACTATATTTATCATTCGTGTCGGATGTTTCATGCTTTTAGATGCCATGCGATTAGTGATATTTGCTGTGGAGTCGAGACGCCGAAATACTAGCCAACTTCGACTTTGGCCCCTCGTTTCGCATTAACGCTGTCTCTTCTTTTACTTTATAAATATGTATGCCAGCAAAGAATTTCGGAATTTCGGTACTTTGAACTTTATGGCTTGACTGAAACTTTCCACACACACACACACGCACACTCACAGCCGCTGCTGTCTGGCTCTGTGAGTAGATCAATTAGAGCTTGTCGATATTAATTTATAGATATTTTTGTTGTCTAAACAAACAATTCCGTTGTCGTTAACCCTTCGCTCTCCAATTTCGATCAATTGGCGCTTCTCTTGAACTTTGAACTCCGATGATATGACGTTAGAGGAGGCGCTTGCATGTTGATATAAAAGAGCGAATCGAAATTATGAAATTGTCCATTCATATGAAATCATAGAAAAGTGGCTCGCGCAACCTTACTGATTGCGTAAAATTAGCTTATCAATTTTCATACGTATCAAATTGATAGTGTATATAGTATAGCATACAACATATATTCATTTTCGACTTGCAAGCAAGCTACATATGTATTTCCAATACACTTGAACTGTTTGCAATTGCTTAACTTACTTTCGCGCACTCGCTGTCCCCCGGCAATGCACAACAATATTTTCACCGTCAGCCAATGTTGCTTTACACAGATATATATTATATAGGTATATTAGTATATAAGTACAGTTCAATAAAATACAACAAACTTTCGATAACTTAAATTCAACTTTGTTCATTGTTACATTTCAATACCCGCACACACACGAGTTGTATATTTGTATATATGTATATGGTATATGTATTAAGGTTGATTTATATATATATATATATACGTTGTTCCAGTGAAAGCGATTTGGTACACATTTAAAGAGAGCACATTTCCTACAAAACAAACTTAAGCTAACAAATGAAATCAGCTAAAACCTTTCCCTGCGATGCATTAGAGACTCATGGCTGGCAGCCCCTAATGCAACATCCTAACTATGCCTAGTCCTTGAGCCTATTTGAATTTGTGGCATTTGTTACATTAACCCACTGAATATCAGCTATTTATCCGTACGAGGTAAACAGACATGTGTCTAGACATGTCCTAGTTAACAATTAATATATATATATATATAGTTTCATGCTCTTGCAAAATGGAAGACGTTTCGTTGCGCCCTTAGTTGAGTTGATTATTTAGTTACACGCAGGTATACAATTAGGTCACATTGTTATGCACGTTTTAGGTACGACAACTGCTAAAACAGCTGCTAGTATTTTTGGCAAGCAAATGCCACGGTTGATGCTATTTTACACTATGTCATTTGACAATTAAAATAAATTAGATTTCTCTTATTGTATAGCTCCAGTTGCAGGTGTTAGCTTTGTTAGCGCTTCGTCTCGATTATCATGCGCCAGCTTCGTCAACTGTTGGCGTCGCCAGCGTCGCGAGAGTATCGGCGCGAACAAGTCATAGTCCAGCTGCCTCTGACATTTATCAAAATATATTTGAGAGTTGTCCGCAACGTTGAAGTGCGCGAGTGTTAGACTGGCACAGTAGCCGATGCCAATGGTGACTAAGAAGCCCAGCACACAGAACCACAGATAGGACAGGCGATATAGCCAAAAGAAGTGTGGCTCTCCACTGGACATCGTTGCCTGCACCGCCTGCGCCACTTCAGTTACATTTCTCAGTTCGCATGCGGTGGTGTTAAAGGGCAGTGGTGTTGGAGCCGGCTTCGGACCGCCAAAGCCAATCCAGAAGGAGAAGGTAAGGCCTAGCAAGAAGCCCATGAGCACGCCACGCTGATTCGTACGCACGGTGCACACGCCGAGGGTGAAAATACCAAGCAGGGGCCCACCCACAACGCCAAAGATTGTCAACGAGGCCTGCAGCACGCCGCCCAGCGATCCAGCGCCAAAGGCCAACAGTATGCAGAGCAATCCATAAATACAGGCAATGATTTTGGTGGGCAGCGTTGACTGCGAGTCGATAAGCGCGCGCTTGAAGATGGTCTTGTACAGCGGCTTCAGATAGTCCTCCAGTGTAACAGCCGAGAGCGAAGTGACCGCCGAAGATACTGTCGATAAGCTCGCCGAGAAAATACCCGAAACAAAGAGGCCACACAGTCCGGGATATTGACCTGGCGCAGAAGATACAAGAATGTTACATGTTTCATAGATTTCATTTTGATCTCCTTACCCATGGTGTCCACTGCAAAAAGCGGCATCAGCTGGTCCCGTGACTTGATGCGCCCATCGAGCACAGGATCGCAGTTGCGGTAGTAATAGAAGATTGCCAAGCCGCTGAAGATAGTGCTAAAGCTGAGCAGACCCAGAATAGGCAAATTCCACCAAAGTGCCGACTGTGCACTTTTCAAATTGTGCACACTCAGAAGTCGTTGCACCTGCGTCTGGTTGACGCCATACAGAGAGAGATAGGTGACCATGCCGCCAATTATTAACGACCACCAGGTGTGACGAACGGTTAAGTCCATAGAAAACTCAAAGTACTGCACACGCCCACGGTCCTGAGCCACGTCCCAGATGGCTGCCAATCCACCAGCGTGAATGGCAGACACACCAATAACGGCAAAAATGGCAGCAAACATGAGAAACGACTGAAAGACATCCGTGATGAGCACAGCCTTTAGTCCGCCCAGCGTAGAGTAGAAGGTGCAGACGAGACCCAGGACAAGTATGGCTGTGCCTCTCGGTATGCCCGTGACTGCCTCCAGAGCCAAAGCAGGCGCATAGAGAGCAATGCCCATGTAGAGCACCATTTGCAGGGTGAATGCAATCGAAGCGGCCAGACGTGTCGCATGGCCAAAACGCCGTTCCAGGTACTCGTACACACTTGTCGTGCGCATTCGATAAAAGACCGGCAAGAATATGTAAGCGGCAATCGGAGTGCTCAGCACATACGATATGTTTATGACACCGAATAGCGTGCCAAACTGATACGACTCGTTGGAGACGCCCATTAGCGAGATGGCTGACATGAAACTTGCCATCAGGCTGAAGGATACCGGAAATGTGGTCATGCTCTGGTCGGCCATGAGATACTCCTGTGTTGTTTTCTGCTTGCCGCCCGTGTACCGGTAGTAGATGCCGATCAGAGCCGATATTATCAAAATGCTCACCAACACAAGGGCATCCCACTCATCAAACGTTCCAATGGTCATTTTGATTGTGTGTTTATTTATAATTATTCGGTGTTATTCAACGAGTTTGCAATTATTGATTTTTCACACTGCGCTGTTGCACATCGAGTTGTTGACCTCCTTCACTGTCAATGCTTCTTGCAAATTATATGGAAAGTTCAACATACACATATATAAAAATACGAAAGAAATAACACGCGATTATAAACAAATAACCAAAACAAATCGCGAACCAACCGCAAATACAACCGCAAAGCTTTGCCGTTGAATAACAACTGATTTTACGAAAGCGTTTTAGCGTTGCCACCTGGTGTCGCAAGTCTGTCACTGAGCAATGTATGCAGCTCACTGCTCTTGCTGGCAAAATCGATTAGAAGACATCAAGCAAAGTTCAAACTTAGCTGCGTATCACCAAAACATGTTTGTTTACATTTTCTGGAAAAGCAAGAGAAATTGTAAGACTATAAAATACAAATTAAAATATTGATCACAAAATATTTAAATGTTTCTTTATTTTTTACATAGTTATTAATACACATAGATGTGTATGTACATATGTATACATATGTGAATGTATCAATGTTTAGATTAGGATTTTGATTGCATGCCGCACGTGCCCTGGTGACGCCGTTTGTCGCGCCGTTTGCATTCATCGCTGCAGTAGGAGGCAGTAAAGCAGCAATCAAACTCAGCTTCCTCCAAACAATGCTGACACCATCTTTTGCGCTTCACCGCTTTCAGCTCCTCCTTCAAATTGTCAAGCTCAGCCTTATACCGTGCCAGTTCCTCTTTTAAGAACAAAACTCCCCGCGCCGTCTCACGGTAGCCCATAACAGGTTCTCTCGTTCCAAGCGTTACCCCCTGCGTTGTGATTTCCTGAGTTGTCTCTAATCTGAAGGCCATGGAGCAGCGACGAAATGGCTGCAGGCGTTTGGGTGTTACTGCTGAAATAGTTGATGTGGGTGTTATTTTCCGTTTTTTAGCCGATGCTGGAGTGCCAGCACGTGGACGCTTAGCAGAGGCATTCACATCAGCTGCCTCCATGCAATGGGGTAGTGCGCGGTTAATGAGTTCCTCAGCTTCACGAGGATCGGCATAGAAGTTAAACAAATACATAGGCTGATGCAGCAACATCATATGACACCTGAGTTCTCGAAGTGCTAGATTGAATGTACGCGTGCTCTTCCACTTGGTGTTTAGCTGCGAGATGTCCGCATCTATGGGCAGTATGTCACGTGCCGAAACCAAGGCACGCGAATGGGCACCCCCGAAAAATCGCACATCGTATATATTGCTCTTCTTGGACATCACGCGTATAACCTGTCAAGGAATAGCAAATTCAAATTTGAGTATAGTTTCTATATGTCGTTACGTTTGCTCACCTTAGCCGGCCAGTGTGGCGAGCCACATTGTTTGGCATAGACCAGCTCGTGACGCTGCGTACAGGGCTTGGCGAACCAAAACGAGGATCGTTCCGATTCGTTTGAATAACGATAGCAATCGGAGCAGCGTCGTATCTCACGTATATCGTGCGTTATATCGCGCAGAAGCCATTTAGTTGCATTGTATTCCTCGCCCTCGGTGCCAAAGAAGACGCCTGTGTTGTGCTGCAAGTCGAGCAGGTCAATGAGGAACTCGGACAGATGCTTGTACTTCTTCGATTCGATATTCGCAAATATATCCGACAGGCCCAGTATGTCGTTTTTGAAGAGCACACGCCTAACCAGTGCCGAGTCACGTTCGCTCCAGTACTTTGCCATGTACTTCCGCACATCCTTTTTCAACCAAGTGTGATGTGTTTGCCAACTGTAGCCCAGCAGGCAGTTTAACTCGTCAATTGATACGTGTGGGGGATTTAGCAGATCGGAAAGCTTCAGCAGGCGGCAGGGTGTGCACAAGTCTAGATCGTCGTTGGCCTCATTGGGAGCGTCCTCGCTTTTGATAAAGGTGCTCTGTCGTCTGCGCTGGCGAGCAGGTTGCTCGCTAACGAAAAATACATCATCGGAGCTGTCGGCTTCACGTTTCAGCGGGTCTCGAGAGATGACGTTAATGTTACTATTGTAATCAAGTTCGTACTGATCAGCTTGTGTCACAGCCGCCGCTGGAACCGGTGTTGTTGGCTGCGTTTCGTCTTTTTCATCGTTACACGAATCCTCCACATCAGATTCGTTTAGTGGAAATCGGTGTGGTTGACCCTTGTCCGAGGGCACCGAGTAGTTAGGACGCTGTGGATTTTTACGCTGACAGGCTGCATGAAAGCAGCGATCACAGGAAACACATTTCTTAAGTGGCTCCGACCCTGGCAAATGACACTCGAAGCAGTAGGGATCCGTTTTTAGAGATTCCTGTAGCTCGCTTACTTCCTGAGTGAAACAAAGAGAAACACGTTTTCCTTTGGCACGCGAAGCCTTTCCCTTTGGCACTAAAATACCCTTCTTGATAGCATCTTCCACCGCCTGATGGGCCTCATCTAATAACGGCGTATATTTCCGTATGAAACATAAACATTATGAGGCACTAGTTGAATTTCTTTCTATATTTTCTACGTACCATCGGACATGGACGATAGCAAGCAGCGTTCCAGCATTTTATTGGACATGTATGCGCCATTTTTAAGTTTATGCATCCAACTTGGAACAGCACTGGGTGGGAAGCTGCTAACCATTTTCCTGAATATGGCCAAGAGACTTATGTTTGCAGCAAACTCGTCCTATTTATTGCATTTGGCAAATAATATTGTTCTAAGAGTTGCCAGATAGTCGAATATCAGCGTTTTAGCAACACACAATTTATTCACATCTGGCCACACTGCTGGCAGCGCTGACTTTATTATGATATACAGTTGATATTAAACATTTTGATTGATTTATTTTAAACATTATGGAGTCCACGTCTGCACATTAAATTCTGACATTTTGAAAAATTTTATGGTTTGAAAAACAAACATCTGGCAACGATGCAAGTCAACTGACCAGGTGCGTCAGTGTAGGTGAGTTTAACAACAGCAGCGACCGCGAAAGCAGCTGAGGCCCATGGCCATCGTGGACGCTTCTAAAAATAATTGTTAAAATCGTCGCTCGTTAATCTAATAAGACCCCACTGGTAAGCATTTTAAATTGTAATAATATTCTTTCATTGCATCCAGTGGTTGCAGTGAAACAGAATATGGCTGGAGCTGGATAGAGTGAACTCATCATCGCCAGCGCTAGCTCACCTTCTCTCTGACGTATATAGTTGTCTAACCAGTGTTTAATCATTGCTAATTAGTGACAACGGCATACACTCACAATGCCCGCGTCGACATCTGTAATTGCCGATTTGTGCATATATCTGCTGACCTGGAATGTGGGCACCCATTCGCCGAAGGATCTGTCGCTGACATCCATGTTAGAACTAAATGGTACCACCAGCTGTCCCCAAAACAAACTACCCGACATTTATGTGATTGGCATGCAGGAGGTGAGCACAAAACATGTACTCAACATCTTTCAGGATGATCCTTGGGTGCTAAAATTAGCTGGGGCATTGAACCAGCACGAGTACGTAAAGGTGGAGTCGAAGCAGCTGCAGGGCATTCTCATTACCATGTTCGCACAGCACAAGCACATACCCCACATGAAGGACATAGAGACAGAAGAGACGCGCACAGGCTTTGGCGGGGTATGGGGCAACAAAGGAGCCGTGAGCATACGACTCAGTCTGTACGGCACTGGAGCCGTATTTGTTTGTTCCCACTTAGCGGCTCACGACGATAAGTTGAAGGAGCGCATAGAAGACTACCACCAAATTGTGGATAACCACAAATACCATGTGAAAGGATACCCGCGCATCTTTGATCACGACTTTGTGTTCTGGATAGGCGATCTGAACTTCCGCTTGTCGGGCGACATGTCTGCCTGGGATATACGCACTGCTGTGGAAAATGGGCGCTACGATGAGTTGCTGAAGTTGGATCAGTTATCTCTGCTGCGTGAGTCGGGCAACGCATTCAGCCTGCTGGAAGAGCAACTGCCCACATTTGCGCCCACATTCAAGTTCGTCGAAGGAGGAAACGAATACGACTTGAAGCGACGTCCGGCCTGGTGTGACCGCATCCTACATCGCGTGCAGGTGAACAGTTATCCGTCTATTACGCTGAGTGCCCAACAATTGTCTTATCAGTCGAAAATGGATTATACGCTCTCCGACCACAAGCCCGTCACCGCGACTTTCAGCTATAAAATCGAATCACACGATTTGTCCTACACGGATGAGGAGCTGCACGAGATGACGCACGGGGCGGGCAGCACAATGCCAAATGTTAGTGTGCTTGGCTTTATCTTAATTATAGTCTATCATTATGTATTTCAATTTTGATTTGACTCTTTTCGCTTCTTTTGTAGCCATTTAAAGCAGAACTAGAAAGTTTCCACTGACATATCGCGTCAAGTGTTCCCGCCCAAAGCAAGCAAACATAATCTCATAACTCGCATATCAAGCAGGTATCAGAGAATCTTGCACATTAAATACTCCAAACAATACACCAGTGCAAATTAAATAATCTTACATTCATAGTAAGAATCTCAGTGTGACAAATGGCAGGCTAATCAACTGACTGTGTGACTCCATAGTGCAATTATATACATCTATCTCTTTATACACACGTAAAGTCAAATTTTATCTACATATCATATACATATGTATATATAAGTATACATATATAGCATGTTTAACTATTATTAATAAATCTCTGTAAGCTAAGCAATGCCATTGTTAAAGTTCGAAAGTTGTTGATTCAATAAAGCAATATCTATTTTTCTATAACAAACTCAACCACAGGAATTTACTGGAATGCCTATGAATACTATCTATAAATATAAACCAGATATCAGTTACTGAGCAAATTAAACAGGCCTCGACAATTTACAATAAAACATACAAGTGATCTGTTTTAATTATATAATAATATGAGGTCATTACTTTACATAATATATATAATTCTTGTGCCCATTTAAACATGTATCCTCTAGGTAACAGACCCAAATAATATTCTTTATAATAAGTTGAAGAATAGTATAAAAACATTGGGAATATAAATTATTATTATCTTTTCATATATAACAGATATTAATTAAACAGGCCTTGACAATTTGCTATAAAATGTACTTAAATTATATAAATAAATGAGTAATACGAGGTCATCTGCTTCATATAATATATAATTGTGGCAGCAATACTGACTATCAGTATATTGTCTTGTACCCATGTATATTATAAGTATGTATAACTGATTGACGATAAGCGATTTGAATATATGTACATATTTCATTTCATTATAAAAAGTTAAAACAGGATAGTGAATATAATATCATACTACTATTTAAGAGATTATTTTATTTTTATTACTATACCATAGTTATCTGCTAATCTAATGGAGTGAGTTGAATTTAGGTTTACAATAATATATATTATGAGCCATATGTCTTTTTATTGCCGATCCGTAATTCGCACGTACCTTATCGGTTATCTAAGCAACAAGTGTTTTTGGTAGCTTTCGACCGATGCGTCGGCACAAATAATACATATATGTGTATATGTCTATACATATATCAATAATGACTGTCGTTTGCTGAGCGAGACAAACACACAAAGGGCAACATTTGATAGAAGGCTGATGAAACCAGTCGGCTTTGGGTGGTTTTTGTTCATTTTCTGCTTCGCTTTCGCATGGTTAAACGAAAAGTTGGTGGCACACTGCTGGACGCCTGGTATCGTTATTCTCATAGCAGATACTGGCAGAAGCTTAATATCTCTGCTGGCTGGTATGCCCTCCCCCAGCAACGGCCGTGTTGTGGGGGTTTTTCGTTCTTTTAATTTGCTGATTGTATTAGATAGTTAGTCGTCGGTGCAGTACTTTGGAATATCGAGGATTTGGCGTATCTATCTATCTGCTTGGTATATACACGTGCCGCAGCCGCAGCCGCTGCCGGAGCCAGCAGATACGGCTCTGGCTAATAATTGTTCAGAAAATTGTGCAATTAGCCGCTTTAACGTGTAGTATGAGCACAATAATTTGATTTTTCAGCTTAGTTTTGTTTTGTGGCGCTGCTGGTCGATAACGATTTGAGGGAAAAGTCCCCTAGTCATAAATAGATGAACAAGTACATAAATCATTTAATAATATTACAGTAAAGATAATGAATTGTCAACAGTTAAAAGTGGAACCGTTACTGAATTTCAAACGGGCCCCATTAGAAAAACACGCCCTCCACCGATAATTGGAGCAATCGGCAGAGGCTAACAAAGTTCGCAATGTTTACAAATCAGCGGGAATCCGTGAAGATGGTATTGTGCGGCCGACCCCGGTGCTTTACCCTCAGAGAAAATAAACACATCGAAAAGCAATTTACATAAAACTTTGTTTATCTAATCTCTTATTCAGAGCCAATAGTCGGGCCAGCCAGAGCCAAGGAGCCAAAGAGCTCGCCGAGGCGCGAGAGTATTCCCCATGCCGAGCTGAGGGTCGCAGACTGAAACAGAAAGCTCTCCGGGCTGGAAAATAATGAGGGGCATATGTGCAGTGTGTGCTGCGCGATGTGCGATGTGCAAATAATCTTGTTTGTAAACAAACTGGTTTCGGGTAGGAAATAATTACCAGCTGTTTGTGGAAATCACGGCTGGCAACTGTCGAACGCATCTTATCGCTGGCTGAACTGCGAAGACTCTCTCCACAGAACGATATACATATACTGAATTTTCCTAAGGTCAATTACATTTTTCCGCAGCCAATCGAGCACCTGAAGCACGTAAGATATAGTATATTCCGATAATTCATTTATGAGCGATAACGAAATCTAACAGTTCGTATCAACGGATGCGTAGCGCAGATAAGAAAATTTAAAAAAAAACCCATTATACATATATAGAAGAGATTGATTACATTTCGAAGATTGGCCGCATATGAGTAGTTATTATTATTTAAATACTGATATTCATCTAACGGCATTATTCATAGTCTTGTGCTTATCAACGCTCTGCCGACGCTCTGCACGATTGCGAATCGTCTCCAGCGAACTAGAATTGTCACCTGAATTAGCCACCTACCGTCTGGCTATCGCTCTCCGAAAATAAAAAGCCCCTCCGCTACGGCCGGACGTTTCGGCTGGTATAAAAGCCGACCCTCCGGGGCGATATCGTTCACAGCACAGCCAACGATCGGCCAGACAGCACAGCACAGCACAGCACACTAGAGCGCCAAGAAGCGTGAACAAAGCATACATACATATATCAACAAAAAGCACCGCGATCGGTGAGGCACGCGTCTAAGGGAGTCCCCCAAAAAAGAGTCGATGCGAGCACACGTCATTCGTTAAAAATTTGACAACGGCAACAACAACACTTGGATATACATACATACGTACATAGCAACAACTATTCGGACAATAAAGCAGATGAAGCAACCAGCCGTAAAATCAATAAACTGTAAAACTGTCTCCACGGAAGAGTGACTAAATCGTAGTACAAATTTGGCAATCGGCGATTCCGTTTTTTTTTTGGCGTCTTGTGATTAACAGTGGAAAGATACTGAGCTGCACACACACATCATGGGCGTGAGAGTGATTGAAGCGGATTCGGCGAGCGATTCATATGATGATGAGGAGTGTTCCACATGCAAAACGAGTCACAAGAACAAAACAAGCAATGCCAAGCGGAGCAGCACGGAGCCAGCCACCGTTCACTTTGTCAGCAAGGATCTGGTCGGCAATTGCAAGGAATACCGCATTGAGAACAACAGCCGCGATCTGCGCATCATCGGCAATGGGAACCGCGTGCGCATTGTGAGCAACTCGGGCAGCCTGCACATCATTGGCAACGCGACCAGGCTCAAGATACAGCACAACAGTGGCTACATCAAGTACACGGGCAACGATGGACGCATCTACCTGGGCAGCGACTCCCAGCAGCAGACCGTCGACTACATCGGCTGCAACGGGCTGCTGAAGGTGGTCAAATCGCTGCAGCTCCAGGGCAACAGCAAGTCCAATAGCAAGCGCACCCGGGCACAGCAGGTGCCCAAGGATACGACACCGCCCACAAAGGCAGTTCCTCCTCCGTGCCTTGGCGTCGAGATCGACAACAATCTGACAATAGTCAACGGCGTCGCCGGCAACATTGTGATCAAGAATGCGATAAATGTGAGCATCTGAGCTCTGCCAGCCAACTCCTTTATCTCAAGTCCAAAGTTTAAGCTTAGCACCTTGCCTGCTAGACGACCAGTACGAATGGTTCCTATTGTTATACATATATGTATAAGCATTAGCATTAGCTATCTGACTGCTTAACGTAATCGTCATCGGGCATTGAAAGTATTAGCCGTCACTTAATAAGTGTGCGCATGTTAGCAATACCTGCGTCGTACATGTAATTAGCTTATTTATTATAGAATTATGTATATACATGTATATAGTAACAAAGCCTTACAGATGTGCTTTCATTCTATGAATGATCTCCGCATTGAATATTAAAATATTACATCATTCTGAAGCATACATATATGCCGATTGCTCCATTATTGATTTCCGACTTTTTCCAGAAGTTAGCAAAACCCCGTTCATGCGGGTAAACTACCACATGTTGCTGCCGACGTACTTGCACACAGAGGCGTTCAGAGTGACCCGAGTGGATTTACTTCCAGCTTTCCTAGAATTCAAATCTTACTCATGTCTTGGGCAATGTCAGCAGGTTGTTTTTGTTGGTCACTATGACTTGACCCACTTTGCCGCGTTGCCAGCGACGATAATAAAAAACAGAAAAAATACCCCGGATAAGATACAAACTTTCGATTGATGTGCTGCCCACTGATTAAACAAGGCATATCATTAAATATCATACCTTTTTTTTAGTAATTGTTGTATTTTCGTCGAGTGTCAAAAAACGCTCGAGTGTCGCATTTAAATTTGTTTCGGGGGTTTTTATTTCCAGTGCACGCACATAAAGCGACTAAATTGACAACAACAACGAATTATAAATGTGTTTAAGGCCATTGTTTTCAAAATCCATTGACTGATAAGAAAATATATTAAATATTTTGTACCTTGAATTCTGCTGGAAGCCACAGGAAAAAGAATAGTTATCAAAATTTTAGGCAAAAATGATCTTATCTGCGTTGAGCTTATAGAATCATTATAAGCTCAACGCAGATAAGATCATTTTACCCGAAACACAATTGGCATACACGATAATACATACGGAAGAGCGAAATTCGCAAGTTTGTAAATAAAATGTGTTAATTAACATCTAAGTAAATTTGCATTTGGATTCACAGCACACTCACATAAATACACGCAGACTTACGGACATCGCAGTTGCTGCTGATTGATTAACAGTAGGCGGGCAAAAATGGTTTAATAGAAGTGCCAGACACTATATATATTTATATGTAATTTTGCATTTTGTGTTAATTTGTTAGCAACTGTTCCATATCTATAATTCGCATATTAAATCATTCTGGGTCTGTTCAAGCTTGTACGTGTGATGCGCTGCTTTTATCAAGTAATATTCCACCCATTGGTCATATCAAAGACAAGCTTAAAATAATTCTATGCACCCCCAATTAGCACAAACAATTTTTTAATAACATTTTATTTACTTAAAATACAATTGGCCAGCCCAATTACAAATATTATTGTTTACATTAATAACTGCGAGTTGCCGTACTGTTGTGGTGGACCGCAAACTATCGTTACTTGTTATATTAACATTAACATCGCGATATTCGTGCGATAGGCTCATTTTTTCGCTTGCGTTACGTAGCACTAGTAAGTGTGCCATGTTAAACTTACGTTCGGCATGTACGTTTGACGCTCAGTTCGGTAAATTACAAACATTTTGCGACATTTAAAAAACAAAATCATGTTTGGTGCCGCACAAACAACAACGAATCGTATGAACGATTTCGAGGTAGCATCGCCACCCGATGACTCTATCACAGCACTCGAATTCAGCCCGAGCACACTGCAAGTACCCAAGAATTTTCTCATTGCCGGCAGCTGGGACAACAGCGTGCGCTGCTGGGAGGTGGAACAAAATGGAGCAACAGTGCCAAAGTCAATGAAAACGATGGGTGGGCCGGTGTTGGATGTGTGCTGGTCGGACGACGGCACCAAAGTGTTCATGGCGTCATGTGATAAACAGGTTAAGCTCTGGGATCTCGCCTCCGACCAAGTAATGCAAGTCGCTGCCCACGACGGACCCGTCAAAACCTGCCATATGGTCAAGGGTCCAAATTACACATGCCTCATGACCGGCAGCTGGGACAAGACGCTCAAGGTAAGCAACTTACAAACTGACATAATATCAACAAATACATGAATGGGCGAATTGTAGTTCTGGGACACGCGCACCCCCAATCCCATGATGGCCATTAATCTGCCGGAACGATGCTATTGCGCCGATGTAGACTATCCCATGGCGGTGGTGGGCACTGCGGGTCGCGGCCTAATAATCTACTCGCTGGAGAACAGCCCCACGGAGTACAAGCGACAGGAGAGTCCGCTGAAATATCAGCATCGCACCATATCCATATTCAAGGACAAAAAGAAGACGCCCACGGGCTACGCATTGGGCAGCATAGAAGGCCGCGTGGCCATACAGTATGTGAATCCAGTGAATCCCAAGGATAACTTTACATTCAAGTGCCACCGCTCGACGGGCACCTCTGGCTTCCAAGACATTTACGCCGTCAATGACATTGCGTTCCATCCCTTGCACGGAACTCTGGTGACCGTCGGGTCGGACGGCACTTTTAGCTTTTGGGACAAGGATGCGCGCACCAAGCTTAAGTCGAGCGAAGCAATGGATCAATCGATAACGAAATGTGGTTTCAATGCCAATGGCCAGATATTCGCGTATGCCGTCGGCTACGACTGGTCCAAGGGTCACGAGTACTTCAACCCTGCCAAGAAGCCACAAATATTCCTGCGCTCCTGCTACGACGAGCTGAAGCCGCGCGTTAATTGATCGGAGGAAATCGGATTCGATTTTAGCTTAAGCCACACAAACATGTTCTGCGAGTAATCCAAACATCATTTGTATCGTATCATTAAATATCAAAGCGTATCCACATTTGCATATTTATTCAACTAAATCACTTAATTTAATATCTCGCTTTAGTGATCCTTCTTGTCGTCGTGGCCATGGCCATGTCCATGGTCACCCTGACCCTTGCCGATTCCTAGGGCATATTCAGCGGCGATGGTGACCAGAAATGCGCAAAATCCGACGCCGAGACCGCGGAACATAAACGTGGACAAGCGAGAGCCGTGTGTACCGAATGCCTTCTTTTCGTATCGCCAAGCCTCATTCCTACGTCAGCCAAAGTAGTTCCGTCGTTTTGTTATGAAGGGAATAATGAATAATGTATTCGCAGGAGCTTACCTCAGCCAAGGGTCGTTTAAGCCCTGGCGGGCAAGTGCCTCCTTGACTTTCAGCAATTGTGGCACATTCTCCACCTTGTAGACCGATGGATGTGGCACCGTGTAGGGTTCTCCGTGACCATGTCCACCCATTATTTATTTCCTGAAACGATAATTAATTTTTCTTTTTTAATAAGACCACTTGCATTAACATCTGTTAACCTAGCGCTGAGCATTACATAAGTAGGTTTGCGCTTTTTTGTTTTTTGATTGTTCTGGCAAATAAGACACACAAGGAAATACTAAATTATTCCATGGCAATCTAAATTATTTCAAAATATGTAAACAATAGGAAAATAGTACAAAATTAACTAAATTGGTGAAATACACACTTTTGTTGTCACAATATGAACACAATGCTGGCAAAATGTTAAATGTTATCGATAATCTTAAGTTAAAATGTACTAAAAATTGCCAAAAACGAGTAATTTACTTATAGATTTTATAACAGGGTGGCAATCACTCGTTTTCGGCAAACAAATTCAAATTATTCCAAAATCAAACAAAACTGTAATTGTCTTTTCAGCAAAAGAAAACATCAGTAGATATTTATATTTGTTGACATATTTATTCATATTTTAAGTTTATTTTGCAATCAGTAGAACATTTGTAATTTTTAAACGTGCTTAAGTGAAAATATACATAGTTTATTTATATCCGTTTTTTAAAGTTTTTTTTTGTTTTTCCATTTAGTTTTCTAGTTATACAATAAGTAATAGTAATATACATATATATGTTTTTTTACGATTTATGTTAATAGCGTTTTCTTGCTCCTCTCACACTTTTGCAGATTAACTGTGATTGCTACAATAAGAAAGGGAACATTTTTAAAGCAAAGATGAAAAATTATAACAAAATACTGTTCTTACGCTTTGTCATTTGCATTGTATGTATGTACTGTAATAGCTAGGTATAAAAATGCACGACATGCATGCCAATTATTTCATTTAAAATACAATACATATATAATGTTTATATAGTTCATATTCATATTCATTTCTCACAAACTTAAAACACCAAAGTCAGAACGAAATTCGTTTTCTTAGTTGTTCTCTCTTTCAGCGCTCGGAAATGCAGAAGGCTTGAACAATCAATCTACCAAGGTTTCAATACACACTCATCTTTAAACTTGTAACTACTTTTGGAAGATACATTTGCAAATCATTTTTAGGTTTTAAGTTTCACACATCCAAAAGATCCTAAATAATATATATGAACAATTGTCAGCTCTGTACGTTTTGCCTTGCACTTAACGAATGTTTTTTTTTTTTATAAAAATGTTGGCATTTCATATCTATATTCTTTTTTTTCTTTTATCTGTTTACTTATTAATCTTTGTTTTTTTACTTTTGTATTTTTTGTTTTGTTTTTGTTAGCTGAATCACATTTCGAATTTCTAAAGATTAGTTACATAATTTAACACATGTTGCTACAACAATTTAGGTAATTTTTTGAAATCAAATTGTACTTTTTTTTATATTTTACTTTTAACTTTATCTTCGTCCCCGCGCGCAAGCTGTGCGTGGCCCCGCTGGAAGCTTCAATTGGGGTAACTGCTGCTGGCAGATTAGACACTCTCCTCGGCCAGTATCTCGTTGAGCAGGCGATTGAGGCTGTCCAGGCCAGTGAGAAAGCCGCCGTCCGGCCCATGGTGTACAGGCGCGGTGGCTGCCGGCGTTGGCAACATACTCCCATTGCGCGGCACGAATGCCGTGTGGGCGAAGTCAATGAGACGCACGTCCACAAAGCAGGCCGAATCGTCCGTGGGCGGTGCGGACATGTCCAGCGACTTGGAGCCATGCATTAGCGCCGAGTTGCGAACTGCAGCTGTGGATGATTTAGGCTCGCTGTTGGTGTTGTTGTTGTCGCCCTCGGCACTGGCCCGCCGCTCCAAGGAGTCGAGCAGAATGCCAGCGAGCAAGGAGTTGGATATATTCTCGCAACTGCGCTGCACGGCCGACACTGTGTGCGACTTCGAGGGCGAGGAGACAGCCGACACAGGTGTGGATGTTATTGTCGACTTCTTTGCCTCTCGGGAGTCATCGTGAGCCGCGTAGTGTTCATCGTCGTCCTTGCAGCGCAACCGCTTCACGGCACCCTTTACTGACTTTAGTGACGAAGCACTGGAGGAGGCGGGCGAGACAACCGACTTCATTGTCGCGCCTGAATTGCCAGCCGTGTGGGGTGGCGAGGTGAGCTCCAAGCTGCCCGCTGTTGCTGCATCGAATGACTGCTGCGACTTGTAACGCTTGAACATGGCCTCCGTGGGTCCAATAATGCTGCTTTCGTAGTCCGAGCTGCCGTCATCGGAGCTGTTGTTGCCTGTCAAACGGGAGCAAAATATGAACGGATGAGCATTGTATTAGATTCATGTCTTTCTTAGCTCGATGACTTACATGTCTGTCGCCCGCTGGCCACGGCCTTGATTTGCTCCGATAGGCCGGAGAAATCGTCGCTGCTGTTGCTGCTGTAGTTCATCCAGGAATCTCCGGAATGTGGCGATGAGGTTGTTACACTGGGCAACGTTGGCTCAGGATCCAGGAATACTGTCTCTTCGGATATTGGAATGAATGCGGGTGTGGCGCTCGCATTGGCACTGCTGCCCTTGCCGCCAGTCAACGATTTCGTCGGCAGGACACCGCAGCTACGCGGCGGCGGCATGGCAGACAAATGCGAGTGCGAATGCTGTCCTTTGTTTCTCTCATCATCTTCTTCCTCCTCCTCGTCGGTGGTGGTGGTGGAGCTGGTGGCTGTTTGCTTGACGCCACGTGCCGCCGCCTCCGCGAAACCGCGTTTGTGTAGGTGACGCCGAGTGGCTAGATTCAAGCGCGAGTTCGAATCATTGGACGCATCCGCGTCGTAATTGCAGCCGTCGGCTCCTGTGCTGCTGTTAGTGGCCGAGGCGTTGCCGCTGTCAACGGCCGCCACCAGCTGCAAGTCCTCATCAGTATCGTGCGGTTCCAGTTCGTCTCCTGCCTCGTGTCCCGCCTCATCGTCTTCAATGTCATCCTCGTCTATGCTGTTCTCCGGATGATAGTCGAAGGCAGCTGTCGGCTGCAATGTCGCAGACTTTGGCGCCTCCAGCCAATCGTCCAGATCCATTGACGGCGGATGTGCCATAGGATTCTCTTCGTAGCCTTCGTACACGATGAGCAATGAGCTGTAAGTGGAAAGAGTAGATATTTGAATATATTTCTCGAATGGAAAAAATCCTTTTGTGCTTACCAGGAATAGAATCTGTAACTGGACTGCTTCTCAATGACACGTCGCAGCTGGAGCAATCGCTGCAGGATCTTGCGTATGACGCGGATGCGCAAACGAAAGCCGTTGTAGAAGAAGTCATGCAAGGCGGTCTTGAAGCCCGCCTCGTTGAGTTCTCGTCCCCAGTACTTGTCACGCTTGGCGTACTGCTCTATGTCCGCCTGGTAGGTCTGCATGCCGCAGAGGCGCACGCCCAGCGAACCGGAAGTGCTGGCCGCGCACTTAGCCATCTGCTTAGATCGCTTCTCTGCGGACGCATCGTCGCCATGCTGTCGAGTGCCCATCTTCAGGTCCAGAATACAGGGATTGCGGAACTGCGATGTGATATTCTCGAGCATCAGGAAATCTGTGAAGCGGAGAATTCAATTGGCACGTATTAGATGGGCAATCTCAACGGTAAGTGAAGCATATAATCATTATGAAGTGGGTTTTCTGTCCAAGTCCCGGTCCCGAGCCATGGCACAGGATACTAACATTGCTTATTGGAGTTGTCAAGTTGCGAAATGCTCTTAATAACATCGGCCGCATTTCCGTTCTTATGCACCTTCATTCTGCAAATAATCCAGGCGAGATGTGTGGGATTAATATGGAATCAAGCGAGACAAATGTACAATGCTGCGAACCCCTTATAGATGGCACAAATGAGTGACCTAAAACAAAATAGGCTGGAAGTTTTCGTTTCGTTTCGATTCTGTTTGTTTTCGTTCGCTACAGGACACGATCTGTTCCATTGAAAACGCACTGGCGCCATCTGGCGACGAGTAGCCGCGCCCAAAGAGAGCCGAATACAGAAACTTCTGCAATAAGTCGCATAATTTGGTCGCTTTCAATGGAACGGATCACGGCACAGTTTCCATTTGGATTGTCGACAAGAAAAAAAAAAGAAGAAATCTCATACACATAGAATGTTGTAATATTTGCATACCCAATACCCGTAACAATGTCTGACAGGGGCGAGTGCGTGTTTGTTTTTTGTATGCATTGCACAATCTAAAACAAAAATAAAATTCATTTCCATTTGCTTGGCTGAATGCTTCAGTCATGTGTGATTTATATATATAGTATATCATATATACAAATGTCAGTGTGTGTGTGTGTGTGTGAGTGGGTGTGTGTGTGAGTGCGTGTGTGGTATTTGTGTGGCAAGGTGCAGGCTGTCTGGCTGTCTATGTCTATGGATGGACAAGACTTCGTAGTGCTTCTACATACCTGAGTACTTCGTCCCGCTTGCGCTTCGAGGCGCTCATCTTGCGGACGGGCACCGCGGCAGCATCGTCCCGGAAGCTGGGCGAGTAGCGCTTGTCCAGCTTGACGCCGCCCATCGAGGTCGCCTGCATAACGCCTGGAAATAGAACGGGACCGGCGTGCGATAAGTTTTTCTGTCTCTTCTCGTTTGGGTTTATTTCATTTTCTCTTTATTAACTATTATTGTCTTGAGTATGGCGTTCTGGTCTTGAGGTTAAGTTTTAGTTAGAGTTACGCAAATGGGTGAATGGACCTGACTTATAAGAGATGGTTTAGTAGGCACATCGTGGATGAAGCGTACGGCACAGACGAACATGACAAAATAATTCTATAATATTTAAGTTTATTTTCTATATACATGTGCATATATACAGACCCGATACAGGCTGCATGCTTCTTTGGACAGTACAGTTTCGGATGGACAGAAAGCGTTATGATTTATACATAAAATTATGGCTTATGATTATAAGACCTAAGCTAAGTTGTGGAACAGAGTGCAGTATCAGACCTAGGCAATCGATCGAGAAACAGTGTGCATAAATCCGAAAGGGTTTTCACAAATTGCATTTTCCGTTTGATTTTCTTTTCTTTGGTGTTTGTTTGTTAATTGTGTTCTGGCTTAAACTATGAGAATATATAGGTATTCGTACTTAAGGAACTGAATAGCTTAAGATTTAGTTTGGAAAATAAGTATCGCAATTGCATTTGCATAAAATATATATATATATAGTAAAATATAGTATAAGTATATATATAGTATGTGTTTTATTCATACAAACCCGTTGATGCCATATTGTCATATTTGGCTTGCTTGCATTTCTAATCGGCTTTCGCACTGTGAGAGTCTCGGAGACGTTCAGTTCCAGAGACAGACAAAGCAGAGCAGAGCTGAGAGCTGAGTGCTGAGTGCTGAGAGTAGAGAGCAGAGCAGAGCAGAGCGGATTAGGATCCGATCCGATTAGATTTAGATCGGCAGAGGCCTAGGGACGAAGGCGACGACGATGACACATGACTTTAGTTAGCTCAACAACAACAGCGTACTCGTTCGTATATTCGTATTCGTACTCGTACTCGTATTCGTATTGAGGGGCAGCACGATGTCTGTTCTGAACAAACACATAAAATAAAACACGATTTTTCGTTTTGCGAGATATTGGAAATAAATGTGATAGTTTTGGTAAGAGTTTTAGTTTACGCTTTCATTCTGGAGGCTGCTCTCCGTTTGGGTTCATTGATTCATTGACTGGTTCAGCGGCAGATCACGAGCACGAGGTCTGTCAGTCGGCACTTCGAACCTTTGGATAATACGAGTATAGAGCGTAGATATGTAATGGCCCCAAGCTACAGGCTGGCTGTACGGGCGTGCATCATAATAGTAGGTTTTATTTTTATATCTATATTGTGTTTAACTTTTCAGAAATTGCATAATTTTTGTCGATCAAAAATTGTACAATCCTTTTGGTTGGGTGCATATTGTCAAAGGTTTTTACTTGTGTTTTTAGTTTGTTCACAATACATACAAATATATTTATATATAGTTGCATATAGATGTATATAGATTAGTTAAAATACTTTGCTGGAGAAGAGTTGGTTTTTATTTTTGCGACTTACCCATTGCTGTCACTGCGCTACTAACTAAAAGTTCTTATGTGGTAAAATGGTAGTGTGTGCGTGGAGGTAGGTTTGTGGCCAGGCGCTTGGACTACTTCCAGGCGTCGAGTCAGACAATAATTGGGCATGGCAGCTATAATAATTTTATTTCGCTTTTCGTATTACAAAACTTTAAAAGCTATTTAATTTACCTAATATATTACGATAAGGTTCAGTCTTATTTCATTTTTTTTTTCGTCAATTTCTTTTTCTTTTTCTTTTTTTTTTCTTTATTTTTTTTGTAGTCTGTTTTTATTTGTCAATTTTCAATTAAAATGCTTACAAGCTACGGATATCACATATAAGAATATAATACTTAAAATAAAATGATATTGAATCGCGTTTTGGCTTTAACTAAGGACAATACAGAAGAGCGCATAAATTATTGATGTAGTTTTTGAGTTTAGCTTGATTTCGTGTCTCGATTATTATCATTGTTGTTGTTTTCTTATTTATTTTGTTTTTGTTTTGACAAATGCGAGTTAGTACAAAAGAAAAGTTGAATACAGCATCGAAGATTTGGAAACTGAAGACAAATGGTAATAGCATGTAATTTTTTAAATCAATTTTTATTTCACTTTATTATTGGCAATTCTCTTTTCTTTTTCTTTTTTGATGCATGATAGAACGAGCAGTTAATTCATAACGAAATAGATATATGTCAATCTTATGAAGCGCTTCGATATAATCGATAATCGGTGCGGTTGATCAATAAGTGAATATAGTCGGTATCTTACCTTTGTACTTGGGCACAAACTTCTGTACGTCCAGCGGAATGTTCTGATAGAAGTCCAATTCGCGCAAGTTCAGCGGCTTGATCACCGTCGACTGGTTGAGCAGCAAAAGGCGCGTGTGCCCTCCCACCTGGAATCATAAATAGTAGTTGAACTGATTACTTGACAATCCGGCAAGATTACTAAGCCCAAAGTTACGAATCTCTATTTAAAAACACACTTAATTATGACCCTTATCATCGAACATCGATATTAAGCGACTCTGAGCGCAGGGTATGGTATGCAAGTGTTTTTTCGCAGATCTTACAAGAAGGTAGTCGCGTGGTCATTCCTACAATGTCTTATCAGAGCCTACGTCATGCGACGCCTTGATAAGCAGCTGTTGTTTTGTGTTCCAGTGTAATCAATCCTCCATTCTAGTCTTTAATCTTTACGAGCTTTACTTGTCAGCCAACACTCAGAAACATATTCAGCATATCGTCATATGCTCTAGGTCTTATTATGGGTCTATGTAAACAGAGAGGGTGAGGGAATAGAGCGAAATTGACCTGGTTGCGTGTAAATGTAAATCGTAAAAGTGAACAAGAAACAAACCAAACAAAATTATACTAGATCTGTCGAAGATGTAAATAACGAATGCTACTCGAAACAGGTATACAAGATTTGAAAGCATAGTTTAACAAGATGACATAAATTTAAAAGTAAAGTAAGTAATATATTGGCAATATTATTTCATTTCGTACTTGAACGTGTTCTTCCAAATCAGGACTCCCAGGAAATTAGTTGAGCGCCATCTATTATCAATGCGATGCAATCGATTTATTATTACTACAGGTTGAAGAATGGACCGCAAATTCCCGCACTCCCACAGCCTAAAGCCCTTAGACAATCGGCTGTGATTAAAATTATTCTGAATCAAAGTACAAGGGGATCCGCAAATAATGTAACCACTCGTATATCGAAGAACGCTAATCTTCAGTACAGAGCAAGTGTCGAGAAACCCCGGGGATTTCTAATCTGGCGGACCCAGTCATCAGACGCGGATAAGCGAAGAGAGAGTAAATCGAAAAAAATTAAGCCTGCCAGACCCTCAACCACTGTAGCCCCCCGTAAATCGCATATCGTTACGCAATCGCATGATAGAAAAAGTAAAGTCAAATCAACCCATTTCAAGTCGATGAAGAAAATTTCAATTATGAAGGACGATATGTCCACTCGTACAACCAGAATCTGTGATTCGGACCACGACGGCCGCCTCATATTGAAAGAAAATTTTCGCCTGCAAGTCGATAAGCTGTTCAATTTGTTATTTTCTAGCACATCTACATTTATATCAGACTTCCATGACAAGCGCAAGTCCACAGACCTGAATATGGGTCCATGGAGGCAAAGCAAGGATGGTCAGCAGGTGCGAAATTTTAATGTAACAGTTGCTCTCCAAGCGAACGTGGGCCCCAAGACCTCAAAGGTCAACGAGTACCAAACAATGCGGGCTTGTAGCGCACCTGGAGAGCTATACTCCATAGATGTGCTAAGCGTTAACGAGGGCATACCCTATGCCGATGTTTTCAATATTAAAACCCACTACTGTCTAGCAAGAGCAGAGAACAACGGCACGGATATGCTGGTCTTTGGTGATGTCAACTTTGTCAAGTCAACCTGGGCGGTCGTCAAGGCATTCATTGTGAAGCACTCATACGAAGGACTATCCGAATACTGCCAATGCCTACGTGACGAACTACAGAAAGAAGTTAACAAAACACAACATAAATGATTTGTTGGATCGTTGGATCATAAACGGAAGGCCACGTCGATGCCGGCATTATCTTAATCGATATTCGTTGTAAATAGAACGTTTCAGATTTAACTCGATCTGATTTCTGGGATGGTTTGTTATTCAATTGATAAATCCCACGCATCTTTTTTTATTTGTGCTTTTTATTTGATCCAGAATAAGGCTTGGACTGCTTCACTCATTCAGTGAAGATAACTGATCTGTCGTTTTATATCGAAAATCTTTTTCATAATTCGTATAAATGAAATTCTGATTGGGGATTATATTAGCCTACCTGATTGGAAAGCGGATGAAGTGCGACCTCATCCTCGTTATCCTGGAGATCCTTACTGAGCTGAGTTGGCTTTGTCTTGCTGCCGCAACTATCGGCCGTCGACTGTGAGTTGTTCGACTCGGAGCATTGCCTTAACCAAGACGAATGTACTTTGAGAGCGGCACCAGAGGCGGGTGGATGAGAGTCGATCTGCTGCTGCTCCTGCTGTGTTTTGGTGGGCGTGCTGCAGGCGCTATTATTGTTGCCGCTGTTGCTCACCGATAGTTGCTGTAGATTGGCTGTTACCAGACTGCTGCTGCTGTTGATGTTGATGTTGCTGTTGGCACTGTTGCTGCTCCTTGGGCCAGCCACATGTTGCTGCTGCTGCTGTAGAAAGCTGGATCCGCTGGCGAATTGCAGCTGTGATTGCAATAGGCTTAAGCTATTTGAGATTTGTGCAACCAGCTGGTGTTGTTGCTGCTGCTGTTGCTGCTGTTGTTGCTGCTGCTGTTGTTGCTGCTGCTGATGTTGATGCTGATGTTGTCCATGGATGCGTTGGTGTTGCTGCTGTTGTTGTTGCTGTATATTTGGAACATGCTGCTGATATGACGACAAGTCAGAATCTCCCATGCCCCAATCCCCCAAGAAATATACCATTCCCTGCCGCGCGAAACAGTTTAACGAGTTTACAGTTGCAGTTGCTCTTGCTGCTGTTCTATTTCCCGTGGCTGTTCTCCTCCTCTTCTTTTTGTTGTTGTTGTATCTGTAATGAGCAAACAGAATTGCATTACAATTGGGTTAAGCAAGCGTCAACCGATCGATCGAATGGAGACCCCCCGGAACCGGTTCTCGAAGCACGCAGCACACACGAGTCACATAGAGCTCATGCACTTGCACATTCCCCTCGGATCTCGGGCGGGTTCAATGTCATTTCCTCTACGGAACGAGCCATGCAAACTATATGAGTCTATGTTCCGGTAGCGATCTGTGCCTTCACACTGATATTACATCATTCGTTGATAGTGCAAAGCACTTAATCATCGTTCTTTGAGACGTGGATGATCTACATTAAAAGCCTATACTATTTCCTATTATGGAATAAAGAACCTAAAGAGATTTGATTGGATCTTGAAACCATATAGTCTCCGTTATATACAAACAATACCTATATATCACTACTGATCCGAGTTAGAAGTCCGGACTGTCCTAATGTCAATAATAGTCGGTGTATTTTATAGTGCTATTGATGCATCCGTGCTATAGTTCACGTACGACTTGTAAAGGTTATGCTGACTAGCTTCACTCTATAAGAGCTTATTCTGCATTAGCGTTCATCACTCTCTATATTTATTTTAGGATTTAGCACAGGAGAGGAAAAGTCGTGCCCAATATTTTAGACTCTTTTTAATTCTTGAACAATCTTGTATTTAACATCGCAGTAGTTAGCTAGTTAACTGTCTGACTATTATTTGGCGATTAGCCGAGTGCAAATACTTTGTGTGTTCAGCTGAGCCTGCCATGGCAGATAAGTCATTGATGCATGCCGCTGGCACCATGATCTACACGGCTCACAGCACATATTCCACATTCAAATAGAGCAAATTAATGAAGCGTATGTCTAATTGATTTCAATTGAATTGAGACAAGTCGGAGCTGTGATTGCTCGCGACCAGGCAGGCGTGTGCCGTGTGGTGGGTGAATCGGTCGTTGATACTGCGGGGTTAGCTGGGGCCAAGCAGCAGTTATCAATTGGGCAAATGTTAATTAACTTATCGTAGCTTGTGAAACTCGCCACCATCTACGAATTGCGCATTCGTCTGGGCAGGGAAGACGCCCCACGTCATCTCTCGCCAGGCAGATGCGACTGCACGGAATTAGCAGACAAAACTGCAGACGTCATAAAACGAGATAGCGACCAGAATGCTAATGCATATTTGCTACTGTAACATCTCTGCTTATCTCTATTTGTATCTGTAACTGTGTATCTGTATCTGTATCTATATCTGTATCTGTATCGGGTGTTTGTATCATTCATTACCTAGCAAATATGTGCATATGGCTAATTGCGTTAGACGACACCAACAGGCCAGACGGCGCGACTTTTAATCTGCTTTATCGCCTTGCCGTTGCCAACTATTATTATAGCCTGCGTTTTATTTGAAATCCATAGCTATATACATATATATGCATGGTCTCTCTAGACATTAGTTTTTCTTAAAGGGGAATCACCAATCGACTATATATAACTGGATAATGATAAATGACTTCTGTATGTCCGTAATCGTCGTGTCATTAACTTGAGACAGTCAACGATCGGGCATTACTCGCGTATCTGGCGACTGATCCAAAAAGTTAATTTTGTTGCTTTCGTTATTTTCGCGACTCAATGCGACGCATCGTTCACTTATCTCTCTGACTGCTCAAATCCATATGCTACTTAGTGCTCGTCTTTTCGCAACTTATTTTTAACAACTCGGCTATTATTAATAGCGCAGCAAATGCGTCAACTCAAGGGGCTCGCAATAGTAAAAAACAATTGTTGGAACACGGAACACATTGAAGGCCTATTCGAGCATTTGATCAGTGTTATTGCATTTAATTGGCAAGCGATTAGAGAGCGACAGAGAGAAAGCGTTAATTGCGAATCAGACTAAAGCAGAGCGAGAGAGATAGCATTTCAGCTGAGTCAGACAAAAGCATTCGATAGACAATACAGACAGACAGAAAGTCATACTCATGGGGCTATCCTTATCAACAGAGACCTGGCCCGCTCGTTCAGCCCACTTAAACTGGGCCACAAGCAAATTTCGATTCACACGGCAACAACAACAGCAACAAAAAACCCAAAATGAAAGTAAACAAAAGACTGAAATTTCCCATGCTCCACATGGCTGTGTGTGCGTGCGTGTTAATATGCATGTAGCTTATATACACACATATGTATATATATATGGCCCATAAATGGGTCAAATCGATAATTAAACATCTGTCTTTAGCCAGACAAAGTGCGCCTACCGTTAGTTGATTGCAAACTGCACTTAAATTGACAACAACAAAAAACAATGGCATTTAAATTATTATTAAAATTCAAACGCAAAAAGAACAACGCAAATCTGTTGTCCGGCAACAAATCGCATATATATATATATACATATATATATATATATATATATATATATATATATATATATATATACATATACACATATACACATACACACATGCATACACTCATATGGCTGTGTGAAATATATTACAGTGAAAGCTCTCTTTAGCGAACTGCTGTAATTCTGTTATTGCAATGTTAGCTTTGCAGTTTTGCTAGTGATAACATGTATTTACTAACACAGATAAGATAGATAGCTAAATTGCATGTTGAGCATTTTAGTCAAACATTATTGGTTTATATATTAACACATATATGTACATATATGCATATAGCGTCTGGCAAGCTTTGCTTTAACAACATAGACACGTATTGCTGGCTCTAAAGAATGCTCGCTTATCTGTCTGGCTGGAATTTCGTATTATGTATTTATGTTAGAGGTGGAAACTTCACACTAATGAATTGAAACTGCCTTGGCGCATATTCAATATTATCATTTATTGGGGGCCCAGTTCTGCTGGCATCCGATCCGAAATTGTGTGCCAATTGTTGGGCAAATATTTATTAAATTCATTTAGCACTTCAGTAAATATTCGGCGTTAAGGCTAAAGCTCCGCCACGCATTGAGCTATCATCGAGGAATCGAATGATCCCAGAGAGTGTTTATTTATGACCAGAAGCGAAAACATACACGCGCCTGTACCTATCAGCATGCACATGCATGTAAATCAACGCCTAATTCATTTATCGCCGCAAAGAGGAAAATTTTGAAACTGGAACGCGTGTAGAAAAAAAAGGCCTGTCCCTAGTTTACAGTAGTCTTTGTCTGTATGTTAGCATATACATATTCTAATACATATATATGATGTACGTATGTATGTGAGTGTGCATGTATGCATGTGTGACTGATAACAGAGGATGACAAGTGAGAGCGAACTTTGAGACGAAAGAGAAATGAACAAAAAAAAACCATAATAATTGAAGAGCACATAGAAACAACTAAATCGAATAATGAGCTGATGGAAAATGGCAAACAGGCTATTAATTAAGATGTTATTAACTATGGGAATTCCCCTATGATGGACTTCCAGATGTTCTATTGTCCCATTTTATCAGACAATCCAATTTGAACAATCAACACGAAAAACGTGGAATATATCTTTAAATGCCGTACTCTACATTGTGTGTATGTATGTACATATATTAACATACATACATACATACTTAATTATTTACTACGCATTAAAATGTAGGAAAAGAAAGCCACATGGGGCTACAAAGCGAATGTGATAAAATAGAGCGAATGCAGTGAGACACAGAAGAAACTGCAGTAAGTGTGCGAATTATACAGTTATTAGTCATGCAAATGTAGAGTTTGTTTTCGAGCGATTGGAGACAAATTTGTCTGATGATCACATAATATTAATTGTATATATTCACATATATATATTTAAGTGTTTTTAAGAGGGAATTCGACGAAATGCGCATAATTTACATGGATTGGCTGTTTCTTACTTTTTTTTGGCAGCTGCAGCGGCGGGCGACATAAAATTGAAACGGGTTTCAACTCAACAAAATGTGTTAATAATTTATGCACACCAACAACACCAGTACACACACACACATGCACGCTCGCTTGATTATAGATTTCTCATATCAAAACAAAAAGCAGCTGTGGAACAGCAAAGTTTACGTGGAACTGGCCACAGTAAAATATAAAAAAAGAAAAACAAAAGCGATGTCGATGTCGATGACGATGTCGATGACTATGACGACAAAAGCAGCAGTTGAAGAGCAGATATAAAACACGTACTCATAGCAACAACACAATAGCCATAACAACAACAACTAGGAAAATAACCCTATTCAAAACAAAAGATCAAGACAAATAGCGAAGCAGCGAACAGCGGCCGACCATAAAAAGAAACAAATAAGAAGAAAAAAAACGCCTCTTGAACTGTCGCTATTCTCTTTCTTTCGCTCTCTTTGTTTCTCTCGTTGCGACTCCTGCACTCATTCTCTTCTGTCAGATTGTCACTCTTTAGACTGCTCTTCACATTGCGTGGTTGTTGCTGCCCATTTTTTCCCATCACCGCCGCCTGCTCTTTGCTTGCTATTTTTACAGCACACATCAAAAAATTAAATAAAGTTTACTAATACCAGCGCATGCAATCACACAACGCACACGCACACAAGCACATTTGCAAAGGGCACGCAACCGAAAAAATTTCTAAACGTTTTTAGCTTCAGTTCAACAAATTAATAATTTACCTTTAGGGATACACTTTGCTGGCTGCTTCAGTTTTTTAATTATTTGCAATTAATTCTTAATTCAGTTTTCATTCATTTGGATGGACACACAGAGTTTCTTAATTCAATTTTCCACATCGAATTTATATGTGAAAATTTCTGTGTTGTACAAAGCACACACACACACATACAATTGTGCATATATATATATATATATATATATATATATATATATATATGTACTCGCTCTGGCACAGAGACTGGGTGGGGGAGACCACAGTTACACTTTGGCTTCTGCTTTGCACTTATATTTGCAAATACACATACACACACACAATGTATATATGTAGTACATATACAATTTTAGCTTCTCAATTAAATTTGATTTTCTCACACGCCTGATTTAGGCTTATTTTGCGCGACTTGCACTTTATCACAATTTACCAGTGTTAAGCGATGAACACGTCCGTTCCGAGCGAGTTGAGGGGCTGAACTGAATGCAAAATATATTTCAGAGGTTTTACCAGGCAGCTAGTGCTAGAAGCGTCGCTTCGACTAGTGCCAACGACCCAACCATTTTGTATGAGTGCGAGCGTGATAACCGTATCGCCGGGCAACACTTGTTCGTTTCCCAAAGTCGCAGCTGTGTGTGCGAGCAGCAACACATATAGCACTGCCTGTGCTCTCAGATACTTTTTTAACAGCTGCGCTCTCCGCACTCAGATACTTTTTCTGCAATACTCTTTGCTCACAGCCTAAGAGCGCTGGCCAATGCAAATTTAGAAGACATTCCCACTAAGTCCTGAGCTTCGGGAATGACAGATATATTCGCATAGTCCAGTTCCAACTGGATATCATTTCATGCAGTGCATATATTAAACCAGGCAAGTAAAAAAAAAAACTAATCGAATAAGAGCCAATCCAGCTAATAAAACATCTTATCAGAAATCCTTTATTACCTTTTCAAGTGCTATTGTTTGAGAAAATGCAGAGAAATACTTTTCGTTTAGAAAATAATAAATAACAATGGTAAATTCTAAGAAATTATTGTCAACAGAATATATTTATTGTATAAATCTTTTGCAAATTGTTTTTTCCTCTCCAATTGTTTGTCCAATAAAAATTTTGCCACAAATATTTACATGCGGAAGCCAACGGAACACCTCCGATGCCCTCTCTACGCCTCGGAAGCTTCCGCGTCGACTTTCCCAACGGTTATCGAAGTCAACTAATTAAATTGTCGACCAAAACAAGAGACGACGTAGACAGTGGAAAAAATAAACAGCTGTTTGTTAAGTGCCGATCCGTCCCTTATCGTTCGCATCTTATCGGCCGTATAGCTCTCTATAGCCACATATATGCAATGCCATAATGTGCCGGACCCTCTCTGAAAGTTGGGCAAAAGTCGTATCAGCTACGGGTGGCAGATTCCACAGCAATTTTCATTTTGACGGACAGCTAATGACTAAATATAGCTTTCTTATTAATCAAAGCATTTTCCATTGCCAGGGTCATTCGAGCTTCATTAAGATTATTGATAATGCTAACAGGGCGAGCTATTTTGGACTACAGCTAGCCGACTCTGGTCATTCTGCACAGTTTTAAAGTTACGGATATACAACTGTAGCGACTATGGTTTCTTCTGACTTTCCACGCCTCCAAGTGGGCGTTAATATGTACTATTTATTGGTATATGTAATTTTTCTACAAGAATATATATGACAACATTTTAAAGCTTCTACCTCTATGTATTAAAAGATATATTATATTCCGCGACTTGCCACACCCCTATTGGGCGTATCCAAAATAAATTTGACATATCATTGGCTGTTCCAAATTTCAAGTTTCTAGCCTACAGACGGACGGACACCAAGACGTACAAAAGTCAGTGATTATATATGATATAAAGTTGGTCTCCGGGCCACTTTAACTGTCTAGTAGAACTGCATTCCAGATATGGGTAAATCAAGAACTTGCAATTAGACACAGTCGGAATTGACGTACTTGCACTTACAAGTGACGTACTCATTGCAATTGGCACGGATAGTGTAAGACCAGCCCGGTGATATCGCCGTAATATAACAATGGAATAGCGTGAGCAGTCAACGGGCGAATGAAGCAACGTCTCTGACATGTGCAAGCCGTACTTTTTGTCCAATATATATTTTGGCACGTTCCGGATACACATAAATTATATATGAAATATATATATATGTATACCTGAGAAGGGGAAAGCATTTTTGTCCTGTCGTTAAATGTCAATGGCTATGGAAAATGCTCGAATCCGTGACGCAACAATTTGATATTTTTACATCAAACGTACGGAAATAGGGAGACGGACAGGCTGGAGCGTGGAGCATAGAACGTGGGCCGCTGATAAAGTGCGAGAGACGACAGAAATGACGCATACGCCCAAATAGACTGTACGGGCCTTAAACACTCGACAAAGAACCGCTGATAAGGGGAGTGGCGCACTTCAAATTAAGGCAATAACTATGTGAATAACACTTAGAGAAATATTTATGATATCTTAAGCCAGTCTTAAGCTAATGATTAATACATATTTTAAACGATTTCAATTTAATAATCAATACTTAAAAAATTGCAGTTATAAATTTAAAAATAAGTTAAGAATAAAGAAAAATTCCCGGACAAAAGTTAGAGCCCAATAAGCTTTAAGCAGTTATCGACGGTGCTTGACTAGAATAGATAGAGTCGGGCACACCCAACTAGGGAACGGTTGTTTGGTATATATGATACTTAGAGTGATTGCAACTACAATTCTGGTCATAGTTCAGGGCTTAAATTGTAGTGTCAGTCATTCTAGGCTTCAGTTACAAATTATGGAATATAACAATAAGCCTGCCGGGAGTACTCGACTACAAAATACTCTGCACTATGCTTAGAGGTGCTATTTGCTCCTCTTCTTCTTTTCTCTTTGCCATTTTCAATGGACTCAGAGTATATTATAATTGCCAAAGTTGATGTTTTCACATGCAGGAACTGAAGGACATGGCCAGCTCTATTCAGCCTGCTAGGATATGCAGCTCCAATAGATATATACATATATGCACGATCTCTTACATACTACTGCACATTCAGCATTTAAGCATCATGATTTATTCAGTCATAGCCTTCAACTAGCTGCTGCTGTTTGACCCTGGACGCCCGGCAGCCAAATGGGCGGCGCCATTCAGGCTCGTTTCTATTGTTCGCCTGAGCTTTGCATCCTTGACATTGGCATTGACTTTATATGGAGGCTGCCCCCCTGTGCACTGCACAAAAGACCCTTTCACAGGCGGCAAGTGCATGCAAATTGAGCAAACAAAACTGATTTTCAGAGATGACTGAACATTTCTCGTGCTTAAGCTGAGCACGAGAAGTGAAGTTGAGCCTCTAAGACGTATTATTTACTGCCTTCGCAGTTTTCCAGCAGACAACAGCTGTTTCCTTAGCCAGTCGTAATCGGCTCACTTAACTATCACAAGACTTTCACGTGAGTCACTTGTGCCAATAAAATTGTAGCGCATGTTCCGACGTCGCCTCTTGATTAGTTTGCCTATTCCACACAATCTAATATAGCATACATATATATATTTCTGTTTATTCGCAATTTGTTCGTGTTTGTCAATCAAAAGTTCTCAGACATTCTCTATATGCATATATATATATATATATATATATATATATATATATATATATATATATATATATATATATATATGTTTATTTGCCTATATTATCATATTCCCATTTAACAGTAAACACTCGACGATTACAGTTTTTACAAAAGTGAAGAGCTTTGATTCGTTTCTAGACAATATATATAATTCTATATAATTCTATATATCTATATAAATATTTTTTTTGCATTTTGTCCTATTTTAAATACATTTTGAATAATTTGTATATATTTCTTTCTCTACGGTTGGCATTTGCGTGTCTTCACTGTACTTTGAATTTGACAATTTTGAATTTTTAGGCTTGTTTAGTGTTTCGTGTTTCGCTATCGCAGCCGATGCGTCTTAGTCATGCTCGATCTTCGGCGAGCCAATTTCGATGACAGCTGCCAGTAAATTTTAAGGGAAATTGTCGCTCTCAGTGGGTGGATTGGACTATGAGATATACCCCATAATGTTTGCTTATAGCGAAATCACGTTCATCTGATAAGTGTTTTGATTTGCGCCACAGATGAGCATATATAGCAAATATCGGGCGACACCTGATTAAGGAAATCGTAGAAGCTTCGGCACGCTTGAAGGCGGAGCTGTCAATGGGATGAGCTATCGTAGTCCTTGGGTGCATCTCAATGACGTGCGGCAAGGCAGGGCTGGGATGGGCTGGGCAAGGACAGGGTCGAGTAGGCTGCTGCCAAGGCTGTGCGGCAGGACGCCCTCTCTGTGGCATTGGGCGGGCATTAGCTAATTGAAGCCACGAGCCACTGCACAAATCGACTGCGTGCTGCAGGGCAATTGCTTTGTTTGATATTACTATATATATAATATATATTTATATAGGAATTATGTTGGTATTTGAATTTCAATTTCCATTCGCACTCGACAATTTCAGTCTTAGTTCCAGGCAGTGCCTGCCTGTCTATCACTCTGTTTGGCAATTCGGGGTAAGACAATTTTTATTGAAAACACGCGCTTGCGGCTCGTTTAATTGAAAACAGTCGGCAGTCGGCAGTCGGCAGTCAGCAGTCGACAGGGAGGGACGGAGGTAGGTAGGCAATTGAAATTTGCAATAACAATAAAGTTCACCTATTCGTTTAGCCCATAATGTGAGTCGCATTGCAACTAAATTGAGTGAATAACATCCATCAGCTGCTTTCATTCGGGCTGCCCATTGTCATAAATCAAAGCAAAACTGATTTGCGAATTAGGAAAAACAGCTCAGCTCAACGCAAGTGGAACACTCGGTGAGCTGATTGTTCGTGATAGTTAAATTTTTATTTATTTGTTTTTTATCTTTTAGTGACTCTGTATATGCTTGGGCAAATATTTTTATTTGTTTCGGCGGAATTTTAAGCAATCTAATTATAATAACTAACAACTAAATTATAATATATGGGATCGGCTGCTTTGTTCCATTCCTTGCGGAAAAAATCTCTCAAGAAAATTCCTAAAGAAAACGTTTGAGAAATTCTTTGGCAATGTTTTTCAAAAATATTTGAAGTGAATATTTTAATACATTTGATCGAAGGCAGTTATATATATATATATATATATATATATATATATATATATATATATATATATATATATATATATATATCAGGCAATACATATATATCGAATCTATATATATTGCCCATACAACAATAGCCCTGACATTGAAGGAAAACTGGCAGCAGAGACGAAATGAAAAGCATTTTTCGATTGGCTATTGCGAAAATCTAAACAATTTACTTGAAGTGCAGACAGAGAGAAAGAGAAAGAGAAAGGGCGAGAGAGAGAGAGAGAGAGTGAGACTGATTTAAAAACACATTTAGCACGCCGGGACGTCACTTCTTAGCCGGAACAATGACCACGAGTTGAGTCCGTGCACAGCCACGCCACGCCGCTGCCCGGCGTATTTGCTTCCGCCTTGATATTGGCTAGAAATCGGGCATTGACTGGGCGCCGGCACGAGGCGTGAGCCACAAACGAATCGTTTGTCGGAATGTGTTGAATGAAATAACCATTGGCCACCAGCCCAGGGCCTCCCCAGCACCCATCACCCATCACCCAGCACCCAGCACAATTTCAATCTATTAAAGAGCTCCGCACACTGACCATGCCAACCGACCGACCGAACTTTATTAGCAGCTGTTGCCAGCTAAGCTGATATAAATCCGTAGGCGGCTAGGCAAATATGTTGGAGTTATGCCAAAAGCATTTCATTGCTCGGCAAGGGCAATACTTGATGAATGCGAAACAAGCCCCTTTAAAAATGTTTGAAAAGAAAGCAAAACAAAACCAAGTCAATTGCTGAGCGCTTGTTTTGATGACGATGCATCAGGGCAGCCCAAAAAAGTAGGCAATGCCTGGCGTAACCTCAGGAGCAAAGATCTATGCAGCAGCTAAGGAATATATTAAATTTTTAATTAAATATTTAAGAATTAAATTTGAGAAGAAATCATTACGCACAGCCGCCTATAAATAGAGAGCAGAAGAGCATTCGTGACCGACTCAGCCAATGTCAATGGCAGCTGACGAAATGCTTGGCCCACATTACATTTATTTCTGTTTCTGTTTCTGATTCTATTTCAGTTTCTATTTTATTTTCTATTTTTTATGCATTTTATATAATTCCTTTGCATGTTGGCGATTTGGCAAACGGAAACGAATTTGCGACGCAAAAATCTCTATACAATATACACATCATATATGCTTATATATGCTCGATATATTCATTTGCAGAGCTGCGCGACAAGCCTAAAAATAATGCCCGCAAATCGGCAGACCGACTCTAATTATATAAGCTATATAAATATTTGAATAGCATTTGTAAATTCGTGTGTACTTACCGAAACACACACACATTATACTATATATACACCTGTGCAGATCAAGTTTAATTTAATGCCAACGATAAGAAAAATAAATAAAGCAAGGCTGCCAGCCAGCTAGCTCGACATCGGAATGCTCTACCTAAGGGGTAGGTTGTATGTATAGGAATAGCAATACTTCAGCATGAAATATGCAATTTAATATTCACAGTTAGCATTTGATGCTTTGTAGAGTCTAATTAGTGGACTGGCCAACTGATATGCCCAGCTCAGTGTAGGGCACACGCAAAAACAATGTGCGAATCATAGTGTGAATTGCAAATTCGTGATGTTGCACATAAGCAAAAAGGAAATTGGTTGACGTGTCGACACACACAAGAAACAAAATATAAACAAAATCATGCGTGCTTCAGCGGCGAGTGCACGACTCGCAGATACCCTCACCCTGAAACCTTGTACAAAGAAAATTACCTTAAAGTGCCTCGACAGTTGGTAAATGCAGTTAAATATTTTTGTTTAAATATTTTAATTATATTTTGAATGATGCATATTAAGATGAAGAACAGGCAGGAGAATACCCTTCCCTCAGAAAAGTGGACAACATGAAAGACCAGCATATCCAGGTCGCATCGAGCAATCAAATCACAGATCAGTCACTCATGAGAAGACTTAAGTAACCTTTCCTAGATCAACCCACCCATAGAACACAATTAAAAATTTCACCGCCAATAATATTGAGTCAATATACTCCCCACGACTAGTAGAGACTATATACCAGTCTTTTTAGGTTAAAAAAAAAAAAAAAAAAAATTAAATAAACAAATTAATTACGCATTTAAATTTGAATTTAATTTATTTTAAAGTTTAGACGAGCTGGGCTGAAATATTGATCTACTTCCAGAGAGTCACACAACTAAATTATGTATATTTAGCTCTTAATAAATTGGGTTTTAATATCCGAGAGTATAAATTATATATTTAACATTTAGTATCCCAAGTTAATCCATAGTCAACTCATTCTTCTTCTCAACAGAGTCCACTACATTCCGTAAGATGGCATCAATCCACTATCATTATATCAACTGTAGGGTATTCGCATCGAGAACCAAATCAAACTAATACATGAGCAGACAGCTAAGTACTCGAATTATTGTTAATGTCTTGTATTTAGTTATATAGCCCGACAGTCGACTGTAATGCATTAGAAATATTTTGTTTTTCTTTTCGCTTACGTCAATGCCAGCCGAAGTGGAAAGCTCTGGCATAGGGGGCGGGACTTGGTGGACTTTCGGCGACAGCAGAACGCTGACCAGAACCTACATCAAAATGATTCCCTCACTCACTCAGCGCACGCATCGTACGTAATCGCGGGCAGCATCAGCGATGATCTATGGCGAATCGTTCCCAATTCAACTGAACTGTAAGCAGGAGGGGGCAGCTCGTTCGCTTTCAGTTTCTTCCGGCGTCGCAAAGGCAAACGTTTGCTTCTTCAATCTGTCTAATGACATAAACAAAAAGTTGCCTCGTCAGCCGCAATTGGAGCTTGCTGTTTGTTTTCACGGAATCTTATAAACAGAAGCGCAAAACATAAACAGATGATGAATGCAAACGGGCGACTGCAAAGGGTGCTCTCTTAAACAATAATAAGCACAAATTCTATTGAATATCATAATTTAAGCACGTTTAGCTAGGAGTGCCCAACCACAAGATACCTTGACTTTGGTAAGGTGAGTTGGGGGAACTTTAGTATTTACAGAAATATTGATATGATTTGAGGGAAGTATAACAGCTCATCGTTGACTTACAATAGCTTCTATAATTCCTATTCAAGTATATATAAATATAACTCGTGCTCCCTGTTGTAACAATTTAAACACCATTACTAATTTAAGCTTAGATAAGATCTCGTTTATGCTGTAATATATACCCACGTTAAAGCCACATTGAATAAATCTAATTACTGCCAGCCTACAGCTGGTTTCCACATATTATTCAATACATTTAAACAAATATATAATATCCCTTGGCAATTCGGAATGATTATTCATGCACGAAATACGTTCACATTTGGCACGAATCTAGATATATATATATATATATATATATATATATATATATATATATATATATATATATATATATATATATATTGAGATTGAGCAAATATGCATATAATTTTAATGAGCATATTTAACATTTAATTATTATAATTCAGCTACTCATATCAAAGGAATTTTCCAAGTGAAATCGTGCAAATATCTATATATATATATATATATATATATATATATATATATATATATATATATATATATATATATATATATATATATATATATATGTGTATATATCTGTCTGTTCAGTCATTTGACTGGGCATAATGGAGTTTAGGCTGTAAGGTGCATGAAATTAATTAGGGCACTGTAAAGAGCAGCACGAGAGCGACGAGAGCGGGATGGAGTGCTCTCGCTAGATGTTCGGGTCTCGGTGCTAGCTCTCTGCCCACTAGGTTAAGTTTGAAGTGAAATTAAAGCAGTATCAAAAAGACTTCGTTGTCGGCAAGCTGGGTGTTGAAGATCCACGACTTGTTGTTGTTTCATGTGTTATATACACCAAGCCCTTTTGTCAGGACATTTTTGGCGCCCCCGGGTGGACTCTTCAGCAGGTGACATCGGTGGATTACATACAGGAGGATTAAATGGATTGCGCTAATAATCAGGGAAGTACATAGAGTGATACGTACATAGACCGAGTATTTAAATTCAATAAAGTGCACTCGAGACATGCAGATTTTAACTGCAGGTAAACCTATGTACATGTGTATATGGCTTTCATTAATTGCTTAATTTCGTTATTTGTACATACATATACATATATTGTCAAAATAATTAGACATTGACCTCTGTCTGCTCTCGAATTTGACGAACATAGAGTCAAAACGGAGCCAGAGAGTTCAGCCTCTGTGTAAAGTAAGAAACTAAAAAACCGTTTCACACAGCTTTGCCGCTCAAATCGATCTCTTAAACTCTTCGCTAGTTGCCTATTATTGGTCGCACAATCGTTGTTGTGTGCGCTCTCGCTTGCGAAGATAGAGCGCTGATACATTGTTGTTGCTATCCGCTCTTCGTCGTCGTTGCACTCCCCGTTGCGCTCTCGTTGTGCGCTTCAAACTTGTATGAGTGCATGCTCAGCACTCACCAGCTCTTGTTGTCCGCTGTTGTGAAGTTCGGCTGTGCATTTGCGCTCCCCGTTGCGCTCTCGTTGTGCGCATCAAACTTGTATGAGTGCATGCTCGGCACTCACCAGCCTTTGTTGTCCGCTGTTGTGAAGTTCGGCTGTGCATTTGCGCTCCCCGTTGCGCTGATCGTTGTGCGCATCAAACGTGTATGAGTGCATGCTCGGCACTCACCAGCTCTTGTTGTCCGCTGTTGTGAAGTTCGGCTCTGCATGTGCGCTCCCGGTTGCGCTGATCGTTGTGCGCATCAAACGTGTATGAGTGCATGCTCGGCACTCACCAGCTCTTGTTGTCCGCTGTTGTGAAGTTCGGCTGTGCATTTGCGCTCCCCGTTGCGCTCTCGTTGTGCGCATCAAACTTGTATGAGTGCATGCTCGGCACTCACCAGCTCTTGTTGTCCGCTGTTGTGAAGTTCGGCCTTGCATCTGTGCCCCAACTTGCGTGATTCGTTGTGCGCATCGAACGTGTATGAGTGCATGCTCGGCACTCACCAGCCTTTGTTGTCCGCTGTTGTGAAGTTCGGCTGTGCATTTGCGCTCCCCGTTGCGCTGATCGTTGTGCGCATCAAACGTGTATGAGTGCATGCTCGGCACTCACCAGCTCTTGTTGTCCGCTGTTGTGAAGTTCGGCTCTGCATGTGCGCTCCCCGGTTGCGCTGATCGTTGTGCGCATCAAACGTGTATGAGTGCATGCTCGGCACTCACCAGCTCTTGTTGTCCGCTGTTGTGAAGTTCGGCTGTGCATTTGCGCTCCCCGTTGCGCTCTCGTTGTGCGCATCAAACTTGTATGAGTGCATGCTCGGCACTCACCAGCTCTTGTTGTCCGCTGTTGTGAAGTTCGGCCTTGCATCTGTGCCCCAACTTGCGTGATTCGTTGTGCGCATCGAACGTGTATGAGTGCAGGTTCGACACTCACGATCAAACCGTGGGGGTTGTATTAGCTGAATAACTTACAGGTTTATGTTACAATCGTTAGTAGCAGCCCATATACAACTAGCTAACGTATAACACATAGAGCATCGACCGAACGCAGTGGATATTATTCTGCAATCCCTTAGCTTGCATTATAATTCGGGTTTAATTGAAATTGGTTTCAATTGAATAACATTTTGAGAATCATGACTGGCAAGCGAGGAAAGAATCGGTCTATGGACGAGTCATCATCAGCGCGGATTGAAAGCCTGCTGAATGCTTATAAAAACGTGACAAACGATATAACGCGTATCAACAAATCGTTAAAAGACTTCACAATATCGGTAGAGCCCTTTGAAATCGAATGTCGATTAGAAATATTAAACCGATATATAGAAAACGCGTTTAAAATACAGCAAGAACTGGACGACATTAATTCAGATTTAGTGCCTCGATCATCATTAGAGGAGTTGTGTGTCACAACCAAGGCCCTACTAATGAAGCGAGGCAGTGTCAGTCAACCAAAACCGGAAAGTCATGCCAATTCGACCATGATTAGCTCCGTGTCACATACTAGAAATCTACCTCACATTAAATTACCAAAATTTAGTGGAGAGTATTCCGAATACAAAAACTTTATAGGTCTATTCGAGAACTTAGTTGACAATGACCCAACTCTGTCGAACATAGAGAAGTTTAATCATTTGTTGTCGTGCCTAGATCGAGAAGCACTGGGTACTGTTAAGGCTTATCAGGTAACAGATGATAATTACCCGAAAGCTTTAAAGGCTTTAAAAACAGTGTATGACAACCAATGCCTCATATTCTTTAACAGCATCTCCAAGCTGTTCGAACTACCCAGTATGTCTGCACCGTCAGCAGCATCTTTGCGCAAGATGATTGATTCGGTGCGTGCAATTTATGAATCGCTGTTATCGCTAGGCTCTGATAAACAGATTTCCAATGCCATGTTAATACATTTAGTAATGAGCAAGGTAGACACTGGCACACGCTCAAGATGGGAAGAGAACTGGGACTACAACAAACTTCCATTGTGGAATGATTGTGAAGTTGCATTAAATAGACGCTATCAGCATTTGACTGCTGAAGAAGTCTCTTCTGCATGCGGCGTAGGTCGTAAGACACCGCATGACAGTGTAAAAAGAGGTGGAAAAACATCATTAGCCGTTGCTCTTCCCAGTCAGCTCCAAGTCAATAAGTGTGTTTTTTGCAAATCTGACGATCACTATGTCCAGTCTTGTTCATCATTCGCAGCAATACCCTGCCAGAATCGATTTAAATTCGCAAAGAGTTTTCCCCTTTGTATAAACTGCTTGCGAATAGGACATTCGGTAGCCGCGTGTAAATCAGCTCACTGTCGGGTTTGTTCTAAGCCCCATCATTCAATGCTACACAGATACACTTCGGAGACTCCTCAGGCTGCCTCAACGGCTATCCCAGTAGCTCCGAGGCCCATTGCGACACAGTTTTCGGCTGTGAACCACGCAAGTAGCGCCTCTGACCAAGTTCTCCTGGCAACTGCTGTCGTCAGAGTAAAAGATCAATCAGGATCATATCAGTTAGCTAGAGCCCTCTTAGACTCCGGCTCTCAGGTGAACTTCATCACTGAGGAGTTAGCTAAGCAGCTACAATTGAAGAGGCAAAAAAGGGGTATTCACTTATTGGGTATTGCTAACTGTCAGTCAATCGTTAGTCACAGTGTTCAGACATCGATAGCCTCACGAACAGACGACACACAAATCATGACTGATTTTGGTATCCTCCGGTCCATATCGTCGTATCAACCTGAGAAACTTACTGAGAAGATCAGTGTGCCTGATAGCGTGCAGTTAGCAGATCCTCAGTTCTACAAGCCACAACGCATTGACATGCTTCTCGGCGCCGATATCTTTTTTGATGTATTAAGAGAAGGCCGAATAAAGGGAACCAGCAACAGTCCAACACTCCAACTTACATCCTTTGGTTGGATAGTGTCTGGTCGTTGTCGAACGAAGGAAATAGCCGCCCGTTCCTCAACTTTAATGAGCGTTGTGAAGGACGAGATCTATGTAGACTCGATCGTTCGAAAGTTCTGGGAGTTAGAAGACAAACCTAATACAATTAATTCAAATTTGTATACCCCAGAACAACAGCTGTGCGAGAAGTCCTTTATAGAGACTATTCGCCAAACTACCTCGGGTCGGCTCAGAGTGTCGTTGCCATTTAAATCTAGTCCGCACAGTCTAGGTATGTCATATGACATAGCCAGACGACGGTTCATGGCTCTGGAGAGAAGAATGTGCAAAGAAGATGACATTCGGCCCATGTACATTGACTTCATGAAGGAGTACTTGGCCTTGGGTCATATGAGTCCGACAGATAATCAGATTCCGAGAGAGCCGCATTACTTCTTTCCGTACCAATGCGTGCTAAGACCGCACAGCTCGTCAACGAAGCTCCGGGTAGTGTTCGATGCCTCTAGCAAATCGTCTTCTCAGTTGTCGCTGAATGATCTACTCATGGTGGGTCCGACCATTCAGCCTCAGTTATGGGAAACGTTGCTACGTTTTCGACTTCGCCCTTGGGCTGCAACCGCAGACATAGCAAAAATGTACCGTCAAATAGAATTAGACGAGTCCCAGCGCAACTTTCAACTTGTTGTGTGGAGAGAAAAGCTCACTGACCCGTTACAAATTTTTCGCTTAAATACAGTAACGTATGGGACAGCTGCTGCGCCATTTTTGGCAGTTCGATGCCTAAAGTATCTGAGCGAATTACATGCTTCCACTCACCCAGCTGCAGCTCGGTCCTTAACTCACGACTTTTATGTCGATGATTTGTTGACAGGATCAGACAGCGCTGAGGAGTTATGCTTGTTGCATCGCGATTTAATCGCAATTCTTCAACGGTTTGGCTTCCATCTTACAAAATGGTCGTCCAACTGTAAGAAACTTGCAGCTCAATCAGCAGAGGACAACATTGTCATTGGTCATCACGAAGACACAAAGACCTTGGGATTAATTTGGAATCCGAAGGCTGACGTGTTCAGATATACAATGGAATCTACAAGAGATTCGAATCCTACCAAGCGGTCCGTTCTATCGTTTGTGGCACGATTATACGATCCCTTAGGTTTGCTAAGTCCGATTGTAACTCGTGCAAAGGTCCTGATACAGGAAATGTGGTTGAATAAGCTTGGATGGGATGACCAACTACCTGCCAAAATGATACAAGAGTTGGAAGCAGTGACCAACTGTTTTTCAGAATTAAATGCTTTGTGCATACCTCGTTACGTAGGCACGCTTAAAGCTAGAGGCTGTCAAGTCCATGGCTTTGCTGATGCGTCAACAAGAGCCTACGGCTGTTGTCTATACGTACGAGTGCAAACAGTTGAGGGTATCACTATCAGGTTACTAACCGCCAAGTCCAAAGTAGCCCCACTGAAAACGAAATCAGTGCCGCGGCTTGAACTGTGTGCTGCGGAGTTATTAGCTACCGTGTGGGACGCGGTAAAGAACTTACTCGACTGTCCATTAGACAAAGTTGTTTTTTGGTCAGACTCCGAAGTTGTTCTTCATTGGCTGCAAATGCACTCATCCAATTTGAACACATTTGTTGCCAACCGAGTAGCAACCATTCAGGAGTTGACAGCCAATGTCTCCTGGCGTCATGTCCCAACAAAAGACAACCCGGCGGACATAGTGTCTCGGGGATGTTCAGTTGAAGAACTTCGATCTTCAATCTGGTTTGGCGGACCGACATTTTTACAACATTCAGAAGAATTGTGGCCAGCAAACCCACATATTAAGCTGTCGAAGGAATTGGAGTCGTTAGAGAGGCGTAGAGCTGCCTTTACTACGGTTGCGGTTGAGGAGATCGTGAATTCCATCACGCCATTAATAGAAGCTATGTCTTCATTTCCAAGGCTGATCCGCATAATAGCTTACATGTTCCGCTTCATCAATGGAAGGAGCGAGAAACATGTATCTTTGATTCCTTCAGCTTCTGAATTAAGTTTCGCCTTTCTTGCAGCAGTATCTGTGATTCAGCATACAGAATTCGCTCAAGAAATTGAAAAATTAAAAAAGTCCACAGTTTTGCAACCGGCTCTTCAGAAACTGGCACCATTCCTGCATTCTCACCAACATGGCAAGCGTGTCTTGTGGTTGTTGCGGGTAGGAGGTCGTTTGATGAAAGCGCCATTAGCGCATAATGCCAAGTTCCCCTTGCTGCTGCCTAAAAAGTGTCGATTTGTCACACTCTATTTAGAGCACTTGCATCACACGCACTGTCATGCCAATCCAATGGTCCTGATGGGATTACTTCGGCAACAGATCTGGGTGATCAATGCTCGAGAGGTATGCAGTGCAGTGGTGAGAAAATGCGTGCATTGCTTTCGATATAAGCCGAAGCTTTTGTCGCAAATAATGGGCAACCTTCCCGCTGATCGTTTACACGCGAACAGACCCTTTGAGATCAGCGGAGTGGACTTTTGTGGTCCAATTTTAGTTTCGTTGAGGATTCGGGGCAAAGCGCCCGTTAAGATGTATATTGCCATATTCGTCTGCTTCACTTCTAAGGCTGTACATATAGAGCTTGTAACCGATCTAACCTCTACCACTTTTCTGATGTGTTTATCTAGGTTTATTGGTCGACGTGGCCTTGTCAGGAAGCTGTACTGCGACAATGCCACCAATTTCGTGGGTGCGGCTCGCACGCTGGCAGACTTTGCGGCCAATTTCAGCGCCAATTCAGCTGCGATTCAAACATATGCTGCGGAACGGGGAATGGAGTTTGTTTTCATTCCCCCACGAGCGCCGCATTTCGGCGGCCTGTGGGAAGCAGCGGTGAAGTCGGCGAAAGGCCTGTTGCTCAAGGCAATTGGCAGCGCAGTGCTGCGCCAGGACGAGTTGGCAACGGTGCTCGTCGAGGTGGAGGCCATCCTCAATTCGCGGCCGATCATCGCTCCCAGCAGCAATCCAAACGACGGCGAGGTGCTCACTCCAGCTCATTTGCTGGTCGGCGCAACGCTCGTGCCGCTGCCACTCGCATCAACGCAGCCAATCGACGATGTCAGGCTGCCATACTTAAAAAGATGGCAGCTGACATCAAAAATCAAGCAGCGATTCTGGACAGACTGGTCCAGGGACTACCTGCTCAGTCTGCAGCAGAGGAGCAAGTGGACGCGAGAGTCGAGGAACGTGGAAGTCGGCACAATCGTCCTCGTGGGAGAGGACAACGCTCCGCCTCAGCAGTGGATGCTCGGCGTGGTGACCGAAGCGATACCCGGCGGAGATGGTAGGGTGCGAGTGGTGGTCATAAAGACCAAATCGGGTACATATAAACGCCCAATTCATCGCATTGCACCCTTGCCTATTACATAGTTTAGTTTAAGACTAAGTGAAGTTGAAGCCCTGCGGCCTTTCAACGCGGCCGATGTTCAGTCATTTGACTGGGCATAATGGAGTTTAGGCTGTAAGGTGCATGAAATTAATTAGGGCACTGTAAAGAGCAGCACGAGAGCGACGAGAGCGGGATGGAGTGCTCTCGCTAGATGTTCGGGTCTCGGTGCTAGCTCTCTGCCCACTAGGTTAAGTTTGAAGTGAAATTAAAGCAGTATCAAAAAGACTTCGTTGTCGGCAAGCTGGGTGTTGAAGATCCACGACTTGTTGTTGTTTCATGTGTTATATACACCAAGCCCTTTTGTCAGGACACTGTCTATATATATACATTTGTTATAGCATGTCAAATCAATTAAATTTGATATAATTTCGCATGTGCGGAAAAGCTGAAAATGATCGCGACTCATTATTTTCTTCAATTAGATTTTTGCGCACATTTAAAACATTTGCTATAAATATGAATATATATATATCCGACAAGAACAGACATATTTATTATACAAGTTTTGTAGCTGAGCATTTGCACTGCTTTTGGCACTTCTTCCAAGTATTTTATAAAGTTCAAGGATGCACAAATATTCCATAATTTATAAGCACTTCAAGGAAATTTTCTTATAAACATTTTTTGATATATATACATATATAGTTTTATGGTGTAGAATTTTCCTTCTCTATGCATATATTTTCGAGTGAAATATCCTAAACCCAACCCCAAACCTGGAGAAGTAAGCATGTAAATGTAAATGATGTCATGCGAAATTACTATCTGGATTTTTCTACCCTTTGCATTATTGATTTCTAACAGCACTTGGCATGTGAGTTATATATATATATATATATATATATATATGTATAATTCATTCAGACAGCAAGTTAATAGTACTAAATTGTTGACAATTCCTCGTTTAGCGTAAGCTACTCGCAGTCACGCACTCAAATCCCAGTGAGCCCCAAGGAACAGAACTTCGGCCCACTCCAAGTGCTTATCTAATCGCGTTGTCATATACATACATCTATATACATATATGTATATATCGTAAATAGTTAATGGGCACCCGGTCTGCACGAATCAATTCCGTCATAAATAATGTGAAATTTATGGGATTTTCGATTGTCAGCGTTTCTTATGGATTCGCTAAAGTTTGCCGCTAATTAATAATAATTGTCAAATTGGACAATAATATTGACACAGGGAAGCCAGCCCGTATAGCCGGGTGTGCACTTGAGTTTAACATCTGATAATTGTTTATAGACGACGGAGCGTGCGTTCGACCCACTCACCTCTGCCTCACTGATATGCCTCGAACGGCACCTGCAAGCAAACAAAGAAAATCATATTTAGTTTCCGATTTAACGATTTAACGAATTGCGTTGTAAACTATGCTGCAATTTGCCACAAACTGCTGCGCACTAGGAGTGACGCACTGGGTAATCCAGAACGGCAGAATGAGCACGACTGCTAGATATCCTGTAAGCAGTTGTAATAGAATGCGATATGCAGCACTAGAATTTGAAACTGGTATAGTGTCGAAGTTAGTTAGTACAAACAACTAAGAGATACCCTGTACCCGGCTGAGAAACATATATACACTTACACTTTAAACACATCTGATTTAGTAGATTTAGTAGAATAATGGTAATTTGTAAACAGTTCAAGAAGAACGACTAAAATATACCCTTTAACCAGCTGTGTCACATAGCGTTGCTGTTGCTAACATATGTATATGTAATGCAAATAAAATAAATCACATAGTCACATGTATACATATTGTCAAAAAGAGTAACTATGCTCGACTAGGGGATATCCTGTACGCCGGCAGCCAAAAACCCTTCACTTAATTTTCCTGAAAACTATCATTAACATCACTTGCTTAGCCGTGTGGGTGGTGGAATGGGAAGTTTCATCTAAATGTGTTTCATATATTTTTATAGTATATGATATAGTAATATTTTGGCTATAATCAAACAATAGTCGTAGTTATATATAATATATTATAATTAAAGCAGTGCTCTTCAAATTTCTACTCCAATAGACCTATATTTAGACATAGCTATCACCAGTCCTCAACATTTTCTATTCATTCAATATACCCAATTGTGACATCAATATATACAGGGCACAGAAGCTCATAGGCAACACTAATAGCAAATAATGTAAGCCAAAGCTGGTCCACAAACATTCATGCTTTTTGGGGTGCTCGAATTGCGTCTCTTCTTTGCTTGTCTCTGACTTGCTTCAAGAGAATTAATCTGCTATTACGTTTCCGATTCGGAAGGAATCAGATTCCAGATTTATCGCTTAGCTGGAGCAGTAAATTGGAAGTCAAAATTCTATCTAAACCGAAGTGAATATAACAAGAGAACTTTACATATTAACCATATCAATTTATTTACATATGTAGGAAAATTGGAAATCTCTATAACTAGCCATATCCGATATCGATGATGGCTTCCAACCGTAATACCCGGAATGATAAACTAGAACGGCTTATACATATGTAATACCCATTAAATGGAAAGCTCTGCTGCCAACCGGTTCGACACGTGTCGTTGGGAATCGATGAGCGACGATGAGACCTTGACAATCACAATTGCTTTTCCCCGTTAATTTATGCTGTTGAGTCAGCTAACTGAAACAAATGGAAGAAAAGCGGCTTAAACTGTTATGAGGTGGTTGTGTATATTTCTGAGAATACACGTGAGTTAAACAACAGTGAGGACTACATAGTTATTTAATTTTATTTGCAAGTAAAACAATTCTATTCTTTAGTTTTTCGTTTTCGTTTGTGTTTTTAGTAATAATCAATGCCTAACAATGAAAACCAAGCCGACAAACTTAGTCTAAATAAATTCCAGTCTGACATTCAAATCTGGTTACATCTAGTGCCGCAATGAGGACTTCCCGTCCACTGTGACGGACATCCATAGCCATAAAGAATATACACATAATAATTGAATACATTGCGGCTGTGTGTTTCTTGTTGCCTAATACCTAAGAGCTTATGCCTTAAAACGGCTTTTCTATTTATTATTATTTTACATTTGAACGCCGTGTCCGAAATTCGAGTTCTACGATCAAGCTACAATGACAGACAACTAGGATTGCAAGATGTGTGTGAGAGTGTGTGTGTATGTGTATGTATATAAACTATATTTACGTATACATATCCTAGGGGTAGTATAAAAATATATATATGTATCCAGTTATTTTCTCTTTACATCTAGATGCCTGTTTAGGATTTACACGCCGAGCAGGCACTCGGAGTTGCCGGCAATGTCGGCGAACTGCGCGGGCTACGCCTGCGTCACAAAATACATCTCCCCGGATGAGCCGACGACAACGGCATGCGTATCACCTGTTGCCGTTGTGCTGCCCAAACCATTTGGTGCCGCGGCTATCATGCTGGACATGTCGGTGCCATTGCTAACAATGCTAACGGCGCCGCTAAAGGCCGCGTTGGAGCTGGTGGTGATAATTGTTTGCCCCTCGCTGACATTAGTGCCGTGGTCCGTATTCTCCACATGATGCTGCAGACTGTCGATGTGGTCGTAGAGCGTGGAGCATTCGCCGCACTTGTAGAGTGGCTCAACACATTCCGGATGCTTGCGCTCCACGTGCCACCGTAGATTGGCCGCATTGGAGAAGTTCTTGCGGCAATTGGCCACACCACAGCAGTAGGCTCGCTGCTGATGCGTCTGCCTGTGCCTGTAGAGGATCGCCTTCGACTTGAACGTACGATTACAGATGTTGCACAGCGGCGTATTCGTCTCGGCGTCATGCGTCTTCATGTGCATGCGCAGCATGCCCGGTCCCTTGAAACTCTTCAAACAGATCTGGCACTGTGGCTGCTTTTTGCAGTTGGCCCGTATCCAATTGGTGTGCGAGTGCATATGGTTCTGGAGACCCTTGAACTGGCGGAACTCCGTGCTGCACAGATGGCAAATGTAACGGCCAGAGCCTAGGGGGGACGTATGTTGCCTAATGAATTCCGTGACCAGATTCGCATCTATCTCATAGTTATCATCAGCTCCTGCCGCTGCTATCACTGACGCCGTTTGCACTAGCTGCCGAGAGTTGGCGGCTGCCAGTTTGCTGCTGATGGTTGGTGGACTATGCTGGTGGTTGCACGGCGTTTCCACCAGTTGCGTTTGCGTATTGCCACGACGCGCACGTTTCGCAGAGCTGGGCGTGGGACTGGGCGTACTACTGACATGTAACGTGGGTGCGACCAATGCATCCTGCCCAAACTCTACCACAGCATTTTCCAACGATATGCTGTGTAGGTCCACGGAGTGTTGTTGCTGCTGCTGGTCCTGTAACTGTTGCTGCTGGTGTGGATCGACATCTATGAAGGCCTGATCCATGTCGCTGGCGCTGACATCACCATCGGGCGGTTCCATTATGGCATAGTGCAGCTCGTCATCGACATCGCCGCCGAGGCCGTGATCCTGTTCATCGGTTATATACTCGCATTCATCCACATTAGTCATGGCATCGCCATCGACTTCTCCATCCCCATCGTCAAGCATATCGTCCTCATCCAATTGAATTTCCTCTATGATGAAGTTGTCATCATCGTCATCCTCGTGTTTGACCCCATCCTCGTGATCCAGCAGCTGCTCGTCAAAGTATTCGTCTGTGTCCTGCTCCTGTGTGTCGCTTTGCGTATATTCCTCGTCGATGAGCACTTGACGATGCTGGTCCTTAAGAAAGTCTTGCTGCTGGTCGTCGTCCAGTACTATCGTCTCGAATCTGTGATCCTTGTCGTCCAATTGCTCGTAGACCTCGTCCAGATCGTCATCGTCCATTTCGCCATCATGCAGGAGCTGGACATCCGCATCGGCTAGCGAAGCTCCACTGCTCGTCGTACACATGTCCGTTGTGGTGGTCGTTGTGATCGCCGGCGCTATGCTTCGCTGCGGTACCAACTGCACTAGTTGCAGCGTCTGGGTGCCATTCGGCTGCTGAACAATTTGTAACGTTTGGCCATTGGGCGCCTGCAGGAGCTGGGGTAGAAATTGCGCCTGTGCCGACGCCGCAGCATTCGATGCTGTCGTTGGTGGGCCGATAATTTGCGCCAGCTGCGGCGTCACTATTTGTGTCGTTATAAACTGTCCATTCGGCAAGAGAATTTGCTGTGCCGTGGTGGTTGGCAGAAGTTGCGCAGGTGCCGGCTGCAGCGTTGGCAGCTGAATTTGTTGTATCTGCTGTTGTTGTTGCTGGGTAACAAGCGGTGGAGGCGGCGGAGGCGCAGGCTCCGGCAGAAGCTGAACCATCTCCTGTTGTTTCTTTGACTGTCGCGAGCTGCCCTTGCGCTGCAACGGTTTCAGTTTGTTCTTGGGCTGTTCGAGAGTAGACAGAGAATCGATATAGAGTGTAACTAATTGAAGAATTCGTACCAAATTTATACCTTCGCCTGTTGTGGCTGCTGTTGTAGTTGCTGTGGCTGCTGCACAAGATATATAGGGGACTGTTGCTGTTGTTGTTGCTGATGCTGCTGCTGTTGTTGCTGCTGTTGTTCTTGTTGCTGTTGCAGCTGCTGCTGTTGCTGCAATATTTGTTGCTCCAATTTTTGCTGCTGCTCCTCCAGATGCTGTTGCTGCTTGAGGTGTTTTTGCAGCAGCTTCTGCTGTTTGCGCTCTTGCGGCGTCAGCGACTCATCCATCACGAGGCGCACCGTCAGGCTTCTTATGTACTCGCGCAGTTCTTTGTCGCTGCGCTCGACAAGTGACTTAAATGCATGATTCCGACTGACCGCATGGACGCATTGCACACAGATTTTATCGGGCCAGCCCTCGGTGGGCTCGACACGCACACTGGTGCAGTCCATAAGCATTTCGGGTACTTTTTCACTAAACAGCGGACGCATTTCCTTGCGTTCTGAAATGCATAACCGACAGATTTTGTCCAATTCAAGCACTTTCTTGCGGTCCATCATCACGGTAGCTGTGCTAAACACTTCGATTGCTGTTTCTTTCTAAAAAACAATTGGGAAATTTAACACTTGCCTGATTTGAACGTAAACCTTGCCCAAAGGCGAAAACGTATGAGAATGTTGATAAACGTAATTTTAAATTTTGGCGCTTTCGATATTCTGGCAGCGCTGGCGTTTGCACAACGCTCTGGCAACTCGCCGCTGGCGGTGTAAGCGAGACAACTATATAGTTGATACGACACGACGACGACGACAACTAGTTATACACAATTTACCATCCTGGTATTGGTGCGAGCGAAAAATCATATTTTTACTACTTTCGCAGCAAACGAAACAAATGTGTTTTGCATTTATTACCATTCGATTCTGAACAATTATCCGATTAAATTCTCATACTTTTCGCACTTTGGGTTAAGTTTTGAACAACATATGCCAAATACCGACTTACCCAAGCACTATTTATATAATTTATGTAGCCTCCCTTCGCCTTTGCACTGTATTCCACATTAAATTATTTTTTAAATATGGCCGCGTCACACGATTTCAAAGCGAAAAACTCATTGGATTTCACATTTTAAGCACTAAAGAGCTGGTTTGTTTTGAAATGATGCGAAACAAAAACAAATGCTGCACCAGTTGGTTATTCTGGCAAGTAAATGAAATAACTAGACTTCGGCCAGTACAAATTATTAAAAATTCGATGAATGAAATTTCTGTGCAACCGCAGTGGTGCTGTTTCTGCTTTTGTCTTCTTCTGTCGACTGCAGAATCCGCGAGTTAGCTGAAACGACGTGAAACGACGATTACCCACACACTCGCCGTACACATATATAGCTCTCTTTTTTGCTTCGCCCTGTCTTCTGCTTGTGTGAGTGAGTGAGAGATGCATATGTGGCGTGGCCACAGTTATAGGCGCTGCCAACTCACTTAAACAAAAACACACCAAATTTTGAGTAGAAAACAAACAAATACGTACACACAAGCAAATTTTTTGTGTAGGTGGACTATATCAATTAGACTTAAAATCTAAACACATTATTAACAAGAATAGGTTGTTATTAGATAGAAATGAGTTACATACCTTTTGCATATTAAGAGGACGCCAGCTCGCAGATTTCACATTTCACAAAACAGACACACACACTTCTTCACAATTGCACTGTGCCTTGCTTGCACTTTTTGCGACTTTTTGTCGTCCGCTAATGCACTTTTCAATAAATAGGCACATTTATAATTTTGCAAATGCTCCACAAAACACTCACTCGCGTCACACACGCCCACGTAACAGCTGCGCCGGGTACGAATACTTTAAGGACTGTCATGCCATGCTGAAAGCTCTTATAAGGTGTCGTTGAAATAGCAAAAATTCAGCTGCCGTAGAAAATGTGACGTCACACACACACACAGGTTTTAACATTGTCGTTTAACAGAGATATCGATTTGTGCATAACAGCAAAAGTCAGGCTAATCAATCAGCTGTTCCAGAAAAACACTTTGTTTTGAATTCATAAAACTTTAACTTTTAATGAAATTTGTATAATTTCCCGTATGGAATATATGAAAATGTTGCTTAACTCCTAAGCGGCATTGGACTGTTTGCTGCTTGTGTTGGCCAGCTCGTATTTTTGCCTCTCCTTCGTCTTTTTGTTGTAGACACGAACAATTCCATAAACTAGGATTAGCACAATTATGCCGAAGAGAAGGCAACTGATCACGAACCAGGGATAGAAGGCCGAATCATCAGCCGACTGATGTTCCGCCTCCCACTCTGTAAATACCGCGGAACCATTGACGCTCAACTTGGCTGGCGCTGAGTCCATATCCCTGAACAGCGACGCCTTGACCAGATTGTCGGATTCGGGTGATTCGAATGCCGGTTCGGTTTCGTCGATGCGCACGAACGTCAGCTGGACACCAGCGATTGGCTGCTTGTAGTGGTGCATGCCAAAGCCGTAATAATTGTAGAGGTCGGCGCTAATCTCTCGATGCTGATCCACCCACTGGCCAATCACCTGAACCTTGACTTCGCTGTGGGCATCCATGGTGCGACCGAAATATGCCTGCTCCTGCACATCTACGCCGCCCACACCGTCTAAGTCCAGCTCCACCATGGAGCCACGGTGCTCGAGGAGCAGCGGAAGTTTCTCCAGCTGCTCATGGTCGTAAATGCTGCTCATGTTCAAGCGAATCTTCTCGACAAACGCATAGCTGAGGCTGCCATAGATGGGCTTACGCTGCCCGCTGGGATTCTTGAGCACGCCGGCACCGAGGCGCATCTTGTAGCTATTGGTTACGTTGCGCCACGGCTGGTAGGTAATGTTGCGGAGCTGGTACATCAGCGGCTGCAGCTCCACCAGAACATTTATGCTGTTATCGATGCCATACTACAAACCGAGAGAGTTGAATATACAGAGCCTGGCTATAAGATACCCCGTACTCACAAAGTTATCCTCGAAGATCATGACCACACATGTGAACAGGTTGTCCATCACATTGTTGACCAGATCCGTGTGCCGGAAGTGGCAGAGCTCCGTCTTCTCGCGCTCCACACTCGTCGCCTTGGCGATGTAGCTGAGTCGCTCGCTCGGATTAAGCTCGGCCGCATAGTTCTGCATCATGATCTTATACGGCACCCAGGCCAGCACAGAGTCATCATGTGCTTTGCACAGCTCGCTCTGTGCTCCACGACCAAAGAGCTCGCCGTTGAGCAGCTTGAAGAAGTGGTGCTGACTCCGCTTCATGGTCAAGGAACCGTGGTCCGTGCACATGGTATCAAACAGCCTTTCCTGTGGATTAACCAATCGCAAAGTACTTAATTTAGCACACGCATAAATAATTGTCTTATCTTAGCTGCTCGCATTATCTAGCCACAGACACTTCTCCCGCTCGCTCGCTTTCTTTATCTCTTCGCTAATTGAATTCGGAATAACTACACAGTATATAAAGTATATAGAGTGTCAATTGACTTAAGCTGATTTATTCGCTGCAAATACGTGTAACAAACTCAATTTCCCATATATATATATATATATATATATATATATATATATATATATATATATATATATATATATATATATTGACATGACATGACTGTGAGTCGAGTGCTTTGATATGGTCATTTAAGGACTTAGCTCCGCTCAACTTGCTCACATTGAGTGCCAAATCGAACTCTTAACCTTTACCTCGTCTGATTGATCGAATGCTATATAAGGCAGCAAATCTGAACGACTATTTTGATAGCTCAATATATGAGTGATAAGTTAATCAGATATATATATACAACGGGGCTTAATTGATTTATAATGAGCCCGAGTCGGCAATCCATTAAATAATTTGCACTCTGCTCAAATGCAAATTTCCCCTTTGCCTGGTTGGACCCACCTTTTCGTTGGGCGTCAGTATCGTGGCTGTTACATTGCATTTGGTTGGATTTACTATGGGCGCAACCATTTGGCGTCTGATATCCGACAAGAGCATCGGCTTCGTCTCGATGCAGAAGTCAGGGCGCTCCTCGTACGCCTGGCCACACGTGGTCAGGAGCACGAGCACGGTCAGCGCAACACTCCAGACATAGTTTGATTTGTACATGGTTCGGCTACGAGTGGATGTAAAGTGTTCCGCTGTCGAGGTGCGCGCGCTATCGTTGGCGAATTGAAACTAAAACTCGCGATTCTAAGTAGTCAGCGATTTCGACTCAAATCAAAGCATTCAACTTGACCGCAAAAGCCCGATAAATACCGAATGTAGCCATATAACCATATTTATCTATGAGCTGAAGGATAAACTGGCAGATTCAGAGGCGAGCGCGATCGCATAGCCAAACAACTGAATTGATTAATCATTGAACGCATACTTTTGGCCTGCGCGTCATTTCTCAATACAAGTCTAAAGATAAGATAAAAACTAAGCACAAAAAAAAAAAACGCAAGCACCGCGACCCTATTGCCGGGTGTCCATATCATAATGGGCTCAAACATATTTCCATTCACAACTATCAATTGCAGTGCTCTCTCTACAGTGATACCTATCATTAGCCCTACTCTTAAATACTAAAAATCGAAGTATAATACGATTCTTGTAGACTTAAGTTACAAAACTTTAAATTCGAATTATGATTAATATAAATATAAATATAAATATATTTCTTGAATTTATTTTGCCACTTTTTATAAATCGTTTTGTTTTATCAATAGAAAAGTGTATAACTTTAAGAAATCCTGTACATATATAAATTGTTAAACAATTCTTATCTTTTAATAGTTTTTTTTTATGCAGTTGCTTTCCAACAAGTTGATTTTGTTGTATGTTTTTTTGAGCTTTTTACATTTTAATTTGTACAAACATTAACATAAAATATGTTTTTAATATAACAGCTAACAAAACTTAGCGATGATATAGCTTCTTTCGTGTGGAGAGGGATGCGAGTCCGACGGCGAACGATGCAGCGATATATGGTTAGTTTTCTTCATCTGGACTGGGCGGCTTAATCTGTGAGTTTAAAGACGTCATCAATATTTATATGGGAGCGGTTGTGGATATATTTGATATTTGACTTTACCATCGCTGCTGCTATCGTTTTCGAATTCAATTTCATCCACATTGGATAGCAATTCAAGACCGTCGTCGTCATCATCATCATCACCTTCCTCTAGATCACTATCGTCATCGCTGGAGGACTCAATATCAATAAAATTGCGATTGCGATGGCTCCGTAACGGGAAACCCAGAAAAGATGGACCTAATGCAAATGCTGAGGTGAGTAGAGCATAAATTTGATAATAGGAATTTTGTTGCCGGATCACTCACCATTTTCAGAGCCCGTTTCGGAACCTGTGTCTGAGCCCTCCTCATTGGATTCGGGCACCTCCTCATCATCTTCCTGCAAGCATAGACAGAATATTAAATTCAATATCATCCATCTGCCGCATGAGCGTTCTGAGATCGATGGGCGCACCGGCACCGGCACCGCCCAGTGTACGTGCTCGCCGTCGCACACCAACAATTGAGCTGTTGGGTGCATGCTGGCGAGCCAGATTTGAATTGGCATGTGTCAATTGTCTTAGACGACTTGGTCGACGGGCGCGTGCCTCATCGTCGGCACCGCCAACCCCAACACCGCCATTAGCAATTGCATCTGCGTTTGCATCTGCATCTGCATCAGCATTGAGCAACGCCAAGTTTGGCTCTGGCGTACGTGGGCGAGCCGCTTCTTCGACGATGCGAATCAGCGCAGCGTCGCCGCCTGGTGCATTGGCTTGCGGTGGCGGCTCCTCTAATGCGGACGTGCCGCCGCCTCTTACGTTGCCCTCATCGACGGCCAGATCCTTAACCGCAGCACGCACCTCTTCCGAACGTTCGCTCTTTTTAACCCCAACGGCATATATCTTCACGTAGGTCTCCTGTTTCGAATCGTAGCCGCTATGATCCTCCACAACAGCAATCAAGCTGCCATTTGCACTGACGCTCAGGTCGTTGATATTCCGCTTCACATCAATTGTCGCAATACTCGAATAGTCGTACGCATCCAAAACATTAAAGCTCGTATCGTAGGTGGTTGTCTCCATATCATGATCTCTATCAGCCCCCAGACTGGCACCATAGATCACATGCATAGGAGAAAACGTGCAGTTGCGTTGATCCAGCACCGGCACCGTCTGCAGCAGATGAAACGTGCGCAAATCCCACACCTCCGTATTTGCTATAATCTATAGGATATCGGGAGTATTGTATTAGATTGTTGCGTTGTTATATGCTACTCATGCTCACCTCTAGGCAATTGGGATGAAATACGCCAGAGATGCATTGGTTGAACTTATCGAATTTATGAATCTCTTTGCCAGAACGAACATCCCAGAGCACGCCATCTGCAAGATTTGAGTTAAAATCTCTTTGACTTATGTTGCTGTCGCTAACTCACCTGAGAGCAGTAGCTCGTCGGTGCGGCACAGCGTCGCTCTATTCTTGGTGTATTGATTCGGTATGGTGGGTGTAAAGGTGGACACCTTGGAGCCCGTGTTGATGTCATACAGCACAGCGCACTGCAAATAAGAGTATGTCAATATGTATTATTGGCATTTAAATTAGTTAAAGGCACTTCATCTTACATCTGAATGGGTTCCCAGTAAGCGATCCTGAGTGGTTTGACTGAACTCACAGTACCCGACCTCGGGCAGACGCAGCTTGGAGCGGAACTCGTTGTCTGTAATGGACCACAAGATGGTGGTACGTAAGCGCCACAGGCTAGTGGTCAGAACCAGATCCCCCGCACGATTCGCTTGTATGGCGTCCACGCCGTATGTGTGGCATATGGAGGAAAACTGTTCGACGCCATCGTTCATATTGAACACCTTGGTTTCGCCCTGGTGTGTGCCAACGATTAGGTAGTTGCCCACGACGTCACAGCATGTGAACTCCAGATCATCATAGTCGGCTGAACGCATTGTACGCCAGGGCGCGAAATGTGTGTGCACATGACGTCGATCGAACCGTGCGGTGTTAAACCCAGCCTGGCTGCGAAAATGCCGTGAGGCCAAGTTATAGTTGGAGCTGACCTGACGGCTGGGCCGTGGATCCGGGCATTTGTGGGGCTCGTACAGATCGAACTGTGGACAGGTGGTTACCGGATTGTTGCACAGCGAGTGCTGATTCGTCAAATACTCTGTCACAATGCTATTGAGTGTCACGCGCTTGGGATGCAGCGCTGGCGAGACAATCAACTCATCCGGCAGTCCCACGGCGCTCGCCTCCAAGTTAACCAAGCTGATTTGTTTTTGCAGTGAACGGGTTACCGAAGATGTAGCACGCTCAGTCTTGCGCAGCTTAATTGGTGTTTGAGCGCTCAGAGAGTTGAAATTGGGCACGCCCAATGCGGCAGATCCTACACCCGCACCTGATGTGCCGGCGCTAGTGCTGCAATGCGGGGACATGTCCTCCGACAGACTACGATTCTGATCGCCACTGGACATAATGGCCGCATTAACATCGTGCATTCGGCTTCGCAGACGACTGCGTGAGATTGAACTGACGCCAGATAAGCCTTTGAAGTCGAAAGGCGACTGATGAAAGCTGCGCGTCGTTGTCGTTTGAAAGGGCAAGCCCACCTCACGCTGCAGCATCTGGGCGGTTTGGCTGAGACCCTTGCTCTCCAGATGCTCGTAGATAAGCTGATAGAGCTGCTGTTCATTGTATTGAATGCGCGTCTGGGCGATCACGTTTGCCTTGTGCATGTTGGTTAGCGACGGATCGAGCGGTGTTAACGCCTTTGTTTTTGTCTTGCCAGAGATGCGCTCAAGCAGCTCCAAGGCATACTTTTGGAAAATCACGTGCTCGGCACGCTTCTCCTGCAGTATGGGATCACGCATGAGCGCCTGCAGCTGCCCGCTGGCAAACAGCGGCAGTTTGCTTACAATTTGCCGAACACGATCGGAACGGGCCAGACCGGCCAGAGCGCGGCAGGCCATGCCGCGTATACAATCAGCATCGGTGATGGGTCCTTTGGTTTGCATCAGCGATAAGAGCACCACAATGCCATTGTTCGAGCACACCGACTCCCACACCTTCTCAATCAGCTCCTCGGCATATTTCTGATTTGCTTTGTTCTTTCGCGACGAGTTGCTAAACTTCAAGAGACTGCTGCTGCTGCTGTCCTTTCGTATTATTGGCGAGCAAACGCAATGGCACAGCACGGCCAGAGCTGATTTTAACACCTCAGCGTCGGCTGTAATTTCCCCGGCCGCTGCGCCAAGTACTGAGCAGAAGCCAGACGTTGTCGTCTTGTCCGGCATCTGAAGTCGCTCACAAAGCACCAGATAGACGCGTGGTATCACACAGCACACGCTGAGCACATCCAGAGCTGAGCGCACTGTCTCAGAGCGGCCATTGTTCACCCAATCGTAGCTGAAGGCAATGATGCGCAAGAGCATAGTGATGCCGCCGAGCTTCATCAGCTGATCCACGGGCTCCCAATGGCCACGCACCGAGGTGTGCTCCTGCAGAGTGCGTAATTGCTCGTGCAACTGATCAAACGTTAGCTTGGCGGCCACCGTCGGCTGTTGACTGAAGAAGTGCGATGACGACGAGGTCGCATAGTGTTGACACAGAAAGTTGTTGTATTTGTAGAAGAAATGCGCTTCCATGTAGCGCTTTAGTGCTATGCACACGTGTCGCACCATCTGCCGCGAAGCGCACTCAACATCCTCATTAATTTCCGAGCCATTGTCACTATCGTTATGACTGGGATCAAGAATTTTGAGTACCGATATCTGCAGCAAATATAACAAAGAAAATGTTAAATAAAGGGAAAAATAGTTTCTTTTTAGCGTTTACTTACAACATTGTAAAGCTTGCGCAGGCCATCCTGTGAGTCAAACTCATCAAGTATAGCCTTGAACTGAAAACTCAAGCTGAAAAACATGGTGGCATGACATTTGGAAGAGTCGTGACAGCGTCCCAGTATCCACAGAGCATAGCGCACTAGGTTCGATATCAAAGGACGCGGCATGCTGCAAATCCGTTCCATAGCATCTTCACAGTAAGCCAAATAGTAAATGGCAATTGAGACGCCTGTGGTGGCCAAACTGGGCCGTGGTACATTTAACAACAGCTGCACATAGACAGATTAAATATATAACTTTAGTGGTCTAAATCCACCTGTGAAGGTACTCACCTCCAGGCCACCGCGCGATATGAACTCCAGTGCAAACTTTTTGTGACAAAGCAGCGAAGCCAGATATTTGAGCACCTCGTAGGCGAGGCAAGTGTCGCGCCTGTCTAGCTCCTCTAGATGCCCAAAGATCAGCGCCATGACGTTGTTGCCAAAGGCCATGGCCAAGAACTCCTGGTATTCGCCCAGGCTGGTCAGGAAGCGCATAATGAGCATTTGACTGGTGTCCGCTGTGGGCGGGTGCAGTGGTATATACATCCGCTTGTAATAGCGCGACATGGAGAACGCATCGCGACTATTCTCAAACAAAATGGACATGTTGGAGGCACCGCCGCTGGCGCCGTTATGCTGCGGCGACTGAGGTGCCGAGGCAGCACCACCACACGCCATCCAGCTGAGCATACCCGGCGAGATATTGCTATCTGCCGAGTTATTCAGCGAAGTACTCGGCTCTGCCGTGGAGGTCTTACTCATGCGACTACAAGCCAGCAACATATGCAGTCGGTTAATCATCTTGGGCACCAGGCGCATGTTATGCTCCCGGCAGGTGATCGCTATATCGCTGACTTCCATGGCAGCAGCTAGCAGGCCTGTGGCGTAGCTCTGTAGCGGCTCAATGCTGTCTTCTGCCCAATTGTAGAGCCGATTAATTATGCCATCTTCCTCGGCGGTCTGGAAGACGGCTGTCGTCTCAAGACCCGGCATTACGACCAATATCAGACGACAGGCGATAATATTCAGCTCCAGGGAGCTGCGACTTATGCTCTGTCGGCTAAAGTAGTTGTCGCGCAGATAATCGTTGAGCAGCTGAAAGCGTTTTCAAGCATTAGGCTTACTTTTATAAGTTCATTCGAGTATTTCTTACTTTGCCCATAAATTGATCCTTTCGAAAAAGCAACTTCAGCAATAGTCCATACTGGCAGCTGGGATCGGTGCGGTAGGGGTGTCTTAAGTCCAGGGGATCCGGATCCTTACGCATGTATGAATCCTTTTCGCGCTCGAATATCTCAGCCAAACTGAAAAAAGTTTTGTTTATATAAATATCTTTTGTTATTGCTCTAGCTTTGGGTTACCTTCTAAGCGTTGGCACGGGATCGTAGCCGCTTTGTGTTTGTTCCTGTTCCCATTTGTCAATGATTTGAGTGAGCTCCCTTTTGCTGGCCGAACGCCTGTCCGCTGCAGGATCATCATTGCCTTCTCCTGCAATGCTATCCTCCTCAGCGGCTGCTTCTTCGTCGCCCTCACCTTCACCATCACCATCACCTTCACCATCTTCATCGCCTTCAACATCAACGTCTGCTTCAGCTTGCTCAGGTGAATTTTCCACGCTGGGTGCATCGACACCTTGACCAGCTTGATGTACAGCGTCATTCGAGCTGTCGTCGCTTTGGTAAGCAGCCGCAAACACAATGTTATCCAACGAAGGATCATTCTGCTCTGATGCATTGGGCATCTCAGCATCGTCTTCCTCCTGCGCCGCAGCACCTTCGTTGCCATTCGCATTCGACATGTTTAGAGCGGTCCACGAGGCAAGCGTTCCTCACTAGCTCTTTACGCTGCGCTCGTTTACCGATATATATTTGCTAACGTATTTTAAACTCTTCAGAAATTATTTTATTATATTTATATTTGCGTCGGTCGTGCTTATTAATATGCAAATTCTGTGCGGCTAAACCACGCGCTTCTCTTTTTGGCAATGAACAAATGTGACCGTATCCCCTAGTGAGGAGCGATACGCGAGTCTGTTGTACACATTTAACGAACAGAATCACATCTGAAAATTGTTAATCCCATGTCAAAAGTAAGAAGCAGTGTTACCTAGTCATGCAAAATGATATTATAAAATTTAAAAAATTATATACTCTTTATGTACATATAGTACATATAAAATATTTATAATTCGAGCCATTATAGATTATTTCTCACGTGAGTGGAACTGAAATAGTTCATTAACTAGGTGGCAGCCCTATCTAAAACTAATCGCCGGCTATCAATGTTATCGATAATCGATGTGTCGCGTCATTGTTTTGTTTTGGTTCCTGATTAACTCACTTAAAATTTGTGCACTATGGGCTTTCTGTTCATACTTAGTTGGATTTCATTAGCTATACAGATCACTTTCATAACACTGTCAATAGGTAAACAGATGTCCAACTACGGAATGTGAATTTAAAATATACAATATTACAGTGGCCGGCCTTTACTATTTGGCTGAGCTGGCAGAGGAGTACACGACGCCAGCTCGACGTTGTATACTATTTATGATTAGCTTCACAATTTTTGTATATCTCTTGTTGATATGCTTCGAGGACTTTTCATGGACAATGATGCTGTGTGGACTAGCAGCGCAAGGCTTCCACTTTAGCATAATGAACAACTTCCCCTTTATTCAGTTGCTCTCAGTGTCCTTTATTGGCTCCGTGGCGATGCTGGTGATAAATCATGTGCTGGCATTCCAACACTTCACCAGCGTCTATGTGCCGTTCACACAGGTGAGCCATGGGGAGATAAAATATTGCATGGCATAACATTTGGAAATGGCTTCCTTTTAGGTTCTTGCCTACTTCACCATCTGCATGTGGATGGTGCCCTTCGCTCTGTTCGTCTCGCTCAGCGCCAACGACAACGTGCTGCCCACCACGGTTAGTAGCAAGGAGCGACTCATGGGCAGCAGCAATCCAGACGTGGTCAGCAATTACTTCTCACGCAACAAGAAGGTCGGACTACTGTCGTTCTTCAACTATATTAAGGAAACCCTGCTGCCGGGTCGCAGCAAGAAATCATTTTAGCTAACACACTAAAGACTTTTAAATCAATTTGTAGTTTCCGGTTTCTTTCTAAAGGATATCGTGCGTGACCCTAGTTATTTATTTTGTATGTATACACCAGCTGTAACATTGTAGTAGTATTAATATGAACATTTTGAACTGATTCCTCTAATTTAATGCACACTTCAGAGAATTATTTGGAGTGCACCTTGACGGTTCCATCGGCCATGCCAAAGTAGCACTTGGTTGCCATGTTCACGAACAGACCTGTTTCCAGAACACCCGGTATCATGGATAGGGCCAGGTTCACCTCATTCCAGTCATATTCGCGATTCGCCACAAATTTCCAGTCTAACAGGAAGTTGCCATTGTCGGTGACGATTGGGCCAGCCTTCTTCAGGGCGTAACGCAGCTGTACTTCGCCACCAAAGAGCTCCTCGATCTTGTGCTTGATTGGCACATGGGCCATGGGCGCCACCTCAATGGGTACGCCCTTGCACCATTGCTCGCCCAGACGGAGCGATCGCTTCGTATAATCCGCAACGATTATGACTGTCTTTGCGCAGGAGCCAACTACCTTTTCCTGCATCAGGCAACCGCCGCCGCCTTTGATGAGTACCATGCTGCTGTCCACTTCGTCGGCGCCATCAATATAAACATCGACCTTGTGGTAACGATCCAGGTCACCCAATGTTAGATTGTAATCGAGTATCAGCTGACGAGATTGAAACGACGAGGGCACGCATATCAATTCGGGCAGTGACCCCTCCTTCCAGATGCGCTCCGCCAGCCGCTCCACGGCATATACAATGGTCGAGCCGCTGCCAATGCCCACAACTTTCGTATCATCGGTCACCCATTGATCGACGGCGGATTTAGCTGCCAGCTTCTTAGCTTCGTCCAGTCCAATTTTGTCATTCATTTCGCTGCAGAATGTGCGTCTTAAGATTTTCGTCTCCGAATGGATGTCAGACCTAATACAAAGTCCAATAACTTGTGGTAAATGCGGTTGCAGCAAGCCTCGGCACAGCAACAATGGCTTCAACATGTGCTTCCACTCTACTCCGACTCGGCTTCACATACACAAATCAAGTTTCCAGTCGAATGACACCAGCTGAAATTGGGTTCCATTTGTTAGTAATGTTGGTGTTTGTTGTGTGGTCAACTATATTTGAAAATATTTTGAGAATGGGTTGGTCCCAGAATGGCCATGTGAAAGATATTTCACAGGATGTATGATAGCTTGAAAACTAATAAGATTGAGACCAACTTTGTATCTACTCGCCGTCTTAGTGTGCGTGTTTATAAATTGCTAATTTTTTATCGATTAGTATCAATTAATCAACTTGATTTGCAAGTCTTTATTTAGCTTTATTGCTCGCAAGCGTATTATTCACTGTTACGCGCTTTCAGCCAATGTCATATGATCATAGCTGCAGTGCTGCAATGCTTTTATCGATGGTATCGATATATGTATATTAAAATAAATCAGCCCTGTATTCATGAAGGGCATTTTTAAGGTCGAAAGCTCAACACGCAAATGACAGTTAGTATTAAAAAATGTAAAGCTCAGACAACTGTTGCTAAGGGGAATGTAACAGAGAACAAAATGCGCAAAATGATATGATAACAATATTCTACGTTATTGAAGCTTGCAAATAAGATAAATAATAAAATTAAATACTAGAACAATTAAATCTTATTTATTTACTTTTACTTGCTTATTTACTTTGAATATAGTTTGATGATGTCTACATATTAAGTTTTAAGTTTTAAGTTTTTAGCAATATTTAAATTTTACAAAACTATGCCGAGTGTTTATTTTCAAAAGAATAAAATGAATCGCAGCCTAGATGCTGACGGAAATGCGCCAAAAGTAGAGAGCCGAGTTCTACAATTATAGTTCTGGATGCAATCGAGACAATGCAGCGAAAACAATTTGCGCAACAGCAACAACAGCAACAGTGAGAAGGAAAACGAAAATAAGGAAAATGCAGGAGGAACCACAATACAAAAGTCGTTTAAAGTTAAACGCTATCCTTGATAATGATAAGAAATGGTTGCAAAACCATTAAAAGCATTCCCTCTTGGGTTAGATGAGTGCGAGAAAAGGACGTGCCAGCGCTGACCAAAGAAATAAAACGAGGGGAATTCCCCTTGAAAGGCCGACCGCAGCCGGCTGCAGCTGCTGGCATATTACGTCTTAGACGTAACTGCTTGGATTATTTCAGTGCCAGTATTTGAGGAAATTTAATACTTTTAGTGCACAAAGCGAAAACTGTTGAATGGAATTGCGATAAAGCTGAAAAGCAAACTACAATCACAAAGGTGATTGCAGCTTTTCCCTTACAAAATGGAACACAAACTGAATGCCAAGCCAACAGCAGCGAGACTACAACCAAACACAAATACAGAAATACAAAAATACGAAAATACGAAAAAAAGAAGCACAATTCGTTAGAGGTAAGGAAATGCCAAAAAGATTTGTGTTAATGGATTTCACTTTTAAAGAAATGAATTTCGAATGCAACACAGCATGAGAGAAATCCTCCATTTTGCATGATTGCATAAGAAATATGAATCTGCGATGGGGCCAAAATGAGGTTTGTTAGCACAAATTAATGTGTCAAATATCGAATTGAATCACAAACGAATGGGTATTTGGTTCGTTTGCACAAAGTAACTCGAAATAAGTCGGGACTAAGCTGGATCGAGACAGTTTGCATGCGGATTCAACTGAAAATTAATTCTGTTAAGAGTCAATGGGGCATGTTGCAGGTGAGTTAACAGAAAAACTAAACCATGTTAAGTAAAAGGTTTAATGAATTTTGTTTAAGAAACTTAATATCTTATGTTAATGTTGGCGTGTTAACATGAATGTAAATAAAGTCTAAATTAGATGGGGTTTAGCTAAAAAAAGATAGTTTTGTGTGAGGACTAGTACACATTTAGCTTATTTTATATATGGCAAAACTGCTCATGGAGTTGACAGGATAACTAATGTACACTTGTTATGGAAAATATGCATATATGTAACATCACTTAAGCAATTCGTTAAATAACGAGAAATTTATAAAAATTTCATGTTAGGTTAATCTTAACTTATTAACATGATTTTTAAAATTGAATGCTGGGAATTTATAATAATTTCATTAAAATAATTCATTTAGAATATGTTCAAGTATAGCTAAAAATTTAATAGAACAGAACAAAGAGATAAACTCTTTCCTCAAGATATTTCAAATAATTAATCTGTATATACTGAAAAAAATCAGAAATTTTTCAAAATAAATTCGCAGAAAAGCCGTTAATGTTAGCATGTTAACTAACATATTAATATTTAACATGAAACTATGCTTCAATGAATCCTACATATAAATCAAATATGTTTCTTATATCAATTTGGGATGGTTATTATTTGGTTGAGTTAGGTACTTTGGAGAATTCACCAATTTTATCGTCTATACTATATACTTAGTTCAGCATATATATAACATACAAGTGAATATCTTCATTCATATAAAATCCGTCATCGACTATTGCATTGGCAAATGTCTTAGTATTTTATTTTCATTCAATAAACTCATCAAATAGAATCATAAACGGTTCATCAAACTGCATATTCCCTTCTCATTAACTTGCCAGCATTAATGTTAAACACAAACTGTAAATTTGAGAGGGTAACATGAATGTTAACAGTCAACTGTTGCATTGGTGCATTGCAACTCAATTATGTGCACTTTCGGCCTGTCACATTCGACAGCTCTGACAAATCATGTGCTAAGGGTTATGCTACCTTTCAGGCTAGGGTATACCGAATGTCAATACAAACATCAATTAAGTGAAACAAAAGTCCACACACACACATGCACACACATACGACAGTCTCGCGCCCAGATGTGGGCAGCATAAAAATTGTTAATTAAAGGAATGCATTGTTTAATGCGCCCCTCGTGGGCCACAGTCGAACACCTGCCTGCATCCCGGCGCACACCCGATGCTCGATGCTTGACGCCCGCTCAATTACACGCACAAACTTTGCACAAAAAACCTGAAAAGGGCAGCAATTGCAAATGGAGCCGCGCGACCCAGTTGTGTTGCCATCCGTTGGCGTTTTCCATTATAGCGCCTAAATAGAGAGGAGGAAAGGAACAAAAGAGCAAAAAATATGATTGCAGGCGCGGTTCGCTTCTCTCTTTTTTATTCTTTCAGTTTTTTTTTTTTTTTGCCTTTTTTTGTGCGCGCGCCATCGAATCAGAGTTATGATGGCATCTCCGAGGCCCTGCTGATGACGACAATGTCAGCTTGAGGGCCCGTTTTGGCACGGCACTGCAGTGAACGACTTCTCCGATGGGAACAATTTATAATTTGATTAGCACATCGCTGACTGCACACGGAAAAAGACCAAAGGCAATGCCAGAGCGACCGAAAGTTCAGCGGAAGTGCATCTGAGTGCATTGAGGCTGCCGAATAGGCATCGTCCGTCCGTCCGTTCGCTCTAAGTCTTATCTCTCGCGCTACCTATTGAATATGCAATAATTGAAGGAGTGAAGGGGGGGAATGGGGGAATCACACTCCGTTAACCGCCTGCCAGCCGAGACAATGACAAATGATGATGAAGTGACACGGCCTGAACTAAAAGGTTTTTGGGGAAAGGACACTCTCGCCCCAAAAGCTTATCTTTAGCTTTCAATTAATATTACAAGTGGCTTTTTTATTGCAGCCCAACCGCAGCACAACAACAGTAATCAGTTTTCAGTCTGTTGTTGTGTGGGTGTGTGGGTGGGTGGATCAGAGCAAACAAAGCGAATTTGCAAGCTGCATGATGGCAAAAAAACAAAAAAGGCATAACAAAGGCAAACAACACAGATACAAAAACAAGGCTCGAGCTCTTAAAGGATTCGCCGCACAAGGAACGCCTCCACTGGAATTTCCCCATTCATTCATTAAACAATAACAGCAAATGCTGCAAGGGGCGTGGCGCCCACAGAATAGATTAATGGCCGCAAAACAAAAAGCTTGATGCAAATCAATTTATTATGCTGTCTGCAGGCAGCGCTGACCGCCGTACGAAACGAATTTAAACAAAGCCAAAAATTCATATTCAAATAAAACATTTATTTCGCTTCATTTAGCGGACAGCACTCCTCAAGGCGCCAGGTTCCATTGTCAACTGTCGCCCCAAGAGGTGTTGCCCGCTGCTCAGCTAGGAATTTGGTTGATATATCTGACTGCAACAGCGACCATGCCCAGCGGCGTGGATCTGAAGCGACAGTTGCTGCCAACTTGAGTCGGCCTCAGTTGGCTCATCTCCAATCTGACCTGCTCCATTTCCCGCTCGTAGAGCTCACGCATGCGGCTCTGTCGCACTCTAATCGCGTACGCCCGAGCCGTCTGAATCTCATTCCTGATGGGATTCAGAAACAGATGGAGTGCAGAGTTTCCGGAACTTCTGTTGGCCTGAAAGCTGAGTGACATTTGAGAACTTCGTATGGTAAATTTTTGTAGTCGCTTGCGATACTTACAAACTTGAGGGCATTTTGAGACAATATATACCAGAAATACCACAAGAAATCGAATGTGACCTATATGAGGAAAAACTAAAGCACACAATGTTCAAAGTCAATTGAAAAACTAAAGTCAAAGGCTACCTATAAGGGTTTCAAACAAGGATTTCCTCATCAAACAGTAGCAAGCAGTTGAAGTGCTTGTCAAGTTTAACAGGTAGTATAATGCTTGAGCTATGGCAGTCTGTGACAATCAAAATAGCGGAAGATTTTCTTTGCTGCTATTAAGGCCAAGCTTAACTTTAAGTCGGCTTATCAATACATATATTTAGATGCTTGTCAATTTTAGCAGGCGGGATAATGTTTGTCACTAAGTCAATCTGTGACAATTATGTAAGCGCTGTTAACCTCTGGTCAAGCATAAGTTTCAGTGTAATTCAAATGCTTGTCAAGTTTAGCAGCTACTGTTTAGCTTCAACTTTGATCAGTTTCATTTCAAGTGCATGTCAAATTTAGCAGCTGGTTGCCATGCACAACTATCTTTAAAGTTAACGAGACTTTCAAATTTTCTTCAATAAGTTCTGTTATAATTATAGTCAAGTTTGACATTCTGAAGATAGTTATTAAATTTAACTTAAAGTTGCCTTTAGTCAGCAATAAGTGCTGTTCAAGTGCATGTCAACCTTAGCTGCTGACTGTCACGTTCAATTAACATGGCGTTAATTAACCAAATGAAATATCCCATTGATTTGGCACGTGAATAACCACATGAGGGCTGCTGCCCGGAAGGAAGGAAGGAAGGAAGCCTTTGAATATGAAGTAGCATACGCACTTAGCCGTGCGGGCGTCGGCTTATTGAAGGTCGTTTAGCAGCTCGAATTGTGGCAGCAGCTAAATGAGCCACAAACAAACAGACAGGTAGGCAAACGGGCAAACTTGTTGGCCTATGTCCGGTAACAAGCGCTCCATTTAAATCAAATGTCAGCGCTGTGCTCTGCTGTTACTGGGGCTTTTAAGTGCAAACACTCGTATATGGCGGAGCAGAGAAAACGCAATCAATTTTATTGGAAACGCGCAGCTCCATTCGAGTGGGTAATGAGTGGGTTGGATGACAGCCACTTGTAATTATCCAACTCGGACTTTTCATTAGAGTCTATTAAAGCGAAGATAACTTAAAAAGCACTCGGACCAGCAGTGGCTAACTAAACAGACTCTTTTGGCCTTTACTCCTTGGATGCGCGTGGGTGGCTTGGCCGAGAAGATGGGAATTGGCAAACAGCGAAAAGCCAACACAAATCGTTGTTCGGCGATTGCAGCACACAGAAGTCAACTGTGGCAGCAGTCGGAGGCAGGCAGGAGGCAGATGGCTACACTCAGGTGTGTAATTGCAATACGAATTGGTCAAGTGTAACAATGTAAAGACGCCAATAGGAAGACACACACACACACACACACACACACACACATATACAGAGATGGAGTTAACACCTACACACACAGACATAAGCAGAAATCAATTGGACACATGAACTTATGCAGCCAACAACTGGAACTGGAACTGCACTGGAACGGGCACTGCAACTGTGAAGGAGGAAGAAGAAAATCAAATTGCAAATTGCATTCAAGTGTCACGTGCATGGACACATTTTTGGATCCGTTGCCAGCAGCAGAATCGAATGCCCGCCGTAATGTCGTGACATTTGGGCGCGCTTTTGCCCTCGCCCACATCACAGTTGGGTTATTGCAATCGCCGCCAAGGCAATCAATGCCAGAGACATGAACTCCCAAAGTGCATGTGTTATAGTAGCACAAAAGTCACCCACTCACACACACACACACACACAGTCGGCGAGTGTAACACATGCACCTGCGTCATGCTGCACTTTCCGCTGCTCTGTTCCGGCGGAGGGGGGTGGGGGGCAACCATTCATTATGTTGACCACGCTGTCACATTTGCTACGTGACATTTTGCTAACTGCCCCCAAAAAAGGCAAAAGAGTCAAAGCATTGTCAACTGCAAGTATAACTTCACTTATCATTCCCATTCCCATTCCTATACTCATACCCATTGCTATGGCCAATCCAGGCTCGGAGCTTCGGAAGCAACTGCAAAAAAAAAAGCTTTGTATAGCTGCACATAGTAGCTTGAGAGCTGTAATCACACCCAGCCACTCCATGAACTTAGAGTTTATATATAAATGTAATATTTCGTACGGTTAGTAAGATTGCTTATGAGTCATTTGAAGCGTTACGAAAATGAAAGAGATAGGTTTTTATTGAAATGAAAATAATAAAGAGCAAAAGTGTCCCAATCAGTGCTACCAATTTAGATCTTTTTCAGCCATCTCTGACATTTTTCAAATGTAAAATAGAGGCTTGTTGGAATTATAGCTATATTGAATTATGTAAAGGACTTTTTATCTTTATCAACATAGCTGGAAGCATCCCAAAATATTATAATATTTCAAACATTATTGGCAATGGCAAGCACTCTCTCTTGCTTTATCATTTCAAAACCTATTAACTTATTATTCAAAAATATTAATAAATGACTTATAGGCAGAACTGATATCAGACAAGGATAAGCAAACATAGAGCAGCTTCGACATATTTAACATACACAGAAACTAGAGCTTTGCTCAAGAGAAATAAGAGCAGAAACTGCTTAACTTGAAGCACCAAATTTTATACTTTTCAACTACTTAACATATTTCAATTATTTACAATGTATGGTATGTTAGCTAAAGCACAGATATTTCTGCTTTTTTTTTTTAATTTTTAAGCTCAGATTTTAGTTGATTTTTATTTTTATTTTAAAGGTCAGATTTTTGTTGGTTTATTTTGCTAATTGTATATTTAGTTATATTTATTTACTGTAGCATTTTGAGAAAGAATCAATATTAAAAGTTCTGTTGGAGAGCTTCAACTAATGATTATAAATGAAAATACATGAGAAGTAACATAATAATAGAAAGAAAATAGCAAAGCCATTCTGACCAATGTCTAGCAACTCCTTCAATGATGTATGTATAATGTCGTTCTATAATCGAAGTTCCATTAGAAGAGTAGTTAAACTTGAATAGCTCAACTTTAAGTAGAATATCGCTTTGAGTTTAATATCACTCTAAATCTCAGCACTCCAGGTTACTACGTTTCTATGGCTAACAGCTGGTAATGGGCGCATTATCCGAATTGGTTTTGGGTCTGGCTTTGGCCGGCACTAATCGTCATCAACTAGTTGGCTCAACTGCGGAGCTGTCGCATTACTGCTTCCGTCTGGGCTTTTGAAGTAGTTTGATTTGGAAATTAGTGACTCTAAGTGGTGCGTGGGGCTGGGCCGGTGCGTCTGATAGATGTTAGTATCCTTGTGGCAGATTCGGTCAATCGCATTGCCATTACAATATACAAAGTTATGGCAATGCCACACTGGGGACTCCGGAGCCCTTTAACTGCACTGCACTGCAGTGCGGTGCAGTGGTGCAGTGCAGTTCAAGTTGCCTTTTGAGCTGCTGAGGATTTGTATCGAGATTGCAGCAGAGCCAGCTTCAAATTACAAGCAAATAAAGCGTCAGACAGCACGGCCACCCACAAGCACCAGCACCAGCAGCAGCAGCAGTAGCAGCACCAGAGTTGAGTTATGAACGTGCTGGGAACAGGAAGCGCAACGAATCGAAGCCAGAGGCAACAAGCCCCGCACCAGCACCAACACCAGGAATAGTAGTAGCCAGCCATAGAGTGCAAGTACAAGAAGGAGAGAAGGCAAAGTAAATGTGCAAACATTTATTTATGTGCCAGCTATGCAGCACTTTAAAGCACTTCAATTGCCCTGATTCATCCAGTGTACTGGGAGCCGCTGCTGCTGGCTGAAGCTGCGGGGAAGATTGCGCCTCGTAACCCAAACAAATGCTGTTCGAGTGGATGCTGGACAACGCTTACAAATGACACTAGGCTAGCGCCGTCTGTCTGTCGGTCTGCCTCTCCAGCTGCAGCTGTCTGTTCCTCTGCCTGTCTGTCTGCCTGTCTGCCTGTCTGTCAGGTAGTTTTGCCAATTCAAATTTCAAATTTGTCGGGAATTTGCAATTGCATTCTTGCAGAGCCCCGACCAACCCGAAGTACAACCCTATGGTATTAATATGCCAGTCTGTGGCCCATGTGGCATATGCCCGCCTGCTCCCCCGCTCTCCAGCCGACTGACCCTAGGCAACATACATTCCGCAGCAATCGAAAATGGAATTAAATGTTTTGCAAACACTCGAACGCGTTTGCCTTTGCCGGGGCTAAACCAACAACAACAATAACAACAAGAATAACAATAACAACAACAAACAGCAGCAGCATTTCCACAGGATATAAATTAAATTTTATTGCCAACTTTGGTCCGTTTGCGCTGTAAATTGTGATGGATTCCCGCCATTTGGCTTGTATAGTTTAACACCATAAAGGCACATAAATATACGAGCTTAAACAAACACATATATATATCTATATCTATATGTATATGAATAGAGCTATAAGTCTGCACATTGAATTAGTGTGCGAACTAATGAATAACAATTATCCGTAAAGCATATACGTGCAGTAAATTAACTCCATATCCCACATGAATAGAGCCAGTTCTTTATAGCAGCAATATTTTGTATGTGGTCATTATGCTGCGGTGCAGCCAGGCGGGGCATAAGGACTTGAAATATGTGTATGTACATTCGCATAGGCACTAACTGCACATACACTCATGTGGTTAGTCGTCTGGGCCAACATCATGAGAAGATCGACGATGGACGAGGAATGAGTTCTGTATAGTGACCATTGCAGCCCTCCGTGTGATGAGTTCTAATTAAATATTTTCATCGAAAACTTTGTTAGATTTCAATATTAAAGTATTTGAATTGCGGCTTTGCAGGCAAGAGAAGTGTGAGAGACGCTGTAAGATCAAGTCAGGCATCAATACTTGATCAACTCCGTCTCATAGAGTTGTAGACCCAGACTTAAGCATAGTCGATCCGTCGATCCTTACAGATGGAACTTCCTGAAGGCCGCCCAAAAACAATTGTGATTGAAAAAATCGAGTACAAAAGCTTAAGCCTTCCTTGGGAAATAGTGGAAAGATAGTGGGAAAAGCATAAAATGGGCCAACAATCCTATGCCAGACTCGCCCTAGTCAGGTGAAGCGATCAATTGAAGTATAATCCATATCCAGTGTCAACTCTTGTGGCGCACATTAGTTTAGTATTTCGCTGGCATTTGGCCACGCCCCTCACATCATTATTTGACACAACACAGACTTTTCGCTTTTAATGAGCACTTGAGCGGGTTTTTCATTACTCGCCGTCGCTTTAATTAACAGAAAATGTTCCCCTATCCGAGGGAAGAGGGCGCAGTAAGACACATGAGCTCGAGCCAGGGCACATTTGAAATTGTTGCCGACTGCTGCGAAGGAACAACAGCAAATAAAAAGTCGCCACTAAGTAGAGTTCTTTTTATACTATTTCACGTAGTGATATAGTATATTGGTTTTGTGCAATGTCCGTCATGCTGTCCGTCTGTCCGTCTGTCCGTATGAACGCAAACCATTTCCACGCTATTGAAGCTAGAGACTTGAAATTTGAAATATATACTCGTGTATACCCTCGTCTGATAAAGTGTCAAGATTTTCCCGATACGCCCACTAGGGGCGTGGCAAATCGGAAAATGCATTTTCCTGTATCTCAGAAACACTACTTCTAGAAGGGCTAGAGAGTTGGGATTTTAACTGAACACTCATGTCGACATCCCAAAATCAAAAAGCTATGGCGGATATATCTACGCCCATTGGGGGCGTGGCAAATCGGGTCAAACTATATCTTCTACAGTTTTAAAGCTAGAACGCCCAAATTTGGCACGTGGGTTACTGTTACGATCCTATAAAGATCGCCCAAAAAATTTTATGGCCACGCCTACTAGGGGCGTGGCAAATCGGATCTGAATATATAGTGATTTTACTAGTTTCGTTATATTTTGAGCACTATTGATGCTAGAGACTTGAGACTTGGTATATATACTCGGGTTAACATCCCACGACCGATAAGCTATGGCGGATATATCTACGCCTTCAGGGGGCGTGGCAACAAATATCAGCTTATATCTCCCACAGTTTTAGTGCTAGAAGCTTCAAAATTGGATGCTAGGCTACTGAGGGCCTCCTCTATCGATTCCCCAAAATTTTTGTTACGCCCCAAAAGGGGCGTGACATACAGAAAAATACCCTGTAATTTTCGCATTTTTCGAATGTAAGCATCCAAACTTTACAGTTATATTCTTAAACGCCCACTCTATGCACATGCCAAAAATTATTTGTCTACGGCCACTGGGGGCGTGGCAAATCCAAACTGAAACATCTGCAGCTTCTGAGCCAATAACGCGCCACATAATGACTTTGTGACCTTTGACCTTGTCTTTTGATTTGCCAAATTATTTATATGGGTTAGAAAAGAATATTTTATTAATACAAAATAACTAAATAAAGAAAATGTAACAAAAATATAAACATGACCGCACCGGGGTTCGATGCCACACCTCGCCAACGAACTTATGTATATCACATTTTCTGAGTTGCCACCTCTCTCATTTTGGGAGTTGCCACCTCTCTTATTTGGAGAGATGCCACATCTCTCGATTTAGGTGCGTGTTCTTGCTAAGGTAAGGCAATCGAGATAAATCGAGAGAGGTGGCATCTCTAAGCTTCGATTCTAATTGAAACTGTCTGGCTACCTCCAATGAAAAGTTTTAATCTGTAGCTAATTTAAGCGGCGACAGTGGGGATTTAAGGTTAAATTTAAAAAAATGTAATGTGATAGATGCCCCTGTGTGCTGTTGGGGCGTGAAATAGTATTTCGCTGTGGGTTGCGTCCGACAGCAACGTTCTTACTTGTTTTCCTTGCCTTTTCTTTTCTCTCTCTTTTTTGTAGTTTTGCAAATGTTGTCCATTTCTCGTCGGCTCGTTGGTGGGGGTTGGGGAAGGGGGAAGGGCTGTTGCACTTGGCATTAAAAAAGCGGAAAATCGCAGCACATTTTTGCTTTTTAATTAAGCCCTCCATTTTTTATGTGCCTTTCGAAAGCGACACGCCGTGATTCTCTCCATGAACGAAGTGTGAGAATAGTTTATTTTCCAACAAGGCCCAAAGGGCAAAAATAACGTGCGTGCCAAGAGTTGAACGCGAGTGGGGTAGGGTTGGAGCAGAGCAACGGATAACGCAAGTCCCGTTGCCCAAATAAGACTGTAATTGAAGGGCAGAGCATATGATGTGCCTGCCAAACACACAGATTTAACCTGGGATGCCCGGGCACACGTAATACTCGACTTCACAGTAATAAAGATAAATAACTTAATTAGTTTTGGAATTTATGAAGGCTAATAAGTTATATTTTTTGATAGTTTCTGTATATATATTACACTATCTTCGTGTCGTTAAGTGCGTCGGAGGAATTCTTCACTTATTTCTCAGTTATATGTTCGGGCTTGAACTCTTAGTCTATCGCTAAGTTTGTAAAGCTCAGCGTGCATCTGCTTATTTTGAAAGTCCATGTAATCGGCCCTTATATATTTCTATTGTACTATCTGTTAGTCGTTGACGACTTGTCGTCGGAGGCCATGTTTCTAACTCATTCATATCAAGCTCTGTTCATATAATAGTCTCTGTTCAAGCAATTTCAATCATGAACAATACCAATGTCAAAACGATCGAGTATACGGATATACGAAAAAAACTATGCTCCCGTTATATGACATGGAAAACCATTATGAACAATGGCGACGACCATTTCAGTGTCGCATCTCAATCAGCTCTTATCAATTCCAATATGCATTCTGGGTTTAATGGACTGAGTTGTTCAACCTGCTCAAGAATATGTAAACTGTTTATAGGTTTGGCCTTCTGTATAACTGTTACTTGAGCTGTCATTATTAAGGGTATTCAAGCAACTTTGCGAGGATTCTAAAGCAACTCAGGCTTTGTTTCTTATGGATTCATAATTATCCGATATGCAATCTAACAATGTCTTTATTCAGTATTTAAAGAGAGAGAGAGAGAGAGAGAGAGAGAGAGAGAGAGAGGAGAGAGAGAGAGAGGTTTCAGAGAGAGTGCGATATTCCTGTTCTACAACTCGGTATTTAAATTCGCTATAACAGATTCATGAGTTCCATTAATATTAGCATTGCTACCCCAATTATAATTAACATCATTTTTATTTCTCAAAGTTCAAATCTAGATATACAAGAGTCTTGAAACAGAGCAATAGACGATTCAGGACACACATGGACATAAAAGCGCACATAGCACAAGAATCCTCCATTGGTCCAGCTCAGACGGCGTTCACTCAGTGAACACTCCATTGCTGACTCGATTATTATAAATGGTGCAGAATGGCCAACTGTGCAGTCAGTCAACATCGGCGACAGCAACTGAACAGACGTGCGCGTATCGAGTGAGCCGAACGAGAACAGATGTTCGTGTGGATGTGAGGCACGAGTTTCTGGAGCAACACGTAGCGAGAATTTAAATAATTGATAAGAGGTGACCGAACGGTTAATATGCTGGCTGCGTGAGCTGAGTGGTAGTGAGATTCAAACTGGTTTTAGGAACTCAATGATACGATACTGCAGCGTCACCGGACTGTAGTTGACCAGTTTGACGCCAAATATATTGTAAGAGTCTACCAGCCAGCCCTTGGGCTCGTCGTTGTCGCCTTGGGACTCGGTAAGCTCTTTGCGCAGGGTCAACAGAAACTCGCCCAAAACGATGCGGCGATGTGTCGGGGCCATTGGCTCGGGGATCTGCGAGTCCTGGAGTAAATTCTTGATCTGCTGCAGCATCTCCTGCTGCTCGCCGAGACTGGAAAAATCACCCAGATCACGCAATCCCACAAAGACAATATTCGCATACACGTAATTGCGTCCCTGCTCGACCATTCGCTGCACCGAAATGGGCATCACCTGGCACAGGTGTTGGCTCTCGAACCGCACCAGCTTCGTGTACTGCAAGTCGCGCATGCTCTGCGTGAGGCCGTAAATGGCGCAGGCGCCCTGGTCCGTGCAGCAGCTGCGTATGCTGTGCCAGTTCGCCAGGCGCACCGCCTCGATCATCAGGGTGGCCGCCTGCCGCACGCCCATCAGAAAGTCAAACTCATCGAATTCGGGGCCGAGTGCACGGCGCAGTTTCCACATGCAATAGCGCGAGCGGAGGGCGCTGAGCCAGACCATCAGAGCTGGCCGCCAGCCCTGTCGGCGATAGCTCATATAACTTACTTCTCGATTTTGGGGTACGAAGCGAGTGGAACTTCCCATTGGCCCCCAACAGGTGGCATGCTTGTGATGAAAAAGGGGCGACGAAAAGGCTCGCACTGACTTCAACATGTCTTCTACACAATTACGACTAGAAATTTTAAATTGCCGAAACGGAACTCAAAAAGTAGAGCTTTGACTTAAATCTCAATCTTGCTTCAACTACATTTACCAAGGCAAGAGAAGACTGCCTCTTGGGCTAAAAGGGCTAATGCGTCACCGACACACAAAGACGTATGTGTGTGTGTGTGTGTATGTATGTGCTATGTTTGTAATGAATCTAAGTATATACATAAGTATATACATACATATATACATAGCTAAGCTATAAAGCTAATAAACACCTTTCTTGTTCAGTAAGGCGTGGCAGACCTAAACCCCGTAGCTGAGTTGATTTAGTCCTGTTCGCCTGTTTGTCCGTCCGTGTGTATGAACGCATCGATCTCAGCACACATTAAAGCCAGATAGAGTTGTGCGTCCAATAAACTATGTGGGAGTTCAAGTTCAAACCATCCCAGACTGCAGCCATAAGTCAGCATAAGTTTGTGAATCTAAAATCTCTAATACTTGTCTTCATATATACGTTATACAGTTTCAGGCCATCTTCCGACTAGATTTCTTGAAATACATCACATCATGCGTGAATTGGCGTGCTACATTGTCAGCCTTCTGCTGCCGGCTGTCGTCCTATCGCAGGATAACTCTTACCGTTTACCTGACGCACTAAAGCCGCTGCACTATGATCTACGCGTTTTAACCCACCTGAACGGACCCGATAACCTCAGTTTCGAGGGCCTGGTAAAAATCGACTTCCAAGTATTGCACAGCACCAGAGATGTAACGCTGCATGCCAAAAACCTGACCTTGGATGAAGCACGCATTGCTTTGTCATCGCAAACTGGCAGTCGGAGTCACAGCATAAGCCACATCGAGCGAAATGATACGCGGGAGCTCTACACCATGCATCTGGCTGAGGAATTGCAGATCGAAGAGGTTTATACATTAGGGATACCCTTCAGTGCTCCATTGAATGCTAATGATGTGGGCTACTACTCGAGCTCCTTTCGCGACGCAAAGACAAACCAAACACAGTGAGTGTTAAGGCAGTTAGATAATCCATTTGCTTATTATATTTGCATTTGTCTCTCAGCTACTTGGCTGCGACGCAATTATCACCGACTTTTGCACGATTTGCCTTTCCGTGCTTCGATGAGCCGCATCTGAGAGCCACTGTCCGGGTTACTCTGGGCTATCATAAGAGCTATACGGGTCTAAGCAATACGCCCGTCAGTAAATGTGTGGACCAGTGAGTTTTTGGTTAAAACTGACGAGATATGCTGTGGCTTGAACCAGTTCTCATTTCAGTGACTCGCTGGAGAATTATGTGTGGTGCGAGCATGAGCCGCTGTTTAGCACCTCCACTTATCTCGTGGCTTACGCCGTGCACAACTTATCCAGCACGCAGGTCCTGTACAGTGATACTCATAACAAAGTATCCTTTCGCAGCTGGATGCCACCAGATGCAGTTCAGGACAGCAGTTTCAGTGCGAATTTCGCACCACAGGTGCTAAGCCACTTGGAGAAACTGTTGGAGCTCGCGTTTCCCTTGACTAAGGTTGATCAGCTGGCGTTGCCTTCGCACAAATTCAATGCCATGGAAAACTGGGGCCTGGTCACGTTCCTGCAGACAACATTCGTCCACTACGATTGGGAGGAAACGGAAAGGAAAGAGAAAAAGGCTATCACCATGGCACATGAATATGGACATCAATGGTTTGGGAACTTGGTGGCCATAAATTGGTGGAATGATCTCTGGCTAAAGGAGGGACCCTCCACGTACTTCGGCTACATGACCCTGGATGCTCTTATGCCCGAATGGGGTAGCTTTCAGCGCAGAATAGGAAATGATTTGGCTTTATTCTTCAACAAGGATATGTTCAACGACACAATTGCTATTTCTCGCGATGTCCTCGATGCAAAGAGCACACTGGAACAGTTTACACCATATGTGTACGAAAAGGGATCACTGACGATGCGCATGCTGCACAAGTTGCTGGGCGACGAGGTCTTCTTTGTGGCGATACGGAACTATTTACAGCGGCATGCTTATTCCAGTGTTAGACAGTCAGATCTCTGGCAGGCCATGCAGGAGGCGGCGGACTCGAAGGACCAATCAGCATCTGACATTCGCTTGGCCACGGTAATGGACAGCTGGACACTGCAAAAGGGCTATCCGCTCCTGACTGTGATTAGGGATTATAGCTCAAGTACTGTCTGGATCAATCAAACTCGCTTCATGCTTGCAGCAGATAGCGCAGAGCCCAGTTGCTGGTGGACTCCGCTCACTTTTGTTAGTCAACGCCAGGGAAACTTTGACGAAACGCGGCCCCACTCTTGGCTGGAGTGTCCAAGTAGTGGGAAAACATTTGGGCTACTCAACGTTTCCTCCTCTAGCGAGTGGATCATGCTGAACCCCCAAGTGAATACAATTTACCGCGTCAACTACGATGAGCCCAATTGGCGGATGATCATCAAAACACTCAACTCTGACCACTATGACTCGATTCACACTCTCAATCGTGCACAATTGCTGGACGATCTCCTAATGCTGGCCACCACCGGAACGCAGAGCTATGACCTGGCCTTCACTATGCTGGAGTATTTGCCGCGCGAGTCTGAAGTTTTGCCCTGGAAGAGAGCCATTGAAGTGCTTGACGATCGTGGTCTTCTGCTGAGCGGCGATCAGGAAAGGATCTTTCGAGTAAGCTATTCAACTGATGCATACTAGACCTAGTTAGTATCTACTCTAATCCATTGCAGGACTTCATGAGGAAGGTAGTGACACCGCTCTATATCCGAGCTCCCCAACTGAACTCCAAGCAGTTGAGAACCAACTCCGGTGCATTGATTGCCCTTTATGGGTTGGCCTACAAGGAGTCCTGTCGCTATGGCGTGGCCGAGTGCATCAGTCAGGCTGAGCGCTCCAGCCAAGACGACGACGATGGGTCTCAGGTGCCTGCCGACTATCGGGGCATTGTGGATTGCACGAACATTGAGCAAGGCAACAGCAGGCTCTTTGAATCCATATTGAAACGCTTTGAAAACACGAATTCGGATGCCAAAAAGAACACCTGGGCCTCATCCCTCGCCTGCAGTCGTGATTTTGGTCAACTGAAACCGTTTTTGGACTCCCTATTAGAGGCAACTGATAAGCTCACCTCCAACTATTATATGCAGGCTGTGACATCGGCTTTGGAACGCAAGCAGACAGCAACACAGATCGCCGATCACATTTTGCAGCATGCCAAAGCAATCAAGTAAGTTGACTTCATTCAATTGCATTCATTATCTAACTCTCTATGTGTCTCTGTGTCTCTGTGTCTCTCTGTCTCTCTCTCTCTCCCTGCTTTGCAGTAACAAATTCAACTTGAAGCAAATTCAAATCCTGCTCAATAGGATAATCGGTGATTTAATCACAGAGCTCGAGGACAGTCAATTGAGGCAGCAATTGAGAGGCCTTGACAAATTCGAAGCTCAGCTACAGGGAGCACTCGATAGGCGTGACATTAATCGTTATTGGCTGACAGAACGTGCCGAGCACTTTATTAAAGCTTTAAGTAAATATGCATAGGGGCCGTGGGTGAGGTGACGATTTGAGCGCTGCTGCGGCTGCTTTGATTCTGTGAACAATAAAACCACATAGACGAGCGACTATACCACAACTTATTCATATGTCAAACTCAAGCTCTGAACGTCCATGGTATTAATTAAGCCAATGATGATGACTATTTCTTGGAATTGAAATTGAAAGGAATGCGTCTCCTTTTACTTGCCGTACAGCGAAGGCGATGAACGTCCCAGCTTCCTGCTGTTTGGCCTGTCAGAAACTTGCCTTCCGTGCCTTTGACTTGTAAATTGCTTGACACGGGACATGATGCCACACACACACCCACACACACACGCATAGTCACACGCTTACCCACGATTTGCTTTGTTTGGAATGCGAATTCACTTGGCATTTGACGTTTACACGAAAACGACAAAATGTTTCGCAGTGTGCCCTGGGCATGACATGACCAGATGATGTGACCTGTCTCCAGTCAATGTATTAGCTGTCCTTTTTGGCTGCCGTCTTTGCTAGGTCTTCTTTCGTACCCCGGCAATTAGTCAAATGAATCAAAACGTATTTAACTGATTTGCTATAAAGTAGCTGTGGCTGCTACATATATGTCTTTCTTTCAGAAATCTAGGTTCAATTGGACACAGAATCCATGATGTGCCCAAAAAATACCTTTCAGCCGAGAGGTGCAGCACATCGAAGACCTGTAAGAAGTAATAGAAGACAATGCCAAGACATATTGCACTTCACTTCAAATCAATCAAATATTGCCTTAAACTATCTTTGAAGGTTTAGTTATACCCTATAGCTGATGAGTCGATTAACCTACTTATTATTTGTTCGTTATTTTCCATAGACTTGAAAGAATGTATTTAATTAAGAATTAATTAAGAAGCAGCTGCACGTTAATCCACAAGCTGCAAATATTGTCACGCCCAAAAGTATGCAATGAAATTTAATTTTATCATAGCCAGCTGTAATCCAGAGTATATAAACTTCTTGCCAATTAATTACCTTTTTACATTCTTTACCTTTATTATTCATGAAATAAAAATGAAAAGCGGCCCAAATTAACGGCGTTAACGCTGCTGAAACATTATTTTTAAAATATATATTAAATTAATTAAATGTGTTATGCCAGCCGATAACCGACATCAGCGGGCGTGTGTGTGTATGTGAGCTCGTTTATGTGTAAATGATTTTAACACATAGTGACAGGCAGAGTTATGAGTGCTTGATATTTGCATTGGCATCGCAACTTTTACTTATTTATTTATTATAAATTAATTGAATGACAACACGGCAATGCGATGCCTTTGCAGTATTTGCGTGTCAAATTATCAGCTTGCAAACAGAAATCCAGCGACAGCCGGCATTCAAATTAATACAAATGATGTGCGCTCTGAATTCACAATTCGCAATTCGCAATCAGGCGGCAAGCCACAGGATATGAATTATAATACACATGCGATAATTCCGAAGTCAATGTTATTACAAAATATTATCAAAGTTGAAAACGATTTGACATAACGCAATTGTTGCTCAGGGATTAATCAATTACATTTCTGATAACAACACTTTTCAGTTAATGACTTGTAGTGTGTTTATTTTGTAAGCTCTCTGTTTTAATTGACTTTTAGCATTCCGGCGAGAAACTAACTGGCTAAATTTAGCTCGAAATCAAGCATTTCTAATAACAACAAGTAATAATGTGGCAGTTGGGCAACAGCGACTGCATAACACTCGTTCAAGGTTGAAAAACAGTTGATGGACAGACAGGCAGGCAAAAGGACGTACAGATGCGCGGATGACTAACATAGCACAAAAACAATATACTTTTTGAACAAGAATAACAACATTGGGCTTTAAGTAGTTGTGGTGTGCTTTTCTTGTAATCTTTTTGCTTTAATTGAGTTTTGGCATTTTCAACGGAAAATTTGCCTTCCAATTTGGCTGAAACCTGGCTGCGTGCTTCGACCATTTATTGGAATTGATGAAGGAGTGCAGACAGCAAGTGAGAGCTACAGATAACTTTTTCAATTATTTGAAAATGTAGAGAAGATTTGTAATTCGTGAGAAATTAGGAAGTTTTAACTTTTGTTCTAAAAATAAATCTAGAATTTTAGCAATAAATTTCCACTCAATAGAATAACAGTGAAGATTTATTTGGATCATGTATTATTGTTCCATAGATTGGAAAATTATTATGAAAATTCCTTGAATGGTACGCTTCTAATGAAATGATAGAGATTTACACTCTAGTCCCCTATCCGTGGGCCCATCTCTGTGGGCCAATTAAGAGGATTGGCTTTAGCTAGCAGTTTGACCTTTGCAGTTCCCATTTGGAATATATTTATTGATACGCAGTGAGTGTCTTCCAAGATAGACATCCTAATTATCTCCTGCTCGTAAAGCATTAAAAGTCAATATCACTGTGTGAGCGCTGGCTTTCCGCTAGCCATTAGAAATTAGCCTAATTAGCTCTAATTGAATATGGAAATGTATGGCCCTTATCGACTATCGACTATCGAGGGTCGAGGGTCGACTATGAGCTACCAGCTATCAGCTACCAGCTGGCGCATTATTTGCTGTAGTTCATTGTAATATAATTGGGTCGTCCTGCGATGCATCAGTTGCTCACTCCTGCTCACCTGTTCGGGTCTAAAAGCGCGTTTATTTCAATTATGGCCACACCTGGAGCTGCGTACTGGATTTAACTTTTGTTGTAAACTTTGCACTGTGTTTGCCCATTTAGTTGCATGTTTATGCTTCTACTTCTTCTTCTTCTACTACTTCTTCTTCGGTGCCATTTGGCAAACACCGTAAATTCAGTCAGACGAAAGAAGTGGAGCAGCGGGGCTGGGGCCAGGGCCAGGGCCAGAACGAAACAAGAAAATGTTGTTTGTTTTAATGGCACCAAGAAAATAAATTCATTAAAAAGTTTTAGCCATGCGAATATTTAATGCAAATATTTTGCATTCCCTCCAGACATACATACACATATACATATACATATATATTTATAATATATATATATTTATAATTGCAGCACAGGTATATCAAATATCGATTTCGAGTTTCGTTTATTGTGATTTCTTGCCCTCCTATTCTGCCATTTTTGTGCGCCTTTATCAACGTCATTAGAAACAAAACTTTGCTTTGCATTTATTGCTTCCTTCCCAGTGCTGCTCAGTTGTGTTTGAATTCTGCAGGACATGCAACTGTTACTGGTGCTCTCTGGCTCCTTTGTGCTGGCGCCGCCAGGCAGACACATTCACAGAAACTTGCTACCAATTGCCACAAAAGCTGCAGCAGCAGCAGCAACGAATCCGAAAACTTGCAGCCAAGCAGCACAAGTTGTAGAGGTAGCTATAGCAACTACGTCTACGTCTTGGACTATTTCTACTTTTTCTCCATCTCCATCTCCATCTTCTCTGCTTCCACTTCTTAGATGGCAAACTTACAAATTTAGATTACAAGCACAATTGGCACACATGTTTGCACAAATGCTGGCAAGATTGTTTAATTTCGTTTAATTAAATTGCAAATATTTTATACTGCTCGCTGCAGTTGCGGCACTTTACGGGCATCCCTTAAATTCCCAATGCACCAGCTGGACCAAAAGCCAGCTGCTCTGATAATCTTTTTGCATATATGAGATTTTTGTTTCTACTGTTGCTGCTGCTGCTGCTGATGCTAATGCTGATGCTTCTGCTTTGAATAGACTTACCAAAATGTGTAATTAATTAATTAATTTCAGCAGAGTTGGAAGCATCGCAAAATCGAGATAGAGAATGCAATCTGATAGGGATTATTCATTTATCTTCTATGCAGAGGTAGGGAGTTTGACTAAACAAGCTATAGTTACATCAAATATCTGGACAGCATCCACAGTCGACTATCAAATTCCATTATAATAATTACATTTATGCGCAGACAGCCAAATACATATTAACCTTTGCTGCGGTCGAGTGCGTTGCGCGCTTTGGACTCGCATTTCGCATTTCATTCAAATGCAAATTGAATATTCTATAGATTGGAGTCGACGGCAACCGGCTGACCACGTCAAAGGCCCTTGACAGGATGCATGCTCGCTGCGCATAGAGCACAACCTTGAAACTATGTCGAAGCCGAAATAAATCCACCCACCCCACGGGCCGCCCCAAATAACAACCTCGGCGAAAAGTGCCTGCCAGCGTAGCAATAACATTGCCAACAAAAACATACCACGGCCAACAGCGTCAAGTTCAAAGCGTCCCGCTTTTTAAGTGCCTGTCATTATTGTTGTTGGTTTTATTGGCACTGTTGCTGTTGCTGTTGCTGTTGCTACTGCTACTGCTACTGCTGCTCCTGGTCTTTTTCTTGTGCTGCTTCTGCTGCTGTTTACTCAGGCTTCCGCAGGTGCCTGCCAGCACCCGCACCCATACCGCCGAAAGAAAAACACTTTTAGCACGCATCGAAGGGGAAAACCAATAGAGCAATGCTTGAACGAACGCGACCTGGAGAGCCAACTCGAAAACCAAACCGACTCGACAAGCATTAGGACAAAACAACGCCACAAGTGAAAGTGGGTGGCCGACACAGGACATCAGCTGCCTTGCTGTTGCCGAGAACCTGCCAGCAAATAGCTAGTTAAATAACTAGCGGTAAATATAAGTGCTTTTATTTCGGCTTCAAGTATTTCCCGACCGACAAAAAAATACACAAACAAATAAGAAAGCTGAAGCACTTGCGTAGCGATAATGTTTTTTATCTGCCAACTGTATGCATATATTCAAACCTGTAAAGATTCTTGGAAGACTTAAAGAGGAGTTATTTAAATTAAATTAAGATTAAGATTTTTAGTCAATATTTCGTATATATTTAATATTTATTAAAAATCTATATATATACATATATATATATATATATACATATATATTAAATTTTTATTAAAAATCGAAATTGAAATCTTTTTAGTATATATTTATTAAATATATTAAATGTTTATTGGCGATATATTTACAGATTTGTATGCTTCTAGCTGTGGGGCAACTTAATCTAAAAATAAATTAATAATATATATATTTTTATAAATATTTTTATATTTTATTTAGGACAGATAACGAGTACAAAATACAAAGGTTAGGGGAAGAAGGAGTAGTATAGTATCACAGATACAACTATCACAGATACAACTCCTGGGGATGTATTTTAAGTCAAAGCCAGATTCAGTAGGTCTTGCTGGTGGTGGTCACTTGGTTTTCTCAAGAGAGGTAGCAGATCCTTGGCCTGCAGTACCTGGCAACTTGAGATTATACTTTACTGAATATTAATTATCCACCTCTTCTATTAAATCTCTACACCTTGAGGTCTCGTTCAATGTCGCTAGGTATTTTGTAGCATGGTGACCAGCAGAGCAATTTCACACACCTGAAAGGCATAACTAAGATACTCATAAATTCTTGATCTGGCATTGATATTTTCATGCTAAAAGCCATCATCATTTTTTATGTCAACTTAGAGTGAGTGAGTGCTGAATGAGATGAGCTTCTATACCAGGTACCAAGGTACTTACAGTACTCCTCCGTTAAGTGATACGAAGACAATATTTAATATGTACTAAAGTTACTATAGTTGGCATAGTTCATAATTCCATCTTAAATTCCAATAAGACTTGATTAAATCAGTAACCAAGTTGCCTCTATGCCGATGATTGATTTAGCACTGCTCCATTAAAGCTGTCACCTGGACAGTTATGCAGACGACTCACTGAATACCTCAAAATTCAATATTTCGTATTTGGTCATAGTCAATAGTTTTGGCAAACAGTTTTTACAATTGCAGCTCGAATTCCAATTGGACGCCCTCTGATGTATGCAAAAGCTTTTGCTCTTGACGTTTGCCCATTTTCAAGCTCAGCCGCAAAGCCGACTGCATTTTTGCAGGGACTCAATGGCGGTTAGCAAATGCCAGCAATGGAGCGAAGTTCGCATTCACCAAATGCTTTTCATCAGTGCTCAAAGAATGCCTCTCAAATTAAATTTTGTTTATCTGTTAATGGCAAACTGTCTGATAATAATGGAATCACGTTGCATATGCATATTAAACAGAGCGGTTTTATTTCCTGGCTCGCTGTGACATCACAGTTGATTGTCTCCCACTCTCTGCAGGGGCATAAAATAACCATTGGCATCCGCTCTCGCTCTCGCTGGAAGCAGCACCAGCAGCAGCAGCAGCAGGAGGAGCAGGAGCAGCGGCAGCGACAGCATCACATATTCTATTCGGGAATGCATATGCATGAGATGGCATTATTTCGATGCTGCGAACAATGGCGCAAAGATTCAAATCTCTGTGTGTTGTCCTCCCCACAGGACGAAACAATGCGTCATCCTGGCATTGTGATTTCGGTGGCGCATGACAGCAACGAACGCAGCGGGTGGCCAACCAAATGGAGACGAATGTAGATGGACTCGATGGCTGGGTGGTTGGGCGGTTGGGTGGTTGACTGGGTGTCTGGCTGACGGCTGCATTTGCCTAAGCGCCAAAATATTAATGATGCTGCGTTAGCTGGCATATCATCAGTGTGCTAGCGTTGATTTTAATGAGACGGCTACGGCTGTCGGCACGGGGACATGGCACGGAAAGTACGTCGGGAAATTTTCTTCAACCGCTTCTTAAAATTAGGGGTGTTTATTATTTTTGATTGCTGGCACGCGCCTGCAAAGGACTGCCAGCGTATCCCTTGTCCCATTGTTGTCCAACAAATTGATAGCGCGTGTGCAAATTTTTTATTTTTTGCCTCCATTTCCGTGTGTTTTTTGCGCTTCTCCCCTTTCGAGCAAGTGCTTTGTTTATTGCTTAATGACTCATTTCTGGAACGGCCCCGTGACAATTGGTCCTTTTGTCCGCAGCCCTTAAGCCTCTCGAACCGTCGCTCCTAACCCCCAAGCACAGCCAGACGACGGCAGCTAAAAAGTTGGTGTGAAAAGCCAAGCAAACACGCAGCAATTTTCGGCCCATGAAATATGAATGGGAACGGGGTCTGTCTCTGTGTTTGGGTCTGGTTCTGTGACTCTGAATGTGAATGTGAATGTGAGCCCTTGTCCTGGGTCCACGGTCTGTGGTCTGGGGTCTTGGCTGTCTGGACTATGCATTGTATGGCCCATGCTCAGCAGTCGCATCTCAACTGCGTAATAACACGTTTCGCTCCCTCTTCACACACTTCGCCTTCGGCAGCATCCTTGACGCTGCTGCATTTAAACCTTCGAGGACCTTTCAGCCACGCAATTAGCACAAATCACGAGCTCCCCAGTGTCGTCAATTAAACGCTTGACTTGCAATCAAAAGTCAAATGCTGCGATTGAATTATTTGCGGATTACGAGCTGAGCAAACAAACTCATTTCGTAGAGGCCAATAAATTCATGCTAAGACGCTACGATTAATTGGCACTAATTTGGAATGGGCATATTTAAACTATAGATTTTGATGCCCTGAACTAATTCGAGGCATGCAAACTCCATAAACTATATATTCTAGACATAGCTGTGTCGAATCGCAGTGATCTCGTAGACATACAATTTTATATACGCACCATATCCAGTTGTAATTTCCAAATATCGATAAAAATCGATAACTTTATTTGAAATAAATATATACCTAAAAGCGTTGGCTTTAGACTTTTGGGTAAAACTTGAAGGGGATATTTGATAGACTCGCTCCAGTACATCTTGAGGTTGGGGGTTGTTTTACCTAGAAGCCTGTATTTCAATTTAGCATAAGTCCTCATTTAAAATCTCTCTCTATATATGACTTAATCAGTTAAATCCAACTCAAGCGTTCAAATCTGTCCTTAACTCCAACTGCATAACAGTTTAAGTCCGTCTTCTGTGCGCATGAAAACTGTTATTTAATGCACGTCTCATTATGTGTAAATATTTGACTTGCGAACCTTCACATTAAGAAAAGTCCTTGTCATTGCATATTTTGAGAGAGAGAGAGCTGTGCAATTTTTAATGCATTTCCACTGTGAAGTATTGCTGGGTTTTATTTTTATTCCTTTTGTATTGTTTGTTTACTTCTCATACTTCATCTACTTGGGTAGCTTTTGGGTAGTTCTCAGAGAGCATGTTGCTGTTGTTGCAGCTGTTGTTGATGTTGTTGTTGTTGCTTTTAAGCATTCTTATCGCCGTTGGTAGCATTTCCGTTTTTCTTTTTCGTGCATTTTTCATTTCCGCCTCAGCGTCGCAGCATTTCCTTTCATTTTTCACACGTTCTCCCCCAGTCCGCAGTCCACAGTCCAAGAGCTCGAACCCACAGCGAAAATCCCAGACACCCGACCCACTTCGACGGCGGCATGCCATATACTTATTTCCCATTTATATTATTTTGTAATGTATATTACGTTTCGCAAACCCTTTCGGTCCCTACTCCGTCCGCTTTGACACTTTTGGTAAGCCTTTAAGGAATTGATTTTCTCCCAAATTTATCACGGCAAGAAGACAAGACTTTAATGTTAAAGTCGATGCTAATATATCATATCATCGTCCGCAGTTTGTTTGCCCGTGCGTAATATTGTCTGATTGTTAATTTTTCGGTACGTGGCCGACACAGAAGTAAATGGCAGCGGGGCCATTGTCACAGCGCCCGGGCCCAGTCTGGAACCAGTAAATGTACATAGCTCCATTGTGAGAGTTTTTATGAGGGGGGCATGGCAGTGGCCGTCGCTGGTTGCTTGGACACCAGGCAATCCCAGAAATTGCTATTTGCATTATTTTCACGACAATGCGGCCAATTCATATCAAATGGAATGGTATGGGCTGGCATAGAATTGACTGCGACGACGACGCCGACGACGACTACGGCGAAAGTGGCAAAGGGAGCGCCAGCTACAAGTGACGGCGTCTGGGGAGCGATGAAAATTGATTTTAATGCCAAAAATTATGTTATTTGCGCATGTTATGGACAAGCAAACCAAAACTGAGAGACGCTCCACACACACACACAGGGAAAAATGGCCACAACAATAAGCAATGGGTGCGCACTTAGAGCAAATATCCTGAGAAGGCGGGGTAAATGACGAGAAGGGAAGTCAATTTACATAATATAAGCACACACATGTACACATGCATACCCTGTATAGTCGAAGAAACAGATATCTTAGTGTAGTTTGGATCATCAGGTGACTCGAACTGAAGGATATGTAGTTCACATCCTTCGAGAGATCTTTCGACTGTCTTTATCCTTCTTTCTGTACAGGGTATTTCATTGGCCAAGAAATCTCTTGTTAATCTACAGCGCCAAATGATGCTTGGAGGCAGCATATGAAGTCCAGGACTACCTTAACTCAATGGCATCTTCGGTAGATTCAATTTATACCAGATGGAAATCTAAAGACCTTTAGCAGCGAAGAGAAAAAAAAACCATACCTATACCCATATCTATAACTAATGCAAGAAGGTGTAGCTCTTGGCCAACCAGGCAAAGTATCTCAACATCAGCCTTTTAACTTTTACCTACCACAATGATCAACTCTAAAAGAACCGTATGCGTATGCTACACTTTTGGTTCTCAGAAAAGAGTACATTGTTTAGCCCTGATCTGTCTTTAGGATGTGCAGATTTGGAGAATAGCTGCAAAATGGAATTCTTAACGTATGCGGACTATTTTACAGATATATCGAGAGCTGCTGATCTGAAACTTAATACTGTGGAGCAGCAGATAGAAAAAAGACATTCTCGTAGACGCAGTGATGGACAGATTGGGAGCCATGGAATTCCGAAGTCCTTTTGCGTATAGCTTTAGGTTTGCTTATAAATAATACGTGTGTTCTTCAGCTCAATAAATATATATATTTATGTATTTAAAGTAAGGTATTTTCTAGTCTATAATCATTTCAGCTTGAATCGAAAACGTTTTATTATAATGAACTTGAGAGTATAACAAACGATCTACGTGCAAATGGAGCTGGCTATTAGCATTTTTTGTCCCAGCCGTCGAGGGCTGCAGCTGAGAGTGTTGCGCTGATAGAAGTCTCGCAAGAATCTTTCTCTTCAAATACAACTGTAATTTGTCTTAATAAACACATTTTATCTACGATACTTGCACTTTCAAACTTTTTATCTACAGCGAGCTGATGCAATTAAACTAAATGCATAAAATCAGCGAGCAACTAGTCAGGAGTCGACTTGAAGATACCACGCAAATAAGTTTCAGGGGGAACTTTCTCAGGTGCATTTGTTCGCAGTTTGCAGTAGTTGAGGAGCCTTCGCCTGGCTAGTTTCCGAATTGCCCCCCTCTGTGCGGTCAGGTAGGCCCTTTGCATGCTGGCAGCTGGGTGGCATAGATAAAACAGGACAAACTTTGGCCGCATCATAAAATGCTACGCAATCTGCTCTGGCAGCTTGTTCAGGCTGTCGCAAAGTCGCTTTCGATTCCGGTTGCGGACTCGTGCGGAACTTTTGCAATTTTTGTTGATTCCATAAAAAAAGTCAAATTGCATTGGACTTCGTTTAATTTGTGTGATTTATTTGCGTGGCGCCTTGACTCGGTTTATCTGGCCGCCTGACAATGACTTTGATTTCTTGGCGCTAGGCGTTGCCATGATTCCGGGCCATAAATCAAAATAAAACTTTGTCACTTGAGCGTTGCGCGCTGCGCGCTTGACTCCTGGCTAATCGATTTTAAGTTTATGATGTCGAAGGAATAACAATAAAAATTGGCACCGCTTCGTCGGCGGCGACATTGATCATAAAATTTTATTGCAAGAATTTCGCGGCATACGTAAACTGATTCGCGGCTCTGGCGAATGTCGAAATGCGAAATCAATGTCGCAGCTGCCGCAGCACGAGCAGGAGCTCCTCACTCTGCGTGGCTCCCACTGTATCCCAAGTGCCCCGGCTGCTCCATTTATTCTATTTGCCTGCATTTGCTGTTCCTGGTTGTTTGTTGCTGTTGTCGGTTGAGGCCGCACATGATTTGCCTTTCAGGCGAGGCGCCACCGCATGAACTCAAACTCAAACTCAAACTCGAGCTCGAGCGTGGCCTCTACACTTTGCTCGCGGCACAGTGCTCCAAAAATGTCAAAGTGCCGTCTCTGACACCGCTGGGCCGCTGTGGCTTGTGCCATACTGTTTCTCTCTCTCTCTCTCTCTCTGTGTGTGGACGTGGATGTGGATGTGGGGATGTAGGCGGGGCTGTGGCAAGGGCACTGTTTAACATGCTCGCCTGCCACAGCGGCCTGGCCCGGCTCCGCGCTGTCTATGTATGCACCATGTGTGTGTGTTGTGTCTGTGTCACCCGCGAGAAATGTGGCGTATTTTTGCTCCTCTGCTTGGTTTTTATTTCTGACCCACTTTGGTTTGCTTTGCCGTGCTCTGCTCAGCTGCGCTGTGCCCACACTCGCCTGTCACTCGACTGAGCGTTTAAATTGGGCGACGCTTTGTGAAATATACATTTTCATAAACATAATGCAGGCCAGGAATTGAATTAGCCATGCCAAATACGGAACAAGCGCCAGCTCAATGTTTGACAAAACCAAATTAAGTTGTTAAAACTGGCAAGTGGCAGGCGGGCTTTCGCTTTAATATTTTTGGGCCTTCCACGTGCAGGCTACGGCAATACTCCACTCCGCTCACAGTGGCACTCATGGATGAGGCATTAGCTGCCATAGACTCTGACTCGGGCTGAAAGCCTCCACACCCCAAATGGCATTATTATGAATGCATTCAGAACGAGGCTGTCTAGCGGAGAGCAGGCTCACGCTACATAGTCCGACTAGACCGGTTCCGTGTGTGCCTCCTGTATGTGATGTGTGTGTGTGTGTGTGCCGGCATTGTCAACATGCTAGCCAGGTTCGCAGCACGACAACGACTCAACCGGCGAAGCTACTTGGCCAAATTTGCATAATAGAAATTAAAATGGATTTTAATTTTTCCTTCTTTTTTTTTATATATATGTTGCTGCTGGTACTCAGTGGGGAGTGCTCCCGCTTTGTTTACCTTGAAAACTTGGCGCAAAGTTAAAAATAAAGTTAAAAAGCCAGTTGGCGTGCTTAAAGCTAGTCACCTGCTTATGACGGGCTGCGGCAGGAAATATGGCAAGTGAAAGTGCTTAAGGAAGCCGTTGAATCGAATGGAAGTAGGCTGCCAGGCAAGGCATGTGTGCAGTTACTTAAGATATATGCAGGTGTATCTAACTACCTGCTGATATTTGACTTCATTTAAACACTGAGCTTTCTACTATATAGAGTTTGAGTTTAAAATAATCTGATGCAGATTTTATGCTTGATTAAATGAATGATAAAATAAAAGAGATAGCTAAAAATCAAAAATAATATTTACTTTCAGAATAGACAAATATAAATATCTGAATTTTAATTAACATTTGATGAAGCTTCTATGGCCAATGCCTGTCACACGCTGCGTATTAGTGATATTGTTAAGTATACACAAATGCCTGCCACATATGTGGCACAATAGCATAAAGTTTGTAAGTCAGCTTACAAAATGTCGCATTGAGTAGAAGCTGCAATTTCAATGCGGACAATTGCCGAATGCTTAGGCAAAGTTTGTTTACAGCTGAGACGCCTTTTTTCTCTGCAACACAAGCATATAAAATGGCATTAAGGCAGCATTCAATGATTTAAATGTAAAGAAAGACTGAGAGAGAGAGAGAGAGAGAGAGAGAGAGAGAGAGAGAGAGAGAGAGAGAGAGAGAGGGAGAGCGAGTGTGAGCGAGAGAGAGAGAGTTACATATATAAAGTCTGCTTAAATACTCGGCTCGCATGTGCTGCAAAATCAGCTTGGCATAAAATTGCAAGCCAATGTCGGTCAGTGCCTGCAATGGCTAAAAAGGATACTTAGGGACACAATCACACACACACACACACACACACACGCACGCACTGCATATGTATTTGCTTAAACTTTAACATCATGTTGTCCTTTAGCATTCGCAATATTTGCTGCAGTTTTTGGCCTTGTAACATTTTGTTGCAAATATTTTTGTTGGATGCCAGCCAAAGAGCGAGCCGGCAAAAAGAAGAACCCAAAAAATAAATAAGCTTCCCAAATTGTTTTGTCATACGTGCGGTTGGTCAGGCCAAGAGGACAGCTGGCTAAGAGCGGGAGCTCCATAGAATGCCATGCCATGCCATGCCACATCTATTCTTCGATGTGTGTGCCTGTGTGTGTGTGCGTTGTCAGCAACTTGTTCCATTTTTCTGGAGCAGCTTGTAGTTGCTGCGTGAAATGGCTGGACATGTTTTGTCCTTCCGTGTGGACGTAACCCATTCTCAAGTGATCTTCTGCTCTATATCTATATATATATTTAGCTTTCGAGTGGACATCAGCTTAGCCATTTGCTTTGTTGGCCTTTATTGAATTGCCCGAGCCCTTTAAGCCGCTCTCTTGGGCGGCTTGTGAAGTACATTACATTCGCCTGGCCGGAGCTGGCCTGGACTTTCGGCTGACTCCGGCTCTTTCGAGACTCTTTAAAGTCAAAATGCTGTCGAATTATGAGTGGCTGGCAAATGTAGCAGCTAAGCGCAACCTTGAACTACAACAACGCCTCGCACTCTGCTTGCAGCGGATTTGGACTTTTTTTTGGGGTCTCCTACGGCGGCGGCGGTGATGGCGGCGGCTTTTGCTCGCTTTTCACAGGCAATTTCGGATCCGTAAATTAGTTTTATGTTTCTCGATTTTGCTTTTATTAAATTACCTTTTTCATGATTACTTGCAAACTTCATTTGGAAAAATGCCTTCGAACGGAAATGGCCAACGCCGCCGTCGCCGTCGTCGTTGTCGTCGCTGTCGTCGCTGTCGTCGTCGCTGTCGTCCTTCGCCTGCTGCGCTATAATTTGCGCCATTTTGTAATTTCAGAGCGCTACTCGAAAGCGTCTCGCTTACACAGCTTCAATGCGCCCATTTGCGCTTCCGCTCCAAGGGTCGAAGGCCTAATAAAGAGTCCTTGCCTCAGAGAGATGGAGAGAGACTACTACCACTAAAATATATATCTATGTGTGTGTATATACATGCTCGCTAGCTCTGTCTGCCGTAAACAGTCTACAGGTTAATTATCTTTGGCGTAATTTAGTGGCGGCCGCAGCCGAAAAAGGCTTTTCATTTTAATTTATTTGACCAGTAAAAGGATTAGATTAGATGCTCCTGATAAATGGCCGTCAGCGCGCTAGTTAACTAGAAAACCGCGCTCTCGGCCTCGGCCTCGCTAATTGTGTTAGGCCCCGCGAAATTGTTGCAACTTTCGTTGGAGCTAACTCATTCCGCTTAGGTTTGAGTAGTTGAATTATAATATTTGCACTGATTACGATAGATTCCGCTGAATGGGGGCTCGGATCGTTATTCTCGTAAACCTTTACTCGTACTCCCGTTTCCATGATGGCCAACATAATTTAAGGCCAATTTAAGACTTCGCAACTTGTAAATTCATTTATTCCTGAACTTAAATTCCAGAAATGTGTGCTCTGTCGCATAGGTCTCTCGACAGCAACAGATATCATTAGAAAAATTGAAAATTGCAAAGAGAGAAGATGCATAAGTAAAATGTGAATTGCGTATGTGTGGATATCTGCTTGCTTACAGGCTATAAATCAAGATTGAAGCGGTGCGAGGTGCGAGGTGCGCGGAGCGCGGAGCGAAGGACAGACCAATCCCAAATGCGAGCGAGCGAGCGAATTGCGAATGCGAAATCCGACTGCTGACAAGTGTCACTGCGAGATGTTATGACAAAGTGTCAAAAGAATGTTTGACATGTGACTGTCCGTCCGTCCATCCGTCTGTCTGTCTGTCTGACTGTCTGTCAGTATGGCAGTCCCAAGCAGCCTCTGCCACCCGCCTTGGTGCCGCATCGCATATTTCACATATACGCACTCAGGGGATGCTGCTTTTTGTTCGGCTTTTATATTGCCGCTTTTTGTGATTTAGTATTGCTTGACGAATTCTTTCTTCTTCTTTGCACTTACATATACATGTTATATATATAGTATATTGGCAATGGAAATGGCCGTGGCCATGGCCATGGAGTACGCGCTGCGGAGCTTCACACGTTTTTGTTTACCTTGCCATAGGTGTTGAGAGTGCCAGTCGCCCAGGGACCGTATTTAACATTGAGTTCTCTATATAGATTGCTTAGCCTTTTGTCAACCACCCGTGGCGACGTGCGTAATTCCCCTTTGTCAACAGCTCCTGGCTTAACAGGCGAATGCAGATCAAGGGATTCAATTTAATTATAATTTGAAAGAGTTTCTCCTAAATATAAATTATACATTAGTTATCCAAGTCGCTTACTAGCAGCGGACAACTGGTTTATGGCCAAGCCCCCAGGCAGTAGTGGCACTGGGCAGCAGAAGAGTTGTCAATGAATCGGCATTATTAAAAGGAATATCATGTTAAAAGATGCAGATACGAGTAGAGGGGAAAACGAGGCAGCAAAACGGAGAAAAAACACAAGCAAAATCGAAGTGGCATATAAAAATAATATTGCAGCTCGTTGCGATTGCAGCAAGAGGCGAACACAGCTCAGCTCAGCCTCCAAGACGGAGCACTTGCTCCGCGCGCTTGATTCCCAGTCCACTTAACCACATCGAGGCGGCATCTGCGTAGCTCTAATTGTCGGTTAGGTTCCCAGTTGCCAGTTGCCAGTTGCCAGTGCCAGTGCATGCATAATTTCCAATGAGAAACGAGGCATGCAGCGAATGGGAGTTGTCTGCAAGTCAGATTGTCAAATTGCCAAGTCAAAGGCGTGTATGTAGCTCGCAGTCTGCATATCGCGCTGATGATATTAATAAACGATGCATTTAAATGCATGCCAAAGGTCGCTCAAATCAAATGCCCAACCGAGCTACAGTGACGCCTTTTATTGTGGGCACAGCTCAGCGCAGTGCTGCAATCTGGCACTCAACTCCCATTTCGCTACCAACCTACTCAAAGGCTTGTTGAGGACTAAAGTCGCTAAATTGTTGCCAATAACCCCGTCTTCGAGAACTCCCCACATTAACAGCAGCTGTTATGTTAACAGTAAGTGTAACAGTAACAGAGTGCGAGAGTTGTGGCTTCTGAGTTAACAGCATGAGAGCGTGAGAGAGCGAGAGAGACATGTGGATGTCAAGTTAACAGTGATAGTAGGGAAATTTTAACAGTCAAAAGTTTGCCACACTTTAACAGTTACTTGTTGACTGTGCCTTAACAGAAGCAGAAGGCAGGGAAATATTCATACATGAAACCAATTCGTATTATTAAAGATTATTAGCGAAGATGTATCGAGACATAATATGTATATAAAATAGTCAATTATGCACTTATCATATTGCAAATATATTATATATGCTATATGAGTATCATCATCCATCTAATTCATTTTCAGTTAGAACTTCCTTGAAAGGACAAACTTGAGTTAACCTTTCACTGTTTGTGTTTGCATTATTAGCCAAATAATAGTTACAAATGGGTCAAAAGTCTGCCAATATGATAAGTAATCAAAGACAAACCAATTCGGGCCCTGACTGCCTTGCTCGAGGCAGCTGCGAGGGGCCTTTTTGGCAGCAGAAAAACAAAGCCAATAGCTCACCAAATGGTATAAATTAAATAAAAACATTTAGACATATTGAAATCGATGCATAGGAGAACTACTTTTGTCCGCTAGCATCTTGGGAAGTTCAGCCTCGGGTCCTGCTCACAAAAAATATGGAGCAGAAGATCAACGCAACGCAACGCAACGTAACGTAACGAAACGAAACAAAACAACGTAACGAAAATATGCAAATGAAATATTTGCAAAACAAAATTTATGCAAACCGCTGGGCAGGATGACTTTAAACTGGATGACTGGCTGAGTGGATGAGTGGAGGGGTCGAAGAGTGGTGGCGGTTGGGTTAGTTTCGCCCGATTCTGTTTGTCCAGTCCTGAGTCCTGCTGCACGCCCCCCGGAGAAGTTGACATTAGTGGTTGACCAAAGTTGGACGGCTGTTGGGCATTTGTGTGCTTTCTTATTTCGATTTGGGGCCCCTTCACAAGAAAGTGGCCTGTTTACATTATACTTAAATTAGATTAACTAATTCAATCTGTGGCCAAGTTCTCTGCTGACCAGCGAAAACTTTGCGCGGCCAAAAACTTTTCAGCTTCAGCCGCGCGAATCTGGATTACAACTGTCGGCCAGTTCACTATCTCTTTAATTTTCTTTTTGTTTGCTCGTTTCATTTTTCATTTTTTCGCTCGCCAATTAACATGTCTCTAATTATGAGTCACAATTAGTGCGGTTTTTATGCTTGTTCATTATGAGGAAATATTCTGCTTTTTTCCCCCGTTCTTCTTTGCTTTTGTTTCTGTGTGCCCATTTGAATAATTAACTATTTGGAAAATATGTTTGACAAATACAAACATATTTAATTAGTGCAGAGCAGAGTTATCGTCGAGGACATGTGTGTAGAAGGATGTCCCCGGGCGGTGTGTCCTTGTCTCTCTATGTCCCCCCATGCCAAGTTGAGCAACGAGACTGGGGCAGAGCTCGCTAATTGTGTAGGAAATCGTGTGAGTTGGATTTCTTAGGTATTACGCAAATCCAATTTATTTGCCTGCGTTCTGCGTTAAGCGTTCATTTAGTAAAAACATTGTTATTAATTAGGATTTCGGTTTGTTTTGATTTTGTGATATATTTTCGTGCGAGCTACACACACCATTCATGGAATTTATCTTCAAATCCAAATCAGGTCTGCGTTTGGAAATATGGCCCTGCTTTAGTTTTTATTTCTTGTCACATTTTATTTATACGGCAATAACAAATTTTTTTCTCTCTAACTAATTTCAAAATTTATTGACTGTACACGATGTGTCAATCAATGGGCCAAGCGATTTGCGAGTTGAAGAACATGCCGCTCTCGGGCGACAAGGAGCTCGACAACCAAATTAAGAAGTGGGTTAAATGGGATCGCAACCAGGACACATTGTCGCAGATAATGGAGGCAGTCAGGAATGAGGATTGGGAGACGTAAGCACTAGATTGATTTTTCTACCTTCTTGAATTCCAATCAACGACCTAACACACAGGCTACGGTGTCGCCTCTGCAGACGGATAGATTTCGGAACAGCTGGCTTGAGGGCCATCATGCGGGCGGGCTTTGATTCTATGAACGAACTGGTCATCATACAGTGAGTTGATAGGGAAGTATAAAATGTGAACGATATTGTAAATTCCCTCTTATTTAACAGGACCACTCAGGGACTCTGCGCTTACATAAAAGAGCAATGCCCAGACGCCGCTCAGTGGACCGAGCGCGGCATTGTAGTTGGGTTTGACGGCCGATATAACAGCCAGCGGTTTGCGGAGCTAACCACCATTGTCTTCTTGAGCCAGAATTTCCGTGTGTATCAGTTCAAGCGTATGGTAGCCACGCCCCTCGTGGCCTACACAGTGCTGAGGATGAATTGCTTGGCCGGTGTGATGATAACTGCATCCCACAATCCGAAGCAGGAGAACGGCTATAAGGTAGGTGCATCTGAGTGAGTTGAACGTTTGCTGTCACAACTCGGCTTTACAGGTTTATTGGGGCAACGGTGCACAAATAATACCACCGCACGATGAGGGCATTCAGAATGCCATACTGGAACATTTGCAGCCGGATCCTGACTCGTGGGATGAGACTCTGCTGTGCAACAATGAGTTTATATCCGATCCATACAATAATATTCTGCCTCCCTATTACGATGCCCTCAAGAGGGAGATGTCGTGCCCACTCATGGAGGCCAATGGCAATTGCCAGCTGACCTTCACCTACACAGCTATGCATGGCGTTGGCTATCCATTTGTTAAGTTGGCTTTCACCAAGGTCAACCTAAAGGCCGTTATACCCGTCATGCAACAGATTGCGCCCAATCCGGAATTCCCCACGGCACCTGAGCCCAATCCGGAAAACTCAAAGAATTTGTGCCTGGCAATGGATCGAGCAACTGAAAAGAGCTCGCCAGTTATCTTGGCCAATGACCCGGATGCAGATCGTCTGGCTGTCGCCGAGCTAGATGATTCTAATGTATACAAGGTTTTCACCGGCAACGAAATGGGCGCCCTTCTGGGCTGGTGGTCCTTGGAGAACTATAAGATGAATGCCGAAAACGTGGACATATCCAACTGTGTTATGATCTCCAGCACCGTTAGCTCAAAGCTTCTGAAGTCTATGGCCCAAGTAGAAGGATTCACGCACCACGAAACACTGACAGGATTCAAGTGGATCGCCAACAAGGCGATCGAGGAGCAGAATGCAGGCAAAAAGGTTCTTTTCGGTTTCGAGGAAGCTATTGGCTACATGATCTCGACAAATGTCCTCGACAAAGATGGTGTGCGTGCTGCGGCGCACGTGGCCACGATGGCGTGCTATTTACGCTGCAAAAAGTGCATGACCATGCAAGAGAAACTGCGAGACCTGTTCGAGACTTATGGATTCCATACTAGCGTTGGCTGCAGCATTATGTGCTCCGATACCGAACTCACCAAACGGATCTTTGATCGCCTGCGCACCTTCGACGAAGGTCAGGAAAATACGTATCCGACGTCCATCTTGGACGGGGAATTCGAAATTGAGAGCGTGCGGGACCTCACCACTGGCTTTGACAGTAGTAAGGCTGACAAAAAAGCCACTCTTCCTGTCAGTGAGTCCAGCCAAATGATAACCTTTGTGTTTAAGAATGGAATGGAGATCACCCTGCGTACAAGCGGAACTGAGCCCAAGATCAAGTACTATGCTGAGATAAGCGGCAAGCCCGAGAACAAGCGCTGGGACGAGTTGTCAACCACTCTTAATAAAATGGTAGACGGCTGCATTACTGAATTCTTGGAGCCCGCAAAGAATGGGCTGAACATGCGCAAATAAGCATAAATTGGAAATGCGGAGGGCTTTCATGGACTTACAATGCCAAATACAAATTCCCACAAATTAATTCAAATGCAAAATGAGCTCGAGCCAAACTTGATGCAAATGTGAAAACAGATATTTCTTGATAATTAGATAGGTAAAAAAATTAGTAAATAAAAATTACAGTGCAATCGACAAATACATAACATAAAATACTTCTTGACTTTTGCTTTTTATAGAAAGGGTTGACGACGCTAGATGACATATCTAGAGTGTTAATATACGTATCATCCTGTTATAATAGTGCTGGTATAGGGGTGAATTAGAGTAGAATTGGCAATGCTTCAATTCATAGTTTTCAGAGATCTGATCAATATATGTCAAAATTAGTTAAACTGAAATAGGATTTGTTCGCCAATGTTAGAAAATGGCTATGCTCCTTCACACGCTTGCCGAGAGGTCTTCTTCAAAGCTATCTTCCCACTGGCCTCGATTATTGCGAAAGTCCACTAGCCTCCAACGATATGAGACGCAGCCGAAGCAGACAGCCAGACAGCTTTCAAGCGTAGTAAGTAAAACATCCTTGCAGGATCTCATTTTTAGGAGACGAATATGGCACCCGAAATTCCAGAGGATTGGTCAGAAGCCAAATATCATTGCACGTTTGCATTGTAATTCTGGCGACAGAGTGCTCGATGCTCAGATCAGTAACTGGATGAAATGGGATCGCAATCCCAATACCCAAGCTCAAGTCATTGATGCCATCAAACAAGAAGATTGGGACACGTACGTTATGAAATTGAAATAAACAATAATTAATGCGCTCGACGCACCCTTAGGCTTGAGGTGTACATGGGCAAGCGGATGGCGTTCGGCACAGAGGGCTTCCGAGGTCCGATGCGAGCCGGTTTCGACGCCATGAACGAGCTGGTTGTCATTCAGTAAGTCTATTCATAGCTCGTGGTAATCAATCGCTATCAAGACTATTTGTACTTGAAGGACTGCTCAAGGAATGTGTGCCTATCTGAAGCAGGAATATCCGGAAGAGAGCGTGTGGTCGCAGAAGGGCGTTGTTATTGGATACGATGCACGCCATAACAGCAAACTTTTTGCGGAGCTGGCTGCGGTCGTGTTTTTAAACAATAATTTTCGCGTATATCTATTAAGAAACTGTATTGCCACGCCCTTTGTGCCGTTCACAGTGCTACAGCTAACCTGCCTGGCAGGAATAATGGTCACAGGCTCCCATTATCCCAAGGATATCAACGGCTTTAAGGTATATCCGTGTTAGGCCCCATTTAATGTATTCTTACTTTGATCTTTGTTTAATCTACAGGTTTATTGGGCGAACGGAGCGCAAGTCACACCACCTCACGATGCGGGTATTCAGCAGTGCATCCTTCAGAATTTAGAGCCCCAAGAAGATTCCTGGAATCAGCGAGTTCTATGCGCCAACGACTTGCTGAGTAATCCGTTCAGAAAAATTATGGAGGCCTATTACGTATCGCTTAAGTCGCAGATAATAAGTCCCTTACTGGAGGACTGTAAAAAATATCCTTTGAATTTCATTTACACGGCGATGCACGGCGTTGGTTACCCGTACATTAAATTAGCATTTACCACGATTGGCTTCGATCCAGTTATTCCTGTGTCGGATCAAGTCACTCCCGATCCAGATTTCCCAAGTACACCTGTGCCGAATGAATCATTATTTTTGGCAGTGCGACGGGCCACTACCAAAAAAGCCGACATTATCTTGATCAACGATCCGGTGGCCGGTTGCTTGGCAGCAGCGGAGATAGTTTACCGAAAGTATCGAGTCTTCAATAGCAACGAACTGGGCGCCCTCTTCGGCTGGTGGGCATTGGAGAACTACCAAAGGCGCGAGGATGCTCCAGATGTATCCAATTGTGTAATGATTGCCAGCGCTGTAAGCTCAAGGATATTGAAGTCGATGGCGGACATCGAGGGGTTCACGTTTCATGAGACTCCAGCCGGCTTCAAATGGATCGGTAATAAGGTGATTGAAGAGCAAGATGCGGGCAGAGATGTTCTATTTGCATTCGATGAATCATTTGGCTATATGCTGTCCACAAATGTGGTCGATAAGGATGGCATAAGTGCCGCGGCCCACTTGGCCTCAATGGCCTCCTACTTGCGGTCCGAAAGGAATATCAAATTGCAGGATAAACTGAACGAAATATACGACAAATACGGATACCACGCAACGGAAGTGTCCCATCACATGTGCGATAGTCAACGGGTCATTAACAATATTTTTAATCGGTTGCGCACTTTCGACGATGGCCGGAGGAACACCTATCCGACGAGCATCATGAGCGGTGAACACGAGATTGTGAGAGTGCGCGATCTGACCACTGGCTACGACAGTTTCACAGGCGATGAGCAGACAGCTCTGACGTCAAGTGGAACTAGCCAAATGATAACGTTTAGCTTTAAGAATGGATTTGTGATAACGCTACGTGCCAGTACAGCAGAGCCGAAGATAACGTATTATGCCGAAATGCGTGGGGAGCCAGAAAATAAATCGTGGAATGATCTGAATGACATACTCAAGGCAATGGTCGAGGCTGTCGTTAGAGAGTTTTACCAGCCCGAGAAGAACGGAGTGCATTCTACGCAGGGAAACCAGGACAAACTCAGCAAAGTTTGTATGTATGCGGTGTGAGTTGGACTAGTCTAAAAAAAAAGAAAAGAAAAAAGAAGAAGCAATACTATTGCTATTGCAAGTAAATTTTGGTGTAGGTTAATTGTTTGCCTTTTGAACATAGTAGCAGGGCAGGTCTTGTCTACGTTGTGAATTCAAAATTAAACTTCGAAATCAATTGAGAATAAACGTTGAGGACGAAATGTGTACGAAATTGTTACGTAATTGGTCTGGCATGGTGCGAACTGTCTCCGCCAAATGGGAGCCGCTCAATTTTCGCCAGGACCAGCAGAGGAGCTTCATCTTGCCCCCCAAGCCGGATGCATCCAAAGTAAAGGTGAAGAACAAAGTGGTCGTGCCCCAGATTGTCTTCAAGTACAGCCCGTTCAAGTACTACTTGAGTAAGCTGCGCATGTGGAAGCTGAGGTGGACGTGGGATCGCAACTTCAAGGAGCACGACTTTGTGGAGGAGTCCAAGAAGGCAGCCGTCTCGCTGACGGAGATCGTACGCATGCGCGATATGAAAAACATTGATCAGTTTTCGACATCGAACGTGTACTACCAAATGGCCAACGAGGCGGTCAACTTTCCGCACAAATCGTTTTCCGAACTGCTGCGATTCCGCCAGCAGGACATACGCCAGGCAGTGCCCATCAATGTACATCTGCATGACATACTCGGATTAAGGTATGCTGTCATCGATGTGGTCTTCGTCGGACTACGCAACGTGGCCGACTGCGAGACGAGCGCGGATCTTGAGATTATGAAAAGTGCCCTGATAGACATGGAGCCGGAACTCAAGCTGCAGCTGGAAGATCCCAGCTCCCAGCTGCCATATGTTTTCGTTGAGCTTTTCATCCGATTCAGGCGCAACTATTCAAATGCTGAGAAGATGGCTGGGGTAGAGTTGGAGAACCACACAAACCGTTGGCTGGTCTCAGTGTATAAAATATGTAGATTCAATATATTCACCATGCCACCAGCCATATAGAGGAATATATACTTTTGCATATACATGAAACATCTGTTTGTATCCATATTTTGATAATATAAATTTGATAAGAGCTTTTAATTGTTTACCTAGTTCTCTTTGTTCAGTTGAACTGAACAAGCTCAGACCAGAGTTGCCAAACAGCAGAAAAAGCCTGAAGTAGCTAGACACCAATTTGAAAACTCAGGAGAGATGATAGTGTAAGCTAGAAGACCGAATAAATAAATTTATATTTGGTTATCTGTGTTTTTGGACAAAGTCCCCAGTAGATCCACATTAGTTCAATAAACTTTTTTGTTGTTCAGTTATTGATGGGCTTTTTTTCGTACCTCTTCCTATAAACTTCACTTTTACAAATTAGCTAGAAAATGGCTATAGTTCCCGCCAGCAACTGGATCACAGCTGTTCCTGCAGTCTGAGCTTTCAAAACCCCAGATCTGACTGAAAAATAAGTCTGGCAGCACTGGTTCAATTATGTCAAACGCACGCTGAGCGTCTCGCGTCTTGCGTCAAGCGGCATTACTAGTCTAACTTCGAGTAAACTAAAATAACAATTTTTCTTCTGATTTATAATATCCGGTAATTGCAGCATGTTGCGCTATAAGCCGTCGCCGGAGATCAGCGCCTGCAAGGTAATCATTAGGAACATGTTCTCGAAGAAGTACAAGCATCTGGCCTGGATATTCTACGAGCCCGTTGATGCCGACTTGCTGGCCTTGCACGACTACCACACCATTGTGAAGGAGCCCATGGACTTGTCGACTATCAAGCATCGCGTCAACACGAACTTTTATTCGAATGCCGTTGACTTTGCGCGTGACATGCGTCTAATATTCTACAATGCATACTTGTACGCATGTCCTGGTCACCTGTGCTATGATATGGCCAAGGAACTGCATGTGATATTTGAGGAAATGTATGCTACGGTGCCGCTGCACGATAGCCCCCCCGCGAGCTGCAAGTGGTCCGACTCCTCCTCGGATCAGGATAGCGGCGAGCAGCTGGAGTGCAGTGGCTCATCGAGTCAATCCAAGGACAGGAGCGTTGTCCACAACACGTTCAGCACAGAGGCGCGCCAGGAGGAGGACATCAACGAGCGGCAGGAGGAGCACGAGCTGCCAATGACCACCGAAGAGGACCTGGATCTGCACATCCGAGTGCAGCAACTGGATGGCGTCATGCTGCTCAACGTAATACACATGATTCGCCAGATGGAGGGCATGAACTTCGGGTATGCCCACAAGGAAATCGAGTTTGACGTCCGCAACCTAAAGACCAACACGAAGCGCTCCATTCTGGCCTACATGGCCAGCAGGGGCATAACCGGCAAGCGCGTGCCCCGCCTCAAGAAGAACTACTAATTTCATTCCATCATTAACTTATAATTAAATATCAATTTTTACTATTTCCACTTTACAAGGATTGCAGCTTCGATTGGTCCTATGTTTTATGGGCTTCTTTGTAGTGATCGCGGAATGTCCGGATGTCCCTGAACTCGCCGTTCCACACCTTGTTGCGCATTATGTCCCGAGTGTTGGCCGACATGTAGGCGAAGAAGATTCCCCTTGGCGGTCCGCCGCGACACAGGTAGTTGCCCATGGCATACCAGCAGGCACCCATGTGATTCATGTACATGTCGTTCAGTTTCTTGTAGTACTTCTCTCGCACCTTCGCGGCCTGTAGAGGAATGGGGGGAATGAGTGGTCGTTTCATTCGTTTCAGCGCAGTTACTTACCATGGCCTTGGCCTGTTTGCAATGGGCGAAATTCTCTTTGCTCAGCGGCAGTTTATCCATGCCCAACAAGTCGGCCGGTGGCGGGTTGGCTTGCAGCAAGTAGATCAGCTCGAAGATCTTGACAGATTCCTGTAAGTTCTTCTGGATCTCCTGCTCGGTGTATTGTTTGCCATAGCGACGCTTAATCCACTCCTGCAGGACGGGGAGCTTGTAAGCCTCGGGCAGGGAGGCCAGGACGTATCGCTGGTTTTTCTTTAGCTGATCGAGCCCGTCCTGAAGCATGCGATTCATGAGCTCCGCGTCGTCTGGGTCGAATTTTTCAACATCATACATAAGCGCCGTTGAGCCTGGCGGTCTCTTCTTTTCGGTTTCTTCCTTCATCTCCATTTCAGCACGCTTCACGTTGACACCCTTCATCCAAATCTCTTTGGCGCACCGCACCACAGCGTCCACAATGTCGGCCCTGTAGTTCTCATGGCTGCGAATACTGTGCTCGCTAGTATCACCTATGGAGGCGCAGCTGTCCGTTAAGCGAACGCCGTTGATCATTTCCATTTCCAGCTTCTCGGCGTCTTCGTCGGAGGTAACGGACGGCTTATGGCACACGGGAGCCGGAAGCTCGTCGCCCCTATCTAGTGCATTCACGAAGGCCTTGGCGATCACCTTCTTCAAATCCTGAGGCTTCTCTTGGCCGGACTTGAATATGCGCTTGTACTTAAATTGGTAGGGTTTGTGGTCGGTGGGTGCCACGAAAAACGTCTTCTTGGTCTGCTTGCCCTGAAAGCTTACTTCCACCGACGAGTTCTTCCGGTTCTTTCTAAGACTCTTCAGTTTGATGTCGTCCAGCAGGAAGGATATGCGGTGCTGGCTCTTGCCCTTTGGTGGAAAGCAGGCCATCGGATCATTTTCAGACACTAAGTTCGAGCTCGTGCCCGGCTTTGGACATTTCTCTTCGTCAAATTCAAAGTCGATTGAATCCTTACGCAAACCGCCGCCGGCGAGCCGTTTGCCAATGCACTTGTCGGTTGCTTCAGTGTGCACCAAATGCAGGTCGTCCCCGATGAGGGCTCGACCCTTTTGGTCTTGGAGCATGGCCACCGGTAAGTCAACGCGCTGCTCCTGGCACAGTACGCAGTCGGCCTTCGCTATCGTGTGCACCGTGGTGCTCTCCATTTTCAAAGCGTAACGCTTCATGCAATCGTCAATATCGCGTTCCAGCTGGGCTATGATACGCTTTTGGCGTATCCTGCGATAGGGCAGGGTCACATCCATCAGTTCCAAGCAACGATTGCGAGCCATCACCGTCATTTCGTCCTTGACCAGCTGCGTTTCCCCCACAGCAAACTTATGGTAAGTGCACATCAGTGGCTCATCAGAACTATCATCCAATGCCCTTTCTAATGCAGCAGCTGCCCTCCGGCTAAACCTGGCTCTGCGCTCGAGGTATTTAATAAGATTGAGATGGTTGAAATACTTGTCAACCGCTTCACCCACAATACTCTTAACCAGCCGACCCACTGGATTCAAGTTGTATTCGGCGAACCATGGCGCTTCGGTTTTTCTGCCGTAATTCGGCGGCTGATCTAACTTCCAGAATGGGAACGTTGCGACCATATTAGGAGGTTTACTTGTGTACTTAACGACAATTTCCTTGGGCCTCGGCTGACGTTGGAAGTAAGGGGATTTGGTCGATCCCTCCCTTTTTTTCGATGGGCGTCGTTCGGGCAGCACGGCCTTGGAGGGACTCGCATGATTGGCGCTGGGATGCTGGCGCTTCATCTCCAATTCACTCAACTGAGGTGGTGGTAAAATGCGATCCAACTCACGCAGTGTTGCCAGAAGATCTATTTTCGACAGGGCCATCATCAGCAGCCTCTCGTTGGTGGTGAACTCTCCGTTTTTACGACAGCTCAAGTAGTATCCCTCGAGTATGAAGAAGAGGAAGGCCAAATCATTACCTCGACTCAGCACCACCATAGTTCGAATCTTCTTCTTGGAAATGAGAGGGCTTAGGCCCAGACGCATTAGGCTTTTCTCCACGCGGAAACTTGTGCCCTGCTCAAAGTCGTCGCGCAGGTCATTGCACAGCTCCAAGATAGTTCGCTCCTGGTAGTCCGATAAGCCCAAATACCATTTGGGTACATCGAGCTTTTTTTGGAATTCCTCCAACTTCTTTTTAAAATTGAATTGGCCCATTTTGTGTTAAATGAATACACATAATTTTGCAAACGCTCAATTTAATACAAACTTTCGTCCTATTGGGATGATTTTAAAAAATAATTTCACTTGCATTTACCAAACACGGACTACTTGGAAACAACAGAAAATGTTTCTCTCACAACAGTGTCAGATATTATATGTATGTATGTAAAAATTGTGACGATAGTTTTAAGCAGTGGCTTTGGGTTACATTTCAATAGGGTTGTTAGGCTTACACATAAATGTTAGTCTTGGTCATCAAATTCTAAGTGTGAGCTGTATTTAGAAATGAGCGCTTGAGCTGCACGGTCATTGGAGCTGTACGCTGATTGTCTACCAACAAAATGCCACCATCCATTCGAGCAAATAAGTGCTGCATGGGCAAAAATATAGAGAAGTTTATTCAAGTATGCAAGCCATTGAGATATAAACAGATCGAGGCGATTACGTGTGATGGATCCAATCCAATTATCAAATCGGCTGGCTGTAACTCAAAATGCTTGTATACGCGAGAAGCTATTAAAAAGAGAAGTAAAAAAAAATGGCCTTTGATGAAAGGGAAAGCTAGCCAAACCAATGACAGGGATATAAAGGATAAGATGACACAATTTCCAGACATTGGACACAGACTCAAGGAGGAGGAATATGTTGAATATGAGATAACTAAGCCCTCCGGATCGTTTCAAAAGGTATATAAGACAACAGTGTCAGATGTCAAATATGGCCCTTCGGATGTAGCTCAGGGTGTCATGTCAAAGCAAGTTGTTAGCACACGATTTCACAATTCGGGCAGTCCGCACGTCATAACGGAAAGAACAAATTACTCAGAAGACACCATTGGCGGCCAGAAGTACAAGAAAACAGAATCGGTATCGCAGGCTTTACTTCCTGGAAAAGAGACAAGAAGGCATCATATTGAACTAGTTTCCTTTGTAGAACCACGCAATTCACGTCGATCTTCGCGCCTATCTGCTGAGAAGCGAACAAGCTCGAAAAGGCCGGTAAAGAGCTTTAAGTCGGAATATAGTCCTAGAGTTCGTTCTGCAGCATTTAGAAGTGGAGGAGGAAAAGTTGAGAGTTTTGATGGCTCAAACCAAAACAGAGATAAAAGTATCAGATCCCTGAACGCGCCGAGTGGCAGTGTCCAAAATCGTCCTAATAACCGTGAGAGTAAATCCTCTTCAGACGCTAAAGTGGAAGAAGGACGGGTTAGCCAAGGTGTCTTTCGAGATATACCCGAGCAGAAATCAGAAGCTTCAAATTCGAAGGTTAACAACGCTGAATCCGATGATCAGCTAAGAAGTGAACAGATTCACGCAACTCCATCCCCTTCTAGAAAGTCAACAAAAGCTTCCTCACCAACAGTTCAACCTTTACCTGCCACTAGTGGGGAATTAATACCAATAGGTCAGTCCCCTATTTCTTCCAATGACAATTCAATGACCACAAAACCAAGTGAGCAGGCAACGAGCCCTTCCAAAGGCTCTTTCAAAAGTGATGCAGTGAGTGAAGGAGATAGGACGGATTCAGTTAAATCATCTTCAAGGCGCCAATCCCAAGACGGGAAAGTAAAAGCTGCTGCAGATAGCCCTTCAGATAAAGTATCTCCAAAGCGCCAGTCCAAAGGCTCCTTCAAAAGTGATGCAGTGAGTGAAGGAGATAGGACGGATTCAGTTAAATCATCTTCAAGGCGCCAATCCCAAGACGGGAAAGTAAAAGCTGCTGCAGATAGCCCTTCAGAAAAAGTATCTCCAAAGCGCCAGTCCAAAGGCTCCTTCAAAAGTGATGCAGTGAGTGAAGGAGGTAGGACGGATTCAGTTAAATCATCTTCAAGGCGCCAATCCCAAGACGGAAAAGTGAAAGCTGCTGCAGATAGTACACCCCATTCACATTTATCTTTTATTGAAGTCGCTGCTAAAGTTATGGATGTTGAACAGGATAATTCAGGATCGCAAGACTTAGTTCCGAATCAGCACCAATTTGCTGCCAATGTTGCTGATAATATAGATATGTCAGACAATTCAGGAAAAACAAAGATAAAAACTCGCCTTTATAAGTCTACTGAGGAAGAAAAAGAAGATGCAGATGGAAACACAATTAGCAGGATAAGTATTGAGACCATGTCTGAAACAGAGTTGGTGAACGATAAAACAGAGTCCCAACCTGAAGAGAGCCACGGTAACTCTCAAGAATCCAGCTATGAGTATTGCGACGATGACCGCCAGACCTCTAACTGTTTCTGGGGACCGCACTGCTCGAATGGCTATGGATGCTGCTGTTCCGGATATTGGCGAATGCGTAATATGCGTGGCTACAGCAACTGCATGAACTATCCGGGATCGAGCTGCAATGGGCAGTGCTGTTCGCACAACTGCCGCCATCCCCGACAATGCTGAAGGCTTCTGTAACCTGGCAGCAGCAACAATAGTCAGCATTTTGAAAGACCAAGCACGCACAGGACAATAAATATTTGCTTAACAACATTTGCATATTGTCTTGCTGAGAGCTTTATCCTCGGTGCGGATTACTTGCCCGATTTGCGCAATGGAAAGCTTTTCGAAATAACGTGCGGTTGACCAGATTGTTAATATAACTAGCGATTAGCAGAGCCATAAACTTCCATGCACTTTCCAAATTAAATGCAACTCAGCAACAAAGCCCCAAAGTTTATTCAGATGCATAAATAGCTCTCGGTTTGCAGCAAATCCAAGTGCTTTACTTCCTTGCTGGCCGAGAGTGCCCAACGGCTTCTGACCTGCAAACAAGGATTTCAAGGCGGCTTTGCAAGCAATGCCAAGTAAACTGTGCGTCCGGCTTACAAAAAGCATTTCATTTTCATTTTGTATGAAAAATATATTTTATTTAGAACAGACCAGGCAGCAAAATTAACCTATGCTTAAGTGGTAGGGAAAATTGGTATTGAAATAAAAAAAAAACTTGTATACAGCACCCTCAAATTTACATGTGCTTCTACAGTTTTCTTTTAAGTGATCGTCGAGCCAGTCGACCGCTCGTTTAATATGTAAACAGCCAATCCAGAGTATATATGAAAGTGTATGGATAACGATCTGAATCAATCTAGTCATCTCTGTCTCTCCGACAGTATGTCTTCCTCTTCATATAACGCCGAGATCTCGTAAACTAGACTATCTCTAGTCTAGTTCTATGCTCGGATATACCATATGCAGTACGAGTTTATTTATTTTGTTCGATAACTCATCCAATTTTGTTTAAAACTAAATTAATTTGATTAGATGAATTAAGTAGTGAATTCCAATTAATTAAATGATAGAGACCTCAAGCTTATTAAGTTTCTTATTTCTAAAGTTACTGAGCTTAGACAGCTTTGATGCAGCATTACTTCTAGGAGAGTAGACAAATTTAGCTATGAGCTTAGGCTTTGTATCAAGCATTGTGTTAAGTATAGAAATTTCTTGCCTATTTCTTACCTATTTCTATGGCATTATATTTTTGCTCTTATGTGTTCTCGTCTTTAATTTTTGTACAAATCTTCTATATTTGTAGCACTCGGAATGTTCATACATACACACACTCTTTTGAGTGGGCAGGTAACTAGGCCAGCTCTTGACTAAGGGGCTGAGTGAGTTGTCATTAAATGGAAACTGTATCTGGATTTCGTATCTTGAGGCTGGTCCAGGTTCGCCTGTTGTCTGTTGCCTATTTCCTAGTTTTGTCATGGGGAAATTGAGTATCTTCATTTACGGATATTAAATGCCTTGCCCACTTGGCAGCTGTCGTGAGGCTGCGAAAAATGTATAACGACTATGCAGACGAGCTATATTTTGCAATTTAATTTCTGCCCACTGCGATTCGAACGCCTGGATTTATTTTAGACAATGCAATACTTATATTGTAGAACGGACAGCAAAGTCAAACGGAAGTTGAGTTTTGGCCACTGAATGTGTTTTACGCCGCTTTCCAATACTCCAACTACTCGTCTACTTAGCAAGCCCAGCAGCATGGCAGCCTGGTGGCCTGGCAGTCGGCAGCTGGTGGCTGGCAGCTGGCATTCACTGTTGTTGCCTTTTGATTTTATTTCGTTTCATGTTTTATTCACCACTTCCGCCGGAAATAGACATATGAGCGTGTGCGCTCGCAGAGCGTATTAGGTGGCCCACAATATGCCTTTAGTTTTTGGCAGCTCGATGGGCCCGACTGGTAAACATTTGTTTTGCCCAACAAAGTAGAAACTGTTTTCGCAAACAAATCCCACATAAATGCTCAATTTATAACAAACCGGAAGTTAAACTTAATCAAGCGTACTTTTTGGCTTATTGTTTAGTCTGTGTTGGCTCTGCCCTCTCTCTCCCACTGTCAGTCTGTCTGTGCGCCTGTGTGTCTGTCTATATCTCTTTTGCTCGTTGTCCCATCTGCTTTCCGTATTTACTTAACATATTTTATTGCGATACTTTAGCTGCTCTATGATGGCCGTTACGCTCTGAGGGGAGATTATATGGGGATTTGTATGGCACTGTGATTTCAGCAGAATATTTTCATTTTTGTAGCATGAGCTGCATTGTGTATCCTCCTCTTGGTTTATGCATTTATGGATGGCTCTGCTCCGCTATAACGATACATTTTGGGCATAGTTTTACTGTTTGCAATTTATGTGATAAATTGTATTAGACTCGAACATGACAGTAAACATTTATGGCCAGACAATATAATTTGGTTTTTTCCCCTTGGCCGTGACATAAAAAGGAGTTTATTGTAAATTTAATGCAAATTTAAGTGCGGCCGAACCTGCGGATGTTCTATGTATGTATGTATGTATGTATGTATGTATGTATGTATGCATGTATGTATGGATTGAGAAATGCTTTATGCTTCCCCAAAGCAATTTGACTTCTATTGTCTGGCCATTGTTCCGCTTTATTAACTTAGCTGGGAACTACATCGTCGAGCATGCAAGTGCATCCTTGAGCTTATATAACGGTATATCTCCTTAGCATATTCCATTGAAAGTTGTGCAATAATTGAAATCGACATTAGACAGAATTACTTAGGTCGTATGCAAATTTGAGGGCAATTGCGAAGCAATTAACCCAAATGAAATAAGTTTGTAAACATGTCTTCGGGCGGTGGCAAGTGGGCGTGTCTGTCTGCCTCTCGTTTGCCATTGTTTGCATTCAGTTAGTTAGAGCTCAAGTGAGCACACACACACACGCGCACACCCTCCAAGCAAACAGAACAGGACGGAAGGAGGGGACTCTGCTTATGTGGTACACGGAATGCAACTATGAATATGTGGGCGCATCTTCAAAGGGGACGGTGGGCAAGGGGACGTTACAGATGTTTTCCATTTGCTAATACGTTCGATAATTGTACATTGGCATTGCTGCATACGAATCAATGCTCACAGAAGTCCTCAGAGACTTCTCGAGCCCCAGCATCAATCAGGCGGGCCGCAGAGCAGGTGAATCGATTATCTACACGTCGCCACAATTAGAGCTCATTGTTGTTAAATCGTATGGATGCAGGCGTGCAGCTCGAACAAAGGGCATTCAAGAAAGCAGACGATTCGATAAACTGATTATGCCGTTTCGGAGACTGAGACTCTGCATGAGAATCTTGAAAGATGTCAAAGGCGCCGAGAATTGATTTTTCACTCACAATATTAGCTTCAAGTATTTAGGACAGACACTCGTCTCAGAAAAATTTCGAAATTTACGAATCCTTTAAAGTTATGGGAATATGTCGGTCAGGCCACCAATGAAATTTGGATATGCCCGATTGAGTCATGCCCACGGTATTCTTCAGCGGCAAAAATTATTTCCACCGACAGCCCATGTTCGATTGCGGCCAGACTTGTGTGGGCACAGACGGCGTAGGGCTTCGGACATATCATCTCCAAGGAAAGGCAAGTTTACGGTTCATTTGAATGTGGAGCGTACTAAGCAAAACAAAAGAGACCACGAGATCTCGTTGCCTTTGATGGTTTACGTATACAGTCCTTTGATGATGTTAGGCACTAAATTGAATGTATGGCTACTAAAATTGTTCTGGGACTGGGGCTTCACCGAGATGCAGTTCGTGGAGAATGCGAAACAGGCGCTAGTTCTGCTCACCAGGTTCATCGTGGAGGAACACGAAGGCTACATAAAGCGTTGCACGACGCCCATGGGATACAAACAAATCAAGCACGATCTCATCAGGTCTAACGACAACCACGCCAAGCTGATGGTCTTCGACAAGCGTCACATCCATCGGGTTATTCCTCTAAAGGTTCAACGCTTGGAGCACTACGATCATAAATTTGCCTTTATCGACGTGGTATTCCTGGCGTGCCGACGCACAAACGATTTCGTGTCCAAACAAGAAATGAAAAGAGTTCAGCAATTGGTGGATCAGGTTGCCGACACGGGCCACATATCCGTCCCATATCCCATTATATTTGCGGAAATTTTTGTTCGCTTCCGGAGGGATTACTCATTGCCGTGTACCATTCGCGCCGGCCACTGGCTAATATCCACGTACAAGATACTGCGCTTGGAAATGCTCAACAATCATCCAGAGTTCCATGTTGGCAGTGGTATGTACGATATCGTTGAAGGCGTCGAGGCTCCACTTCATCAGAATAGGACTCACATATAATTTCCATATGGGGTGTGCAAAATAAATGCAAATACATTTTTTTTGACTATTTTCAAAGTGTGAAAGTCCTTGGAACGCCAGGCGCTCATAATCCGCACGATAATGAGCCTCGTCCCATGCACGAACGCCAGATGGCGCCTGCGGTCGAGCAAACAGCAAAGTTGTGTTAGCGACGGGCCAAAGGAAAAGTGAAAAAAGTGAGTAAGCAAGGTGAAAGAAAGGCAAGAGACTGTAAAGTGCAAGATGTGTTGCTGCACTAAGCCCCTGGCATTCCCCTCGAGCTAACTTTGTTTTGCTGCTGATGAGCCGGCGACGCAGTTCATGAATTTCTAATGCTAAATGCAGCGAGGGGAGCGACAGGCAAGCTGCAGGCCAGCCAGGTGCCTGCGTGTCGGACATGATAGCTCAATGAGGTAGCTGAGGGCTGCTTCAAGTGGACAGATCCAAGTGCGCTTCTATTGACAATAGAAGCTCGCTGGCAGGCATATACTTATCGACTAGGATGTACTTATCGACTAGAATATACTTATGTACTAGAGACTAGTTCGACCCGCTCGTCTTCGGCATTTCAGGTCGTATATAATCTATATGTCAGAGTCTAGGCAATGGGCAGTGAGAGTCTAGAAACACACTCAGCTTAAGTTATAAGCCACAGATTAATGCAAATATATAGCATAGTTTAGCTGGCACTAACTGCCTTTGACTGGAGCCCAGCTATCACTTTAACGAGTCATAAATTTATGACAATTATACAAATAGCTAGACGATTGGGCTACATGCGCGCAGCTATGCTAGAAAGCAATTTGCTCGCAAGTCAAGTCAAGGCAAGTCAATATATCTCGTCGTATCTGCATATCACCTGGCGCAAGTTATTTCAGCCGGCAAGAGAAAAATAGTTTGCTGCACACGAAGTCAGCTCCGCGCCGTGTCGCTTATCGGAACACGTTTCACTGCCAGCCTGTCGATAAGTTGAATTTAGTATGCGTTAGCTCCGGCTGTGGGCCACCAGGAGGGAAGAGCTACATCGACCACTTCTTCGGTTCCCACTAGCTGCCGCTTTGTTTGAACTTTGTGCGATATGCTTTCTTTCGACACTTTGTGGCTGCGGCTGCTCCAGCTGCTGCTCCCTCTGCTGCCGCTGCTGCTCCGCTGCATTTGAATTTAAAGCATGCAATTTTATGCTTTTAATTTTACGCTTAATAAATTTTGTGGCTTTGCACAGAGCAGTTTACCCCAGGCAGCAGCTGTGCAGCGGACGCGCTTCCTTCACCCACACAAGTAATAATGAATTTAAGCAGCGTAACAACTTTAATGAGCACTGAGGAAACATTGAAAGGGCATAAACTTGGTGTCTGCGATAAGCATCTGCATTATCTTTAGGGCAAGATTAAACCCAACAAAACTCAACTTTAAATTCTATTGTGCGTAGTTCGTAATTGTATATTGAAAGTAGTTGTGGCTTCTGTGGCTGCCACACAGACACACACAGAAAGGGAAGGAGGAAAGTCTTCCAAGGCAGCTAAACTGCAATCCACACGCTCTCATATCATACATCATTTGCTGTCAAGTTTTTAAACTGAAAGCACTTGGCCAAAAAAAAAAAAACAAACAGAAAAGGACGCGACGGCGACAACAAGTTGGGCGTGTCGAAAAACTTGAAATTGTTTTCAAAATTGCAATGTCACGCCACCCGCAACGCCCACAACACAATAGAGCCACATCGAAGGACTCGCATCAGCTCGAAAGTTTGGTGGTGAAAGACCACAAACTTGGCATAACTGTGCGGATATATCTATCTATCGGTTTGACGAACTTTCTATATCCGATGACAAATTTGAGTTGAGCCAGAGCTTAAGCAGGCTTCCAATGCTATCTAAATATTTATGAAAATAACTAGCATTTGTTACGAAGAGGAACTTCGGGCTTTGTTTAGCGGTCGACGTGGTCGCACGTGGCGTATACTCAACTTTCCATAAACAGTTTTATATGCGGGTTGCTGCAGTTGCAAGCGACATTTGCTCATTTTCAGCAATGACATTTTCGTTTCGGACTCGGACTCCGACTTGGACTTGGACTTGGACTTGGACACTGACCGCTTTAATGGGCAACAAAACAAACGACGTCATTGACAGGACACTTGCAGCGCGAACTTGGCAGCATGCGCCTGTTGATGACAATGACTTTTTAAATTGTTTCATGAAAGTGTCAGAAACAGAGAGAGAGAGGGAGAGAGAGAGAGAGTGAACGAGGGAGCGAGATCTATGGTCAGAAAGTTTAGCAGCTGCTGGAAAATAAATGAGCCAAGTGCGTTGGCCAAAAATGAATGCGACCTGCTGCCCAATAGTTAGCAAAATGATGCTCATCATCATTATCATTATCATCATCATCATCATCATCATCATCATCAGCAGCAGCAGCAGCATCATCATCATCGTTATCATCAGCATTCTTGCAGCATGAGCGAGCGGAATCCGACTTTATGACTTCATTTTACCCAGCTGCTTACCCGCCCGCACTCGTTGCGGTCTTCACGCAGCTCAATTTGCAGGTGTGGTCGCCACACCGCAGACAGCGTTGTCACCGCTCTGGCTGCAACTGTAGTGCTGCTTGGGTGACTGGCTGGCTGGGCTCGTGTCCAGTCTGCATTTGATGCTGTCGCATCGACAATGCACAGACACTATTAAATATACATTCGTTGCCTTTCATTGGGCCATTGAGGCGCAAAGTGCTGCCTGTCCAGGCTGTCCGGCGCAGGTGTACATGTGTGTGAGTGTGTGCAACATACGCCCCATTGGCTGACTCATAATCAAAGTGCGTTAAGCGAAAAGCTTCCTGACGCTTCCAGTTGAGCTCAACGCGACGATTAAAGGCTCATTTCAGCGCCTTTGAGACGTACAATTAAATGCAATTCTCTTGTGCGATTCATAAAACTAAATTAATCCCTTCATCAGGCAAAGAAAACATTTAAGCTGGAAAATATACAGAATGCAAGCCCAAATACCAAATGGCAGAGGTTAATTATAATAAGGAGTAAAGGATTTAAACATATATATACTCATGTCTTATGAGCGTAGCGAATGCTTAAGTCTTAGCTTTGATTTGACCTAATAAATTGTCTCATAATTTTAAAAATATAAAGAAAATCGTTGACCAGACTACAAACTGACCTGAATCCAGCTTTTAACGCCCCCATTTAATTATTCAGCAATTGACGACAAAAATCAATAGAGGCCCATAAACAATCAGTTTAATGGGCGCAAGCCTATTGACGGCCATAATTCAAAGTCTAAAAGCAAAGTTGCAACAATCAAACTTTATAATTACTTGCCGCATTGATGAGTGTGTGAGTGCGTGTGTGTGTATACCCTATACAGAGCGTATGTGTATGAAGCGCACTTCCAGCAACTCAAGGAACTCCACTCCCTCGCTCGGGCAACAACAACATGCGTGTGCATAAAACTTTCGCAGCACATGGGGTAAGTATGCTAAATATTTAAAAGAAAAGTTTGACTTGAGCGAACAAAAAAAAAAAAAAAAAAAGAGAATAAAAGACAACAACAACATGCACTTGAGGAGCAGCTGACGGCGGAACCGAGGACTTAGCGAGACTTTCCAGAGTGATTGTGAAACGAATAATTTTCAATTTTTGGCCGAAAACTATATGCGATGCGCGGCGTTCTCAGTGCATATTTAAAAATAGCAAAAAGAACGCCTTTAAGAATTATTTTTAATGAGCACTCGTTTGGTTAAGAATAATTTATACGCGGCCTGATGGAAATTTACTTTCGTTTTAATTAGGAGCTGCGCCAAAGTGGAAGAGCGCGAGGGGGTGGCATGCGAAAAGACGAAAAAATTAAATTAAAACACTTTCGTGCATTTAAGCAAATAAAGAGTGACGGTCACGTGGGCGTCCTGGCGTGGCACCCACCTTTGCTCCACACACACACACACACACAGTCACGCATACACCTGGTTGCACTTTGAGGTTATGTAGCAAAACGCATGCGGTTTTAAGCACGTGACGCGCGCAGCGGAGTTTTATTTTTTAATTAAGCTGTTTACATTAACTCGTAATGTCCTTGGTACGCTTTACCTTTATGCACTGCCTAGGTGCCAGCTTGTTTGTTTTTGGCTGCCGCAAGAAATGCTGTGTGTGTGTGTGTGTGAGAGAGCGTGTGTGCGTGTGTTTGTGTTGCAACAAACTCAAGCCTAGACCAAGCTCGTCCATTCGCCTTTGTGGGTCAAGTGAACAGCAGAGCCTTTGCTCTTGCACCTGTCGCCGCTACAATTAAAAATGTGCGCACTTTCGGCTGACACTTTTCCAAGCTCTAACAAAGCATTCTGAAAGAATACCCTCTGACCTTTATGCAGCTAGACAAGAAGGGGGGGAGAGAGGGTATTTTGCAGTAAAGAATAAGGCATGTAGCGAATACCCAGTATAAATTTGAACCCAAATGCCGCTAGTCGATTTATACATTACATAAATATTTTTATATATTCAATGCTTTCAAAATAAATCAATTTAAATCTGTTTATATTGATGGACCAATAATATCTTTAATTTTTTCTGGGAAAGTTTGAATTTTTTATATACATATATTATTTTTGTAAAACGATTTATTTAATAAAATTTGAAACTATATAAACTATTTTAATTTTCAATCAAAATTTAAATACAATTTTACTCACTAATTTACTATATTTGTTTTACTAAAACGATATATTACATAAATATTTTATTTTTTATCATTTGAATTAAATATCCATGGCCGCAAAATTAAATGCTTTAAAAATAATATTAAAAACTAATAAAAACTACATTTTTGGTATTTTTAATATTTTCTAGGGGCTAGGCAACCCTAGACTACCTAGACATCCCATGTGATTACTTTATTCTTGATTCATTTGAACTAGTTCACGTTCTATGCACACTTCAACAGGCTCATTCAACATTAAAAACATGAATGGACAAGTATTATATAAATAAAATAGAATTTACATATATAGAATTACAATTTTCATGGACAATTTCATGTAATTTCTCTACGCACATAAGCGGAGCTCGCAAATATGTTTACGCCTCTTCGGGCCGTAAACTAATTAGCTGTATGTGAAAACGCCAATTAATAAACACTTTAAAAACAGGAAGATATTTTATTCAATATATTTTTATTTTCTCATACAACCTTTGATTAATACGCTGACATCGGCTAACGAGCAGATACCTAATTTGGGCGCTGCTGCAGGCGATCGAGTTTTTACCTGACGCCCTTGTTCAGAATATATATGCATAAATAAAAATTAATTAAATTGAGCAGCAAAGTCAATTAATTGCTACATTTTTGGTTAATTAAAGCCATTGAAATATTTATACGTGTGGCCTAGGCACGTAAATTCCCATGTGCAGTGCCACACAATGCAATTAATTAAAATGTTTTTTCTTTATCAACGTATTTTTTGGTGAGTGCGTGTGTGTGCGTGTGTTCGTAGTTGCTTTGTGCCAGCTGGTCTCAGGTGAGCCAACATTAAAAACAAAAAATAAATAAAACCAAGCGCAGCGTAAAAAAAAGTTATTTAATTATCCCGTGATAAAATATCGATAGCAATTGCTGTTCCACTTCAATCGTTCCGCTTAGCAGCAGCGGCCGCTGAACCACAGATAAAAGTCGAGTGCGACGCATAATAATAGTGTCTATGGGACACAATACGCTTTCTCGTCATTCGCCCCTTCACTCGGCTGCCATTGACAACCTGTCGCTGGTGGGACAATGCCACGCCCAATTGACTTTAATAATGCAATTTTCTGGCTATTTCCACTGATTGACAACGATGAGGAGAACACGTTGCACATTGTTGCCTCTGTATTAGCCTCACTTTGGATATAATAGTGGCAGCTACTAGCAGCTACGACTAGCTTGAGCACTGCCTGGCTGTTAGTGTTGGGCGATGTAACGTAAGTGTGATTACATGACTGTGATGTGAACTCAAGAATGTTTTCTATAATATTAATTTTAATTTGTATTAATATTGCCAATCATATAAAAAAAGTATATAAAAAATTTATACTAATATATATAAGTCAGAGATATACCTAGAAATGAAAGAGAGTGCCTTATCGATGGTTGTTGGAAGCCGGATATCAGCTTTGACTACGCTGACACTGAATCACTTAGATTTTCAGAGTGAAAAGGGATTAACCTAAAGCAAATAGCTACAACTTAAGTTGCTTAAGCCGATGTAAACTTATTTATGTATGTATGCCTTGGCCATGTCTGTGAACTTTTCATGGTCAAGTCCTACCAATCGCTACTTAGTAAGCAGTTGCTAACAATTCTTTTATTTTATTTTACTTTTAGTTATTATTAAAATTAAATTATATACTAAATTTTTGGGTATATTTTAAAAATATGTTTCATTTTAGATGGAGTCTCGACTTTATTCTCTTTTCTACCATAATATATGTATTAATTATAATTTATATACTTAAAAAATCTATTTTCAGCAACACAAATATTTTAATAGTATATAAAATACATATTTCAACCTATATACATTTAAAAACTTATAAATTCCTTTCCATTTCAGACCCAATGTCAAATATATCAAAAATGTGTAAAGATCAATAACTTTTGTTCACAATCTCCCCTATCAAGGCAGTAGTGCTTTGCCATCTTTAAGTCTGATATAGCTTTTGGGGTCCACTCAAAAGAGCTCAGAATTTTCAATCTTCCTCAAAATAAACCCAGTTCACTCTGCCTTTCATACAGTCGCCGCTGAACATGCTATCGTTCGCTGTCAGAAATTCAAAAAAATATTTAGGATGAAGCACAACATTTTCTCATATGCATGGATATATGATGGATATTTAATAGTATACAATATATATACCATCGTCAGGAAATAAGCTGCGCAGTGCAGCAAAACTCACCTGATCAAAATGAGGTCTTCACATAACTTAACGTTGCCCGGTCATCCAAATAAATATTTACTGCTTTGAGACAATACAAACATAGTTTTTATATATTTTTTTTTACTTTATAAATTGAATGATGGAAAATATCTTTGCCCAGGTATCCCAGCTATTGGCCATCTCCAGTGAACTGCTAATTTTGTGGCAATTGTGCGTTCCATTGGGGTTTATGTGCCATTGCAGCGTTCGACGTCGAAACTGGCTATTGGCTACTGTGGACGCTGTGTAATTGACGCCATGTCCGAGCATCACTTTGGCATGTGTGCAATGTGCATTGTGCAGCATAAAAACTTGATTAGAGCTCGCAGGGAGCTCAGCAGGAGCAGGAGCAGGAGCAAGAGTAGCTATGGCACTGGCAGTGGCTGCTGAAGTGGTTGTCGGGGCTCTGGACAATTACTAACCCGATGCCAGCATGGACAAAGGCACATGGTCGAACAAATGCTACGCTTTGTGGGCAAATTAGCTGGACGAGAAAACAAAGCTCTGCATCGCAATGCGAATGCGAGTGCAAATGCAAATGCCAGGAACGATAAACGTGCTGGCGGAGCTGAGGCTTCAGCTGGAGCAGACGCCGTCACAGACATCACAGGAATGAACGCGGCATCTGTGGCCTTCCACGGAAGCGACGTTTCGGCAGCAGGAGCAATCGCCACACATTAGCAGCTCTTCTGGTCATTACCTCTTTTTCTGTTTTTCTTTTTTGGCTGTGCTTTCTTTTTTCTTGTTTGTTGTTTGTTGTTTGGTGTTCTCCACGCATTTGGACAACAAAAGACCGCCCGCCGGTTTTGGTTTTGGGATGCGCGTGCGTGCCTTGTGCTGCCTTTTGGCGCGTTTTAGCAAACAATGAAAACGCTTTTCAGTTGTTTTTGTTGCTGACGGCTGCTCGGCTACTCGGCTACTCAGCTGCATGGCTAACAGGGGCTACCGATGGCCCGTCACGTCATCTCATCTGGAATTCAAGCTAAGCCAGAGCTTTCCATTCGGTGCCAATTGCAGAAATGAATATCAGCGGAGATTGAACTAGAATTCTTTCCAAGAGCTTAAGAGTAAATTAACTTTAGTGTCAGATGTAGCCTAACCTGTTTCCATATCCAGAATTGGGAATCGTCTGCCTAGCGTAGGGTCAACTTATGCCAAATCTACTGCCAAGTGCAGTTAATAGGCTTAGGCCCAGATTGGAAATGTTTGGGGACCCATGAAATTCAATTCCTTCTCGCGAAAGCCATCGTACGATGTGTGAGCCATAAAATGTAGGTTGAGGCGGCTTATCTTTTCAGAACTTTTGTTTTTGGGTGACAGGCAGGCGGGAGGCGGAGGGTGGAGGGTGGAGTCTTGGCACTTCAAACTTTGCGCATCGATGCAAATCGATCATCAAAATTTACGAGTCACTGCTCGAGAGTGCGTCGTAAAATTGCGCCCAGAAAACTAATTAAGTACATAAAATGCGAATTAATGGCTTTCAAAGTGCCGTAAAAATGCAGAGCGCAACAATTAGCCAAAAGTCCTCGGGATCTGGTTGTGGAGGATGTGCAAATGCAATGGAATGCGAATATGCTGTTGTCAGCCATAAAAGCAAAACGAGCCTTCAACTCGGCCTGCCCAATGTGGAACTGAAGCTGAGGCGGCCTTTTGCCAGTGAACAGAATAAAAAAATAAAAAAAGAGCAACCAATGCAAAGTCGTTAAAAGCATCCGAAGTTGCTGCCGGAAAGACCGCAATCCTGGTACAGTTTGCCATCCGAATACTCTTCTGCCACGAATCCAAATGAAATCAAATGCCTAGCGTAGGCCAAAGTCTGGGCCAGATTCAGGCTACTTGCTGTTGGGCAGGGCATCATCGATGCCAGGGATGGGACATAGAGGAGCATTCGAAAACTTTTTAATTTAATGCATCGTCGTAAAAATTGGATACTTTGTTAGCGAGTCGGCTGTAAAAATAGTTTGGCTTTGCCTCTCACTGATTCCCTTTTCGGTTGGCTTCCCCCCCCTCTCTCTCTCTCTCTTTCTCTCTGTCTCTGTCTCTGTCTCTGTTCATCTGTCTTCTCGTGCAGCGCCCGTCCACGTCACGAGCTGTCAGCCAAAGTTGACCTAATAAGCAACTTGGCAAAAGTTTCCATTTCAGTTTCAGTTGCAGCCTCAACTTTGAACTGGCTGGCATTGGGCCGGCCGACTGGCTAGAGAAGAGGATTAGGCCAGGCTAACGCGCACCGCGTGACCGTTTCAAATTAAAATAAATTAAATGCGGCGCGCGCGGTCGCAAATGTCAAAACTGTTTGCGGCTCAATTAGCCGCACTGTCAAAATTTACGTACGGAGCAGCCGGTTCGACAAGGCCTGCACGCGGCAGGAGACGCACCCAGTGCACAGATGATGAACTGTAAATTGGATGTGGCTGTCGCGTTGATAGTGGCTGTGGGCAGACAGTGGCAGTGGCAGTGGCAGGCACAGCACACAGAGAGCCAGCAGCATACAGCAAGTCAAAACTTCTGTATATGATGAAAGCTGTCCCAAGCACGCTCTGGCAGCCCAATCCCAGGCCGTCGCTCCGTCCGCCGCCGCCTTAAGCAAGCTTAAAAGTTGTTGCACGAAACTTTTACTGCCAATAAGCAGTAAAACAAAGGATTTGTCAGATTCTGAAACAATAATTTTAAGCAGCCGTGTAAATAAGGCAGAGTGAAGGCGAAGGCAAAGTTAAATAAAATAAAATTAAAATAAATAACATTTGCAAACACGCACTTTACCCCCCGGTGCGCCTAATGCCCTGCAAGAGTTCGAGTGGAGTGGAACAGGAAACAGAAGACATTCCGGATCTTCCATATACGGTTTTTTAAGTTATGGCACAACCGTCTCTGGGGATTACACCTGGAGTCAGAGCCAGAGCTGATTGCAGGGCCAGAGACACTTCGACAAAGCTACTTATGAGCGAGAGATTTGAGGTTTCCAAACGAAGGACTTATCATATGCGTATGCGCTTAGTACGGCTTACTAATTGCGAATGCCGGAGTCTGGGTCATAGACACGATTACCTCTAATTAAGCTCCGTTCTGCTGCGCCGGCAGCAGACACAGCTTCAATGACCAGACGACGCCCACCGAGAGTCGAATCATGTGCTGCCGTCAGAGACGCTTGGCGCCATCGTGAAGAAACATGACAATTTAATTGGACGGCCGGTGGCAGCAACACCTGTACACAGTAAATGGAAGGGGAGCGAAACTGAGAAGGAGGAGGCGGAGAAGCATTCAAATTACCCGAAAAGCAGAGCAAACGATTTGGTTTCTAATTAAACGACAATTGCGAATGTTTGGTGGCATTTAGTGAGACGAGCGCAGGAGAGGGAAATATTGCAGCGCTCTGCATGCGGACGTCAATTGTCACTGATCTAAATTTATGCAAATTGGCAGCTGCAACCTGTGTCCACTGCGTGTTAGTGTGTGCCTGTGTGTGTGTGTGTGTGCTCTCTGGGGGCTGCGTGATGAGCACTGGCCACATTTCATTTTGCACGCGCCTCCAGTTCGCAGTTCGTTTGCCCTCTTAATGGCCATGCAACAGTGCCGGGCCATTCATTTGGCCTGAACAGGAGCTGCAGCCAGAACAGAACAGAACAGAACAGAACAGCAGGAGCGGTAGCTGCGCCAGTTGTTGCTAGTTGGCACTTTGGCTGATTATTAAATCACAAGGAGAACTGGAAGCTGGCAGCAAGCAGTGGCAATCTGATATGCAAAATCCCGACTAGTTCAGCTCTGAGCTGCATTAAAGTCGCAAGTTACTAGCAGGGGATTCTTTCTCTACATCTTCTCAGCGAATGTATGTATGTATGTATGTATGTGTGCGCGTTAATTACAGCTCTGGCCAGGCGGGAACTGGCAAACGGCAACTTGTTAAAAATTTCCGCTGCCAGTTTATTAGAGGGCTCCACCCTTCCTCCTCCTCCTTCATTCTCTTTCCCATTGCAGCCTTTCCTTCTAGCGACTGGGCAATTAATTGGAGCTTAGCTCAACCTGTTTTAATAAGAGCGACTCTGAGCCATGGCCAAGATGACGCCAAGCGAAGCGCGAGATTTCGGCTAAGACGGCAATTTAGCTACTGCTAGGAGTGCAAGTCGACAGAGTCAAGTCAATAAACAAGTCAAATATAAAGGAATGAAATATTTATCACATTAGCTTGACTTGATCTAATTGGGAAATGGATTCGTAACCAATTAGACTATGACTTAAACATCAAAAATTATTGATTGTTAACTAGAATTGATTTTGGCTGTCTTCAAAATTCACTGTTTCTCCTTGCTGGTTGGACATGGCCTTAGAAGCGATATCGGGCGTGAGCAAGCTGCCCTTCATGAACAAGTTCGACGAGGTGCAAAAGAACTGGGATCTGCAGCAGATCCACACGGCCACCAGCAACTGCAGCAATCCCTATTCTTTAATGGCTCCGCCCTTTGAAAATGTATTGAGTGAGCGAAGCTTTGTATTCAAGCCACAATTAATCGAACTCCTCCCCTGCAGCCAGCCGCTAACCTGCCCAAGATTCTCGAGCACTGCAAGGTGCGCATGGAGTTTGACCATGGCACCACGACGCTGGGCTTCAAGTACCAGGGGGGCGTGGTGCTGTGTGCCGATTCGCGCGCCACTTCCGGCCAATACATTGGATCGCAGACCATGAAAAAGATCGTGGAGCTCAATAATTATATGCTGGGCACCCTGGCCGGCGGCGCTGCGGACTGCGTCTACTGGGACCGAGTGCTGGCGCGTGAATGCCGACTGCACGAGCTGCGCTTCAAGCAGCGCATCTCGGTGGACGCTGCGGCGCGAATGATGTGCAACATCTGTGCGCAGTACAAGGGAATGGGCCTAGTCATGGGCATGATCCTGGCCGGCTGCGACGACGAGGGCACCAAGCTCATCTACGTGGACTCGGAAGGCATGCGCTCGCATGGCAGTGTCTTCTCCGTGGGCAGCGGCTCGCCGTACGCGCTGGGCGTTCTGGATACCGGATATCGCTGGGATCTGAGCAACGAAGAGGCTTACGACCTGGCGCGTCGTGCCATCTATCATGCCACGAGGAAGGATGCCTACTCCGGTGGCATAGTGCGGCTGTACCACATCAACGAGCAGGGCTGGCGGAACGTCTGCAGCACTGACTGCCACGAGCTGCACGAAGCCTTCGAGAAAGAGCCAATGAACTACGAGAACAATCCCAACATGCCCTGCACGAGTCGGGAGTGGATCCTGCAGAAGATTCGACAGAATGTTCAGGCCCAGGTGGCGGCCGTCACCACGGAAAAGGTGCGCAACGACTTTCTCTGAATTGCCTGTTTTCGAGCCAAGAAATTAAAAAAGCTGAAAAGAAACCGAATAATTATTTACTCTGGCTTCAGCTTGAGCCCAGCTAAGCTCGGCCATTTAGCCGAAACAGATAACCCTTTGCTGGACCTGAAACCGACGGCTTCCAGGCTCTCTCTCTCTCTCTCTCTCTCGTTAGCTCAACGAGTAAATACGTGCGCCTTCAGCTTAAGTAATTTTCTAATGAAACCGCTGAGGAAAAATGAGTTTAACGTCAGGGGTCGTTTGTCGTAGTTGCTCGCCTCGCTTCTCCCTTCTGGCGTCGCCTTCTCGTCCCATCCACAACGGATGCTCTAGCGGTGTTCATTAGATTAAAAGCAATTTACAGTAAAACTTTTGCCCGCAAAATGCAAACATTCCTCTCGTCTCTGCCGACTCCGCGTCTCGCACAGAGAGACACACATACGTGCAGCAGCTGCTGTCTCACATGTTCCCCAAATGCCGTGCAAATGTCGCCACTGCCATTTGGCGCCTTGGTCGCCAGGCGCAAGGCACGCTCCGGGCCCCACAGTCATTTGGCGTCCTTTTCGCCTTTTTATTTCTAGAAATTCAACAAATTTGCGGATTTGGTTTGTAATTTATTAAATTTATCGCATGCTCTACGTAAGTGAGTGGCGCCTCCTCCTGCCCGCTCCCATCTTTTGTGGTTGCGCCTTTCCGGCCAAGCCGCCGCCTCCAGCTCTGCGTGCTGCAACATTTGCTGATGACAACCCAGAAAGACACCGAGTGCAGAGAACACCAGGAAGTGCTCGTTCTCAGTGCGTACACTCGATGCGGGCCGCCATTCGGAGAAGCCATGTACCCATCGCCCCCACAGCTTAGAAGTTATTATTTTGATTTATAGAAAAAGTTCGTTAGCGAGCGAAAGTTGGTCGTAGATATATTGTCAGTGGGATATGTTCGTCCTGCTGTTGTCTGTGTGTGTTAGTTGTTATATTGCAGTCATTTCGGCCAGAAGTTGAGATTGTTTTATGCATTGACACTGCTCGCCCAGTTGCCTCATTCGAAGGGCCGTTGTAATTAAAAGACACACACAATCGGCGACTTTGCTTTCGCGCTGCTTTAATTGAAGAAACACAAACAAATGAATTTTAGATACAACACTAAACAAAACAATTAACTAATATCCTAATATCGAACTCTGTATTTGTGGCGCCTGTGCGAGCGACGCTCCCTCGGCTGGCTCCACCAGTTGCTCTTGTAGCTAATCAGTTGATAGCACGTCGAGACGCGTATGGAGGAGGCCAAGGCCTTGAGCCGCAGATTATTGTCGTTGGTCAGCAGAATCATGTGCTGGAGCTCCTCTTTCAGCTGCAGGCAGCAATTGAGTATGCTGTCATCCGGGCTGTCTATGTCGATAAGTTGGTCTGCGTCCTCGAGCGCCGACTGCGCCTCAATGTTCTCGCGATCATCGAACTTGTCATTCAAATACTCAATGGCCCGCCTGGCCGCATAGCTCGTCGTCTGCTTGTGCTTTAGTTGGTCCAGTTCCTTGATGACCATGTAGGGTATGTAGAGTGTGCTGCCCGAAGTCTCGCGCAGTGTTAACTGGGCCACGTCCTCCAGCAGCCGCAGATTGTCGATGAGCACATTGGTGTCCAGCACGAAGTACATGTGATCCAGTCGATAGTGGGAGGAATGACGCCTCTTTTCCTTCTTCGTGTCGGCTCTTGATTGAGCTACATCCGACGTTTTGGGATCGTCTACAGGATCCTCTTGATTGGGTCTCTTCAAATACTCCAACTTTAATGCGATTATTTCTCTAGACTTCGTGTCACTTGCCACGGGAAATTGAAACTTGAAGTTTTTCAACTGCTCCTTTACGGTTTTGGGTATAGTTCCCTTCTCGTCACCTTTCTCCAGAGTTTTCACGTGCTGTCTGCTGGTGCTGGTGCTGGTGCTGGTGCTGGTGCTGGTGGCATGGCTAGAGAACTTTGACAACGGTTTGTTCCTGTCCCGATCCAGCTTCCGTCCCTCTACAATGCAGTAGTCGGTGTGCAAGCGCTTGTGGTGCTCGTTGATCGGCGGCTTCTTCTTTTTGGGGCTCAACTGCTGCGCCTTGAGCAGAAGAATGAGTTGATTCAGCTGCTGCTCGTAGTCTACAGAGGTTTTCCAAAAGTGTTTGCTCGACATTTTCGAGCTGCTGAATGAGCTGAAAGCATGTTGAGTTTAAACATGAAATGAAATTTAAGGATAAACTGCTGCCTCGATACGATATAATATGTTTGCCATTAGCCCAAACACTATCATGTTGCCTCGCATGAATAATTGGCTCGGGTCCTGTTTAAAATTCCATCTCGATTCCCCTCTGCAAATTTACAACATGTGTCAGTTCTCATTCATTGTCAATTACACATGACACCACTTATGCCAAACAGTAGGAAAAATTGCATTTACCCCCGCCCCAGCCCCCACCGGGACTCCTGCTCCGACGGACATTCATCTACTCCAATTTCAACATGCTACAAATTTGCATAAAATTATAATGCACAAGGACAACGATGTTGACGGCATATTAATTGCGGCTATCATTTTCCACAAAATTAGCTGCTTCCACAGAAAAATATTCCCCATGCTGCATGCCGCATGCCGCATGCCGCATGCCGCATGCCGCATTCCACACTCACCACGCTCCAATCTACTCCAGTCACCCCACTGGCATTTCGTTTTTCGCATTTGCTCCCACTGCTTCTCGGCTAATATGCGCTTAAAAAGCATGCGACGATAACAAAAACTATAATTTAAATTAATTTTCAAAAGCAACAACTACAACTACAACTACAACTACAGCAACACCTGTGCCGCGGCAATGGTTGCCGTTGCCGTTGCCGTTGCCATTCCACTTTTGTCAACGAGCTCAAATTCAATGAAATTTCACACTTTGTCGTTAAAAGCCGCGCCGCTTGCCAGCAAATGGGGGAAACAGGAAAAAGTAGTTAGGTGGGGCAGTGAGGCGGTGGGGCGGCGGGGCGTATGTGGGCGGGGCAGACGGTGCGGGTTAACTGGCAGGCATAAGGATACAAATATGCAAATGCATTTTGCCAAGCGAGCAGAGTGGATGCATGCAACGGAGCCTGGGCAGGGTAGAGCAGGGCAGGGCAAGGCAGGCCACTGTCGCGAGTGTTTGACAAGCAAGCGTGACTGTTGAGCTGGGAGTTGGCGGCTTTGGATGATGTGTGCAGCTGGAAGGCGGCATCTTCATTGAGACCAGTGCCAACCCAACGAACAGACCTGCGAGCTATGCTGCATGCTGTGCCTCGCACTTGTCATGATGTTACTCTTCGATGGCCGGACAATATGGCACAGAATTTTAGCAGTTGACTAAAGGGACTTTAGCCCAAGCCTCACTTGAGCTGAATTCAATTTGGGGTAGATAAAAAATAAACTAGGGAGTATTTGAGGACAATTACTGCATTTACAGAGTATTTCATGAGCGGACCAGGGTCTGTTGCTTGTTGTTGCCGACAGTGTTGCCGCTGTCAAGGAACACGTTCAGCGCCGCTTGTATGAGTTGCAGAAACAGCTGACGAGGGAAGCGAGAGCGGTCGGCGGCGGGAAATGACTGTGGAAACTGTGGACGATGCCTCGTTTGGCGTTTTCATTAACGGAGCCGCCAGAGTCGAGCGTCGAGACGAAGACGATGACAACAAATGCAAATGCAAATGCAGCGCCAGGGCCAGCCGGGCCAAGACACGCGCCTTTCTGACAGCAACAGCAACAGCAACAGCAACAGCAACGGCAACGGCAGCAACAACGTCCACATTAGCAACAGCAGCAACATTACAAGCTACAGCAACAACAGCTGGCAACATCTTCTGCAGTTACAACAGCGACGGTGTCAAATGCACTTCCAATTTATCAGCTCCTGGGCTCAGACACACTCTTGCCTCCACACATGCCGACGTTGCCGTTGCTGTTGCCGTTGGGGCAACTTCAAAGCGCTGCTGTCGCTGCGCATTTTCCATTTATTGCCACACTTTGGAGGCGGCAACTGCATATTAGTCGCATATCTGTTGAAATTCACGGCAATTAGTTGCGACGTTATTGTTGTTGCGCACTTAATGGAAATTTGTTATCAGTTGGTCTAATTATATGACTGCGAACAGCCACAAAGTGGCTTGACTAGCTATTGCTTATGGCCTGATGGAATGCAGTCGGAGCCTGAGTATGGCTTTAATCAGTCTCTCTCAGTTTCCCTGCTCATCAATTTTAATAACCCAAATGCTGCTTGTTTCTGCAACTTATCATTCGGGATTTTGCCGTTTGTCACATCCGGAATAACTGTTTTTTTTTTTTGGCAATTCGAAAATTGTGTCGCAACTATTTCATTATCCGCTCATTCCGTTCGAGACAAAGCGGCGCCAGCCATCCGCTCAGCCCTGCACATGGCCAAAAGGGCTCTTTGCAGCACATTTTTGTGCAAATCCTTGCGATTGCAATGAATAATATTTTTAATGCAAATAACCGGAGGAACGTCGAGCTGGGTGGGAGGCAGGCAGGCTAGAAGGGGAGGCGGCCGACAAGTTGACAGGCCCGTTGACAGCGAACGCGACAACGAGTACGACGACGATGAGGAGAAACAGGAGGAGCAGGATGCCAGCCCAGCCCAGCCCAGCTCTGCACAGGCTCGCCCACATTTCATTCGTTTTCTTTTCCATTTCAATTGTCGTCAAGATTGCAGCAAGTGTCCCCCTCAGCCCGCGACCTCCAGAGCCGCTCGCTGGCGCAACGACTCGTCCATAGTCCGGTAATGAAATTTTGCTCATTGTTTCAGTACGTTCGAGGCAATTTTTAACTGAATGCCAAAGTTCTGCAGCTCAGATTCACCAGAAAATCGCTAGAACAAAGGCCAAATTAAAGATTTACAAGAGATTTCATGGCAATAGTCGACTTACTTCGCTTACAAATGTTCTGTAGACTTTTTAATTGATATCTCGTTGATTTCTTGTCGGTTTTGATTGCGGACACAAATGGGTTTAAAAATGCATGCACATATATTTACTTATGTTTGGCTGGTTCGGCTCTCGGCGCTCATCTTTTATGCTCATCGGCTTGTCAACATTGTCATCGTTGTCGCCATTGTCATCTGAAATTCATTACGTTCTCTCTCTGCCTGTGGATGTGGACGATGGGCGTATGGGCGTATGGGCGTGTCCATGGACAACTAGTTACTGACTGCACTTTATTATTATTCATAGCAAGTAATTTGTTATCTGTGCTGCTTTCATTGTTTTTGGCCTTATGCTATTAATTTGTTTGTTGCAAAATGAAATTGCACTTTCGCATGTGTCGTCGTTTATTCTAGAAATTTAGGTCACATCCTTTTATAATAAGCAAATGTGTAGACAGAGAGAGCGAGATAGAGAGGGGGGGAGAAAGAGATGTATGTATGTACTTAGTATCTTGTCCATTTTGGTTTATTTATTTTATTTTCCACAACATTGACGACGTAACCTAATTTGCAGATGCCCCCACCACAGCTCCAGCCCAGTCCAGTTTCTGTCTGTTACTAATTTATGCAAAAATCGACCCTAACAAGCCAACTGGCCATATTTTAGCTATTCAACACACAGACACACACACACACACACACACACACGCTCGCACAGACTATGCAAATTTTTCGTATTAGAACACAGGTTTATATGTCGAACATGACCAAATTCACATCAGCAGGCAGCCCAAGCATAACTAACATAACTGACATATTGTATGCTAATGCCATAATGAATGTAAGTATATGTATTTGGCATACATACATATGTATGTATGTATGTATGTATGTATGCATGTGTGCGTATGTCGGTGTATGGGAATGCCGCACAAAGAGTTTAATTTGATGTTAGTAATTTAGAGAAATTGCACAATATAAAAGCAGCACAAAAGACTCGCATTGATTCCCGTTAGTAATAAGCTTTGTGTTAAATTAAATATTCTGTGAATGATTTTATCCTGGGCAAAAATATTTCAATGCCTGCACTGAAGACCTATTCAAATTCAAATTTGAGTTCGAATTTAAGGTGTGAATTTAATAAAATTGAATGCAAATTCAATTTCAACTCGGATTTGGCATAAACTTTAAGCTCGCTTTTAAGGCCAAATTTAATTATTTGCCTAAAATTATTTGCGCAACTCGATTATTGCCGCACATAATGTAATTTAATTTCAATATGCATACATTTATATATGTGTACCGTAAATATTGCATGGCGAAGGACACTCAATATATCAATATTTGGCCAGCACTACTCAAGGCTTCGCTCGTGTAGGCAACAGGAAATTGAGGGCGTTCCGTTGAGTGTCAATGTCTTTGGTTAGTTTTGTGTTCCCAACTATCCACAATATCCAATCATTAGGCCATGGAATCGATTGAATCGTGTGCCGTCTCCCGCCCTGCCAAGTGAAATATTTATGTGGCAACTTTTGTGCACACAAATTGAACGGGAAATGAATGTTGCGCATTTCAATAAAATTTATGCAACACAAAACCAGGATATATACACAGGGACAAACACACACATACACACACGTACAGGGGAGGGCAGACATGCAAAGCATGTGGGAAATATAATAAAGAACTATTTTTAATATAAACTCAACTTAGACACACGCCCACACACACACACACACTCAACACTCACACACACATACACACTTAAAATGAATGCTCATTTGCTGGGCTCTGCGATATGAGCACGCGTCGTTGGGCCCAAGAGACGAGGCATCAAGTGTGTATGCCAGTGTGTGTGTGTGTGTGTGTGTGTGTGTGTGTGTGATGTGTTTCTATGGGTGAGTTGTGTGTTCAGGTAAACTGCAACAAATTTCATACTATTGAGTGGTTTTTGAGTGCATTTCAAATAAATGTTATCAATGAAGTTGCATACTTTATGGCGCAACGTCGACTGGGCAGACTGGCTCCCTGGGGAGGGGACGCTGCAGCGGCGAGCGAAACCATATAAAATGAAACGTTTTTAAGTTAAGTGCAGTCGAAGCTGAGCTGGTAAAACCAAGCACTGCACAACCACTGCTGAGTGTTTCAATTTGTTTGATGGAAAACCAATTGTAGCGCCCGGCTTAAACTTGTCCCACTGCCCACAAGCGACAGAAGCAACAAAGCTAGACGAGAAATCACGAAATCATTCAAAACTCCTGGGCCATTAAAGCCCAGTTGCGTTTGTCAATTTCCGATTAAAGTTCACTTTTAATTAAAACAAAAACTTGCTACAAAAACCCAATTCAAGGGTCGTCGTCGTCGTCGTGGCTGTTGCTCTTGTTGCTGTTGTAATAGTTTTTCTGAGCAGCAAATAAATCACAAAGGGCGCAAATGCTGCGGAAAAAATGTGTGTGAGCCCGAGTGGGCACCAGTCCGGGCCCAAGCACTCGCAATTTGCATGAAATACTTTTGTGCTGGGCGTTTTTGATGCGTTGATTGAAATGCTTTCGCATTTCTGATATGCCCAGACTCTTGCTCTGCGCTCTGGGGCTCTGGTGCTCTGGCGCTCTGCTGTGTGCTGCATGGCTCTTGTCTTGTTTATAAATAAATGTTTCAATTTAACAAAAAAACACTAAAATTGGCGCCCTATTGTTGCAAATTCCATTAAACGAAACTGAAAAATGACAGACGCGCAAAAACGTCACATTCCCAATCAAATTCAAATGGGTCCCCTCGCTCCCTCCACTCCCCCCACACAAACAATCGATAAGTGAGCAGCCCGAACCATGCCGTCAATCTGGTCACTGGTTTTTTGGCTTCTCGTATTTGATTTCATTAAATGTAAATATTTCGATTGAAATAATTGACGATGATTTTGTAGTCACTGAAACATCGGATTAGCCGTAGAGCGAGATTAAAGAGATTTGGGAATTGTGAACGATGGCACGTTAATTGAGGATACGAGAAGAGCTTTAAGATGTGGACTAAAAGAAAGAGTAGAGAAAGAGAGAGTAGAGATCAGTTTGAAATGTGAAAATCGCATAGAGAGGCGAGAAGAAAATGTTGGGAGATGGCAAGGATGACAAGTATAGAGGCAGATATTAAACTAACCTTGAGAAGAGAGAGAGAGAGAGAGAGAGAGAGAATAGAAATAAAAATTATTAAAGAAGAGTAGAGCAATAAGCATTAAGAGAAAGGTATAGAGGGCATCATCGCAAAACGCAGAGTCACAGAAAGAGACAAGGATAGACATATACCTAGATCGATAGCATTTGAGAGGGAGGAAGAGAGAGAGGGAAAGAGAGATAGTTACAGAAAGTTAATGAAAATGGAAGAGGGAGACAGAGAGAGTGCATATGAATTGAAGATGAGTAGATTGATAGGGATTAAGAAAGAGAGAGAAGAGGGAGTGTGCGAAAGAGACAGAGTCGCAGAAAAAAACATGGATAGATTTATAGATAGATAGAGTGTGAGAGAGAGAGAGAGAGAGAGAGAGAGAGAGAGAGAGAGTGAAAGACAAAGCAAAAGAGAAATATAAGTATAAATTGAAAATGAAATAGAAACAGAAATAGAAAGAGAGGCATACTCGTAGATTGATTGATTTAGAGATAGAAAGATAGATAAATAGATGGATAGAGAGATAGATACAGATAGGTAGAGAGGGAGAGGCTCTGGCAAGAAAGATACCGCGAGATGGAGAAAGAAATACATCCTTAATTAAACATCTGTCCGACGCAACTAAATCATTCAATTATGTAGACATTTCTTTGGCTTTAATGTAAGCTTTAGTAAACTAGTTGATCTACTCGCGTAAGCTGGAGCCAGCTCCATTAAGCCGAGAGTGACGGAGAGACACGCAAGGTGTCTAGTTTCTAGTGTCCACTTTTTGCAGGGGGCACCCTCAGTTGCCACTTAATTGATGGCAATTATGCGCTTATCATTTTTTGTGCAGCTGGCGCTGCCGCCCATTCGATTGTTGGTATCACTCGCTGCGGCAATAATTAAAATGTTTTGTCGGAGCAAAAAGCGGACAACTGCGACGCATGAATAAACACCGCCAAAGTGGGGCCAATTAAGGGGAGACTGGAGTCTGGGCGACTCCACCTGTGGATGGGGCACAAAAAAGCATTAAATCAATTCCACTGTCAGCGAACTGACAAGCAGCGTGAAGCGAACCCACCGAGCCACCGAACCACCGAACCACCGAACTACTGGCCGTTGTCCACTGGCCACTGAAATGCTCAAAAGTTGCCGCCAACAGCAGCAGCCAGGCCAGCCAAAGCAGCTGGCAGAGGCACGTAGGGGCCAGCAGATGGATGGCCTAACCAAACGAGCGGCATGCATCGCTGCCTGTTGGCTTCGACATGGCAATGAAGTTCGGCCAAGAGAGCAAAAAAGTGCCAGCAATGGGGAGCAAAGGGATAAGCCCACTGCTGGTGCATGGCGTGGCAATGCCAGCAATTTAACACAGCGAAAACGCCAAGAAATTTCAGCAATTCGCCTCGACATTGAGAAATGCGTCGAGGTTACGCTCAATCAATCTCAGCCGTAGGACAACTGTCTGTGGGCGAGGCGACGGCCACCGCAGCAGACGACTTTGCCCGCTCCACATTGTGGCTAGCCCTAAATATTGCGTATGATCGGCGGGGACATCGCCTGGCTGATGACTTCATTGGCCTCAAACTGGACTCGTTGTGTGACTTGATAGAGGCTTCCTTTGAGGAATACCTTAATGATGTCTCAACTCTCACTAATATTCCTAATAATAATCATATAATAATCAGCCCCACTCGAAGCTCTCTCTCGTGCACATAAGACTCTGAATCAGTTCAAAGCAATTCAGCTAATGAAATGCTGCTTCTAATTTCTGCAGCTTTAGCTGATTACGTGCCAATTTCTTTATAGTTCTTTAATCGCCAGACCAAGGACTGCAGCCAATGCTGGTCTCTTAGTCTAATTCGCTTTCGCTCTGTCTCTGTCTCTGTCTCTGTCTGTGGCTCTGGCTCTCGCTCTCTCCTTGTTCCGCGCTCATCTTTATTTCCTCGTTATTTCCGCTCTGCTAATTCGCAAAGAAAGTAATTAAGCGAACTTCTTTTGCTGCAATTCCGATTTGATTTTGATGCGCTTTTGACGGCGGGGGGCTCGCCGGGCTCACCGCTAATACATCATTCACACTTTTTCGCACATCATCCGCGCTTGGGCTTAGGTCGGCAGCCACATCTAATTAGTATGCCGTTTCTGCTTTGCTCATGATTTGAAATTACCTTGAATCGGATGTCCGCCATTATTCTCTCTATGAGCCATTGTTTCATTTGGCCAACTTCGACTCGGGCTGGCTGGGCTGCAGCGCTTCGCTGTCTAATTAAAACTCGTTTAACAGCGTTTTCAATTGGCTCAAGAACCTGTTGCCCAGTGCTCTATCCCCACCCCCCACCTCCCACCAACTCGGCGTAATCATTTCGCTTTTTGTTTTCCCATGCAGCGTAACAAGGTTTCCATTTCTGCTTCAACTGATGCTGCTGCTGCTGCTGCTTCTGCTTTTTGCTGATTGTGTAATTTTAATGTAATTCGCTTTTATTGTTTTTATTCCTCTGCGTCGCTGTCCTCCTCGCTGTCGTCTGTGTGTCTGACATTAATTGGGACTGAAAGGGGCGAAATATAATAATTTATTTTCGCCAACTTTTTATGCATGCTTTATTGATTCAATTTGGCCACTATAAGTGGGCATTATATATACATATACATTGCTGGGGTGCTGCAGGATCTCAGCTCGAACAAAGCGCTTATAAATGCCAGCCCCATAAATCAAACAAATCGGTTTTCGAGCAGTCAGCCGCCGCCACCCAGCCGCACCACCCACAGCCATCGTGAGAGCAATTAAAGTTTTTCAAGGGCCTTTGCTGCAATTATGAACATTACGAGAGCAGTCCGTCCCACACACAAAGCAAGATGCTAATTGGCATGGGTGGCTGTGGGGGCTGCTGGCTGGTAATCGTATATATACATATATAGCTATATAGAGTGTCTGGCAGGTGCTACTCCCTGCTCGCTGCTCGTGCTGCTGGCAGCACTTGCACAAATCTACATTTAAATGATAATTTATTACCCCAAAGACGAGCAGGTCGCTCAAGCAATAAACAGCCAGCCGAGTATTTTTAGGTTATCGATTGAGACATTCTTCAAGTATTGCAATCAAAAGTATCTCGTTTTTAATTTAGAACACTTTGTTATCTTTCACTCAATCTAAAAGGTAAAGTCATAAATTTATAAGAAACCTTCAGCAAAATGTTTGTCGCTTTAAAAATGTATCGAGTGCTGTCTAGAAGAGACAGTGAAGGCGCTTGCAAATATCAACAACGTTGAAATAATACCTGTCTGAAGTTGAGTTTTGCTGCATGGGAAACTAATCAAAGGGGGCTTTGCAGGCGGTGGCAGGGTGCATAGCACAACATATTTAGAAATTGCATTAAAGCCGAATGCCAGGGAAAAGAGTTATGGGAGAAGGGGCGAGGATCGAGGCGAAGCTATCAAAAAATTGCAGACAAACACGAAAAACGTCGAGTTCATCAAAAGGGGATTTTCGAATACAAATGAATTTCGGCTGATAGGCAGACGTCCCTGTGAGAGATACGAGAGCTAAAGAGCTGAAGAGCTGCTCAAATAAACACCCACAAGGCCGTAGACAAAGCATTCTGTCGGGGCTCTGTTTGCCGGACCTGGCCAACGTGTACTACTCGTACTTGCAATCAGCCCAAAAAACCAAAAAAAAAAACAAACAAAAAAAAAGTGAAAGACGAAAAAAGATGAAAACACTTGCCAAGCAGCCAGCCACCCAGCCAGGCAGCTTGCCAGCCTGCTAGTCGGCCGGGGCCCTGTTAGGTGTTGGGGCCCTAAAAACACAGCAAAGCAAAAAAGGCTTTTGCTTACTCTGCGAGAAATGCCAATCAACCCTTTCTTTGCCTTGGTATGTGAAATATGCACGAGCGAATGGACGTGGGGGGGGGGGTACTGGGGAATGTGGCCAACTGTTGGGGAGGAAGGAGAGGGTGTCCTGAGTTGAACGTTGACTCATTTGTATTTCGTTGTGTCTGTGTCGTCCTTGCCGGCTGGTTGTTGTAATTTTCCAAATCATTTCAGCGATTCAGTTGGCAAACTTTTCAAACGTTTAACTAGCCGACATTCCGGGACGTTTAGGATGTGGCTGCTAAAAGTGTAGCACGCCGAGAGGCGACCAAGCAAGCGCAGCGAGCGCGGCAAGCGCAAAATGAGCGAATGCTAAAGTAAAAGGCATTGACGCGGATTTAAAAGTTTAAATAACTTTTACGTATCTCATTACTCAGTGCGACAACATCACGAACTCCACTCAGATCTCCCTCGTTCCCTCGTTCCCTTGCTGCCACTCCCTCTCGCTCCCTCGCTTGCTCATTCTGTTGTCTGTTTGTGCTACTCTGAGCTCTAAAATAATCACAATAAAATCGCATAATTCAATTACAAGCCTCGTTAAGCCGGCTCAAGTGATTTTGTCACTCTATGCCCTGCACTTCTGCCGCCTGCTGGCGCGATGCAAAAAACTAGCAAACAGACGGCAAAACGGAAAACTAAACAAATCGCTTTAGTAGATGGATGGAAGAGCTCGTGATTTACGTAGGACTTAGAGCTGACGATTATCGGCTATATCGCCGGATAGACAAAGGCCGAAAGAAAGGCTTAAAGCCAGCGCAAAAGTGACGGCGAAATGCACTTGGACATTGAAAAGGGCATCGCAAGGTTTCCGACTTATTTATTGAAACGTCAAAAAGATACGAGTCACAGCAATTGATAAAGATATCGACGGCTGATAAACCAACAGAGAATTGCTGCCCAAAAGCAGGCAATATTAAACTGATTCTATGCGGCTCAAGTTGCTGTTAAATTTCCTGTCAAAAATCACAAAAACTTTGACTTGCACAGCCCGCACAGTTGCTGGGCTTTCACTTCAAACTTTCAGAGCTTTGCCAAAATTGAATACATTTCCAAGCAGCTCTTCATTATTTTGTGTGCCACAGCTAGACTTTTGCATTCCTTTTTCATATTTATAACAAAACAAACAGAGAAACGAACGCATATTTAATACTCATTCACGGCCCAAAAGCAGTAAAGAAGTCAGGCAGCAATGTGTGGTAACTTAACTGCTGAAAACAGCGGAATATACAGACTAACCATATTTTCGGCTACTGCTGTGACCGAGCATATATCCGCCATCTCTAGGAGATCTTGGCTTGTTGACACAAGTATATATTCCAAATTTCTAAGATACCAGAAGTAGCGTTTTCCGATTTACCACGCCCCTAGTGGGCGTATCGGGAAAATCTTGACACTTTACCTGAGGAGGACTAGCAGCAAAATGGTTTGCATTCTCACGGATGGATACACGGAAGAACAAACGAACCGACGACGGATAACAAGTCGGAAATTACAGAATATTGATAAACACTTTATCACTTCGAGAATGAGAATAAAAAATAAATAGTTCCAAGTGCATGGCAATATAATCACGTAACATTTTCACTGAGGCGTTTCATTTGCTTGAGGCCTTCCCGGAATGCATCATGAATTCTCAATGCTGAATGCTGCTCTTCAGTTCGCCCACTTCTAATGCTCTTATATCTGATTCCCTTTGCTAATTGTTCGCTTCAAGACTTTCGACCTAATTGAGGTGCAACTTTTTGACCAAAAAGCCAGGAGTTGCTCTGATGATGCACACTCCGTTCTCAGTGCCGCACATCAACAATTAAACAAGATTCTGAGGCTTTTTGCCGACTTCGCTTTCCAGCTGCTCTAATTGTGGGGCACGCTTCTTGCCGAGGACCGCAACCATCACTTGTAGCCCCATTGGACGGGCAACCCCAAGCGCTTCACAGCAGCAAAAAGAAAGGGGCTGAATTTGCCATCCTGCTTTTGCCTTTGTTATTCATGTAGTTGTTGTTGCTGTTGCTGTTGCTGGGCTTTGCACCTTGGTATTTCATGACTGGTTGCCATTACGAGCATTGAGGCGAGTTCGTTTGCATTTTTAGTTTCTTTTAAGTGAAATCTAAATGCTTTTACTGCCACTGGCTTTTCTCGTGTTTGTCCCTCCCCCGCCCTCCACGAGCCCGCTTCCCTGGCTCTGGTCATTATCACTGCAAGCATTTAACTTGGCTATCGGAATTCGCTTCGTTGTCGCCCTTTTATTTGCTCCCTTTCATTCGAATGCTGTTACTGCTGGTGGATAACGTCGGACGTCGGACGCTGGACGGCAAGAGCTGGTCAATTTTTTTGTAGAGCGTAAACAGCATTTGCTGCTCGGTTACCCTCTGTCTCGCCTTTTTTATTCCATTCCATTCCATCCCTCGTCCTGGCGCCTCCTCTCTGTTTCTCTGTCTTTTGGCTCTGAGAGATAAAAACATTTTGCTTTGCGTTTCATTTCGCTTCGTTTCGTTTGTTTCCATTACATATTCTTCATTCTTCGCTCTGTGCGGAACGCCTTTGCGAGCTGGCGCTGGTCCAGTGCCACGCTGACCCTGTGGCCAAGTTAACGAAGGCCCGGAATCAAATTCCCTGGACACTTGTAATTTTCACCAACAAGGCGACGCAACGCCATGGACGGGCCACATTCATTATGCCGGCTCCCGGCGCCTGACTCCGGCTGTGGCCCAGATATCACCCGACAAACCATTTCATAAAACATGCGTAAAAAACTGCGAGCTCATCGTCGCGCCCGAAGAGTGTACGCGGAAGGCAACAGCGGAGAGGACGAGAGAAATAAATACGCATAAAATTGTATCTGTGCTATTTTTAAATAAAACCACGCACAGCGAAATGCGTTCGCTTTCATTGCTTGCTTTTCGCTTTCGTTTTAAGTAGTTTGATTCCTTTGACAATTTCCGGTTTGTTGACTCCTTTCCTTTGCGCCGGGGCCCAGCCAGGGCCCAGCCAGGGCCCAGCTACGGCCAGGACCGGCTTTTATGGCTTGTTATTTAAAAGCCATAAAATTCAGCACATGTCTTCAATTTGTGCTTCCCACAGCCGCCTGTCAAATTGGGCAGTTCCGCTGGGAGCAGCCGAGCTGCCAACCTACAGAGCTGCGTGAAGTTTTGTGGGCCGTAAAACCCAAAGCTGGAAACGAAGGCATCCGCTAGAACGTTTGGATTGGCTAAGTCAACAGAAATTGACAGGCTAGCTGAGCCACTGCCAGTCCCTCAAGGACTATCCCCGGGAAAAAAGCACGCTACTAAACCGGTTAAAAATGATTATGTAATTAGGGTGAGCGATTCTTTCTATTTTCTGCTCTGGCTTTTAACCTGATTATAAAGTTCATTGTAAAGGCTGATTGTAAACTCTGCAATCGATTTTCGATTTGCTCTCTTCTGATGTTATCTTGCTTAAATCAGTGCTGAAATTTAACTACATATTGACTATTCAATAGTCACTCTTTGCCGTGCCATTAACAGCTCACATATATACACAGACACACACATACATACAAATTGCACTTTAAACTGCAGTTTGCCGTCTGTGCTCCAGATCTTGAATAAAAGCATTTTAACAAGCGAAATAAATGGCGATTAAATTTCCACATGCCGCACTTTGCTGAAACACCAACTCACGCACACACACACACACACATACACACACACACACACAGGCAGTCACAACACAGAGCAACAAATGTGCTGCGAAAATGCACAGTTGAATGGACTTTGAATGGCCTCTGCCACGCCCACATAAAATCAAAATCGAGCTTCAACTTTGCCCTCAACACTTGAGGAGCATGTGCGGGATATGCAAATTTTTCATTAGTTAGTTGATTTAGCCAGCCAGCCAGCCAGCCAGCCAGACTTGACTTGACTTGGCTTGAGCCACGCCTCCTTCTTAGGGTACACTCCTTCTCCTTATTTACCAGCGCCGTTCGGGGCGATGATTGTGCGATTTTTTAATCAAATCGGTGCACGATTATGGGGCATGGCTGAGTTTCTGGAATGTTGAAACTATAATTCGCGCATAATGTGCTCAAGAGTATTTGCTGTGGCGGCGGCTCTTGACCAGCGGGGCAACGGGGTAAGGTCAGCAATTTGTTCGCTAAAACAAACTTGCGCTAAAAAAGAGCTCAATTTAACACATTTCATATGTAAATACCGCAAGTACAACATCACGCATGGCACACAGAGAGACCTCAGGGGCACATGGCTAGGGCCCAGGGTCCGGGGTCCGAGGCAAGAGGTCTGCCTGCAGTAGGCGAGGCAAACTTGTTTTGCACCACAAAAGGCCAGTAAATTACTATAACACGCAACCCAGACTGGGCTGCTTCGAACCAGGCCATAATAATCGCCTTTAATAAATTATCGGCTTGCGCGGCGCGAAAACGCAAGGCAGCCCCAAACAAGGGGGCTGGCGGGCTGTCGGCTGGTCAGGGAATACTTGCTGCATCACTCAGTGGTCAACAATGCAAACGGGAGCATGTCCGCGCCCAGGCGCAGACCGGGCCCAAGCGATGGCCGACATTTAAATTGCACCACAGCCCTTACCCCTTACCCCTTCACATCGTTGCTGCTGCTGCTGCTCCTCCTGTTCCCATTGCGCTTAACTTGCGTGAAATTTCAATTCGCGGCTTTCAGTCTGCGCTGGCACAAGGAGCAGGCACACAGTTCCGATGGGGCAATTGCAATAATGAAGTGCTTGAATGCCAATCAGCAGCAGCAAGGCGCTTCGCCTATGCGCGAGGTTAGCCCTTAAAGTTTACTCGAAACCAAAAAGTATTTTGGCCCAACTCTACAGTTGAGCCTCGCACACAGTGGTTAACCTTAACCCGTCATCGGCCCGGTCTGGATGTGTGGTATTGGCAAGCAATTTTGTCATAATTCTGATAAGTTGTTAACAAAAAGGCTGCCAAATTGTTGAGTAAATAAATTGTGATTCCATTTTCAGTCACGTAAGCATAACGACGCCGACCTGGACATGTTCCTCCTCTAACTACCCCAAAAAGCCTGACTAGCCCCCTGACTCTGACTCTGTCCCCCGGTTAAACATATCGCAATTACTCTGCGCCCCGCGCATGGAAATAATTGTTGTGTTCGCGTCGTTGTAAATTTATGAGGTGATTTTTCATAAACGCTTGAGCGTTCGACTCGCTGCGTTTTAGCATACTTTTTGCGCCGTTTCTCCGCTGCTCTCATTGAAACGTATTTTTTACATGTGCCAACATGCTGAAATTAATTTATGAATTATTTTGTTTAAAATACCAAGAATAAACAACAGGCGGCGGGCAATTAACGGAGGTTGTTGCTGCCGTTGCTATGGGGAGGTGAAAGGTGCCGCCTCGAGCTAAAGTCAACAACGCTCAGGCTTTTAATAGTCAAGTGTTGAAAATTGCCGGCCTGGGCCTGCGCCTGGGCATTGACAGATTTATACACATAAATTTGATCAGAGGAGCGACGTCGCCTGCGGCTGTATGCGACAGTTTAAGAGGCGATAGTTGAGGACAGTTTGAGGCATTCCAGTGGAGTGCGGAGAAATTCTGAGAGTGCCTCGAGTTAAGCTAAAGATGATTAGATGAGGGAAAAAGTCGATCTCCCTTTCTCTCCCTGTCTCACTCTCTCTCTCTCTCTCTCTCTCTCTCTCTCTCTCTCTCTCTCTTTGGGCATCAACTTAACACAGTTCAATTCAGTTCGGTTGGAGTTGAGTTAAACGAATTGGCGATCGGTTTCACTTCATTTACTCTTCAAATTGCAGCTGAGCTCATCTGGTACATGTAATCGATGTGCAAATTACATTTTGGCCAACAGCTGTGGATGGCAACTGGAAGTGGGCAAAAGAGCGCTTTAATGTACTGCGTCAATCAGAGCAGTCGGCTTGACCTCCATTTAAATCATTGACGAAGCCGCCGACAAGTGCCAACGCTTGGCAACGGAACGGACGAGCAGACCAGCCGAGGAGTGCACAGGACATCTGGGCCAGATGGAGGCTCTGACTCTACGCACTGCAAATGTAATCAAGTAATCAAAAGTCTAAATCATGCCACTGACAGACCCGAAACATTATACGAACTCGGGCTGTGGGCTGTGGCAAGAGTTGTCCATTGCGTGCTCTGGCCAAGTGACAGTTAGACAGACAGACGGATGGAGAGACTGACAGAGAGCTAGAGGGACGCAACATGCAAAGATGGCACTTAACGAAAGCAGTCGACCGACAACTGATTGAAGTGAAACAAACCAATGAACAGCCGGACACTCATGCCATCGCACGGTGTTTAGATCAAAGCTGCACAAACTCCGATGCAAGTGCAATGGGAGGAAGACGGCTGCTCGGACAGATAGACAGCCAGAGTCAGGCGGAGCGAGTTGGAGTCATTGTCAAATACACTTGGACACGTAGTCTTAATGCTGGCATGACATTAGCAGCAATCAAAAAACAAATTACGACCTCTGACTTTTGCCATGTGACCTCAAAAAAGAACGAAACAAGACACAACGAACAAGACACAAAAGGCATTGCTCAATCGACTGCAGCATTTGGCTTTAAAGTTCGAATTTCTAGTGAATTCACAAATCCTACGACTGCTCTGCTCGAAGAGGAAATGCCCAACGCAGTGGCATTTAAAGAGCTGACAGAGAGAAACGGAAGCCGTAGGAAAGCGAGTTAAAGCGAGCATTCATCAGGTTAAACCATATACATATATAGATTTTTAATCAACGAGACTTGGCTCTAAAGAGACTGAGAAGTGGCCAAATGAAATCCAGCATATGTTTAATCCGATTAGAGATTTCATTAGCAGAGATATGGCAATTAAAGCTGCACTTGACCCGGACAAAGCCGACTAATGCCGGCAGCGATGCCATATACTCTTTTGATTAGCACTTGTTCCAGACATTTTCAGCTTTTTATGGTGTGCTCCGTGCACATGCGAAATGCAAACAAGCTGTTATTGATGCCGGGCCAGGCAATTGGCCAGCCATTTGTCTTGCAGCCCGCACAATCTGACCCCCATGACCTTGCCTACACATCGATTGCTTTGAACTTGTAACTAGAGCTGGCACGTAGCTGAACCTAAGCTCACACGCTTACACTCTCTCTTATTGAGAGAGAAAGAGAGGGAGAAAGAGAGAGAGAGAGAGAGAGAGAGAGAGAGAGAAGCAGACAAGCAGGAACTACAGCAGCAAGTTGTGCAGCAGTCAGCAAAACTATTCGTCAAGTCGTGCGAAGCGTTTATGTTTGTTGTATTTGCTACGTGACGTTGATTTGGAAGACGACTTAAAGGTGACATTGGCAGGGCCCGGGCTGGGCAGACGTCATAAAAATGTCGCAGGATTTGCTGCCAGCGCGCATTTGGCTACAGATGTCTGGCCAACTGAATTGGGGCTGGCACTGGCGCCACCTCCCCATCCAGGCATCCAGCTGTGAGCAGTTGTCCTGCCAGTGCCGTTTAGCACAATCACTGCAACTCCTTGTGAGCGGAAGCCACTGCAGTCGCCCGTCCCAGTGGCGGATCTAATTGCAAATGCAGTCGATCCGACACTGCAGCTGAACGTGCCGCGCATCGAGGTAATGGTTTAAGCAGCCAATTTACCGCACGTACCAGGAATATATATATATATCTATATATATCTCATGCCCCATTTAAGGTTCCTCATGGCCCGGAGCTGTATGCAAATAAAACTCGTTCCAATGCAAAGAAAGGTCAAAGCTCAATGCTGAATTCAGTTATTAAAGCCCTCAGCTCGCAGTTCAGTGTCCTTTTCTTTGCGTCTGGACCGCAGCCCACTTCAGTCTCACTTCCCCTAGACTAATTTAAATGCCAGCCTCTGGGCTTGCCACCGCCCCAAAAAAAAGAATCAAAACAAGTAAGAACGTTGCTGTCGGACGCAACCCACAGCGAAATACTATTTCACGCCCCAACAGCACACAGGGGCATCTATCACATTACATTTTTTTTAAATTTAACCTTAAATCCCCACTGTCGCCGCTCAAATTAGCTGCAGATTAAAACTTTTCATTGGAGGTAGCCAGACAGTTTCAATTAGAATCGAAGCTTAGAGATGCCACCTCTCTCGATTTATCTCGATTGCCTTACCTTAGCAAGAACACGCACCTAAATCGAGAGATGTGGCATCTCTCCAAATAAGAGAGGTGGCAGCTCCCAAAATGAGAGAGGTGGCAACTCAGAAAATATGATATACATAAGTTCGTTGGCGAGGTGTGGCATCGAACCCCGGTGCGGTCATGTTGATATTTTTGTTACATTTTCTTTATTTAGTTATTTTGTATTAATAAAATATTCTTTTCTAACACATATATATAATTTGGCAAATCAAAAGACAAGGTCAAAGGTCACAAAGTCATTATGTGGCGCGTTATTGGCTCAGAAGCTGCAGATGTTTCAGTTTGGATTTGCCACGCCCCCAGTGGCCGTAGACAAATAATTTTTGGCATGTGCATAGAGTGGGCGTTTAAGAATATAACTGTAAAGTTTGGATGCTTACATTCGAAAAATGCGAAAATTACAGGGTATTTTTCTGTATGTCACGCCCCTTTTGGGGCGTAACAAAAATTTTTGGGGAATCGATAGAGGAGGCCCTCAGTAGCCTAGCATCCAATTTTGAAGCTTCTAGCACTAAAACTGTGGGAGATATAAGCTGATATTTGTTGCCACGCCCCCTGAAGGCGTAGATATATCCGCCATAGCTTATCGGTCGTGGGATGTTAACCCGAGTATATATACCAAGTCTCAAGTCTCTAGCATCAATAGTGCTCAAATTATAACGAAACTAGTAAAATCACTATATATTCAGATCCGATTTGCCACGCCCCTAGTAGGCGTAGCCATAAAATTTTTTGAACGATCTTTATAGGATCGTAACAGTAACTCACGTGCCAAATTTGGGCGTTCTAGCTTTAAAACTGTAGAAGATACAGTTTGACCCGATTTGCCACGCCCCCAATGGGCGTAGATATATCCGCCATAGCTTTTTGATTTTGGGATGTCGACATGAGTGTTCAGTTAAAATCCCAACTCTCTAGCCCTTCTAGAAGTAGTGTTTCTGAGATACAGGAAAATGCATTTTCCGATTTGCCACGCCCCTAGTGGGCGTATCGGGAAAATCTTGACACTTTATCAGACGAGGGTATACACGAGTATATATTTCAAATTTCAAGTCTCTAGCTTCAATAGCGTGGAAATGGTTTGCGTTCATACGGACAGACGGACAGACGGACAGACGGACGGACAGCATGACGGACATTGCACAAAACCAATATACTATATCACTACGTGAAATAGTATAAAAAGCGAAAGCCCAACGAGACGTGGGCGTATCTTCATTTAAACTTTAATTTCGAACCTATTGACATTGGCCTCTGCCGTTGTCTAACGTTTCGCCTTTTTATTTCCAGCTGCTGCAATTTCCTTTCTTTTTTGGGCCTTTTTATTGAGGCCGCAGGTGCTAAGGCCATGAATTATGAATGGGTTGCAGCACTCATTATTATTAAGTGAGCAGCTAGTTCAACAGGTTTTTCTCAAAATCAACGCATAATTCGCTGAGGGCCGATAAAAAACGAGCTGAGCTGGAATTATATTCCCAATTTGAATGTTCGGGTAGGTTTTTCTCCCTCAACTGATTCCATATTTATTTTCGTGCAAACAAGAAAATATCTTTGATCCGGAAAAGAGTTTATAAATAGCTTTACTTGTGCAGCTTTTCACCTGGAAGAGTCTGAGTTCTATTAGTACGAACTCATCCTATGAACTAATTGGCATTCGATGAATAATTCCATTTTTGCATGATGAGATATTTATAAATTTGCAGTTGTCTCTCGCATCCAGATCTCCTCGCTCCTAATCCCATGCCAAACTGACGTAACTTCTGTGGATTACGGTGCAAATGAAAGTATTTGCTGAAGCTGCCAGTCAGTCAGTCTGCCTGTCTGTCTGTCTGCCAGTCAATCAGTCCGACGTGTGGCAGCAGCGATGCCGACGATGCAAATCTTTTATTAATTGAATAAGAAAAATGCATTTACAAGAACTTTAATCAAATAGTCAAATATGGGGAAGGCTGCTGTGGTGTGTGTGTGTGCGGCTTACACGGACAGCGCTGAGCGCCGTAAACCAATTTGATTGGAATTAAAATTCTAAATAAAATAAACAAAGTTGGCGAGCGAAAGAAATGCAGGACATGAACGTGTCCACGTCGAAGGGGACGCCACTGGCTGGTGCTTATGGCCAAGTAAATGGCGCAACATTTGAGTAGTTTTAGTTTTACTTGTACTTTTGGTGCAACAAATCCCAATCCCAATCCCAATACCAGTTCCAATGCCAAAGTCGCCTGCAGTCAAACTTGCCGCCTGCAGAGATGCTAAAGCTGATCCTGAGATTGTGTTGTAACAAGTTAATTGAATTTGCACTCAGCCAAGCGTCATGCATCGGCATCACCAGCTGAATGCAGACGTAGCGAATATGCTGGCTAGAGATAGATAGATAGACAGAAGGAGTCCCCCGTTGCCCCACCCGCCCCACTGGAGGTGCAGGCTAAAGAGGTAGATATACCGATACAACTTACTTAGTTTATGGCAACACCAGCTCCCTCTCTCTCTTTTTCTCTCTCTCTCTCTCTCTCTCTCTGTCTTTCTGTCTCGGTTCACTTTTGTGTGCGGATTCGATTTCAGCTTCCACATCCTCTTCCTCGCAGGTCCCACTTTGCACTGCCTTCACTTTGCGCCCCAACAAAATTTTGTGATTTGCACAGATTTTTGCTTGTCCTGCTCAAGTTCGCCTTATTTTTTCAGTTGCCCTTTTTGCCTCGTGTCTGTTCAGTTCTACTGCCGATTCCGGCGCATTTTATGCTGTGCAACACTGTTGTAGCTGCTGGCAGCAGCTTTGGAGTTCATTAAGCGCATGTGAGCCGGTGCCAAACAATGTCAGACCCTCCTCTTCGGCCTCGACTGCTCCTGGCTTGAGCTCAGAACTCAGCAGCAGCGCGTTGATCCTTGCAGACAAATGGGCCTCATTCCTGGCAGCGGAGCACAAGCTTTTAGCAGATTAGTTTTCATCATCTTAACATTCCTAATTAATGACGCCTTTGTTCAGCTCCGCTTAGGTGTTAAATCAAAGACTTGCTGGGCATGCATGCGTAATGACTAATGAGTTGCGAGATATGAGAGCTTGAGCAGGCGAATGCCTGCTGATAAGATGAGATGGGCTGAGATGGGGTGCTGAAAGGCCTGCACTCTCGAATTTGCCATTTTGCTGTTTGTCTAACAATGCGAACTGCAGCCATTAGTTGAGCTTGCATAATTACAGATCACAGAAGTTGGAGTTCCTCCTCAGAGCAACTTTTTATTGTCAACCAAATCGGGCTCATTAAAAACGAGTTCAGTTAATTACATTTTGAGTAGTTCCTTCCTCAGCCTGTTGTCCTTTTTGGCCTGACAAACATAGTCCGCGGCAGAATCAAATTTAATTCTAGTTTCGCTTATTCATTTCGAAATGCTGGCAAACAACACGTGACATTTTTGTCTAGTTGGGGCCAGTCGCATTATTGGCGATACAATTTTAATGCAATTATTTGACTCCAGCGCATTAATTAACAGTGCACTCAATTAGCTCTGCGGCTGTATTTGTTTTAGTCAGTATGGATGAGACTTCGTGTCGATTTGCCAGCGAATGCAAATCAACAGTGTGTTCCACAATTTTCGGTCTGTTCGGGGCGTGGTTGTATGTGGTAATCATATATAATTATGATATTGAAAATCAAATGCCGCATTAAGTTACAGTAACAAAAGAGCGGGCGAAAGCGCCAAAGTTTGTAAAACTAATTTCCTAGTGGGAAATGTCAAAATGTTTTTGACAAGTCCAATTTTGGAAAATTTGAAAATTTGAAAATTTTGCTGTAATTAACTTTGGGCTAAGGCAATTAGCGCTGCACAGAAACTAATTTATTTTATGTGCGTATTTGTGTGAGCCTGCCCCCCACCTCCCCCTCCCCCTCCCTCTGTGTGTGTGTGTGTGTCCAGGACATTCTAACCCACGTAGAGCATTATGTCAACATTGTTAATAAAAGTTGTACAACAAGTGCATACTCTGCATAATAATTATTCTGGGAATATATTTAAAGCAGGAGCGCAGTCAGGGTAGAAAGTTAAGTTATAAATTTTCCTTATATTTGAAATTTATTTAAGGGAATTTCTATCAATACTTTGTTGCTGACTTAGAGTCGGCTACAAAAAAATTGATGAACATATATTCCATGCCCATTTCGAAGAGTATCTGTAGCGCTCCTGTCTTCTGTCCATGGTAAATAAATTGCAAACATCAGAATGAGCTCCGTTCCGTTTAGTCGCCTTCAGAAAGAAAATTGACTGAGTGAGCGAATGAATGGGTGAATGACAGCAGCAGCAGAAGCAGCAGCAACAGTCTGGCGTTGGCTGACATTACACTTGTCAACGGGTAGTAATTGCTTTGACGATGCCATGCGATGAACGGCTCCTGACTTTGACTGCGGCTTGCCAGGCACACAGCTCGCAGCTCGTAGCTGGCAGCTCATCACAAAACACAATAATTGCCAAGTGAAGGCTAAATGGGGATGAGATGGCGATGGCGATGGCGTTGGCGATGGCGATGGCGTTGGCCATGATGGCGTTTGGAAGCTTGGTGTGCGCATCAATAACGCGCCGCGTCGCCTTGCGAACGTGGCCAAGTGGCCACCAAGTTGGCAGCAAGTCAACAGGCAGCGCTGGGCGAAAATCACACCCATTTATCAGGCAGCAACGGCGGCAGCAACAGCGTCAGCTAATTGCAGTTCATGCGAAAAACATCGTTAATCAACTCATTGACAGTTTGTTATTTGTTAAACAAAGCTAATGACTTAATGGCATAAATGGTGCGGCAGCGGCAGCAACACACACACACACACACACACACACACACCCATATATACACAGTGAAGCAAGGATATCCGACAACAGAGCGACCAGCAGGTCCATCCGACTCATGACACGCCAGGCCACGGCTGATAACCAATAAAATGACGAGCCAAGGTAAAATTAATAGTGCGGGCGCAGGAGCTCGCAAGCAGGTTAACTCCTGCAGTCAGCAGAGCATAACTGGCATATCTTATATATACGTATAAATAGTATGATATTCAGTTGAGAAACCTTGTTTCGACTGAGCGAGGAATGTGTCACGTGTGTGAGGCGCTTTCATCGTATCCGGGCAGGCAATGACTATTCAGTCCCATTCCGAGAGAGCTTCGGAAATTGGGACTCCATGTGGACCTTTTAGTTCGTTGGCTTTCAACATTCAGATCGCAAAAACAAAAATAAAAAAAAAATTTTTTAATTTTATCAAATTTTGCCTAAATTCGAAGTGAGTGACTTTTTCGAGTCGAATACGCCAATTATTTTTTTTTTTCGAAGGACTTGGCACTGAACGATCGAAATGAACGTGAACTACAACATTCCCTATGAAGCTAACTACACTGACGATGTCGGCAATTAAATCGGTACGCGGCGCGAGCATTCTAATTCCTCACGGTCTGTTCTCTTTTCAGATGGTGGGTATGCAGCCGCTGGGCTTGGGTGGCATGCAGGGCATGCCAGGAGCAGGCGGATCCTTGCCGGTGAGCATGCCAATGAGCATGCCGCTGGGCATGGCCTCACCGGGCATGGGACAGATGCAGCTACCACTGGCGAGCATGGCAGGCATGTCGATGCCAATGTCCACGGCTGGTCAGATGCCCTACTCGATGCCACGGACGGCAATGCCAGCGCAGCAAATGGGTATGATGTCGTCGATGCCTCAGGCCCAGGGCAACCAGCTGGGCATGTCGATGTCGCAGCTGCCGCCCGGAGCTGTAACGCCCTTGAACAGTGTCTCCGTGATGCCAGTGATGGGCGGTGGGGGTGGCATTGATGGTGGTGGCATGAATGTCGTAGTGCCCGATCTTCAGCCCCTGTCGGCCATGTCTCAAATGAACTCAAACAGCCAAATGCCGCACATGCAGCACGGGCGAATGACTGGCGGCGCGTCGGCGGGCAACTCCAATTGGATGCAGAGTCCCAACTCCAGCCAGATGATGCCCAACCAAATGTGGAACTTTCCCCAAGCCTATTCGGATCTGCATCAACAGCAGCAGCAGCAGGCCGCCCAGCACCAACAGCAAGTCGCCCAGCAGCAGCACGCCGCCCAGCAGCAGCAGCTGCAACAGCACCAGCAACAGCAGCAACAGCAACAGCAACAGCAACAGCAGCAGCAGCAACAGCAGCAGCAGCAGCATAATCGTATGAAAGGCCATTACGATTATTCCAACAGCAACAGCTATAGGGAGACGCGCAATGGACTAAAGTAAACCCTGACTGTTCCCGAAAACTTTACACGATTTATCTAAAATGTTTACTTTCAGTTCGCCCACAATGTACGATTCATTGAGACTACGAAGCAATGGGTGCATGGGTAAGATCGGTTCGACATCCAGCAATATTCACAAGTTATTCATCGTTCATCTGTTATTGTTCACAGGGAAAAAGGTTCCGCAGTGGCGCTAGTCTTTGGATTTGTCCGGTTCTGTGATCCTATATCCATTTTGTCATCAGTTTTCAGAAGCTTCAGTTGCCGTGTGTTGTCGACCTCATTCATACTACGTTCTCATCAGCAAATATTTCAGTCGTCCTGAGCCAGCAGCCGCAAGTGTCCTCGATACGCAATCGACAATGTGACTAGTGTGCGGACTTGCTCGCAAACTAGGCTAACTAGGTTGCAGGATTGGCCTATTCTTCAATGAATTATTTGCAAGTATCTTTCGTGAACAAATATATATAAATACATATTCAAAACAAGCAAAAGAGTCCATAAGACACGAATAGCCATCCGCTTTACTGTGAAACTACAACAGGCTCAACAGTTGCTTTATGTTCGTTCTAATACAATTTAACGTGAATGTAAAGATGGCTTTTCTGGGTGGTATCTGGTCCATTTAGAACTAGCTCTGCTCTGCTTCGCGAATGCTTTGTATGCATAATTCTAGAGTCAGCCTCGACCGCAGCCGCAGCCGCAAATGGCTACAACAAAAGCAAAACTTGTGCAAAAAGCGAGTAAAAGTTTTCACCATTTTCGCTGGCGGGCACAAATGCATTTGGCGTCGGAGTTTTCACTTTGACTGCGGATTTGGCTTAAAGCGCTTTGATTTATGGCATTCAGACATCAAAATTGGCAACATGTTGCAACTGGCCCGAGTGGTCCGATATCAAGACATTTGGCTAAAAATGAGCCAAGCCAACCCAGGCGAACGACGAACGACGAACGCGACGCGTCGACGATGAAAAATTTATGCTGACCGCATGATGAACGCATAAAAAATGCTGCCAACTTATGGCCAAAATGCAATCCAACTCGTTCCAGCGCATATAAACAATGGCTTTATCGAGTCAACGGCATCAGCTGGCGTTACGAGGCCACTCTGGGTACACTGGATGCGGATACACATACACATACATACACAGCCAGCACACTCACATAGATACGCTAGTCCATGACCGGGGAACCGAAAACTAAGTCATTTTGTTGAAACGTTAGCTTCTGGCAGAGCGAAGGTGTGAATATTTTATGTGACACTATTTTGATATCATAAATCTTCAAGTTGTTTATTCAAGCGTGAACTCTACATTGGTCACATTGAGTTGCCACAGATTTGCTGTGCGAGGAACGTGGCGCCGACTCGGGGCTGACAGCCCAGTCAAAGGGCTGACTGACTGGTTGACTAACTAGTGGGCTGGCTAATTGATTGATTGATTGATGCTTAGCATTCGGCTCGAGTGAGATATGCCTTATAGAGACGGAGAGAAAGGAAGCCTGCAATCTCGTGCTGATCGATTTTCGGCATAGATGACGAGAGAGGCTGGGCGGGCGCTTCGATTGTCTTTGTGGGTGGGTCTCCTCCTACCTCTGGGGACACGACAAAATATCTTTTTCTGTTGTAAAATTACGAAACAAGTTGGCAAAAATTTCAACTATGCCAAAACTAAAATAATCTCATTTAAACTGCCATCCAGCTGCAGCAGTAGAAGCAGCAGCAGGAGCAGCAGCAGCTATTGCCATAAATACATACGAATAAACACAAACACAGAAATACTTTTCCATAGAGTTCCATCTGAACGGGGTCTCCGAGTCCCGATGCGCACATAAAATGCACATGCCCAAAATTGTTTTGGTTGAGAATTTTGCAGAAGCAGCTCCCCCAAGTATTTTACATTTTTTGTGGGGGTGGCAGCTGGCAGCTGGCAGCTGGCGGACGGGCATCATTAAAATTAAAAAAACCCACAAAAACAGACAGCTGAATGGACGTTGAATGCTCCACGAATGGACATTTTGAAAACTTTCAAGGAAACTGACGCACACGACAATGTGAGTGCTCCAGCCGAGCAGTGGTGTCCTCCCCAATGGGGAGCGTCGGTGGAGGGGCCGACAGTGGGGATGAAAGTTGAGAGCCCTCCGAAGTTGGCAATGCGTTGCATTTAGTGCACGAAAATTTTATTCATGACGGAAGCAATACTCAAAATTTTGTCTATTAATATTTAGGCAATTCTTGGGTTTGAGTGCAAAAGTGAAAAGGGGGCGGGGCGGGGGAGGTTTGGGTTGGCCGCACGGTTGGCTTGCTGCGTCTGCATATGTCCAACTGCCAGACCAACTGTCTGTTTGTCTAACTGACACAGAGGCACACGCTGCTAGGGATGCGGTCGGTTGCTTGGCTACGAAGGCGACTGCCGGGACCGAGCAGCCGATCTGCCTGGGCGCACATTGCCAACATAACCTCAAATTGCATTCCTAATTCCTTTTATGCTCAACACACACGCATACACACACACACACACACACACACACACACACACACACACACACACTCGATGGCAGAGGGACGAACATTGGAATATTTCGTAGCTCAAAATTTATTAGAATCATTTTATTATTTTGCGGGCAACTGCATGTTAGCATCAACATACGTCATATTTTTGTAGAGGGCATCACCAGCATGAGGACCTGCAGCAGGCCATCCAGGTGCTTGGAGAATGTAATTTTCCAAATGCCATGCGCGCGTGTGTGTGTGTGTGTGTATAGTGTGTAGAGCAACAATCAAACTTCATGCGAATATAGAAAAGAAAGTATTCCGTAAATATACACAATATTAAGCTATATAATAGCTGCATGCAAATAAGCGGCTTACAGCATGTTGTATATTTGTCGTTTAGCAGGCGAGAATAACACACAGCGTAAGAGCGGATTAAAATTACAAAACTATTTAAAACAATGCTGCGCTTCCACGGGAGTATGCGACAACGATATACCCTTCAAAATACATTAGTTTAAAGACTTGATTCGATATATATATATTATTGTATAAGGAGACTGTATTCCCAATCAGAGCAAAGAGAATTCCATTTGAAAATCAAGAGGGAAACCTTATGAAATAATTTTACTAAAAGCATTCTTCAGTATTTCGGTCAGCCACAGAGCGCTGTCAGTTCAGCTTGTCCAGAATTCAGCTGCAGCACGGAAATGAGCCATAATTGCCGCTTCAAAATCAAGTTGGCAGCTTCTTTGGCTCAGCCACATTTTGGAATGGCTTTGCTGGGCTTGCGGTAGGCCGCCAGTTGCATTCGAATAAGTGCTTAAGCAGCAATAATGAATATCTCTCTCTCCCTCCCTCTGTCTCTCTCTCTCTCTCTCTATCTATCTCCCTGTTCGCAACACGAATGTCAACACGAGTTGGACTTGTCGTTTGATGCCGCACAAAACATTTACAGCTAGGACATTCGCTTTTAATCACAAAGAGCATCATGCACCGGCTGCACCCACAAGCCTCACAGGACATTCTCTCCGATCACAGGTCTCTGCTGCTGTGCAAACTTTGTTGCCTTGTTTAGCATCTGCAGTCTGCTTTTTTGATGGTTGTCTTTCGTTTTTTGCACTCCTCCCTGGCTTTTTTGCTTTTTGTTAACTTTATAGCTTTTTAAAACTGTGCCAACATTTTGCTTGTTTTTACTGATAACTTCATCATCGTCATCACCGTCATCGTCCTCGGCATGCCCAGAACCGGAAAAAAAGACGAAAACTTGTTGGCCAAATGTTTTGTCATGATTTGTGAGTGTGCACGTGTCTGTGACTCTGTGCCTGTGTGTCTGTGTGTATGTGTCTATGTAGATGCTCTGTGCTCAGCTTTTGCCTTTATGAACCACTGTCAATGAAAATGTTGAGTGTGTGCACACATCACTTGGCCCAAATTGTAATGCGGGCTGGGGGCTCAAAAGGGGTCTGCAAATGGCTTTTTGTTTTGCTCATTCTGGTTGCTTTGAGTAATTAAATTTATGGCCAGGCGGCACATGCATAAACTGGCAACCTGTTCGCTTCGATCTCCGCATTCAACAGACGCAGATGCTATTCAAATGTTTGACTTTTTGGCCCGTGTCCATAACGGTCCGCATGGGCCGTTCATGATATTTCCTAGTTGTTGTTTTTATTATTGCGCCTGACCGGCCGGCCGGCTATTAATTGCGAGTGGGGGCTCGCTCCGACCGGAGGCCCATGTGTACACATGTTTGGGCTTGTAAAAATGTCATGTTAATTTGTGGATTGTGCGACCAGCACTGGACACTGGACGCTGGACTGGCCTGGGCTGGAGTGGAGCATGCAAATAAATGTCTGGCTCACCCGCTCACCCGCTCAGCCATTGGCTCACCAGGCACCACCCACATATTGAATTGGCTTTGAACGGCTTTTTTCCTCAGATTTATGAGCGAATCTGATAAGTGCTGCCAATAAATTTGGGATACAACAATTTGCAGTGCATGTTGCTCCTCTCACTGGGCACAAAGGACTTTGCAGAGTTTTTATTTTCTCTTTTTGGCTTCCTTTAAGTATTTCGAGTCTATTTTATCGCTTTGAATATGAATTGAAGATTTCGCTGGAGGATTGTAATATTCAGTTAAGCGGCTAAGCCAGCTCTCACTATGAGGCAAATACGAACATTGAGGAAAGAAAAGCTTTTTATATTATTTTACACTATATAAATAATAATAGGCATTCGCTGAGCTGAGTTAAATTCAATATCCAGCAGAAAGCAAAGCAATTTAATTATTCCATTTCCTCATATTTCCACTTAGGGATAACGTGCAATTCTCTCTTGTATTTCTGTTCGCACACACAACGAACATTGCTCATACGCATCGTGCGCCCAGATTTCAAACCAAATGTAATCACAGAGTCGCACACAAAAATACAACAAAAGCCACAAGAAATCAGTGAATTATACAACATTTAAACAATCACAAAACTCTGCGCACACAGTGACAGAGAGAGCGAGAGAGAGAGAGAGAGAGAGAAAGAGAGAGAGAGAGAGAGAGAGAGAGAGGGAGAGAGAAGAAATGCATAGAAATCCACAAAATTAAGTTAAGGCGTTCACACAATGACGTGAACAAAGTTGGCCAAAAACTTTCGAGAGAGCGAGGCAAGTTGAGGAGAATAAAGCAAAAAAAAAGAGAAAAAAAAAAGAAACCAACGCAGCAGAAGTGAAGTAAGTTGAATGTAAGCAAACAAGTTGAACCAACAAACCAAGTCTCTAATTGTGTTTGTGCATGTGTGCATGCAAAGGCTGCTGTGGACTTTATGTGCGACTTGGACTGTGGCCCACTGTTTTATGTGGCAGACCAGAGCGCATCACTGCTGGCTCTGCTTCTGGAGCACTACAACAATGGGAGCAGAGCAAGAAAGTGTGTAACAGCAAGCGCAAAGCGAGCACACAGGCCACAGCCAGAGCCAACAATACGTGAAATGCAACATTTTCGGTATGACGCTCGAGCACAAAAGCTCCCCACGGCGCGGCGCACAAAGCCCAAACAAATGAACAAAAGCCAGCAAACAATTCTAGCATATAGCTAAGAGGCGGGAATACGCTTTACAATTTATTTAACAAGCAAATTAATAAGCTGATCAACATTATATATAAGCCAGCCATTGATTATGTTTGAGCATTTACACTTATGTAAGTAGATATGAAGATATATATATATATATATATATATATATATATATATATATATATATATATATATATATATATATATAGATTAGTAGAATTCAGATAGATTAGTAGAAAACTTATGCGTGATTAATAATTCCGAGTAATTCTATTGTGCATCTGCTGTTTTTTTTTTCATGTCCAATAAGTTCTCATTCAGTTTGCATTGTTCGATTATGTAGCGAAGATCTTTCTTTTTGGCCAAAGTAAACGGATTGCCAATTAGTATCAACAGCGACTTGGCTCGCGAGAGGAGGACATTCAGCAATTGCGGATTGGACACGAAGGTCGTGTCTGAGTTTGAGCAGACCAGAGAAGCAATAATTATGGGTTTTTCTCGTGCCTGGAATCGATGCACAGTGCTGACCTCCACAGCCTGGTGACCCTGTCTGCGTAGCGCCTGCTGAAGCCACTCACACTGTGCCACGTACGGTGTGATGACGCCAATGTCCTGCGCCTGCGGCTTCAAGACATTTCCAATGCCCTTCCTAAGCAAAGTCCTGACATACCAAGCCAGCACCTGGGCCTCTTGGTCGTTGAAACTGCTCTTAGAGCACGGCTTTTGGCTTGTTTTCCCATATACGGCGTGGAATAAAACAGGCGACTGCCTATTAGGCAGTAAGGTCCAGTTTGCGGCCAAATTAACACTCAACGGGGAGGCCAGCGGAATGAGCTCGTCATTGTAGTAGAGCTTATTGAAAAGAGCCACAATCTGTGGATGGGATCTATAGTTGCGACGCAATCGCGCCTGAAGCGTGCAGTCATAGTTGCCTTCCGCATCTGGCTGGTACGGGTTGCTTTGCATCAGACGCTCCATTAAAGAAAGGCCTAGACCCAGCCTCGAAGCACACTTGCTAATGACAACCGGACCCAACTGTTTATGATCACCGGAAAGTATTATGTGGCATTCGGAATGCCAAATGTTGGCGATGCCTAGCAGCGTCTCTGGCTCCGTAGATGCTGCTGCCTCATCAATGAAAACATATGCCAACGGCCGTCTCAGAAGCTTTTCCATATATGCGAGAGCGCCCGCCATGCATAAGGTGGTCACAATTATTCTATATTTCGTTAGGTCTTCATCAAACGGATCAATAGTAAAATTCGAGTACTTCAACACCAAGGGATCCACAGAGCCGTGTCCCTTTGAGAGTCTCAAGTTTGAGTATACGCGCAACACCACATTCCTTTTTTCGTCGTCAGGCAAAGAGGAAAACTTTTCATGCTTCTCAACAAATTCGCATATCTTTAGAGCAATTGTATCGCAGGCAGAGTTGGATCCCGCCGTCACGAGGATGCGACCTTTGTTCAGCACATACAACTGGAGAATGGCCTCCACTATGGTTGTGGTTTTTCCAGTGCCTGTAAGTGGATGCAATCAGTTAGTGCCTACAGGCCTCTATCTCTCTCTCTTTCTTCTCTGGCTTTCCTCTCACTCACCTGGCGGTCCGAATACAATGTATGGCGAACGAGCGCTGCGGCGACTGACAATGTGTCGCACTGCGTTCAGCTGCTCAGAATTTGATGCAATTTCAGTGTTGATCAGAGAGAGAGAAATTTCTTCTGAGCTAGCAGCCACAGTTGGCTGGCTGACGTCGGTAATGGGAAATAAATGGTTTCGCTCGCTTCGTCCATTCTTAAGCACATCAAGTGCGTTATACATAAAACGAAACGGAATTCGTGGGGACCTAAAGATTACGGTCCACATTTTTTTCAATTTATTTTTGGGTATCTCGTTGCTTTTGAAAATAACAGAGGTTCGATTCACTCTAACAATCGTGCCAACATGACGGCACATAGGGTCGTCTACTTTGAGAAACTCATGTGCATATGGCATCTGTGCCAAGATCAGTGGAGTCGGCAAGTGCTCTTCGCGCAGACTTTCTCCAGGAACAAGTACTAGCTCATCTATGCCCGCCTCTAGGACAGACTTGGCATCAATGTGTAAGCGCCGAAATTTCATTTCGTACAATTTTTGAGCAACTTCTTCAACTTTCCCATTCGTTTGCTGTGCTGGATCTTTAACTATCCTTTTTTTCCTATTCGTTTCCTGCGGTGGATCTGGAATTTTCCTTACTTTCACATTCGTTTGCAGTAGTTGAGCAAAAACGTCCATTTGCGTCATATCCTCAATTGTGAGCAGTTTCTTCAGAATTGAGCAGAAATTGTCACGGTTCAATTGCCTTGTATCCAAATATTCGGCAAAGCACTCATCATTTGCCCTGAGACTTTCTTCACTGAAGTTTGCTTTGAACGCTTGCAGCATAACATGACTCGGTTTATAAATTGGCAAACTCATTATAACGATATACTTGCAAATTTATTTGTTTGTTTGTTCTTTGTTCTTTCTTTCATATACGTCCAGGAATCACTTGTAGGTTTGACGACACTCGCTCACAGACTAGCTCGCAGACGGACCACACGCAGCTTAGGGGGAAGTCCGCAATTCTGAAGAGTTGATCATGCGATCGATAGGCACTTGCCTATTGGGGCTCTAGCATCCAAAGCTGCCCGCTACACCAAATTGTGAGTAAACAAATTGAGATCTACATTCAAACGGATCGTGTTTACTTATGAGCAAATATTTATGGACGCGACAAAGAGAAAACGTTTCCATTGGCCTAAAGGGTGCAATTTGTATATTTTCATAAGCAACACCACTAACCACATAACTCATAGATATAACACGCAGAGCACTGAAATTCAGCGAATTCCCAAAGTGACAAGGCAGCCCCATGGCGAATTCACTGAATTCGCTTTACTTTTTGCTGCGAGCAGCCGGTACTCTGTGACAAGAAAATCAGTGCTCTGCGAGCGCTCGTTCGGTAATGGTCCATTTCTATATGAAGCCCTTCTATGCAACCATGTATGCTTATTTTCTGATCTCTTCTCTCTCATATATTTTTATTATCTGCTCTCTTCTCTCTCGAATATATATATGTAAGAACTCACCAGCAGCAGCACACCAAAATTGAAATTTGCTGGCTGAGGCTTCATTTCGTCTCTTGCGACAGTAGAGTATACCAAACTTTTGAAAGTGTTTGTCATGCCCATGCAAAATGTTGACATTTTTATTATTTATTATTTATTTATTTATGAGAAGGGTATGGATGTGTGAGGCTCATACGAAGAATATGTTTTCGCGACGAGCATGCACACACACTATCAGTACTTACCGTTACAGCAGCTCACATGCATGAGCATTTGTGTGCCTCCATGCGAAACTTTAGCTGCAAGTGGAAATTGTAGAATCCCAATGCGTGTGTGTGTGCCTTAGAATTTTGTGAACGACACTGAGATTTGTTCGATCTTGTGAACTTACAAATCCACTTCACACATTTACATATGTATATACATACATACTTACATCTAGAAATTAATGTAAGTGTATATATTTACATACATACATATTTTAATGGTATAATTACTTAAATAACATAGGCCCATAGCATTATCAAATCGAAAAAATCATCGTAGCATGGTTGCATAAAAGGGCTTCATATAGAAATGGACCATTACCGAACGAGCGCTCGCAGAGCACTGATTTTCTTGTCACAGAGTACCGGCTGCTCGCAGCAAAAAGTAAAGCGAATTCAGTGAATTCGCCATGGGGCTGCCTTGTCACTTTGGGAATTCGCTGAATTTCAGTGCTCTGCGTGTTATATCTATGAGTTATGTGGTTAGTGCTATGAGTTATGTGGTTAGTGGCAACACGTATGTATGAATGTATATCGAGCCCGATTAGAAATATATTCAACACGGACACAAGCTGATCACTGCGAAAGTACATACCACTTAGCTTCTGGTTGCAGCTGTAGCTACAATCGAAACTTTCGCGAATGTGCTGAGTCCGTTGAGTTCCATCACTAATTGCACAGCACAACTTCTATTTGGTGTGTACATGCTCGGACCAACTCTCTCACACCCTTTCCACAAGTGTTAATAAGGCTCTTCGCTGGGAAGCGGGGATATGTGAGCTCTGCGCGCAAACTTCAATCAAAATACCTCTGTATATTTGAGCGAGAATAGGATAATAGGAGAGAGAAGTAATCGGAGACAAACATACATAGTTTTATATATACAAATCACAATCGATCAGTATCGCACTGATTTTCGCTGCTGTAAGCCATATATATATATATATATATATATATATATATATATATATATATATATATATATATATATATATATATATATATATATATATATATATATATATATATATATATATATATATATATATATATATATATATATATATTATCTATTAAGTTACATGGAAAAAGTAGATGATGCAGCTCAAGTCTCTATATCTCTCTTATACGCTCTGAGATCGACGGCCAGACAGACAGATGAACAAGGCTAGATTGACTCAGCTAGCCATCGACCATGCTTTAATATTCAGTTGACCTGTCGTGAAGCTACTAGAGTAAGAGTGATATGGGGCTAACTAAGTCTTCTACGCACACGCTACGTGGCAACAGTGAAGGAAAATGAAAATACGGTTAATAACAATCTCCAGCGGCAGCGGCAGCAGCCGAACAGCGGCAAGTAGAATTGTTTTTGCGGCCTGGCAAGAAATGCGACGGAAGTGGAGTGCTGGCGTCTGCCAGCTGCTGGGAGCGTTGAAATGGAACAAATGAACTTAGTCAAGGTTTGCCAACTGCACATTCAACAACACACACTCACGCCACACACACACACACACACACACACTTACAAAAGAAGCGATTGTGTCTGTAAGCAAGCCAAACACAAATGATTTTACTCGTTACAAGAAAAGTTAAAGTTGTAAATTCAAATTTCACATTTGTCTGAAATTCGCAATTACATTTTGGCAACAACAATGAAATACGAGCACCTGAGTGTCGAATAAAAGCCCAAGCACAAGCCACGCCCACCCTCTTCATGGCTCATTGTTCCAGCGAAAGGCGCCGCAAATGGAGCATGAGAAAAAGCACAGAAAAAGAGAGTGGTAAGATGGATTCAAAAAGAGAGACAGCGACATAGAGAGAGAGAGAGAGGGAGAGAGAGAGAGAGTGAGAGAGAGAGGCAACAACCTAACCATTCTCAGCTCCTCTCCTAAAGCATATTGTAATAATCCAAATGAAATTAAATGTACCGTAAACATTTCAAATTACGGGAGCAATGGGAGCACACGGAGCTTCATTCGATTCTACCGCCACATGCGGCTCCACTTCCAGCAGCCAGCATACAGCATCCAGCTTCAGGTGCAAGCGGAGACAATAAAAATACCCATAGTTGCAAATGCGAGTCGACTGGCTACAATTGGCCCAAAAGCACTGAGAATTGCCAACAGAAACCATTGACCCATGCACTGGCCAGTGCGCTGGCTAGACGAGAGCTCAGCAATTTATTTTTTTTTTGTAGTTTTGGGCAGGACTAAATGCCAAATTAGGTTGGATCAGTTGGATATCAGTCGGATATCATGGCTAAGCTTTCGAGGCACTCAGATGCACTGAATACTGCCTGGAGTCGACATGCTTCAGTCTATGATTGTTTGACGTTGTTTCCCCAACTCAACTGCCTTTTGATGCCTTTAATAGTGAGCATTTCTTATAGATGGATTTGCAATATGCTCTCGTTGATCATCTTTAGCTCTTCAGTTATCCTCATGCCAATTGTCCGCCCGCACGCCATAAATCAGGCCGAAAGCATATTTCACTCACTGCGCTCGTCGGCAAATTCAATTTGGCTATTTTATGGTATGGCACCATTAAATTAGTGCCGCAAATGATTGGGCTGAGTAAAAGGCATGCCAATGAAATTGCACAGTTTACAATTTAACGGCCACTAAACGACGATGAGAGGCAGCGAGGATCTGCAGCTCGCCTGGCTGCTGGCCGCCTCGAGGATAATTTATTTCTAAAACAACTCTATCGCGATCCAGTCCACATTAAGAGCTCGATTTATTGCGCCGGCCTGCAACAATTTGACAAGCAAATTGCTATAATTTCTTTTCCTCAATGATCGAAAACTATGCGAAGCATCGACTGCGGGGGCGGGGCAAACGAACGAGACCGTATTCATGTGTATGTGTGTGTGTGTGTGTGTGTGTGTGATTGTGTGTATGTTGCCAGTCATGAGCAACATTTTCGCGCTTTTATCCAGGAATATTTATGTTAGCGATAAAATCTCAACGACTACCGGACCTCTCTGCTCAGAGACCTGCCCCGGGCAGCGCGTTGCCAACTAATTGCAATGTGAGACGAGGTGAGCTCCAGAGGACCGCGATCCTCCGTTAAATTGCAATAATTTCTTTTGCATTACGAGCTGGCGAATCGAGCCGCTGGGAGTTCGGCTTGTTAGGTGGCCACAGCTCTATCGCAACTATTGGCACGACGACCACAGGTGCACGGAGCGGGTGCAAGTGTTTTGATTTTACGAGAGCAAATGAAGGCAAATATTTATCTGCGGGCTTATTGAATTACTTGCGTAGTGGCAATGGTCATGACTACCCCAGGCATGGGCTACTAACTAAGCACTTGTAATTAAAAGCTGTATGCGTGTGGTCCTCAGATGTGATTCATCCCAAGTATATATATATTAAAATCATAATGATCATGCATACATAGAAGCGCATTTGGTCGAAAGCGAGGCTATATATCAAGAGGCTCGCATTCCGCCAAGAGGCAATCATCATTAAAATTTCAAAGCAAAATAAAATGCTTGTATTTTATGCACATAAATACAGATATTATAAATATCTACATATATTTCCTCGGATTGAACGAAAACTCTTTTGATACAAAAGTCGGCATCGTAAAAATCAAAATCAGCTAAGGAAAATTCCAATTTCGCTTTTATTTGTTCAACCCACCAAATATGACTTTGTCGTGTGTTTTACGAGGCGGCATTGGTCCGACGGCATTGGCTAAGCTGTACTAAATTGAAAAGTGCTCCAGCCGCATCAACATCTTTGGTATTTTTTTCATTTATTTTTTGGCATAACAAAAAATGGCATTTTATAGCGGTTTTAATATACCACGTTGGACTAATTGTTGGCCAGACGGAACTCTGTGGCGACTTTTATGGCACTTTGGAAGCCGTTAATTCTAATTTTATGTACATACTATGTTGGCTCTTTCAATTTAACGGCTCACTTCGTGCGGTGCGGCCCGGCCCCATAATGTTAATTCCTTGTTGATTTAACAAATTTTATATTGCTGGCGAATTGGCCGGAATCATCGTGGGGCTAATCAGGGGCAGAGTGTCCCAACGGCTAAGTCACTTTGGTTGTCGTTACTGATGATACTTTGAACTGGCGTTTACCAGCACTGAATAAATCGTCTGGCTCTTTTTCGATTATTTCTCGATGACCGATAGTTCAGCCGTCGTTTTTTTCCAGCAATTAATCTCACTGTGGATGCGTGAAAGCTCGAGAACCAATTTCCAAAAGAGAAAACTTCGAAAAGAAAACTGTGCAAAATGGGAGAACATCTCGAAAATAGTTTTTTGCGAATTGTATCGGTAAATTAAATGATATTGAAGTGCATTCAAAATATGTTTAGAGCAATGGATAATATTTAATAAAATTAAATGTTTGGTTTTATCCTCCATACGAACTGCAGCTGACCATCGAAGACTGTTTGGGCTGCGACAAGGAGTGTCTGCAATTCTCTCAGGTCGACAATGTGCATCTATTGCTGTACAATCTGGACAACCCGAATGGGGCACTGCCATCGTCGTCCCTGAGCGTGACTCCAGTCGGCCACGCCCTGCAACTGATCTGCAGCACGGAGTATGCGAATGGCGAGAGCTTGCACCGCTTGAAGCAGTTGGAGCTTGGCAAGGGCAGCGTCCAGGTGTCCTTCAAATTGGAGCGCTTGGGTGGCATTTGTGCTGAGTACGATCCGGATTTCGAGAGCGACCTGGACATGGAGCCGAGCACCTCGCGGCAGGCCCAAGATCGTCGGGAGCACCGCTTCCGGCAAAAGCAACTGTTGCGCTCGCGCCGCCCGTTGCTCTACGAGGTGAACGCTCATCGCCGCTTCGATGATGAGGAGCGCTTGGATTGCATTAGCTTCCAGATCAACTTGGGCGAGTGGCGCGAGGTGTCCGTTGTCGAGTTCCATAACATATTCTTCGTGCAGCCCCCGCCACTGCAGGACCTGGTGTACAGTCTCCAGCAGCACTACGCCAACAACTGGCTTCAAATAATTCAGGCCGACGCAAGCATCTATAGCTACCTCAGGTGAGGCGAGCCCAATCCAATTTTGTAGGCAGCCCTAACAGATTCACGACTGTGTTCGTTGCAGGGAGGATGGCAATCCGTTCGATACATTTGCAAAGCTGCTCGATCGCCAGCACCGCAACGAGGACCATCAGCTGTTTCTGAAGAAGCTGGCCACCAACTGCCTGGCGGCTAACGAGGCGACTCGCCTGGCCGAGCGTCGCTTCCTGCTGCAGATCTTCGACAAAGTTCGCATCATTTTTGAGTACATCACGGTCAATGAGTACACCGTGTGGTTCTTTGTGCCGCGCCTCAATCGGTACACTGCTTTGGATCAGGTGGTAAGAGAAGGCTGTTAGGCCCTCCCCTAGTCATCTCAATTGCAAATTGATTCCACTTTCGCCAGAATGTGGACGACTTTGACTTTTGCAACGTGCGCAGCAGCATCAAGTTGATTCGCGACGAGAGCGATTCGTTTTGGCATCGCGCTGATCACAACATCATGGACATACTGCTGGTGGCCTTTCAGCTGGCTCTCGCCCACGTTGCCAGGCAGTCGGTCCTGTTCCTGGGCCACCTGGAGACGGTGCGTATGAACAGTTTATAATCACTACTACCACTACAACTAGCACCACATGCCACCACAGATAAGCGAGTTCGTTTGCTTGCAGTACGCGACGGCCACCTTCATGAACGGCACTCACTCGAAAGCTGATGGGTCCAGCTCGACCGTAAGTCTCGACTTTAGTCCACACCCCATACCCACGAATACCGAACTATCTCTTCTTGTGACAGAAATGGTTCTGCCTGCGCTACTTGCACCGCATCATTGAGATGTCCGAGTCGCTGGGTCTGGTGGTGATCATCGAGTATCCGGGTGCCATGACGCTGCTGCCAGAGAATCGACAGGTAATCAAATGTGTGCAGACGCGTGACGCCAAGACTGGCGCCGTCTCCTGGCAGCTGGGCGATTATGTGACCAAAAAGGCTGTCAGCGGCATTCAGCATATCAAGGAGGCCATCAATTTCAACTGAATGCATGTTTCATAAGCTCTTATTATTTATTTTGTTTTTATTTTGAAGCAAATGCTTACATATTGACAATGATGCAATACATATATAATTAATTATTTCTGGGAGCTATTGGACTCTTTTCATAATCTAATTGTATTCCCTTTCGGATTCATATGTGATATATTAAATCATCATAAGTAAATATCAGCCTTTGATTGTATTCTCTGCAATATAAACATATAGAAGCATATAGACTCTCTCTGCATTATCAGAATTATAGTTCTCTCTGCATTGTCAATCTCATTTACAACTCTGCCAGCTAGACGAGATCATTTTTTAGCTGCATTTCAATTGGATTGCCGTCAGTCAGTGTGGCCCAAACACGAGGGGCAAGTGGCTAGCGAGAGGAGTGACTGCAACAGCAACAGCAATAGCAACTGTACATTAGTTGTCAGCCAGTGGCACGCGTCATTTTCCGGCGAATTGCATTTTGTGCAAACCGAAAGCATTTTTAGTCCGCTCGCCGCAGCCCGCTCACTGACACATATTAGAAGAAGCGGAGGGCCCGAGAAGGATGCAGCTGACAGTATATGTTTTCCGCATCCGTATCCGTAACCCAACACTGGCTAGCTGGTTGACTGGCTGGCTGGCTTGCTGGCTGACTGACTGCTTGACTGATTGGTGGTTGTTTGTGCAACTTTTAGTGGTGCATTTGTTGGGCCCAGACACCATTTTGAAATGTTTTCCGAGCATTTCTCACGTCTCGTTGCGAACGTCGTCAGTCAAATGCATTTGCACTTCATCGCTCATACGCAGCGTGGCCAACGAAATTTAAACAGAATTTACCATCTATTCTCCAGCGCCAAGGCATCGAGAATTCAGTTCACTGTTAAAAGCAATCAAACACCCTTTCTCCTTGCCCCAGCCACCTGCAGCAATCATCCGCTGCTTTTAATGGAGTGATTAGTTTTTTCTAGCTGCTGGACGTACATTTTTTAAATTTATTGGCGAATATCTGTGGCCCTGGGGTCAGATTTGAGCTTTGCTGGCGTTGGCCAACTCGGCCGACAGGTTCCACTGCTTCTCTTCTCTGCGTCAGCTGCAGGCTGAACTACGTGCCACTTTTCGCACCTCATCCGGTGTGACGAGACGCCGCGACCTGCGCTCAGCTGAGTTGCACTCAACGAAATGACAGCTAAGCCTCTGATACACGCACTAGGCAGGGGCTCACTGCACAGCCACACAGCCACACAGCCACACAGCCATACAGCCATACAGCCGGCGCTGGCAATTTGAATAATTGCGAAACGGCACCGAAAAAATCCTCAGTGAGGAAGGCCCCAGATTTGGCTCTCATTTCGCGATTTGCTACATTTTCTGCTTCGGCAATCGGAAAGCAAACACTGGCTAGAGTGAAGCAGCGTTCCTTCGCCCTCTTTGTGTGCGCAGTAAACAGGCTCACATCAATCTCGAAAGTATACGCGATTTAAGTAATGAGTCGCATTGTTAGCACATGACTTTATTAAATTTGATGTGAAATGCCGTTAGACAACTGCAGATTAGACAGCGCCGCTGATTACCCACATAAGGATGCCTAAGGAGCCGGAAAAGGTCGCGAACTCGAACCGACGGCAAGGCGAGCTGATGCTCAGCGCTGCATAAACAAGTAAGAAAACTCTAGTCGAGACCGCTCGACAAGGGTATACCCTAAACCCTATGAAGAACCGTTATTCCAAGCATTCTTTGTTTCTTTTATATACACATGCATATGTACGTTCATTACAAGCAAAACGTACACACACACGCACACGCACAGGCGCACGCACACACACACGCCAATCGGTGCGTCAGCTGTTCTTTGGCTGCTTTGCATGGCAATGCTATGGGAAATTAAATGTTTAATAACTTTTTTTCTAGAGTAACGATTTTGATCAAACTTGTTGGGCGTGATCATGTCATCCATATGTATGTATGTGCCAAAGCACAAGTCTGTAGTATTTGAAATACGGGACTTACAATTTTGAGGCGAAGGGGGCATGGCATCCAAAATTTAGCAAAAACCGAAATTGTGTAATGCTCACATAACACTAAATGCAAAATTTGAAGACTCTAGCTATAAAGATGAATTATATATAATTATATAACGGAGCATCGATTTCGTTTTTAATCGATAACATTAAAATTAAGACAGTTATCGATTTTTTTTAACAAACTCGATCTTTTCGTGCTATACAGGAACCTACATAAAAAATTTCAAGTCTCTAGCTCTTATAGGTTCTGAGAACGACGCGTTCATACATACGGACAGACAGACGGACAGACGGACAGACGGACAGACGGACAGACGGACAGACGGACGGACAGACGGACAGGGCCAAATCGACTCGGCTTGTCTCCCTGATCAAGAATATATATACTTTATGGGGTCTGCCACGCCTCCTTCTCCCTGTTACATACATTTCAACAAAAACATTATACCCTGTTTTTCCCATTTTCAATGGGTTCAGGGTATAACAAGTAAGAAAACTCTAGTCGAGACCGCTCGACAAGGGTATACCCTAAACCCTATGAAGAACCGTTATTCCAAGCATTCTTTGTTTCTTTTATATACACATGCATATGTACGTTCATTACAAGCAAAACGTACACACACACGCACAGGCACACGCACACACACACGCCAATCGGTGCGTCAGCTGTTCTTTGGCTGCTTTGCATGGCAATGCTATGGGAAATTAAATGTTTAATAACTTTTTTTCTAGAGTAACGATTTTGATCAAACTTGTTGGGCGTGATCATGTCATCCATATGTATGTATGTGCCAAAGCACAAGTCTCTAGTATTTGAAATACGGGACTTACAATTTTGAGGCGAAGGGGGCGTGGCATCCAAAATTTAGCAAAAACCGAAATTGTGTAATGCTCACATAACACTAAATGCAAAATTTGAAGACTCTAGCTATAAAGATTAATTATATATAATTATATAACGGAGCATCGATTTCGTTTTTAATCGATAACATTAAAATTAAGACAGTTATCGATTTTTTTTAACAAACTCGATCTTTTCGTGCTATACAGGAACCTACATAAAAAATTTCAAGTCTCTAGCTCTTGTAGGTTCTGAGAACGACGCGTTCATACATACGGACAGACAGACGGACAGACGGACAGACGGACAGACGGACAGACGGACGGACAGACGGACAGGGCCAAATCGACTCGGCTTGTCTCCCTGATCAAGAATATATATACTTTATGGGGTCTGCCACGCCTCCTTCTCCCTGTTACATACATTTCAACAAAAACATTATACCCTGTTTTTCCCATTTTCAATGGGTTCAGGGTATAAAAAGGTCAAGCCTGTCTTTGGCATAATTAAAAATTAATAAGCGGCTGCTGCTGGAACAAGAGCAGCTGCCAGGCGCACCGAAGCGTGTTGGCATCGCATCTGTAATTATGTAAGGCCGATTTCATGATGCGACTCCAGAAGCAACAACAAGAACAACAACAACAACAACAACAAGTGCACAGCTATGACGGCATTTGCCCTTTCGCTGGCTACTGACCCGGCCCGCCGAAAATGTTAGCCAGCTTCTCCTCCCTGGTTGCTGTAGCGGTAGCTGTAGCCAGCTGCTAAAAGCGCAAATGAGCATTAAAAACTCGTTTCAACTAAATATTTAAACAGTTTATTATACTGGCAGCCGCCGGCCCCTATACACACACACACATACACACGCACACACAAGCAAGCCCACACGTGTGTCATGGGCGTGGCAGACGCTAAAAGCCGCGCATGATTATGGCCACCTGACCGCACTCCTCCCACCCCCACCCCCCTTCGAAGCAGGCGCGTGCAATGCGCCAAAAGGAAATTTAAATTTGAATTAATTATGATGCTGGATTCTGGTATGATTTCGTCCTAGCCATGGCCGTGGCTGGTGTATTTGTACTGGCCAGTGGCCAGGCCCGGCACCTACAACTGACTGCAATTAGTCGCTGCGGGTCTGCGGCTGGCTCCACGAGTGCTAAAACTTGCCAAACAGCAAATACAGCCACTTAACGCCACACAAAAGGAGGTGTGAACACGTGGCCAAGACTTAGTGCCAAACGATCTAAATGGGATAGTTAGCTAGATAGCTAATTAGTTAAAGCATTTAGCGTTGATTCAGCTACTAATATTCATTGGCAAGCAACTGGATATGCAGCGGGGCGCAGTTTATCCATCAAAATGGCAATAGAAGCAGCCCGTTAAATTACGCATCAACTGCAACTGCAGGAAAACTGCAGTGGCTCCTGGGCGCCGCATGCAAGGTCATCGGCATTTCACGATTTCCAAAGCCCTATCGCTTTGACTGGCCCCACAGATAAGGATCTGGGCGGCATTTGGCAATGGAAAGGCAAATGCGAATGGAAATGGAAGTGGAAATGGAAATGGAACTGTGCAGCATTCGGTGAAATCAAGCATTCAAGTGTCATTAATTAGTCAGCAAACATGGCCAAACAATTGACGGCCGCTTTGGTGGTCAGTCAAAAACAACAACATTCATTGGCCACGCCCACGCGCGCTTTTACGCTTCATTTGGCCACAACGAAAGCGCGAAGGCGCTGGCCACTGCCCGCTGCATTTGCGTTTAATTACGAAATAATCCAGTGGACGGTGTGCACGAAAATCGATTGGGATTGGGATTGGCATAGGCAGCTCTCATCTCCACTTCAATGCACTGATCTCCCCCCAGCCTCCAGGCTCCAGGCTGCAGTCTGCGCGTGCAGGCGGCTGCTTCCAGACCCGTGGCATGTAGGCTCGCTGCATGTCAGCGCCAATGATCCGACTCTGGGACGCCCGTTGACGTTGCTAACCCAATTAAACTGTCGCCCACTAGCTGCCCCCGCCCGAGCGTCGCGTCTACTCCGTCCGCCGCCGCAATTGCAACTGTTGCCAGCATTTTGCCTGGCACTTTGCCCAAACCGCAGAAGCAAAAGCAAAAGCCTCGCAAACGTTTCACTTCGCGGGCTTCAATAGCAATTTGGGTAAATTCCTTTTTAATTTCAACCGCAGCCGCCCAGCCTCATCGCTCTCATGGCCTATTAGCCGCTGGCCTAGAGACTGCCGCGTGACTTTCCATCACAAGCGAAACGGGCGCAAAAACTTTGCGATACTTTCGAAAATTTCTTTAAAGACTCGAATCCTTATTAAAGTACTCTATTTAAATAAAAGTTTAAATTCAATTAAACAAAAGTCTTCGAAGTTAACAGAATTATTGCCCAAAATTCTACAATTCGACATAGAGAACTTGAGCTAAGCAAAGGAAAAGAGCTCTTAAAATTCGAGAATTAAAGTATTTTTGATTTTATTTGATTTAGGCAGAGAAAGAGTAAATACTTTATTTATATATTTAATATTTAATTATGATCTCTTATGTTTGTATATTCTATGCCTCTGCTCTCTCGTCACGCGTTCATCTCTACTTTGCTGTCATGGAGCGACGCAGCACCAAAAATTGAATTGGATGTTAGTTTTAGTTATCGTCTGCTTTGGGGCTGCATTTTTGTGTTGTTTTTTGCTAGCTTCGACGTCGAAAAACAATTTTCAATGGCATAAAGAGGAAAATTTCATTAGCCTTTCAATTACACGCACACACAGCCAGTCACACGCATCCACAGAGGCAGGCAGGCAGACAGACAGCGTCTAGGCCAGACATAATCACAAAGAACATCAGAGATAAAAAGACGCCTTTTACGTCTTTTATTTTTTGGCTTGCTATTTGACAGTCTTTTCTTCTGTCTGTCTGGCTGGCAGTCTGGTTGTCTGTCTGGCGCAAATCAGATTTGCGTAAATTCTCTCGCTGCTGTTATCCTTCGAGCAGCGGGCGTGTTTGTTTCTCACCCAGTCGGCTCCACATATTCAGTAACTGTTCGTTAATTTGTCATGCGAACATTTTGCTGTGGGGAAAATATGCTCTAAATTGCTTATGAAATTGCCATAGACAAAAGTTGCTACTGTTAATTGCCTTAAACGGGCCACCCCACACGCAACATTTTCATATTTGATGCGCAAACATGCAGCAGCCTTTGCGAATTTCCACACACACACACACACACACACACACACACATAGACACATGTACGTACATTTTCCAGAAGCAATTTTCTTTAGAATTTTTGGGCAACTTTTCTTTGTTTTTTTTGCTCGAGTCTTTGTTGACTTTTGTCAGCGGCTTTCGGCGTTTTATCATCGTGTTTATCTTCACAAAAGTTGCATTCTCTTTGTGCTTATGCAATTATGACTCAGAATGTAATTTCGACTCTTCAGTCTAAAACGTTTTTGTTTATCTTGTAATATTGTTTACACAATTGGTAAAATTGCCTCTTGTCTCTTGTCTGCTGAATTCGTTTCATTTTTTGTATTTTTCGCACACAAAATTTTAATTAGTTTGGCATTAAAAATAAAGCCCTTTCTATTCCAATGTTTATTACTTTTTGATTTGTAAATTGTCGTGAAAAAATAACGATATTTGTATACGTCGATGGCATTATTTAATTTTTATTTGGTTTTAATTAGAAATATGAGCAAACAATGTTTTTTCCTCAGGCTTTATGGGCACATTAATCACCGTATTAATGTATTGATTTAGGTATTAAAATTTTAAGAGCTACTTATGTCAAAGCCATTAGTTTGCCCGATTCATTATTAATGAATAAAATAAAATAAAATAAAATAAAATTATATTTTGCTTTATGAAAAGGTCGCTAATTTAAATTCAGAAATATTTTATCTAGCAAATATTATATTTGTTTCATATACACAGGGTATGTGTAGTTCGAGTACTCGTATTTAGTATTTATTTTATATTTAAACTCTTACAAACTGAATGTAATTGTAGAGCATCTGCAGTTCACCGATATTTGGCAAATGTGGTTTTTAGTCCAATTTACCTATTATATTTCCATAACAATTACTCTTAACGCAGGCAACAAGCTTTTTTCTTGCTGCTCTTTGGCTGCTTTCATAGTCTCTTAAATAGACAATTCTTGGGTGACAATTATGCGTGTTAATGCTAGAATATTACCAATCGAACAATGCATTTTAAATTACTTGACTAAGTTAAGCGAAAGTAATCAAATTGAATTTGTATTGTTTTTTCTCCTCTTCTGCTATGCAAAATAAATGTGAGATATATAAATGAAAATATATAATAAAATATAGTTGCATATGTGCTACTCCATGATAGAATTTTACTCGCATGGCACTTGATGTCTTTTTGCTAAATATCAGAAATTAGACGCCAAAGCGTTGCCAAAGGCGGAACATTAATTCGAGAAGCTCAACAGCGCACAGAGTGCCAACGAGTGAAAGCGAGAGTCAGCCAGAGAGAAAGAGAGAGAGAGACAGAGAGATAGAGAAAGATATAGCGAGAGATACACATGCTTCCAGCAGCATCCTTTGTTTGTAATTAATTTCAATATAGCGAAGCATTACAAGTGAAGCTCAGTAAATTTCAAAGTATGCTGCGAGGCCAATAAACTCCGACAGGCAGCATGGGGAGCATGGGCGTGGGCGTGGGCATGGGCATGGGCAGGGGCGTGGGCGTGGCTTTGTAGAGAAACACATTCAGTATATTGCACACGCGAGACGCGTGAGATGAAACGAAATGTTGAAATTTAAACGTGCACGTGGCTGGAACAGGAGGCGCAAGGACTAGGAGTGGGTGTGTGGAAGGGCCGGCGCGGCAGGATCTACACGATGAAGTCTTGCCGTGGCACTGTCGGGCATTACTTTGCCCATAAAAGTAGTAAAATTATGTTGACTGAAAAACAGCGGCTCTGTTGCTAGCGGGGGCGTGCCACGACGGGTGTGTATTTCGGCGCCTCACACACACACACACACAAACACACCCACACGCACACACACACGCACACCCCCACACACACATACCCATTCCTATTTGCAGCTGCAGATAAAAGAAACTCGCTCGGCGTTTAGTTAAAATATTTGCACGCTTCCCTGGCGCTTTGGTTGCTTCGCTTCTTACAGATACTTTTTGCTGCTGTTCATTTCATACGAATAAAATTCGCACTTATTGGCCGGGGAATTGTTTTCTGGCAGCGACTGTGGCAGAGCGAGCGCAAACAGCAGCAGTGCATAATTTCAATTTACGGGATAACAAAAAAGCAAACGTTCAACCGAGACTGAGGGCGCTCAGAGATTTGCCGATCGACTGAGGGACTGAGCCCTGTTGGACATGCAGCAAATGGCAGCGAGTTTTTAATCAACGAAGAAGAGAACAGTTGGTATAAGATCTGATTAGAGTTTTACTTTTGATATACAATTTTAATATGTATATATATAGCACATGTAGATATATATATAGTTTCAAATGGGCTTTTGACTAAGCGATAATCGCAAGATCATTTCGCCAATAATTGTTAGTCAATCTATGAGCTGTGGGATAAAAAAAGTGGGTGGGTCTGAAAGCAGATTTTTGAACTTATCTAATTAATATATCTGATACGGTCGAAATAATGCTGAATAGGTAACAGCTGTCAGGTACTACCAAATGCAGCCGGACTTAGACTCGTGTGATCAGATATTATCACTGCTTAATAGCAATTCCAATTGCTATTCGGCACCAGACATCAGACATTGTTAAAAGCTGTAAGAAATTATCAAACATGTCAGACTCATGTCTGTGCCCAGGTGTAAAAATACGTTTAAACACCTGGGCAGATCAGTCGGATTTGGTTAAAGTTCTTTCAGAATTTCATTCTTTACCCATTGAGAGATCGTCAGAAGCAATAAAGAGCAAGAAAACTTGTAAACTCTTTGAATGCAGAGCTTACGACAGACGATGCAGTAATCCTGCCAGCTGGCCAGAGCCGACTTTTCCGCTTTTATTGCTGGTCCATTGGCTGTAAACGTGTGTGGTATATGCGGGGTAAAATTTCACACTTTGTCGCTTTTCAGCATGTGGAAGGGGGGGGGGGGGGGGTGGCAGGAGAGGAGGAGCAACTGGCGACTACCAAAGGTGCCGACTTGTGCCGGCTTGGCGAGCATCGCGTGCCAGACGCGATAATGAAACCGAAAGGCAGCCTCAAGCAGCAAGTCGCAGCCAAATGGAATACTTCAGCAGCTGGACCTACAATGCATAGTAGTTCTCAGTTGTTTTTGGCAATTGGCCAACTAATCAACTGCGAATTCGAAGCTGGAGTCTGCTGGCCAGCGGTGCGTGTAAGTTTTTCAATTAATTTTGCTTAGCCTGCGAGCGGGAGAGTTCTGAGCTGCACTGAGCTGCCACACTATTTACGGCTGAGTTATTTCAAAAATGTTTTGCATATCAGATTGAGCTGCAGCTTGAAGCTGGTGGCTCGAAGCTGCGAGCTGGGAGAGCACTTAAACGCCTTCGTTTTAATTTAATAAGAGCTTGCCAAGGCAACCAACTGGCAACTCCAACACGAGCGCTGCATCCAAAATGAATGGGAGCTGAAAGCTACCAATATAGAAGCCAAAATAGAACGAGAGAAAAAACTCAACCGAAGTGCAACAAGATACGACTACAATATACCCTGCCTCGTAATGAAAATAAATGTTGACTCGTTATCCATTTGCATATTAAATACATTTAGAGTTTATATATCCTTAACAATTGTGAGGTCATATAGTCAGCGCAACTTAATTGCTTTCACAGGGTATATCGAAAAGAGACAGCAGCAGCCGGCATTCGCGAGTCGCGGCTTTGACTCCAACTTCGACTCCAACTGCGGCTCCGCCTGCCGCATGTCAAATTTGAATTTAGCTGCAATTTTTACAACTGTTGCAAAGTCGCCTCCATCTCCAGCTGCATCTGCGTCTGTGACTGAGACTGGGAAGTGGTTCTACATGTGAATGTGAATGTGGATGGCTGCCGGTGGCATACAGCATGCTGCATGCTGCATGGTGCATGGTGCATGTGAGCCAGTCAGACAGTTGGCAATTTGCATAAATTTAGATTAGTGACATCTGACGTGAGTCGGCGATACGAGTGCAGCGACTAGAGAGAGCAAAGCGAGCGAGCGGAAATATTAAGTAGGCGACTGCGCGATTGCCACCTCCTAATTCTCAGTCAAGATTAGCTGGCAAAGTCGGCAGCAAGCTGGCAATGACAATGCATATGATTTATGAACTAACTCGCTGGCGATGTTTTGCGCCGTCTCTGAAAATCAGCCGCTCATGTGGAAAATTAATCGCGTGCAAGCTCATTATGAGCTATCAGACTAGTGTTTGGGCTAATTGTAACAGTGCATGCAGCGCGTCGAGCATGCTGAGCATGCAGTGCATGGAGCATGAAGCAGTTAAGAGTTTGGGTAATAGCTTTAAGTGGCCCACAAATTTGATTACTGAATCTACTATTACAATTTCCAGACAATTAATAATGTCCGATGCTTTCTCTGAGTCCTATTTGAGCCCGATTATGCATATTGCCAACAACTCACAATAACACAAGAAATAATTCCAAAAATTAATTAAAAGCTCTTAAAAAATATTTTTAAAATAAGAAGAAAAATAAATAAAAATATATAAAATTAAGAAAAAATATAAATATAATAAAAAATAGATCAAATAAATGAGACATAAAATAAAAAATATACAAAATGCAAATATATATGTTTTACATATTTGTTTTATTATTAAGCTTGAAATAAAAAATATTCAAAGTTAAAAAAAATAATATCAGCCCTATTAGTCTACACTTTGTTGGCACTGCAAGAGCATCCTCAGCTTTGTTCAGTTTTTCTTTCGGTTTAATTCTATTTAAATTTAGCTCAGTTTCTCTTTCGCCTTGCCGCTTTTATATCTATTTGGATAAAATTTAAAATTGTTCTTAGTTCGCCTTGAGACCGAGCATAAAATAACTATAAATTCCATTCAGCCATATCGCCCATTTTGCAGCTAGTGAATTTCTAGTTCAGCATTTGTCAGAGCGGCGCCCGCACTGGCAATTTTCTTAGCAGTTTCTACCCGACGACGATATAACAATTCCTAACCTATAATTTATTCAGCTAAATCCTTTCGCCAGCCACTTACAGTCTTAGAATAAGCAGCGAAAATAAATTAAATGGAAATCATTTGTCTTGCTCAACAAAATATCACGCAAATGGCGAGCTGAAGCTGAATCAGTTGAAGTGGGGAGGGGAGAGCGGGGCAAGTCCCACTTGACAGCCAGTCACAGCAGCAGCAACAACAACAACAACAACAACGACAACAACAACGACAACAACAACGACAACAAGTGGCAGCATTTGAAGCAAAATTTGCATAAAGAAATAATATTCATTCGTGCCGTGTCGTGTACACTCTAAAGGCTGCCAGAGCATGTCAAAATTGTCCTTCAAGGACCGAGGCAGCAGCCAGCGTCCAAGTCGCAGAGCGGATAAAAGAATTTCATAGCGAATGCGACATCACATTAAGCCCAGTTACAAGTGCGGGTAGGAGGAGGACTTATCTGCGGCTTACCGAAGATTAAATACACTGGCAGGCGATAGACGATATATACAATAAAGAATATATTTATATTTAATATTTATCATTATATATTTAAATTCCTATAGAGTGGTGCAATGCCTACGACTGCATTAAAGTATGCAACAATTATTTATTTATTTATTTATTTGATGCATATACTTTATTTAATTATACAGCCTGATCTACTTGGTCCGCAGGGCTTTTTGTAATCATTCATATATATATATACATATATACATATATATAATTTATTTTGTCTGCTTGTATAATTCTATAGAGCCCCAACAGTATTTGCATTCAACATGGCTATTTCATTTGGACACGCCTCTGCTCTGCCCCGCCATACATAACATTCAGCAACATCTGCAGGCGGCAGCGGCGACGGCGGTCGAAAACTATCTGAAATCTCCGCTAACCAGGCAAAAGGCCGATTAACAAGATTAAAAGCGCCATTAAATGCTTTGATTCCGGTTACAAGTTAAGACCACGCAACCGCAGATACGCAAATGTTGTTGCTGTATCAAGTCGGTGTTGGGGTTGCCTTTGGCTTGGGCCTCACTTAAACAACATCTAAACAACGAGTAGGCAGTTCCGACAATATGATACACTGTTTTCCTTTTATTTATGAAAGCCATTTGAAATATCCTAACGATTTGTTGCCGTTTTTCTCTAGGGCTTCAGTCATACTTAGCAAATTTATAGTCAGGTTTCTCGGCAGATTTTATATTCTATGCTGAACTGGGAGAATCCAGACTTGAAGCTCAGGCTCTATTGCTGTAGCTTTGTCTTAGCCGAAGATCTTAGTTGGTAGTTTCATCTTGGTCAATGATTTTGACGGTCTGAACTGAAATGTATGAAACCATACATATGATTAATTTTCTAACTGAACTACAATGATCCAGTATCACATCCTAAGCTATATGGATGTAGTTTCAGTAAATCGGAACGAGAATCCAGATGACAATATCATGCTGTAGTTGTAGTTTCATCTTAGCCAAAGATCTTGTTTATAAGTCTGAGATGCAGTCTTTTACCTTAGCCTAAACTTCTTTAGCATAATCTCTAAATGATAAATGTTAGTCTACATTAGGCCAGAGTTTGCACTATAAAACTAATATGCCTCTATTCAGTTTGCAAACAGTGTGTGCAACACACACCCAATAACTTATCCAGCCAACGCTGGAGACCTAAAGTTCTTTGGTACTGCTTAAGGGAACATATGTTTTGTGGCAGCCGCCCATTGGATGCGAGTGTGGCCGGGTGTATCTGGAGCTTGTTAAAACGCATATGTTGAATTCCTGGTTAAGACGTAAATTACGTTAAATTGCTGTTAAGTAGAATTGTGCTAGCGGGCAAACAAACGAATACGCATACGCATACGCATATACATACGTACACAGCTTCGAATGTATCTGTAATCCCATGTGCCGGTCTGCGGCTGCGACTGATTTGCGTGCTCGAGTCCTGGCCGTATCCTTGGCTCAGTCTCTGCCACGCCGCCTCGCATGTTCGCTTGATTGATTTAGGTTGGGTTTAAGCCCCACGGGCAAAGCGTTAACGCAACCGGCACACTTAATCCCAATTTGCAAAAGTACAAATCAGTTTTAGTTATTTTGCTTTGGCCCGCAAAAACTAAATTATATGTATTATGCATGTGGAACCTATTAGTTGGCAGCCGACTTAAGGATGTGAGATGCGGGCAGCAGCTAAAGAGGTTATGACGCTAAAGGTTAACTGATTTTCGCACTTGCCACATGATGATGCTGCAGTAGGATATCGCTGGCTTAATGAAAGGTCACGCAGCTGAATCGATTATAAAGATTGTGTTCTGTATACACAAATACAAATTGGCGTAGAGAGATGTATTAAGTCCAATACTTATACGTGGAGTCTTTAATTATATCAGTATTAATAAACAGTGCTATATAATTTAATTGATATCAGTTAACACCAATGCCTGCAAGTCTCTGACGGTATTGTCAGGGAAGACCCACATTTCTTATTATGAAAGTGCTATGGTAACGTGGGAAAGTAAGCACGATCTGAGATGGCTAGGAGCGAGGGCAAGACGTGCAGATACTCGCTGTACTCAGGCGAAATCTAACTAAATACGAAACAGATGAAGATTGATACAAACATATTCGAAATACTTCTAAATTTTATATTGTAAAAATAAATGTATTATTAAAATTAACATTATTTATTATTTTTTACACATTTCTTATTAAATTATTTAAATATTGTTGAGTTTTTTTTTCTGAAATTGTTAAATGCAATTCACAATCAAATCAAAAATCAAATAAAATGGACCTTTAATTCGCTTTAAATCCCAAATGGAATTGGAGAAAAGGAAGAAAGAGCAGTTGCATTTGTCAATTGCTCCAAACAATGCAATTTTTATGCTAATTTTCTGTATTTTGTGAAACATTTGCTGAAATTATAATTTTAATTTTCATTTTTTTTTTTTTGTGGCGTGTGACAAAATAAGCAAAAATAATTGCAGAATGAAATGCGGCGGGCGAGGTGAGGAATTGGTGTGAAATGTATTTGAAATGCATGGAATATTTTTAAGTAAAATTTATTGCGATTTGTGCAACAATTGCCGGAGTTTAGCATTAAATGCAATTAAACGCGAAAACAGCAACAATAAAACCAAATTACCAGCGAGCCAAATTGCATTCACTGAAAGCGGTGGCAACAACAGCAACAGCAACAGTAAACAGTCAACACAAACAACAATTGGCAACAGGAACAATGGCTAACAAAGAGCAAGCGGCCAACACAAATGAGCAAAAATAATTTTATGGTCAATGCAACGGCGTTAAGTTGGCAGCGGTTGCAGCCATAGAGCAAGTTGCAAGCAGAGTGGGCGGAAGGGGGGCGTATGGGGTAGGGGCTGGCTGGTCAGAAAAGCGGCAGCAACAACTAATTTAAATTGAAATTAAAATTGATTGTTTTTTAAACGCGTCGAATTGCCAACGAGGCACGTACCCGAACGTTGGCCATGCGCCACCCCATTTAGCCTGAGGGGAGGGCGGCGGCGTCGGTGGTGCAACAGAGTGTGGCATGCGTGTCAAACCATGGTGGTGCTGCTGGTGGCCACGTCATTTGCAACAATGGGCCAACACTAGAAGGCAGCAATACTATGAGTAGGCGGCTCACAATGTGCAACATGCAAACAAATACGCTAACAAATGCTGAAATTACAACAGGCTCCAGCAGACCCCAGCAGAAGGAAATGGACCACAGCGAGAGCTGCAATAGCAGCACCACAAACTGGCCTCATATAAACATACATACATACACACACGCACACACACACACCCGCACTGAGCTACTCAATTATTTGGTGTGCTCCTCGCTTTGTTTGCATTTGTTGTTGCTTTGCTACCCAATATACCCCTTTCAGCTCCACAGAGGGCATATTAGCGGAATTTACATCACTTTAAACTATATATATATACTTCGGATTCTATAAACTTGATTTCAAAGAGGGTATATCAGACTGTAATATATTTGGATACATATATAAATCTTAAATATTTATTAAAGGATGTATGATTGCTATTACGAATGTATTAATGCATTTACCATCTGCAAACAGCCTTTATAGATTCTACAGGGTATTTGCTTGTCGTCGGCTCTTTTGCTGCTGCTGTGACTATGGCAGCTGCGGCCACCTCTTATTTATTTGCAGAAAATTGTTGCTAATTTCGCATATAGCCAAATTGAATTTACAACTGCAGCAGGCGCACGTGCAGCTGCGACCGCCAGTCGCCCGCCCAGCATCTCGCGCTGGCCGTATAATTGCCGCCATCATCATACGCGTGTTTACACATTTTGGTCCGCTGGCCACTCTGGCCCTTGTCTCCAATGGGCTGTCCAATTGGACACCACGCCAATTAACTGACTCACCGTTGTCGCAATGGCTGTTAATTTGCGTAAATGTTTATGCCTGCACATGCACATAAAAATGCATTTTCCCCACAACTTCATCATATATGGAGAACAACAGCAAAAAGAAGCGAAGAAACATTTCTTATTGGGTATATCTCCCATAAGATTATATTCAGAATGTGTATTTTGAGTGCTCAAAGTGTAAAATGTCATTAGTTTTCCATTTACATTTTTGTTTTGCCTCTCCAATGATGCCGCAACAACAAAGGTACATTAAATTTATTTATTCATTTACAATCATATTATAATGCAAGCATGCAAAAACTCTTTTGTCTTTTTCAATCTCTCTTGAGATGTGCGTGCTCAAGTGGCCTAAGATATGTTAAGTCTATCTCGCTCCGTTAACATATTAATATAGAATAAAATACACATACATACGCACACAAGAATCAGTCTTGCATCTGTATTCCTTCGTGCTTACTCACTCTCTTTTAATAAATCAATTAGTGGTGCATTGGTGCATCTTTGAATTGAATACCAATCGCATCTTACATTAGCACTTTAAAGTAGGTTTTGAAAATAAATATCATTTTCGATAGAATATTAAAAGAATAAAATCGTTGAGTTGTGCAGGTTAACTCCAAGTCGTGCACTCCCGATAAGTGCATTTATACTTCTTTTTCTGTTGAATAATTATGCCTGATTTCGGATTTCTGCTTTCACATATAACTTTACATTTGAAAATGGTAAATGTATTTCCATAAAGCAACTTCTGATTGACTCTTGAATGCCGTTACCGAAGTTCCTTTTGTGTTTTATTTAACGGGAAGTCAGCGCATCTAGCTAAAACACTTTTCCTCTTTTTTTTCCTTTGTCGCTTCAGTTCGCCATCAATAGTTAGTGAATTATTAAAACTGCGCTAAAGCAATTAATTTTAAATTTTAGCTTATTTTATAGAGAGAGCGAGAGAGATAGAGGGAGAGGGAGCGACTGTAGATGCCACTGCGGTTAGAAAATATTAAACACCGGGCGACGTCTGGCAAATGTCACTTAAAAAATTGAAAGGTTGTGCCCCCAAACCCCTGGGGAGCCGAGAGCGGGCACAGCAGGACAGCGAAGGAGGCGGGCGACTGGCAAAGGGATCTGGGCGCCTGTGCACGGGGCGTATGCGCAATGTTGGCAAAGGCGAAACTTAATTAATTTGAGTAACTTGGCAGCCGGCCGGTTGGACGGCTTTGCCACCCATCGGCTGCCGCCGCCCGCTGCCCGTCGGCGTCTTTGCTGCGCCGGGTGTGGCATGAATTCTTTATGCATGCTGTATGTGTGGGTGTCTGTGCGGAGTGTGGGCGTGGTCGGTGGGTGGCTAACAAAAAAAAAGAGAGTGGTCTGCGCAAGAAAGAAATAACTGGAACTGACTATGTCAACATAATTAACTTTGAAGTGGGAGCCCCAACAGACAGCCAATCCTTTAGATAAAAAACTCATACATAAGCACTCATGTGATGATGTTGCATGTGCCAAAAAATTGGCGAGAGGTGCCCCTCATGCCCCCATGCCCATCACCGAATGCAAATTACTGTGAGTGTTGCAAATAATTAATTTTAATGCATTTGCAGCTTGGCTTAGGGATGGCACTCGGTTGGGGGACAGCCCTAACCTCAACCTCCATTGAAGCTTACACTCTGAATGATAATTTCAATTTCAGTTTCAGATTCTCATTTAAAGCGCAATGTGCGAGATATTCACATCTTTTTTTTTCGAGCTGACAGTGAGAAACATAACTCGCATCTCTAGTGTGTCTGCTGCCAAAATGCACTTAGCCAAGTTGCATGAGCTCCGTTCGTTGTGCTCGCTGTGAAACAGAATTCTTAATAAATTGGCACAGACTAGGTGTTTTTATGATCGTTCACAAAGGGAAAAGAGCATATTGGTTTTGTGCTTATTTCAGATTATTTTTTACTTCTCTGCCTTTCGGTGAAAAGTTGGTGAAATAATAATGGGAATGGCTTTTGCTGCTGGTTCAAAGAATTCTCATTGGAAGTCAGTAAATTTCTGCCTTCGCTTGAAGCGAGTTTTAAATTAAAAAATGAGACAAGTAAGGAGACTTTAGTTTAGTTTAGTCGGTGGTGCCCGACTAGGAGGTACCCTGTACTATTTATACTCGCTTCTTATGTGTTCATGGTATAAACCAAGCCAGCTCTTATTTATAAGCAAATAACTTTGTAGACGAACCAATACACTCTCATTCGTTTCACTGCTCTTCCTGGCCTATCTTAGTGTTCTGGAACATCGATCCGCATAGCTCCACATTTGGAGCATAGACAGACAGCGTGTGTGCTGTGTCCTCATCCGCACTGACGATAAATGAGTGGAAACTATTTTGATTATGCTGCTATTTATATATTTTGGGTCGTTTATTCAGTTAGTCAGATCACTAAACTCCGCTGTGCTCCTTAATCCATTCGCGAACGGAGGCTACTTTGGCGTAGACGCCCGGATATTTGGGAGTGGCACATCTATAGCCCCACGACACAACGCCTACTAGCACGCCATTCTCATTTACCATGGGACCGCCTGAGTCGCGCTGGCAGCTATCCTTGCCACCTTGCGAATAACCCGCACAGATCATGCGATCTGTTACGGGCAATATTTTTCTGTAGCGTTCTACACATAACTCAGGATTGAACAGTGGCACTTCCACCTGGCGCAACCACTCGGAAGACTCTTCGTCATTAAGTGTGTCACCCCAGCCACTCACATAGAAAACATCACCGTCCTCAAATTCTTGACCCTGCTCCGGCAACTTAACGGCCTTCTTAGTGTCATCGAACTCAATGGGTTCCTCGAGCTGCACCAGCGCAAAATCGTAGTCGAGATCTCTTCCCGAGAACTTTTCGTGTGTCACAGTCTTTTTAACCTTCAGCAGCTGCCCATTTCGCGAACATTCAGAGGAACCCAAACGTACGTGCAAGTATTTTGCATCTCTGAGCCTGTAGTGGAAGGAATCGGTGTTAGTTTATCAACAATCGGTAGCCTGGACGACTCACATGCAATGTGCTGCCGTTAGTATCCACTCATTCGAGATTAAGGAGCCGCCGCACATGTGTTTGGATATTTGTAACGAGATTTGATATGGTGCATCGGTTATGTTTATGTGGTGGCCACCAACAATGCGACCGTCGGGACGTGGCTCATCTCTAAGGAGTTCAGTGCCCAGCGAGCGTTGAGGTATCGAACGGACACCCGCAAGGACAGCTACGGCTGCTTGGAACAGCACAAAAATAACAAGCTTCACTGACATAGTTCAGTTGACTCTGACAAAATGCAAGAAACGCTCGTCTTTTATAGCACCGGCCCAAGCACCGACGGGCTAACCTCAAGATAATCAGAACACCCCACAGAAGTTATCTATTACTGCCGTCTTGGCATATAGAAATAATTGTAAAAATGAAAGAAACTTTTCTATAGACGAACTCTGGATACACTACCTCTTAAAAGACATGAACCAAAATATTTGATGATAATCATATTAGGAATGGCCCCGATCGATTTTTGTTGAGCGTATGTATAACTGCTTTGGGTTCCCCTAGGTTTGCTTAGGTTACCCTAATTGTAATATTTTCTCATCTACTCAGAAATTGGGTAATTATTTTTTCCTTCATTGACTTTAAGATAAAAAATAACTTATTGAAAACAAGGAAGTTTGTTATCAATTGCAAAAATTTCCCCATTGTCTAACAAATTTGTGTTATGTGTAATAGTTATTGACTAATTATTTTTTCAAATTTCTAATCTCGTTTTGCATTCTTTTGTGGTTTAAGGGATCGCTACGTTCATACGATGGATAGGACAATATAGTTTATTGGCTATATCGACTTCGCTCATATACTTTAAGAAAATATATACTTTATTTAGTCTGCCACGCCTCCTTCTGCCTTCTACGTACATTTCCACAAAGCCATTATACCCAGACTTCCCATTTCCTATGGGTTTATAGTATAAATAGAAAAGTCACGGCTCATCCTACTTAATGTCGGCATATATAAAGTTGATCAGAATTCAGTTCCGCTTGTGAGGAACTCTGTTCTGATTGATTATAATTGCCTGTCTCCCAGCTCATTTTAGTTTTGGCGCAACTTTTCACATATTCCGTGGTGAACGTCATCTCTCGAACGGGACAGGGCGCTGGCTGGTTGAAACTTTCGTTGGCCTCTCATATCAGCTCATTTCAATTTAACCTGCTGAAACTTTTCTGATTGCCCAATTTGCAGGCTGAATGCAATCAGCAAACGAATCTCGATGTTGTTGCCGTTGTTGTGCCTTAAAGAAAACTTAAACATCGACTGCACTTAAAGTTCAATTTGTTTGCTGGCAGTGTTGGAAAACGCTGCATGTGGTGTGATAGTGCTCTGACCACTGACCACTCTGACCGGGCTACATGTCTTCCAAGCAGCAGCAGAGATAATGCGCAACAAAATAAATGGGGAAACTGACAGCTCGCAGGAAGTGGGGGGCGGGTTGACGACGATGACTTTTAAATTGTTTTATTGAGGTGCCAGTGTTGGTCAGAAAGTTTAGCAAGTGCAAAATAAATGAGCATGGAAGTCCATTTTAGAGCATTACGTAGCTGCTCCTTGCAGCCTGACAGCCAGGCGTTAGCCTTTACCCATATGTGTGTGTCGGGCATACAAAGTCAAATTGTTTACAGATGTCAGAACTGGCGGGAACGGGATGCTGCGGAGGGAGGGGCAGGTCAAATGCGATTCTCTGCTAGTATTTTGTGCCGTGTCACGTTAAACTTTTGGTTTGTTGGCCTAAGTAGCTGGCGCTCAATATGCCCGCTGACATGTCCGGCAGGAGCTGCCCGAAAAACTGCTCATAAAATGTCGCCAGGCAGCGCCAACTGCACACATGGGCAGCATCGGTATGAGGCTTAAAGCTGCTGTCAATTGGCATTAGCCCTGGGGCACTGGGCCAGCATGCAGTGTCATCCTCGTGCTCATGCACTGAGAACAAACTTTGGATAAATTTGGAAAATAGGTGCAATAAAACATAATATAAATTGAAACTAAATTAATTTAAGCAATATTTCAAATATTTATTGAAACTAATATAGAGAAGGTTTCAAGTATTGTGAACTGAAGCCCACTTTTCTCGCAGTGCATCTAAAACAATCTTCATGTGCGTGTGTGTGAGCAACTGGAAAGTTAATGCTGTCGCCGTGCAGATTAAAAGGACTCACACACACTCACACACTAACACACACACACACACACACACACACAGCTCCAAGGTCCTTCGCATAGCGTATGCCAGGCGCATAGCCTGGTAGTCGTAGTCGTATTAGCGTTGTGTCATATTAGCTCAACAGATTTGAAAAGAATTCGCTGCGTAATGGCAATGAGACACGGTACAATGTCTCCTAATACAGCAGCAGCCAGCAGACATGTGTTGTTTTATGAAACAGCTCCGATGGGGAAAACACGTGTCAATTGGCTGCGGATTAGTCGAAGCTGTGCGAGCCACATCACATTGAATTCAGGTGAAGAGCAGAGTGAGGCTGGACTCAACTGTTTCTACTCTAACTGAAATTTTAAAATGAACGAACTGAATACTAAATTGAATTTGCCCAGTAGACATCTCTCCCCTAGCCTAAAAGCATTCTAGTTTCTTTTATTTAATCATCTCAGAGAGCACCGAGTCTTTAGAATTTTGCCTAGTCTAGACTGAAGCTCGCCTCTATCGAAGCGACTCTTTCGCTATCAAACCTCGTCTCACAAACCTAGAAGTTTGCCATATGTCCTTGATAGTGGTTCATCCTTTTGAGCCTTTGCTTCATTTCATGCTTGCACAATGTAGGAATATATTGTTTTAATGTTATATTAACATTTGATGTGAATCAATTAAGTCTCTAACAAATACATAAAGTCAGATAGGTCTGTAAGTCCAATAAACAAACAGCAGGATAAAGAAACGAATTTACAATCATTCAAAATATTATAAACAAGTCAGAGAGTTCAGTTTGGGTGTGCCCGACTACTGTTTGAGTAGCTTTGGCTCTTAGATCAGCTACGAAATGGTAATTTCAGTGAGTAAGGATGTTATTCCAATATATTTAAAACGATATATGAAAGGATAGATTTGCATTTGCATTAGAGCATTTAGTAAGAGGTTTTTATCAAGATAGTCTCTGGAATTAATGGAATACTATCAACTATACATATAAGCAAAATTATTTTGCTGTGAAGAAGAAAAGTTGTTGATATGTAAATTTCAATTCGATATAATCTTTAATAATATTTTCTTAAAAAATACAACAATTATTGAAAAGAAAATAAGGAAGAATAAAGAATAGGTTCCACCCCCCGTAGTTCCTCAGTTACTATTATTTGAAACATTTTTCCATTTTCTTCAATTATACATTATATAGTGGAATAGATACGCAGTCTATGTAGTATTTGACAGAATAAAGCCTCTATTAAAGCATCGCCTATTTGTTGTTTTTGTTGTTTCACGATTGACTTCGGCTTGTATCTTTAGGCCAACTAAATGCCAATCATGATAAAGTGAGATGCGCTGATGTAGCGCTCAATTAGCCGCTGTTCCAAATCAATAAATGCAACGCGCATTAGCTGCAACTGGCAACTGCAACTGGCAACTGCAACTGGCAACTGCAACTGCAACTGGCTGGCAGCTGGATCGGCGTCAATCGAGCGCTAACAAAGATAAATGGCTGAAGCCACAAAATTGATTTGGTTGACAGATGAATTGCGGGGCGGCTGAACGTCAAAGCTGAAGAGCAGCAACAGCAGCAGCAGCAGCAGCAGCAGCAACAACAACAATAACAAACTTAACAACAACAACTGTTACAACTGCAACTGCAACAGTTGCCGGTCAACGACAATAAAATCAAAAGCATATTTTTCAATCAGCCATTGAATGGCAGCAATATTTCGCATAAACTGACAAAATGGGGGCAAGCACTGCTCTGCTCTGGCGTGGGCGTGGCTGTCAGTGAGATTCGCTGGGCGCATCATTCGTATATTGAATGAAGCACTTAAACGCGTTGCAGGCCGCTGACCGTTCAAATGTAATTACGCATACGCCACGGTTGCCCCGCTTCTACGGCAGCAACTGCTGCTGCTGCTGCCGCTGCCAATTGACACTTTGACGCATAAATCAACTTTATTGTTTATTGATTTTTATGTTTGTGCCGCGCGTTTTTGTGTTTTCCGTGTTTTATTTATTTATTTTCGCATTTTATTAAATCTTACCCGCCGCCCGATCTTTCAATCAGTCGCACGGCTCGCTCGTCCCTTGTTATTTATTTGAATTTATGCGATTTTAATGAAATTGGTTCATTGTTTGCAGTCGTACGCATCAATCGCAGTCAATATGTGTGTGCCAGAGTGCCATATAGCAATATAGCTGGACATGCTGAACAATTCATAAATCGATTAAAGACTGTTTTCGCTTTGCTTTTTTTCTTTGCATTCATAAATATTTTTATTATTCGGCCTGGCAACAGTTATTTGCATTCGCTGGTATGTCAGTCCGAGATGACATTCAAAAAACGTCAGACCGGGAATATAAATTCAGCTACCGATTTTTAGTTATCTGCACAAAATCTGGGTGCGCTGGCATATTACTTTTATTGATTGACACGCGGCTTAAGCGAAACTCGCCCGCTATCAAAAATTGCATAAATTTAAATCTTAAACAATTTCAACTATTTCGATTGTCAACTGTTTTAAAGTATTTCAAGTTTTACTTTAACTTTTCCCCCTCTCTCTCTATCTCTCGCTCTCTCTATCTATCTGTCTGTCTTTGCCACAATCAAAAGTGCTTCACAGCCTCAGTCAATAGTCATCAAATGTATTCATGAGGCCAGGCCAACAGTCAACGGGCAAACGCTTTGAAATATAATGGGAATTCCTTCCAAAGTTTGCAATTGCCCAAGAAAGTTTTGGGCTCAGCTATGCGGGCGAAAGCGCAATACAAATTAAAATCTAAATGAGCCGCCGCGCAGTGTCCTCCAGCTGGCAGTGCTCCTGCAGCAACTTCTCTATTGACACGTGACAAAGTCGAGCGGCCAATAAAAAAAAGAAAATATATGTATATATATTCCCATCTACAATATCTGCCAGCGACCACGCCTAGAAGGCGTCAAGTGTTCGAAACAATTTCAATAACCGTTTCCCCTTGGCGCACAGGAAGTGGAGCCAATAAGTGTTCGACGAAGGCGAATCTCCGACAGACGCCGCGAAGCTAGCTAATAATAGAAAACGCCAGCAGCGACGCTGACGTCAACGCCGACGCCGTCGTCAGCAGCACGTGGCTGGCTCTGGCTCTGGCTGGGGCATTCAACTGATAGCAGCAAAAATGTTTTATTTAATTGGAAAATATTTTCAAATGAATTTTGCGCCGCGCGAGTTTTGTTAACACAGTTATGTTAACATTTAATTATTTATTAATAATGTTCTTTGTGTTTTTAATTTAAATAAAAGTATTTATTTCACTTTAAGTTTTGTTAACATGATTATGTTAACATTTTATTATTTATAAATAATGTTCTTTGTGTTTTTAATTTAAATAAAAGTATTTATTTCACTTCATGTTCTTTTCTTCTCGACATGCACCTCAAAAGTGAGCTCGAGAGCTTTCTACTGCTGGAGAGAGCTTTTGAGTAGTTAACATACAGATCGAGCTTTTTCTCTCTCAATGTTAAAGTAGGCAGAGACTGGGAAGCAGCACTTAGACTACATAACTTCCCCATCGCTTAAATTAAAACTCTCCTGAGTTTTACAATTCATTTATATATATGTAAGGGTTAGGAATACAATTATGGTAGATTATGTTACATTTGAAGTCTGATATTTCTTCTTTCTTTTTATGTTAGAACTATGGACATTACTTAAATTAAATTTTCTATATTTCGGGTCATTTTTGTGTCTTAGAGACTTATAGTTTTTTATATATCCTTCGTTTCTAGTTTCTTCAAAATTTTCTCTTGTTTGATTTAAGGATGTAATGTAATGTTTCTTATAATTTATAATGTTATTATGTATAATTTTTTTGTCACAATTTCCATGTTCAATATTCATTGGCGTATCTTGTATTGTTGAGTGATAGCTGTTATTATAATATTCTATAGCTTTACTAACTTTATCTTTGATTGATAGATCTTTGTTTTCAAGGTATATAATTCTTATTTTTTCTGTTAGAGTGTTATGAAATCTTTCGACGTCTGCATTGCCAGTGTGGCTGTTCGGTTTTACAAAATGAACTCCTATATTCTCATTTCTTAAATATTCTTTTATATTTACACTATTAAATTCATTATCAGTTATTAATTTTTCAAAGCTTCCTCTTTGGGATTTGTACAAGCGCATTTTTTCGATTATAGTTTGATTATTGCGATCCTCAAGGTAGAAGGCAGTAGCAAATTTTGAAAATCGGTCAATAAAAGTTAGGAAATTGCATTTTGAATTTGTGTAGATGTCCATATGAACAATTTTTCTTATATCAGTTGGTGTTTCCGTATATTTAAATTTTTCTTTTACCGGGTTTCTATCATATTTACACCGATTACAAATTTCACAATTGTTGATATACTTTTGGATGTAATGTTGAAGTTTTGGAAAGTAAATAATCTTCTTTAAACTTTGGTAATTTTCATTTATACCTGAATGACCAGTGTAATATTTATGGAATCGTTCAATTTCTTTATACACATCTTCTTCGTTTTCAATGTCTTTTGCGTGAAATGAGCATTTTACAAATTTAACATTTTTATTGCCTTCGAAAATTTGGATGATTTTGTTTTGAAATTTATTGTATTGGTGGTCGTTATATTCACTGAATATTCCTACTTTGCCTTTTATGATATGATTCTTCAAAATTTCTTCCATTCCATTTTCAAGATCATTTAAATTTAAATAAATTTTCTTATTTCTATTCTTATATTCAAACTCCTTAGTTTTTTTATCTGTTAGAATGATTTGTATTTTAAATCTATTTACAACTGTTTCTAAGCAGCCTAAAATAGGTGTGTCCACAAAGTCTTCGGCTTGTGTATGTTGGGTACTAATATCATCAACATTGTTTTCTAAAGAGTTACAAGATTTAGTTATGTTTACGGCACAAATTTCGTCGTTGCTTATTCGGCTTAAAAAATCAGCTACCTGGTTATTCTTTCCTTTAATGTATGATACGTTTATATTAAATTCGCTAAGCTTCACAAGCCATCTATAAAGTGTTTCATTAAGTTCTTTTCCATTATATTTAATTAGCAGCCACTTAAGTGGTTGGTGGTCGGACAAAATGTCGAATTTGACTCCATAGAGATATGGGCGGAAATAAGCTGTTGCCCACACTATAGCTAGTAATTCCTTTTGTATAGAAGAATAGTTTTTCTCATGATCATTTAATGTACGACTTGCATAACAAATAGGATGACCATCCTGTTGCAGAACAGCACCTAAAGCTATGTTGCTAGCGTCAGTAATAAGCTGAAATTTCTTTTTGAAATCCGGATACTTAAGTACCGGTGCTTCGGTTATGATTCTTTTTAATTTGTCAAATGCAATCATGAAGTTGGGTTCATTAACATCGATCTTAGCATCCTTTTTAAGGCATTTAATCAATGGATAAGCTACTTGAGAAAAATCTTTTATGAACTTTCTATAATACCCGGTGATTCCTAGAAAAGCTCTAATTTGTTTAGCATTTCTCGGAATTTTAATCTGAAGAATGCTGTTAACTTTTGTTGGGTTAGGCCTAACTCCTTCGGGGGTTAAAACATGACCCAAAAACTGAGTTTCTTTTGAGAAGAAATTGCATTTGTTGATTTGAATCTTAAGGTTTGCTTCAGAAAGTTTTTTAAAGATTGTGTGAATATGGCCAACATGTTCTGAAAAACTAGTGGAAAAAATAAGAACGTCATCAAGATAGACGACACAAATTCTATTTATTTCTTCTTTTAAAACTGTGTTTATAAGACGTTGGAAAGTGGCAGGAGCATTTTTGAGCCCAAATGGCATTCGATTAAACTCGTAATGCCCGTGGGGGGTAGAAAACGCTGTCTTTTCCCTATCTTGTTCCTGAACGAGAATTTGGTGAAAGCCTTTCGCCAGATCTATAGTAGAAAAATATTGCGCTCTTCCTAACTTGTCTAGTATACTTTCTATATTGGGGATAGGAAACTTATCGTCTACTGTGTTTTCATTCAATTTGCGGTAATCAATAACTATACGCCATTTTTTTTCTCCACTGTTATCAGCTTTTTTGGGTACGAGCCATAAAGGGGCATTATATGGGGAATTGCTTTTACGTATTATTCCCTGTTGTAGCATTTCTTCAATTTGCTTATATATTTCTTGCTCATGTATTTGAGGATATCTATAAATCTTACAATATAAGGGTTTATCCACTATTGTTTTTATCTGATGTTCAATAATGTTCGTATTGCTAAGACACTGACCTTCAAGAAATATTAATGTTTTAAATCTACTTAAAATTTTTGTTAGAGCATTGCTTTCTTCTTGATTTAAGTCATTAAAAAGAATTTTCTGTGTTCTATTATCTATTTTGATTGATTCAATTTGATTTGCCTCATCAGAGTATGGTGAAGTATTTTCAAATTGAATAGTATTATTATTAATCGTAATTGTATTGTGGTAGAAGTCAATAAGAGCATTTAATGGTTTAAGAATGTTTTGACCTATAATAGCATCGAATGATTTGTTATCAAATGTTGTCAATTTCCAACTCATTGTTGCATCTTCTTTAAATTCAAGAGGCAAATCAGTTATAATTTCTTGCGTTATTAACGATTTTGAATTAAGAGATGAAAATGATATTGGGTGACACAAAGTTCTTCGAGGATATTGTAACAATTTATTCCTATCTAATATGGAAGTTGTTGAACCAGTATCAATCAAGGCAGTTATCATTTCATTGTTTAAAGTTAACTTAATCAAGGGAAGTGATTTTTCGAGGCAATTGTATGAAAATTTGCATGGCAAGAACAGTTCTTTTGCTCAGACTCAGATTCATGAGTGATGTTTTGATTTTGATTATCATTTTTAAATTGGCTACAATGAGCTCTATCTGCTTCGACATGATCAATTTCCATTTTTGACACATGACTTTGTTGATTTGTATAGTTCTGATTTGAATTTAAATTTTGTGTTCCTGATCGAAAGTTTCCTGAATTTGCTTTTACATTTTGGAAATTGCTGTTGTGTTTTGCACTGTTATCTTGATTATTATAATTTGGTACGTAGAATCGGTCTTTTTGATTATATGTATTATTATTTTGTGAAAATTTTGGTTTAAGATTTTGAGTTCTAATGAGGCCTTCGGTTTCTAATAAATCGAAAGCTTCTCTTAAATTTTTAACATTTCTATTAATTACGACTGAGGCTAAATTTACATCGATATTTTTCAAGAATGTTCTTAACATAGTATCTTCGACATTTTTGGGACTAAACTCAGGATGCTTTACATTATCATATTCATATTTTTCATTAATTTTACACATTATACTTCTTAAAGACTTAAAATATTCTGTGATATTGTTTTTGTTACTTAGCATAAACGCCTCTTGGTAAAGTTGATTATAAGACTCCTTTATGCCAAAATTCCGAATAAGAATCGTCTTGATGTCATTCCATGACGGCTCGGAATTCTCGATGGTTCTTACAACATGTAGAGCTTCGCCTTGAATTTTATTGAGGATGACGTAGATAGAGCCCTTGAGTTGTCTCCTCTGTACTCGTGAATGTGGTGGGCATCCTTAAGAATATCCCCAAACGTTAAAGTAAAGTCGTTTGCCATCGCTATCAAAGAATTAATAGCTGTTGAGTTCTTTAGATCTTTTAATATGCTAACAGAATTAGTTCTGTTAGTTTTCGTCGCCAATCGATGCCGAATGTTCTTCTGAACTTGTCATCGAACCAATTGTGAACAGAATAAGTTCACTCCGAGATGCTGGTGTATGTGTGTGCAATTGCTGATTTAAACACACATTCACACATACATACAGAGATGAATACGGTTGCAAATGCTGGCACGTTTTTTCGTGACTTTTCAGGTTATGTGTCTTTAGCACAAGGTAGATATGTATAGAATTGCGTACAAGCACAAATTCGTTTAAAACTGCACTTAAGTGAGTATTTTAATGTTTTTGGTTACTCCGTCGGCTGCGCCAGTTTTGTTAACACAGTTATGTTAACATTTAATTATTTATTAATAATGTTCTTTGTGTTTTTAATTTAAATAAAAGTATTTATTTCACTTTAAGTTTTGTTAACATGATTATGTTAACATTTTATTATTTATAAATAATGTTCTTTGTGTTTTTAATTTAAATAAAAGTATTTATTTCACTTCATGTTCTTTTCTTCTCGACATGCACCTCAAAAGTGAGCTCGAGAGCTTTCTACTGCTGGAGAGAGCTTTTGAGTAGTTAACATACAGATCGAGCTTTTTCTCTCTCAATGTTAAAGTAGGCAGAGACTGGGAAGCAGCACTTAGACTACATAACTCGCGCGTTACGCAAATCCATTTTGATTTTGGTTTTGTTGCGAATTGGCGTATTTATTTTGATTATCAGTGTAAACAGGTGCAGGATAATTGAAAATGCCGTTAGGTTAAATATTAAATAACAATTTAACGAATGAATCGAATGAATGAGTCAATGAATGAGTGCTGACAATATTGGGGTTGTTTCACACAGAATACAAGAATCGAACTGAAATAAATATATATCGAATAAATATGGGAAGTTAATTGACGCTTTTGACTCTATAAGATATTAGCTCTTGATAAATATTTCACACTTAATATTATCAATATGAACTCGTATGAATGCTGGCAGCATTCGCTGTGTTTTATATAAAAGTTGAGCTGAGTATATGAAATAATTATATTGAATAAGTATGGGCAGTGCTCGACCAGAAAATACCCGAACCAGGCCGTTAGATTAAATATTAAATAACAATTTAATTGTATTTGTTATGGCAAAGGACGCGAATGAATCAATCGAATGAATGAGTTAATGTATGAGTGCTGACAATATTGGGGTTGTTTCACAAAGAATATAAGATTCGAATTGAAATAAATATATATCGAATAAATATGGGAAGTTTATTGACGCTTTTGACTCTATAAGATATTAGCTCTTGATAAATATTTCACACTTAATATTATCAATATGAACTCGTATGAATGCTGGCAGCATTCGCTGTGTTTTATATAAAAGTTGAGCTGAGTATATGAAATAATTATATTGAATAAGTATGGGCAGTGCTCGACCAGAAAATACCCGAACCAGGCCGTTAGATTAAATATTAAATAACAATTTAATTGTATTTGTTATGGCAAAGGACGCGAATGAATCAATCGAATGAATGAGTTAATGTATGAGTGCTGACAATATTGGGGTTGTTTCACAAAGAATATAAGATTCGAATTGAAATAAATATATATCGAATAAATATGGGAAGTTAATTGACGCTTTTGACTCTATAAGATATTAGCTGTTGATAAATATTTAACACTTAATATTATCGAAGTGGATTCGTATGAATGCTGGCAGCATTCGCTGTTTTATGTAAGAGTTGAGCTGAGTATATGAAAGAAATATATTGAATAAGTATGGGCAGTGCTCGACCAGAAAATACCCGAACCACGGCTTTTCTAAGCGCTCAAGCAATATAAATGCTCTCTGTTGATAATAAGCCTTGCATATATTTTGTTATCTATTTGGTGGATCGATCTTCATACTGGCATTCGTATTCACTCATATGATGTGACAGACAGGCACTCGCATTCATTCATATGTTGGCACGGACAGGGAAACAGACAGACATATACATGAAAAGTTCTGTTGCTTCAAGGTTAACTCCTTAGTACTCAATGCTCCTACAGCCAAGAGAACATCACACCCATCTATGCTGCCCACAGGGTATACAAACTGTATAATTCCAGCAGAAGCATTTCCCCGCCCACCTGCTTGAGTCCTCAATCATCTGGGCACTGAATCTTCTCTGCTGGTCCAAAATAGCAATTCATCAACTGTAAACAGACGAGATATGGAGCCGACATGTGACGTCAGACCGATGCTCGACTGCCACCCACCCACTGTGACCGCAAGTCAACGAGGTGATTTGCATGCAACAACAACAAGAGCAGCAAAAGTGGATTCCCATGCGGCTGTTAGATTAGGCGCTGATTGCTTCGATTGGAGTCCGGAAGGGAGCTGCGCCTGTTTGCATATCAGGCAATCGCGTCAAGTGAAGCCCTCGCCCCAAGGAAGTAGCCAACGAAAGAAACAAATAACGCTCGAAAGTAAAATTCGGCAGTCGGATTGCCATATTCTCATTTACATTCACATTCGCATTCGCATACGGAATGGCATGCGTTACGCAAATTGAAATTCGCTGGCTGAAAATTTATGCAACGTCGCGTTCGCTGTTGCCCAGCATGCTGGATGCATTGGAGATGCTGTTGGTACAGTGGAGCTGAGCACCAGCCGGTTGCAGTTGCCTCCACATATCGACAGAGTCCGAACCGCAACTGCATGTTACAGCCAACTGGTAACTGAGAAATTTATGCTTTGTTGTGTCCGGCGAAACATGCAACATCAATTCTCGTTAACTTTTCATGCACGGCTGCGCCACGGACACACTCAAAGGAATAAAACTGAAAACAATTCGAAGTAAACAAAATACGGGTTTCAGCTCAAATACTGAGCTCAATTGACTATTTCTTTCTCTTCAACTCCAAATAGCCCACAATAAGCATGACTACTGATGTCAGTGACAAGAAAACGAAAACTATTTTTGACTTCGTGCACTTGAATTTCGCAAGTCCACGCCGTTCCGATGGGTTCTCGTTCCAATCAGGGCTTCTATTAGCTACCAGTTCGAGCATCTCTTCGAACCAAATAAAAGTATATTTTAATTATTATTTTTTATTTCATGTAAATATTGGACTGCTTGGAAATTTGATAGAAGCCTCATGAAGTATATTTCAAAACTCTATTACAAAACACTTATATTGCATTTTAAATTTTACATTTGGATATCTGCTTAACGGCTTCGAAATTGTTGCTGACGATCACAAATGAAAGAGAGTATATCGGTTTCTTGTGAAATGTTCGTCTTGTTCTGTATATATATACAAGATGGAATCTATTTCTAATAACTGTATTGCAGCACCTTTGCGTTGTTTCCGGGAGGTCGTTGAGCACTAATCATTAATCACACACTTGATAAATTTGAGAAAAAGTACTTTTCCTTGAATCCGTCCATCTTCCATAGAATATTGTGATTAAGTAAAGCAAATGAATGTTGAAGGGAGATAGAGAAAAGTGGAGGCAACACTTAAGGCGCTTGTGTAAAAGACGACCTTAAACTTGAGGAATGCCAAACCATGTTAGTTCTTGAAATGATATTGTATCGCATACGTAATTGCATTCACATAGTTTCAAATTAATACCAGAAACAACGAAACAACAACTCATTGTCAGATCTTGATGGACGAGCTGAGATAATCTAGCACTTTCTGTTTGCCCACCCGTTTAAATTCACAATAGATATAGACTTTAAACTTTAATTCCCCCAGTTCAATTTCCTTATTATCAGACAAAATCGATAATTTACCATGTTTAAGTATGTGTTCTGTATATGCATGCAGGGTATCTACTAGTCGCGCAGACAGGAGCAGTCTTACTTGTTTTCACTCTACATAGTTCTTCAACGTTTGCAGAGCGAGGATCAAAGAACTTGTCGATCTGTTCTACTACTGAAATCTTCCAAATTTCTTGATTTCGCAATAAATTGAGCTATTTTCCTGCCAGGGACTAGTATTCCGAAGTCAGTTTCGATCCACTGCAACGCTCTCCGATGGTTTTTTTATACACAATTGAGCAATGTGTACAGTCGATTTGGCAGGAACATAAACCACAATGTTTTCGTTTTAATTTGCACACACAGGCGCAATAGGAAACACAAACAATGATAGCCTTGGGCGTCTGCTTTCTGCGAAATAATATGCAAAACATGGCCTGGACTTCGTGACAGGGCGAGCAGCGACACCTAGCTGCTGCCGAGGGGGAGGCCATTCAATAAAAATGTAAATTAACTTATCAATTACAACGCCAAACAACAATAAACTGTGAGCGCCTGCTGGATTGGGGGCGTGGCAGTGGTGGGTAGGGGCGATGCGCGCGTGCCCCATACAAATAGCGGGAGTCGACTTCATCTTGTGGCCAACGCTGAGTGCTAGGCAGTGGCATGGGGCTTGGTACATGGGTATGGGGCACAAGCCATGGGGCACTCTTAACGGTTTTCTTATGCAAATTTTGCTTGGCCAACGCTAAAATATTCCTGCTCATAATTTTTATTTCCGTTATTCAAGTTTCAAGATTGTATTGCACACTTTTTGGGCATCGTTGTCGCCAGGCCTGGCCGAGAGCTCGGCTCGCCCCGCGAGTCCTTTCCTGTTCTCGTTACGAAATTTGCCTTGCTAATAGACTCGAAGTGGCCCGAAGACCGCTTGGCGTCTGCCCTTTGCGGTGCGACCAGTCCAAAGGACACGGCGTGAAGATAGCGCCAACGTGACGTCTTGAAGGACATAAGTTACGACTGCCGGGGGTGCATTTATTTTAATATGAAGCCGATAAGAGCCACAGCCAGATATCTTAATGAGATAAGGGCCCTGTTAACGGCGACTTGTAACGTGAACTTTAGTTAACATTCTTGTTTATCTCAAGGTGAATTGCTGAACAAATCCGGAAAGCCCAAGCCCTAGTGAAAGTGCGAGATTTAAGATTTTAGGAAAAGCGATTGGCCTGGGAAGCAGCTCATTTTTATTGCACTCCTCCTCAGCTAGGTTAAATATATAACTAAAAATACAATGAGAAGAATTATAGCTATGACAGCTATTACTATAATTATCCACAATGCTACTTCGTCACGACCTTCACGAAGACATCGTCCGCCCGCCAGTCGGCCTGCACTTTCTCCTGCAACTATATCCATCCTACAATAACGAACGGGAGTTATCGTTCACCATCTGGGTAATCTATAACTGATCTTGCTCACCTCACGCTGTCAATGTATGTACATATATATCTGTGTGATTATACGACAATTTCTGATCCACACGCGAACTATGCCAACTGATTGTATTCTCTGTTTTGCCTTGTCAGCTTTATGTCACATCTCTCTTTTGTAGAACTATACATTTTAAAGTGAATTTATTGAGTAGAAATCCCTGATGAACTGATCAAATTTCACATGAATTGTTAAGAAGAGAGAACTTTAAGTTACATGAAACAATTTAATGTCGAATGAGAAGCCCAAGTAAAACTGACAAACAGTAATGGGAATTGGAATTCCTGAGAATGTATGTTCCACTCGGAAGGCGATGTGACTGACTCCATAATGTATATATATATTGCCGACCAAGACTCAACTGCTGAGTTGACATACTCATGTCAGTCTGATCATCTGTCTACCCCTCCGTATGAATGCAGCGATGACCTCAGCCACAAATGCCTAGAGACTTGGAATCTTAAATATGTGTTCCATTTGCAGTTCAAGGTAAATGTGTTTGTTTTGCTTTGCTATAATTCATTCTATATCCTTATTATCGATAAAAATCGATCATTCTTTGTCAACTAGAAGATTTACTGTGAAGGCAAGTGTCTCTCGACTTAACAGTAAGACAGTACAGTAATTCCAGAATGTGTTGACCATTGAAGAGGGGCTAGTCGAATATTTTAATACTGTATTGTCCCTTATATAATATTCTGTTTTGTTCTACTATTTGGCGGCAACGTTTATTTATTCTCAAATTGTTAATGAGCATCAATATTGAAAATAATAATAAGTTCGGCCCTTATCCATGCTTGGCATAACTCCCATTAGCAGCTACTGCAGAACCCGATTTGAATCTTAAATAGCAGAACAGCTTTGCTTACCACATTTAGGCACATTTCCCGCATAGTTCAAGGCGTCTCCATTTGCCATTTGGCACATATGTTGGCTCCTCGGCCGGGCACACAGTTGCTACAGCTGTTGGTCGTAGTGCTACTTTTATCGCTTGTTGCAGGAGGCGGCGAGCACCACTGGAATGGCAAGATATACTCATCACGTAAGCCGCCTACAGCATTTTCACACAATGCACTCCTGCCGCACTCGGGCCGCAATCACCTTCCGCACCGGTCGGGTCCAGAATTGAACCATCAGAACGTATGAGTATAATCACGAGTCGGCAGTTCTGGCTGCAGTCCGGCTCCACTCAGCTACTGCAAATGCGAGCGCGGCGAAGCGAGCCTTTGCCTGGCTGGACATGTTGAACCAGAATGATTTCCAACGGCTGATGGTCATGCTGGTGCATTTTCGTTTTCACACCACTCTTGGGCCAGAGTGGCAGACAAATTATGACCACGACTGTGACTACTTGTTGGACCCGGCAGGCCTCTTAGAAGAGAGTAACTGCCAGTGCTGCGGCTCCAGCGATAAGCATTTGCGTGATTAATGAAATTTGATGCCCCTGCTAAGAGAATGGCGCCGCACAAGAGCTATGCATGCTGAGTGGGAGTACCTAGCGGGTAATAGCTAACCCTGATGCTGAGTAGCCGACTGGGAGATACACTATATGTGGGAGGAATACGTTTTGCTGTTTACTGTTGAGTTCCTTGGAATCAAGAAGTCTTGAAGACTTGAGTTCTTATAGGCATTGAGTAAGTGAATGATGGCAAAGATCGACTAAAAGCTGAAGAGAAACTCTTAAATAAATTGTTTTCTATATGTAATAAAAGGATGAAGATTAAGGACTCTAAATACTCTTAAGACCTTCCTGCTTTCTAATCGTTACATAAATTGATTAAAAGCTAGTATACCCTTTTCTCACTGGGCTTCAGCGTGTAATGAGGAAGGCGAAGGCGAAAGGCAAGTTAAAGCTTGCACACCTTTCGACAAACAATTATACGTTGGGTCAGCATGACTTATGAATATATGGGCATGCACTGTGGGCGGGCCAGCGCCAGGTCCACTATGTCTAATTGGCTGCTCTGTAGCATAGTCGGGCCGTGGTCCAATTAGAATTCGTAATCGCGCACGCTTTGCCCATTTGAATTTATATCGAAATTTAATTTAATTAATAGACCGCCAAGTGGGCCAATACGCAAAAGTTTTGGCCCAGGTGCCGTCGGTGTTGACCACGACCACAGCCAACTGGCCATAGCCATAGCCGTAGCCATAGCCACGCCATAGCCAAAGCCATTCTTTGCCTATCGCAGCGGGAAGTGTCAAAAAGTCAACTCAATAACTGTTTATTTTACTGGCATATTTTCAATTTCCATCTGTGGCCTACTTCAAATTGGCGGCGGTGTGTGAGTCAGGCAGCCCTGGAGTCCACGTCCAAGCCCCGTTGAACTGCAAGTCAACAGCTTTGTTGGCGGCGAAATTTGAGCCTCCTTGCATGTGGGCCAGTACTGTTTTTTTTTCTTTCGTGTTAGCTCTTATCGTCATTTCGCCATGCATTTTATTTGCTTAATCAATTTGATTTCCCTAGCGCTGTTTGCAAATCTCAAATAGATTGTTGCATAAGGATTGATGGTTATAGCCTGAGGGTTACACAAAGTTCAAACTGATATCTGTGTCTGCCTTTGTTGTCGACTTGGGCTAGTCTTGCAGAGAGTTTGCTCTGTTATCTATAAGTGGGAAGCTAAAAAGAAACCTCCTTCAGCTAGGAGGAGATCTTGCTCTTGTTCGATTTAGATTTTCTGCACTACAGTCATGGAATTATTTATTCCTCTTTATCCCTTTCCATATGCATCTCCATTCATATCTAAATATTCCAGGCAACAATTGCTCAACTCAGTTGCAAACTTATTTCATATAGTTTTTGGCTTTTATTTCCATTCACTTTCGATTGATTTGCAGTCAAATTTCTCAATTTTGCCATCTCTCTGGGCTGCTGCCCACTTGATATAGTGATCGATATGCACAACTATCCATAACGGGCCGACATACCTTTTCGCCGCCCACATCTAAGCCTACACGCCCATTTGCTACCGTTTAGCCAGATTGATTTCATGCCAGCCGCTGCACGACTCGGATGATCATTTCCATTTCCAGTGGCAGTCCACACGACGCCCACAAATGGAGGCGAGCCGCATTTTCCCATCGCCGGGCCATCAATCAAACTCGAGTGCCAGTGCGAGGACTAGAACTGCACTTCACTTCTGCCCAAACCGGGTTGAGCGAGCCAGGCAGGGAGGGAGGGGAGGCCAGGGGCACCCTGAGCGCTTTTGGTTGTTAAAATTGAAGCGGCATCATTTTTCATATCCGCGGCAAACAACTGCCGCAAAAAGCCAAACAAATAAAAGGAAAATAAAACGAAAACGAAAAACAATATCCAGTCGTATGGAAATCGAGTAGCAGCTAGCAGCGGGAGCCAGGTCCAGGTCCAGGTCCAACCTGAAGCTCGACCTGGACCTGCAACTCGAATCTGTTGAGCTCTCTGGACGTCTACGTCGACGTCGACGTCGACGTCGATGCGAATACGTGATCGCAGTTTGTTGCCTTTCTTTTGTCTGCGCCTCCGAAAAACGCTTTGTTTTCTTATTTTTTTTTGCGCCAAAGTCAAACTAGTAGCGCCCGTCGCCGCCCTCTGCTGCCTCTGCCGCCCGCCCCTCCCCGTCCCTCCGGCCAGGTCCACTTGCTTTGTGTGCACAGCGACTGTTTCGATGCGCGCGAATTTGTTGCAATTTCTCATTGTCAGCAGCGCGTTCGCCGGTAAAGTTTGATTAAACGCTCCACGGGAATTCACTTTGCTGGTTCGCGTTTCGCGTTTCCAGTTGCTCGGGCGCTTTTTAAATACCCTGTAGCCATTGAAAGTCATTGCAGCTGCGGCAATGCAGCTGACAGTAGCTTGAATACGTATGAAAAGCTGAGTCGACCAACAGAATTTGTTTATTGTCAGATGCTAGATTGATATACATAAATATATATATAATATAAGTTTATAATTTATATAAAAATATTTAAATATAAAAAAAGAACTTTATATATTTTATAATAAATATGGAAATAGATACAAAATAAATTTTTAAATATTTTATGAACTATTTAAAAATATTACATCACCTTAAATTAATTTATTAATCAATCAATCAATATGTCTGCAATAAATTTATAAAATTGATCTTTTATTTATATAATAAGTCCTTAGGTCCTCTGCCAGAGTATCTCCCATGAGTAGATCCCTCTCGCCTATTCGTTTAGCTTTTAGTTTTTTTTTTTTGGCTTTTTGTGAAGTGCCGATAGCTGGACCCTCCTGTCCTTGCCCACCTTTATTTGAATTTGATAAATGATGCTCGTCGCAGAGCGATATGTTATACAATTTAAGGATTTGTTTTTGGTTGCGATATTGCAAGTCGACGAAAAAACAAACACAAATTGGTTAAATGCTAGCACATCGCTGTTATAAATGAACAAGGCTCTTGAAAATCAATTAGAAGGTTCGCCAGGTGAAAGCACACCTTTCCAGCGCAGCTGCAAGCAGCCCGAGCACTCTTTGTGCTCTGGCAAATCTGATTACAGAGGCGCCGCGCCGCGCTGTGTTCTGCTCCATGTTTGCGTAGGCCCGAGGGTGGCGGCAGAGAAGTAGCGCATTAATAGCGCCACAATAATAAGCTATAATAATAATTTTGCTCCAATTAATCAGCGTTAAATCAGCGAACCGACGCGATTCCGTTCGATGTCTACCGATTGCCGCCTTTGTTTTGCCGGCCTTTTTGTTATTATTATACGTTGCAGTTGTTGCCGTTGCCGTCGTTGTTGTTGCTGACGTCGTTGTTCTTGCTGTTGTTGCTGTTGGGGCCGTTGTTGAAGCGGATCAATGTCTGGGAACGTCGCAGATGCTGCCGTCGATGTCTGGTTCCATTAAGCTTAAATAATATTAAAGCATCGAGCAAGGGAATTCAATTTGCGCAATATTCGATTGCTCAAGAGTTTCACTATTTAAGGGGTAAAAGCTTGAATGGATATCTTTTTGAGTATTCGCATATATTTCAGCTATTTATATATATTATCTATATTTATATTTACAATTTCAATATTTCCTAAACTGTATATTTCTAGTATGGGCTTATGGTTATGGTTGAAAAGTATGTAACTGGCAGAAGGAGGCGTGGCAGACACAATAAAGTTTATATATTCTTGATCAATGTCAGTTTCAACTCATTTATCCGCACTTACCACAGGACACAGCACACACGCTGTCTGCACATGCTCCAAATGTGAAGCTATGCAGATCTATGTTCCAGTACAATAAGATAGGCAAGGAAGAGCAGATGACTGACAAGCAACTGAGCGTGAGTCTTTCCGGCAAGCTGGCCGATTACACGTGAGCTCATTAATGTCCGATTAGTGTGAGCGAAAAATACTTGACCTAAGTCAGATAGTTACATTATTGTGAATTAGAGTGTATTGGTTCGGCTATAAGTATGAAAAGAAGATAGAATATTCAGTTGAATATAGATCTATATATCTGAACAATTCTACAAACTTATTTGTTTATAAATAAGAGCTTTTTATATACCCTGAACCCATTAAAAGAGAGTATAAAAAGAACAGGGTAAAGTTTCCTTGCTTGTAATAAATTTTAATTAATGCATTAATTATTTATAAGCATTTATGTTAATTAATTTTATTATAATTAATTTCTACTTAGAGCCCTTCTTTGTGATTCTCATTGATTGGATATTCCTGAATTAGAAAAGCAATTTAAATTTATTTGTGCACTCTCCTTACTTTCTTCTTTAAGTCAGCTTTCTTTTTCTGCTCCTACTTAAGATGGTAATAAAACATAAAATATTAGGTTATTTGCATAGGAATATATGCTAAAGCAATGGAACATGTTTATTTAAGTACCATTAATGTACATCTGCGAATCACAGTCAGCTCGAGAACAATTGACAACGGTGATGCGAGTGAAGTGTTTTTGTTGTGAAGCCTTTGAGTTGTAGATTGTTGTCTTTACCTTTTTGTGCGCTTTGTAAATACTTAAAATTGGCCAGCTTCGATTCTGTTGTTGCCTGATTGTTTTCGATGCTTTTAACAACTGATTTTCAACTTAATTGCTTCGCTGAGGGTCTGGTCTCAACGGCGAATCGCAGCCAACCGACAACCAACGTCTGCCAGGGAGTCCGGCCACGAGTGAGCCGTAGGTGGTCCCATAACAAGCTAATGAAACGTGCGCAGCTACAACTACAATGAGTCAGGGACTGTCAAAACTGACGACTCCACTTGCCAGTAAGAAAAACATAAAAATACATGCAAATTGCTCGGTAATTGCATAACTTATCATCATCAAACAAAGTGTTTTCTCTGGCTCTTGAGCTGTTGTAAATGCTAACGAGAAGAGAAGAAGATAAACAGAATTGTCTTAAGCAAAAAGAATCCGAAAAAGTAACCTGAATCGCGACCCGTTTGCTATATACAGTTTATCTGATCTGAATGTTGAAATGAAAATATTTAAAGGAACTTTTTTGCAACTATCAGCAAAGCATGTTAGCTTTAAATATTTGATATTTAGTGATGAGAAGTAGAAGAGGGTAGTATCTAGGTGTTCATTGCCTGCAATGTGGAAGATCAGGGGGCCTAACTCCCTACAATTCGTAGTGCAATGCGTAATCAGCTTAACGTTATCGTTGGGTTTCACCTTATCAATAAGTAATGCGACTACGAATAGTAGGATATAGAAATGAATGAGCAAAAAGTAAAGCTAGAGATCATCTAAAATGTGGGTTCCCTGTTAGTTCGAAACTATTTTCTGAGCATCCCTAAATGGCAATATCGACAATTCGCAAGCCCAGGCATTTTGCTATTCACCTGTCACCGGAATTCGATTGTAATTGAATGACTTTCAGAGTTCATAAAGGAAAGATTGCCCAGCAAATGTCGTGCGTCAGCCCTGGAACTTATCGATAACTGCCGAAGCTCAGCCAGCTTTCATTTGACTGACAGCCTCACTGAGCACGTGCAATATAAAAGTCGATGGGAATCAGCAATTAAGTTCCAGTTTCCAGAGCATTTGGATTTCTGTAAGTTTAAAGAGGCGACTCTGGATTTGCTAATTAAGACATCGTTGAGTTCGTGTCGCGTTTAATTAATGGCGATCATTAAAAATTTGCATGCGATTGCGCGAACGCGAACATTTGTCCGGGCCATCTGCCCAGCTGCCCAGCTGGCCAGTTGGCCAGAACAGGCTTTGATTATTTTTAGATCTTTAGGGCAAATTGCAGCTGGCTTCTTCTCTTTATGGCATTGATGATGGGCTGCAAACCAGTTGAGCAGCGAAGCAGCAACAAAGTGGGCAACTGCTTTGACCCTCTGCGTAGGTGTCGGTGTCATTGTCGTTGTCGTTGTCGTTGTCGTTGTCAACGCCAACGGCTGAGCCTCGAGTTGTCAATATCGTTTACATCAGCTTCATATTGGATGCCCAACTAGAGAGTGTCAACTCCCGGGCAGTCAGTCGGCCACCGGGCAAGCGAGTACAACCCGTTTGTTGTTAGCCAAAGTCTAAGCACAGTTGGGCCCTCGTCACTGGCCACTTGGCTGTCAGCCAGCGGCGCCTGCGGTTGACACTTTTTCGCGCCGACACGCCCGCTAATCCGCTCATGCATAGCATCTGGCGGGGTCGAGTGGCCCAGCCACCGCGATGACTTGGCACTTTGAGCAGCGGCTGAAACAGAGACGCAGACAATGACAGTGACGACCCAGCTGGTGGCCGAGACCCAATTTGTTGCGCACACAAAACCTTAGCCATAATAACTGTGTTAGCTCCCAGAGACCCTAAGATATCGTTTACACGCTCTGCGCTCTCAACTGACAAATTCAATAATAGCTTTAAGCGTAACTATAGTACGAATGGACGTGCGTCCCTATATTTATTTACAGTGCTTTTATTTCTGCGAACACCTTTCCGAGATGGCCAATCCCATGCCAAAGCCGGATAATAAAAAGAGGTAAGACTGCGATTATCCGTTGTAGATTTGTCAAAATATTCTCTCTCTCTCTCTCTCTCTCTCTCTCTCTCTCTCTCTCTCTTTTAATATTCAATATGAATTTGGCTTTGTGCCAATGTCCGTTTTACTGTCTATCCGTTCGTCCGCCTGTCCGTCCGTCTGTTCGCTTGAACGCAAACCATTTCTCTGCTACTGAAGCTAGAGAGTTGAAATTTGGAATATATTCTCAAGGGTGCCTTCGTCTGGTAAACTTAAGTTATTCCGGATACGCCAAATATGACGTAGCAGATCAAAGAGTATTATATCTGGTGTCCCAACAATCCAATTACCTTAAAGTGCTACAGTCACTGGTAATGTATGATCAGAAAGATATGGTGAATATATCCACGGCCGATTATATCTACACCTTTCCCTATTCTGCATAAGACTGAAATAATATAAAATTGAGAGATATTAAAGTTCATAAACTACATATAATATATTTTAAATTCAGATTTCTTTCGAGTAACTACTGTAACTACTTTTAATAAATGATTCTGCTAATAAAGGATTCTGCTAACTCAACAGTGCGGTTCCGGTAAACCCTGGCGGGATAATGGTGGGTGTTTCCTTTGACGAGGGCATTATCCTGGCCATTAATGCGGTGAACAATCTAATATATTACCTGGATGATCATATATAGTAAGTTCAATGTATTTTTTATATAATCCCATCACTTTTACTCACCAATTCGTCCTAGTTGCTGCGCAAGTAGCACCGGCTTTGATCGCGAGTTGTTGATCGAGGTGTCCAGGAAGCTGGAGGATGTGGCGCGCACGAATGGTCATAAGGGCATTACGGTGGCCCAGACAATGGACCTGATTTCCAAGGCGTATGAGCAGGCAGAAGTCACGGAGATGCTGCTGGCTGGCGAGGACCCGAGTGGCATGTACTTGATAGCACTGAAGCGCGAGGGCCACAGTGTGCGTGTCAACTATGCGGCTCTGGGCACTGGAGCGACCGACGCTGCCGAATATCTGGAGAGAAAATGGCAACCGGCACTGACTGTCAGGCAGGCCGAAGCTCTGGCGCGCCGAGCTGTCGCAATGGGCAATGCTCAGAAACTGAGCCCCGATCTGTGCATCTTGTTCAGACGACTGTCTGGTCCCCCCATGGACCGCCAATAGTCTTACTAAAGAGCAAACGGCAGAAGCGATGTGCTAATATAGCCATCTGTTCTGTTTGACTGATTTTTGTGTGTATTTAATGTTTACCTTCGAGCATAAATAAATGAATTGTTGATGCTCAGCTGGCTCTAAATAATTAAGCACATTTCTCAGCGTTTGGGCCGGGGCAGCCAGGAATAGATTATCTGCCCAGCTGTAGTCAGCGTCCTGGTCATGTCTCTCGGGGGCAGATGACTATCGCAATCGCGGGCTGCTGCAGCAGGTAAATGCAGAGTAAGCACAAATGATTTATGCGCCCGGGCAGCATATAATTAATAATGATTAAAAGCTGGCGCCCATCAACAGCCCCAAATGGACAACATGGTCGGTCATAAGCAACTCGATTCCTTGGGCTCCACGACTGCCTGACTAATCGCCACAGACGGACTTTCCTACGAAATGAAAAGTGGTATAGTCAAGATCAAAATCCACTCGCTGGCGCCCTGCAGACGACCCGCTGCGCCTGGATTAACCTGAAATTTATATATATACGCATGGCATTTGAATGTTTCATATTGGGCTACGAGTTCACGATTCATGGCCTGGCAATATGCCTGTGCCTAGTGCTTGGTGCTTGGTGCTTGGGTGCTGTGCGTGACCAGGTTTCATTTTCATTAGCCTCGTTACGTCTCTTGGGGCCGGTGCTCGGTGTGTGGCCTGCGCTCCACTGACAGCACCTGGGTGGCATTATGTTGTCAGCCTCTTGATATTAACTGCAGCAAAGTTACTAATTGATTTCTGCCCAACAAATTGCCGCGGAGAGAAATCTCCTCGTCTTCTTTTATTTTTTGTGCGGTGTCATAATGGCAATTATTTTAATTACATATTATTTAGTGGGACACGCCATGCATAATCGTAGAGTTCATATTTGATTTAGTTGCTTTCAGCGGGCTTCTGGTAGTGGCGATATTCCTCCTTCAGCTCCCACATCTGCCTGTGGGCCGGGTCCTTGTTGTAGTCGCCAATGTCCTTGAGGATGGCCTTCAGCACGAACATCGACTGCTTGGTTATGAATTGCAGATCCTTTAGCGTGTAGTATTGATGTTTCTCGAAGGCCTGGAAGAGCATGTCCATTATGGATTCCTTGCTGACCATGTTCGAGGCGACCTCCTTCTTGCGCTTGCTATCGTCCTTCTGCAAGAGACAAGGGAGCTCAGTCAAATGGGAAGCTCAGTCTGTGGAAAAACTGAAGACAAACATGGTGAGCGTGATTGCTGACAGGCTTGTAGTTCTTCACAATGTTATTGAGCGGCTCGGCGCAGCGCATTGGCTTCATACCACGCAAACAGTGCTGCTTCATCTTCAAATATTGGTCATTGCAGACGGGCAGACACTCCATCTTGTGGCTTATCCAGCCCTCCATGGACGCGTCCTTGCCATCGATGGTCGAGAAGATGCCCGTCAGCTTGGCGTCTTGGATGGTCTTGGATAGCTTCAGCTGGTGCTCGCTCGCCATGGGTATATCTGGAGTTAATTTCATCGCGTCCGGACTGAGCTTCAAGCTTAACTTGGCTGACGTCAGGTCGGTGTCCACATCCTGTATGCGTATGGTTGCCACATGCATGTCGGAGGGCGCCTTCTCCCATAGCTGGGCCACGTAGTTGGGCACCTTGACCATCCAAATGCCGCGTCCAGAGTTGGACAGGTCCACCTTTTTCTTTTTCTGTTCATCCTGGGACATGGTGAAAAAAAATTAAATCTCAGAAAACTTTTTGTTAAAGCGAACTGAACAACTACAGAATTCAGAGTGCTGAAACCAGGTGCAACAAAAGCCTAGATCAGAAATGGGAGCAACAATTATTTCAGGGCATACTTTGATATTGCTTACATTAAACTCAAACTTGGCGCTTAAAGCTCGATAAGACCTAAAATGAACCAGTTCTTTCGACAATCGATAGTCAACTACGATGCAACTCTGAATTGTTCAGAAAGGAACTATCGAGTCTTCTTCATTTTCAATGTCAATTCGAATGACTTAAAAGAATTTGCTTGTGTGATAGAAATTGTTAGTCAATGAGCAGTCGACAAAATGGTAAAAAGGCAGACAAAGATTCAAAAGGTGAGTGAAATTATATTATAATATTAAATCAAATAAATGTAAATAAGTAACATTCATTTAGCTAATGAGCGGATCGGCATCTTCCGCTAAACGCATGGCAGGTAAGTCTTGTGGCCTTTCCAAACTTAACCTTTAATCAACCAATTGTGAAACGGATTCAGGAAATGCTAGCGGAGTGCCAGACCCCGTTCTTTTATCGAACGATTGTCCTGCTCCGCGCCAGCGTGTAAGTTTTCCCTTTGAATTCCTTTCCCCTTCCTCATACGTTGTTGCCTTTGGTTGCAGGGGCGTCCACGCAAGAATCCGATGGCCACTAGCTTGGCTGAAAAACGCGAAGACAGCGTTAACAATAACAATGCCATAGTCAAGGTGTTGATGCGCTCTCTGAAGGATAAAACCAAGCCCATGGCCACGGCTAATAACGGATTTGCACGTGGCCTCAAGCCAGATGTGATTCTAGCCGCCTTCCGCGCCGACGACCGTCTGATGCTTGCCGTCAAGTTCAAGAATCGCAAGTTGCCCGAACTAATCAGCTCGATGGAGCTGAAGCTGCGTGCACCCAGCCTGCTGATTCAGTTCTTCGTGAATAACTTGCATTACCCTGACTTGGAATGCGATTAGAGATCTCTTTGATTTTACATTTGCCTTAATTATATCGATATTTATATATGCGCTAGAGTTAGAGTTAAAATCTATTTATGTGCGGATTGCCAGACTGCAGGCAAGTATGTATGTATAGTATCCGGGTCATGCGCAGACTCATTCACAACAGCTCTAAAAGAGACTAGAACATAAGTATTATTTGGCTACCAACTTAATATACAGCGGCATACGTGTGCGTAGTCTAATATGATTGCCGCTCCTAGATCTGCTCATCAGTTTGATCCAAAATAAGATTACTTACTAAATCCAAAATAGGATTACTCACTAAATAAAATCTTAAATCTCGCACTTATTCATCACCATCTCCACTTATACAACAAAATTTGCTTGATAGTTGCAAATAAGTGTGCTATAGTGAGGAGTGGCCAGCTAAGAGATACCCTATACTGTGCTGACATGTTCCAATCATTCTACGCTTCTATGTCGTTGTATTCATTACAGTCTTCAGCCTTTACGGCATTCAGTGTATGATTAAGAATTAAACGATTGATTTTGATTATTATAAAAGTAGTGGAATGAGCTAACGAAAGAAAATGATAAGCTGTGTGTGGTGTAATATAAAGTATTCTATATATATAATTATACTTATATATGAATATATTTTAAAGTCAAATAGACGGATAGACATCCGGATATGGCCAGATGGCTTAGCTCGACGCCCTGGTGAAGAATATATTATGGCGTCTGTTACGCTGCCTTTCGCCCGTTACAAACTTTTTAACAAAATAATAGCCTGAGTTTCAAATCTTTTTATAAATGGGTTCCCCATGTAAAACAAAAGATTCCAGCTAGTTACTCTCTTATAAACAACAAACTCACACAAATATATTAGTTAACAAGTAAGAGTGCTCTAGTCGAGACTGCTCGACAAAGAGATCCCCTGAACCCTGCGAAGAACTGCGATTCCTAAGAGCCGCTAACACTCTCCGTCACTTTTATATGTATGTACATATGTAGCAAGCAATACATACACACACAGACGCACGCACCAACACACAATCTGCTAACTGTGCATTATGACTCATCAGCTTCGCTGCTGCTGAAAGACGCCGATAATATGAGATATTAAATGTTTAATAACTTTTTTTCTAGTCGAACGATTTTGATCAAATTTGTGGGGCGTGATCATGACATTCATATGTGTGTATGTGCCAAAGCACAAGTCTCTAGTACTTGAAATACGTGATTTAGCAATTTGAGGCGAAGGGGCAATTTGAGGGCGTGGCATCCAAAATTTAACAAAAACCGAAATTGCAGAAGGCTCAAATAACACTAAATGCAAAATTTGAAGACTCTAGCTAGAAAGATGAATTAAATAGAATTTTATAACTAAATGAAGATATCGGCTTTTAATCGATAACATTAAAACGATTATAGTTATCGAATATTTGAAACAAACTCGATCGAATCGTACAATACACGGACTTCCAAAAAAAATTTGAAGTCTCTAGCTCTTATATCTTCTGAGATCGACGCGTTCAAACATACGGACAGACGGACAGACAGACAGACGGACAGGGCTAAATCGACTCGGCTTCTCTCCCTGATCAAGAATATATATACTTTATGGGGTCTGCCACGCCTCCTTCTGCCTGTTACATACATTTTCACAAAACCATTATACCCTTTTTTCCCATTTTCAATGGGTTCAGGGTATAATCAGCACCAGCTCACTGCTAAGCAATAGAGACCCTAACCTGATTAATTAAAGGAATCGCAATCAAAGTGCATTTATCATCAATAAAACCAATCAAATTCACACACATCCAGATTATATCACAATTAACACTCAACTATTTAAAATAGAATTCTTTTCGATTATTAGAGATCAAATATATCTATAAAAGGGGAAATGTCGCTGATATATCTGTAAAAAGTGTGCAGGAATGCTCATCCAGAGCGCTCATCCACAATGTACATAATTCTTTCGTAAGCCACAGGTGTCTTTTGGGCACATCTTGCGTTCATCATGGGAGTATTTGCGTTAAGCATACAGATTTGCAAAGTTAACGTCGCATTAAGGTTACAATCACACTCTGGTTCGCATATAAATTCAGCTCCGGGCCAAATGGGATTCTCGTACTCTCATATATTCTGCAGCATTCGCGACTTTTCGCAAGGAGAGGCTACTACTACAACTACTATAACAGCAGCAGCAGCTCGAACGATGCGGCAGATAAATTTTCATGTTGTCACACCTGCGTCGTCGTTGCATGCACATAAATATATCTCTGAGTGTGTGTGCGCGAACCGAGCCGCCAAAAGGTGGCATTGCAACAATTTCAGCCGAAATAAGATATCAAGGGAGAGGCGTTCAGTTCGCGCCCAGCTTGCCCAAAGAGGTGTAAAAAATTGAAAGCGAAATATTATTAAAATGCCGCATTGTTGGACGTCGCGACGTTGCTCCTGCTGCCTGCTTCTTGGAAGTTGCATCTCTCTCGCTCTCTCTGTCTCTCCGGGTAACAGTGCGCATCTTTATTTATGGCGAATATTTGATTTGCGAATTTTCGTTGCCGGCACTCGTGTCTCGTGCTGGCGGTGGCTGGCATTGACAGTTTGACGGCGCGCCTCCGCTGGCCAGGCCGGGAGAGCCTCGCTGCATAAATATTTGCTTATTTATGCACCAAAGTCAACACTCTCTGTACACAATGCGCACAAACCGTCCGTATTCGAGTGCGAGCGGAATGCGGCTGAGCGTTTTTTCGGCTTCGCCCAAGCAACAGGTACGAAATAAACTCACATTGCGAATAAATAACTCAGCGAATGATTAAAGGCTCTCGATAAGTATGGCCCCAGCGACACAGATGTAATTTTAAGATAAGGGAACATATTGCACTAAGTACTGCCGATATTTGTGGACAACCGAAATTACGCATACGCCACGTTGCGTAATATTTTATTTCTTGCACATAACAATTTTAAAATATGAACATTTTAATGCGTAAAGTATTATTATTGAGTACTAAATAATGAATGACGAAAGATTAAAGCACTTTTATAAAATTAAGTAAGCCAACTTTAAATAACTACAGTTGACTGTTTAATACTCACACTCAATAGTTCTTACAATTAAGATATATTGAGTTTGATACATTCACTTTTAATCAGTTTGCAAGCTGAATATATAAGAAAGAAGATATAAAATACAAAATATATAAGATATAAAATATAAAAAATAATAATGTAAGATATAAAATGTAAAATACAAAATATAAAAATGTAAAATGCAAAATATAAAATATAAAAAATTATAATATAAAATTAAAAATACAAAAAAATACATATATAAAATATAAAAAATACAACAAAAAAAATATATATAAAATATAAAAAATAAAATACAAAATATAAAATATTAAAAATAATAAGATAAAATATAAACAAGTAAGAAAACTCTAGTCGAGACCGCTCGACTAGGGTATACCCTGAACCCTGCGAAGAACCGCAATTCCAAACAATCTCCGTTTCTTTAATATACATAAGTTTATATATATGTTCATTACAAACAACACATACACACACACATACACAGGCGCAAGCACTCACAAGCGCAAATCGTTGCGTCAGCAGTTCTTTGGCTGCTGTTTGCATGGCAATGCTATGGGAAATTAAATGTTTAATAACTTTTTTTCTAGAGTAACGATTTTGATCAAACTTGTTGGGCGTGATCACGTCATCCATATATATGTATGTGCCAAAGCACAAGTCTCTAGTATTTGATATACGGGAGTTACAAATTGGAGGCGAAGGGGGCGTGGCACCCAAAATTTAACAAAAACCGAAATTGCGTAAGACCCAAATAACACTAAATGCAAAATTTGAAGACTCTAGCTAGAAAGATGAAATAGATAGAATTTTTTAGCTTAATTTAGATTTTCGTTTTTAATCGATAACAATAAAACGATAACAGTTATCGAATTTCTGAAACAAACTCGATATGCGCGCCCTATACAGGGACCTACAAAAAAAATTTGAAGTCTCTAGCTATTGTAAGTTCTGAAATCGACGCGTTCATACATACGGACAGACGGACAGGGCTAAATCGACTCGGCTTGTCTCCCTGATCAAGAATATATATACTTTATGGGGTCTGCCACGCCTCCTTCTGCCTGTTACATACATACGCCTTCCAACAAAAACATTATACCCTGATTACCCATTTTCAATGGGTTCAGGGTATAAAAAATAAAATACAAAATATTAAAATATACAAAAAATGCAAAATATAAAATGTAAAAAATAATAATATAAATTATAAAATATAAACAAATAAGAAAACTCTAGTCGAGACCGCTCGACTAGGGTATACCTTGAACCCTGCGAAGTACCGCTATTCCAAGCATTCTTCGTTTCTTATATATACACATGCATATGTACGTACAGTACAACCAACACACTCACACACACGCACAGACACACGCACACACAAATTAAATGTTTAATAACTTTTCTTCTAGAGCATCGATTTTGATCAAACTTGTTGGGCGTGATCATGTCATCCATATGTATGTATGTGACAAAGCACAAGTCTCTAGTATTTGGTATACGGGACTTACAAATTTGAGGCGAAGGGGGCGTGGCACCCAAAATTTAACAAAAACCGAAATTGCGTAAGGCCCAAATAACACTAAATGCAAAATTTGAAGACTAGCTATAAAGATGAATTATATAGAATTATATAACGGAGTTTCGATTTGGTTTTTAATCGATAACATTAAAATAAAGACATTTATCGATTTTTTTTAACAAACTCGACCTTTTCGTGATATACAGGAACCTACATAAAGTCTCTAGCTCTTATAGGTTCTGAGAACGACTCGTTCATACATACGGACAGGCGGACGGACAGACGGACATGGCTATATCAACTCGGCTTGTCATCCTGATCAAGAATATATATACTTTATGGGGTCTGCCACGCCTCCTTCTGCCTGTTACATACATACGCCTTCCAACAAAAACATTATACCCTGAATTCCCATTTTCAATGGGTTCAGGGTATAAAAATACAAAAAAAATATATATGTATATAAAATACAAAAATTAAAATACAAAATATAAAATATAAAAAAAATAATATAGAATGTAAAAATGTAAAAAGCAAAATACAAAATATAAAATACATAATATAAATTTAAGACTTTAGCAAACGAGTACAGACGATAACAGATATTATATTCATATTCTTCATGGCGCCTCTCTAGTTTGAGCCAAGATTGGAAATGTATACCAATATACCCTCTTAAGTTCACCAGGCGGTATAAGTATAAAACAAATTTCCTATCTTCCTTTTCTTTATTTACACAATTTATTATCATAATTTTTTAATCATTCTGCTCAAGTGGCCCCCACTCATTGTCAGGTTCGTAGTTATTGTGTTGTTGTTGTATGAATACCAACTCCTCATGCATTGTTCAATGAAAATTAAAAAGTGTTCACATCGCCTCGGCAGTTTATTATATGGCGCTGTGGTCTGCGGTCTGGCTCCGAGTTGAAGTTTGAGTTGGAGCTGGAGGCCCGTGTCCGGTTCTCTTAACTGCCCAATCATAATTCACTGCCCAGCCAGCCAGCCAGCTCATATGGAGCGTAAGGATAATCGCGCGCATCCTTTCGTCTCTCGGCCTCTCAGCAGCCCGCTACGAAAACCGCATGCCTCTGCGTCGGGGGGTAATAATTTAAAAAATTGCTCTATTATTTATTTGAGCATATGTCAATGAAATTTATTTATTTATTCACAGCAGCAACAATAAACAAAATGCCTGTGAAGTCAGCGTGCTGTTAATGAGCAGCATGATGGCTGGATGCATGCGCCAGGGGCGGAGCCAGAAAGGGCATGGTCATGGCATCGTCGTGGGGCAGACGCTGTTGACGTTAATTGACCGCAACCATTTTTTTGCTGCTGCTGCTGCAGCGTGCAGTAAATTTTAATGAAATTGCTGCCGTGCATTGGCAGTGGTTGTTGCTGTTGTTGTTGTTGTTATAGGGGCGTGGCCTGGACATTGCTACACTTGCAACTGCAACTGCAACTGCATCTGCGTCTGCAGCAGCAGCACCAGCTCAAAGTGCTGATGACACGCCTGTCAGCGACACTTTGCGCCGCTTGTTGCATAAAAACATTTTTTAAATAAAATAAAATAAATAATACCGAAACACAAAATGAAAACGAAATATAAAATCACGCAAATTGCCGAGGCTTAATTTGCGACGCCCTGACAAGGGATAAGCGGTCCTTGTTGCTGTTGCTGCCGTTGTTGTTGCTGTTGTTGGCGATCGTGTTTAATGTTTTGCTTGCTCGCTGGCCATTTTTGATGTCGCTGCATTTATAAATTAATTAAAAATAAATTACTTTATGTTGCATGTCGCATTTCATTGAGCTTAGCCAGCGACAACCATTGCCAAGCAATACATGTTTTTCAACACAGCCAAAATGTGTTGCATTTCGAGTGTGAAAAGTCGAGGCTAATTGGGTATGGCTAATACATCATATAGCAAGGATTTATTAAAACATTTCTTGTTGTTTTCATTCACAGTCAACAAATGCAGAAATGTGTAGCCGACTCAAAGCCCGAGGCTGAACTTTAAGTGCGCATGTACCGTCAAACGTGATGAGAGTCCACATATCAATCTCAGGCTTTGATGGGGCTCTCGATAGTTTCGCCCAATACTAAATTTCTTAGAAGATGTTGTGCTTTAGCAAATGATAAGTAATATCATTATCAAGCATACATCACACAGTTGGAACATCGAGAGCAAACTTCTGCAACACATAAATGTTGGGCATGGGGCCCCATTCATGTTCGTATAAGTTCGGGTTCCATGTTGCTCAGGATCGATCAACAAAAGTCTGAGAGCTCAAAATCAGTGTGCTTCTGGCGTTCAACTGACATGTTCGATGCTTATGTAAAGTCCGATTAAACAAAATTTATTTTGTACCAAATAACAAGCGCATGAAAATTGAAATTTGTTGACTGAGAAATCAAATTTCTTAATGGTTGAGCGAGGAGTAGACCAAACCCAGAATATTGTTTGTCAGTCTCTTTCTATTTTACGTAATATTTATTATTTATTAGAAGCGTATGAAAATTGATGCCGATCGCATATTTAGCATTTATATGCTTGTGCGAGGAACTCTAGCTGCCTCTTGAAATTGCAAAAGTCGAAATTTGTTTGAAAGTATATATATGCATGATCAGCTGAGCATTATACATATCTCTGTCTGTCCGCATGTGTGATTGAGTCAATTCTAGAAGCTTAACACATATGTTAAAGACTAAAATCTTTGCAAATAAGTCCAATGGCCAATTGCAATCATATATAAAGTTTGCATAAAATAATCGATGAATTTAACTTTTTAAATGACATCAGTTAAAACAAGTAAGAAAACTCCAGTCGGGCGTACCGACTAGCAGATACCCTAAACCCTGTGCTATCTGCGTTTTTTAAAATACTGCATAATTAGCATTTAGTATAAACGCACAGAAAATTCAATTCAATTCATTTTCAATTGTTTAGCCAATAGCGCCATCTATGGTTCGATTAAATAGTACCATCCATGTTTCGATTCAACTGAGCAGCTGATACTTCGCAAATCATAGCGCCATCAACTGGAAATATGTACACTAAAACTTGCGGTTCTTAGAAATTGCTAGATTCGAGCAGCTCAATGTGTGTGTGTGTTTGTGTGCACATGTATGGGAAAACAATTTGCTTTGCGCTGCTGGTCACGTGTTTGGCCGATTGGCCGAACGTTTTGTTTAATAACTTCTGCGCGTAATAATGAATTTGAATGAAATTTTCTGCTTATGATCAACATATTTCATTAAATTTTTTCCAATTTTTAAAACTGCAAACCCATTGACTTCTTGGCTTTGAGTGCAACTAACATCAATTTAAATATTTGGGGAAATTTGAAGCCGGTATCCAAAATTTAACAAAAAATTAGATCAAATAGATATAAAACAAACAATAAAGTTTGGGGACTCTACCTTTAAAGATGTGGGAGATATAATTAAAAAACTATCTTTCGATAAAGTTTTTAATCGATAACATTAAAACGGGAACAGTTATCGATTTTTTGTAACAAACTCGATCTTTTCGTGCTATTCACAGACCTACATAAATAATTTCAAGTCTCTAGCTGTTATAGGTTCTGAGAACGACGGGTTCATACATACGGACAGACAGACGGACGGACAGACGGACATGGCTATATCAACTCGGCTTGTCACCCTGATCAAGAATATATATACTTTATGGGGTCTGCCACGACTCCGTCTGCCTGTTACATACATTTCAATAAAAACATTATACCCCATTTTCAATGGGTTCAGGGTATAAATATTGTTGAGCTTTACTTTACCATATTTCTAATGCTTTTGGAGGCAGAGTCATAATTTTTTTTGTTTACTGTATGTTTTTGGGTATTTTTGCATAGATGTAAACATTATATGTGCTCGGAAACGCAGGTTGGGCTGTGTTCAGTGGATCCCCTTCCGTCATGAGTCCTTTTCTTTAATACTTACACATATCATATTTTCACATAAAAGCTAGAATTTTTGAATGTTTTCGTAAAATATTTTCCATAAAATATTTTTGGTATGAATGAGAAATATAAATTTGTCATATAAACAGATTAAATGAAAGATCGAAAAACAGATATTGAATAAACATAAAGAATTATGAAGAAAATGATTCAATCTATTAATATTTAATGTATAAGTGCACAAGCCATAATACTAATTATTACATACTAACTTGCGCATTAAAGCTCGTCTTCTTCGAAACAATTTGGGCTCCGCTTTTGCGTAAGGGCAAATCGAATAATCTATCATAAATAGGTCTTTAATTGTCAAAGACTTGGCAAACTAACCCAATTGCAATCAAGGAGAGAAACCTTGATTTAGGATACAAGAGGAAATTGGTTCATGTCTCGAATTGAAAAGAATTTAATTAAGCACGCAGGCTGAAGTGAATGGTTTTCTGCAATTTGCCTAAAACTAACAAACTAAGTTAGTTAGCCAGACACACAGAGAGGGGCGAGGGAGAGGGAGGGAGCGAGATTCGGGAGTTGCCGCTGGCTAATTCTGAATTTAATTTGAATGACTTGCTAGTCTGGGCTGGGCAGGGCGGTCTCAGCTAGGCTGAGCTGCTGTTGACCTGACCCCAAAGATTGCACAGCAAACAGAACTTATTAAACCGAAAAGGAGGACGGATGGGCGTGCCGGCTTGGTTAAGTGGCGACATAACAAAGGCTCTTGAAGTTCGGACTTGAGCCTAAACTGGAAAAGGAAATTACAGACACTCTGGACGTTCGGTTCGCAACAAAACCGCAAATTAGTTGGCTGCCTCAACGGGCCACAGATGGCACAGCAGCAGCAACAACAATAGCAACAATGAGAAGAGGCACAACAAACAACATGCGAGCTGCCAGTTACCAGTTGCCCCCAATGTCAAGCGCATCCACATCCACATCCACGACCCAAAACCAAAGCGAGAGACAAAATAAATAAGAAAATATTGTTCGAGCTGCCATCGCCGGAGGCGTCTTTCCAGGAAACCCAACAAGGGCCAAGAACAACAGCAAGAGCAACAGCAGTCGCTTCGGCGGCACATCGTCAGCTTCTTCACCCTCATGACTGGGCTTCCTCGACTCTTATCAGCTCCCGCTGCTCGTGTCCCACTTCAACGAAAAAAAAAAAAAAAAAACAAAAATTGACGCGCGCGTCGCTCCAAATCGCCGTCAACGTTGTCATCGTCGTCCCGTCGTATCGACTCCATCTGCAACTGCATCTCCATCTGCATCGGCATCGGCAACAGCATCTCTTCCTCATGCGTACTTGTATGTGCACTTAGATGCCAGCGCCAGATAAGCTCGCGCTCGCTCGGCTCGCCCGGCCAAGTGGCTGTGGCTGTGGCTGTTCGCCTTTGTTCATAAATTATAATTTTATGATCAGGAACATATTCGTGGAATATGTTGGCGTATGGTCTCCGCTCCCTCAGCTCCGATCCATTGTCGCCTTCGTCTGCGCGTTAAATATTAAAGTGTCTGCGCGAGAGACTGCGAAATTGGCTTCGCCTTGCCGTCTTGGGGCAGTGTCATCGTTTGTGTTTACACTAATTGAAGAACTCGAACGTGGACACTCGCTCCGACTTCGTCACAGCCATGGACACTTTAACAGCTCGCATGGAGTTCGCTCGCTCTCTCTCGCCCAATCTCAATGTCAGGCGGCTACTGGGGCCCATGGCCCATGGCCCGAGGCGCAGACGCAGACGCAGTTCCCGTCGTGGCTGGTTAATCGTAAAACTTCTCTAGCCTAGGCTGGAAATTAGTTTGTTTAACTTTCCGCCGACTGAACAGCAATAGCGAATGATGAGTCTCGCGCCTTTATTGAAACTCGTAAATCAATTAGCTCGCACCGACAGCTGAACTTCAAATATTGCATTATTTATGCCTTTTAATTAGCATACTCGGAGACTTCACACCCAGTTTTAGCGCACGCAATTAAATTCGAAGATTTTTCAAATGGAGATTCCAAACTCAAAGTGTGCCGCGCCGCACTCAACTCAAAGAGGGCAACTCGGATCGAGTGGCACACAAATTCGGCCTGTTTTTATGGCCTGAATTCCTATTTTCCATGGGCGCAGCGTATAATGGTTTAGTTAGGCAGGCAGAAGGAAGCATGCCCGTTCATATGGAGTATATATAATCTTAATTAGAGTGAACAGTCGGGACGGTGTGGCACGTCTATCTGTCTAACTGCCTTTGAGTCTGGGTAGCTTCAAGAGCTGCAGATTTGAAAGCTATCAGGAAGGTCATGAAATTTTATTCGCGCAGATCAAGTTTTTTTATACCCTGAACCCATTGAAAATGGGAAAAAAGGGTATAACGGTTTTGTGAAAATGTATGTAACAGGCAGAAGGAGGCGTGGCAGACCCCATAAAGTATATATATTCTTGATCAGGGAGAGAAGCCGATTTAGCCCTGTCCGTCTGTCCGTATGTATTAACGCGTCGATCTCAGAAGATATAAGAGCTAGAGACTTCAAAATTTTTTGGAAGTTCGTGTATAACACGATTCGATCGAGTTTGTTTCAAATGTTCGATAACTATCATCATTTTAATGTTATCGATTAAAAACCGATATCTTCATTTAAATATAAAATTCTATTTAATTCATCTTTATAGTTAGAGTCTTCAAATTTACCATTTAGTGTTATTTGAGCCTTCTGCAATTTCGGTTTTTGTTAAATTTTGGATGCCACGCACTCAAATTGCCCCTTCGCCTCAAATTGCTAAACCACGTATTTCAAGTACTTGTGCTTTGGCACATACATACATATGGATGACATGATCACGCCCAACAAGTATGATCAGAATCGTTGCTCTAGAAAAAAGTTAGTAAACATTTAATTCCCCATATTATTGCCATGCAAAGCAGCCAAAGAACAGCTGACGCACCGGCTGGCGTTTGTGTGCGCTTTCGCCTGTGGTATGTGTGTGTGTATGTTTGGCTTGTAATGATAATTGAGAATGCACGGAATAGCCTGTTTATAAGTACACATAATAAAACATTAAAAGAACAAAGCGTACTGACAAAAATTGTTCTGTTCTGAATTGAATTTGAACTTCTTTTATTTTCCCAAAAATTATTGTCGAATCCAAGATTTGATTTTATAAAACTTAACTTAAGGAACTAAATAAAATTGAAATTAAATTGAGAACTGAATATAATTTTTAGTCATCTTTTAATAGTTTCTTTCATATCAAGCAGCCTGCTGTCAGCTAGCCTTCGCTGCACTCAGCATTCAAGCGAATTCATTTAAAGTGCAAATTATTTATTGTGGCTTTATTAAGTTGTGACAATTTGTTTTATGTTCAACCTTTCGCATTTCATGATATTCATTATGGAGCAACAACAACAACACTAACAACAATAACAACAGCAGCAGCAGCAGCAACTGCAGCAATATAAACACATTTTGCCAGCGTTTATGCAGCTTAATTTGAATTTGCAGCGCTTAATGAACTTTTGCATGCAATAAAGTGAAATTTAATATAACTGCGTGGCTTTATAACCGGCCCCTGGTGAGGCCTCTTCGTGGCCGGGATCCTAATTAGTTCCTTCCGCATAATTGTGCATGGAGCGAGCAATTTTCATATTCAGCTGCAGCGGCTAAATTAATTTATTGTTGTGACCCGCAACGTCGAGCTGCGCCCTTTGCTGGTGCCCCTAACCAAATCAGTGATGTCGTGTGACATGCTAAAAGTTCCTCTTTGTGCTTCCCCGAATCAATTGCAATCCATTAGTTACTCAATTAAAATTATTTGGCAAACTCTTCAAACCTTTTGCAAACTTTTAACGCTCTCTGCACTGTCATAAATCTCCATTTGCAGGCGACGACCAAAATATTTTTGAGGACACAGCGTCCTTCGTCATCATCATCATCAAGTTGCAGTCGGTTGCTGGTTTAATTCCCTGGAAATCCAAGTTGAAAGTTGAAGGCAAATTAGCAACAGCGTCAAAATTGCGCCAGCGTGAAAATTAGAATTAAAAGCTGCAAAAGTTGCCAAGCAGCTAAACAACAAGAAGAAGCACAAAGTTTTCGCCTCAGCAACAGAATTAGCCAAAAATGGAATTACTGCTACTTATAGTCTCTGTGTGAATGGGAGCGTGTGTGTGGGTGGGCAGGGCATATTGTGTGTGTGTACGGAAGCATGCTGAGAAAGTGCATTGCTCTAAATAGCATGCGCAAATATTTAAAAGATAATTTTAAGGAAGCTCAAGATTTTAATCTGCATAAAGAAGTTTACAAATATTTAAAGCTGCTGAAAATATAAATTTATATACAAGAGTTTGGTCAGTAATTAAAAATTGAATGCCTCACTGATTCTCTGACGGATTGCCTGACTAATTGGTTGACTAACTGACGGATTTATTGACTGAGTGACAAAAAGCAGCTTGACAGCTTTAACGGCCACAGCTTGGGTGCTGAATTATATGTGCAAGGCTCAAGTATGACCTCATTCAGATCGAATAAGCAAAATATTTAAAGCCTGCAAAGCAAGTGGATCGGGGTCAACAGAGTATTTAAAATTTCATTTGTCCTATATGGTGTTCCGTTTATGCTAGGACTTAAAAGATTTCATGAAATTTTCAGATTCAATATCCGACTCAATATTCAGACTCTATATTCTGCCGGTTTCTGAAACTCTGAATCTGAAAGTAGAATAACAAACTGAAAACACACACTAAAAAAATCGAAAGAGGATGAAGAGTCTACATCCCTTCATCCTCTTTCTGCACTTTCAGAATAATACCCAACTTTCGTTTTTTCGAACACACGGCATGTGTTAATCTACTTATTTACTAACTGAAATGATCTTTATCTGAATATTAGACTGACCAATATCAAATATATCTAATTATTTAGACCCACACTTTTAGAGATAGAACATTGTTAAGATACCGTTGACCTCCTCTATCGATGACCCTTGCCAGTAATTCTCACATTTTTACAGCCTCAGTCGCAAAAACTGACTCTAGGCTCCTTTTAAGAACTGGCTAAGAATAGTAAGTCATATTTGGTGTTTAAATGTCAGACTTAATAGAATTTGCTTACAGATGCGCCTACAGAATGTCTAATACTTTCGGAAAAGTATATTCAGATTTTTGCAGTTAAGGTAGAGCGAATTCAGCTGCCCGTTTGCACATCAACACCAGGCTTGCGTTGTATTCACTTTACAAAGTAATTACAAATACGAATGAGTTAGCTATGTACCCGCATTTCACACCTGAGGTGCACTTCAAACTGGAACCACAATGCAATTTCGAAGGACTCTCGAGCAGCTCTTCAGCGAACTATAAAGCTCGGCCATCGTGCAATTTCTTGTGGTCGACCGTGAAGCGAACTTAAGGAATCCCACTTGAACTTCAATTGCGAGTGGGAAACTGTGAAGTAAATCAGAGCCACAGCCATGAAGGGAGCGAGCGCATGTGTATGTGTGTGTGTGTTTGCTGTTTTGGATATTTCAGTTTTTTTGTTTTTTTTTTTTTTTTTGAGTGTATTTCTTATATTTTATTACAACGCTTTGTGAGAGAGCCAGGCAAAAATCTGTTGGAAGTGAAATTAATTAAAAACGCCCACATTTCAGCGATAAATCAGCGACGGATGCGGAGAGTGCAAGGGCGGGGGCGTGGACGGGAGCGGAAGCAGCGGGTGGATGAGGGGCAGCGGCCAGTGACGACGAAGACCGAGGGCAAGATTAAACGACAGCAGCAGGCAATGCCACACATACAAGCTACACACACACACACACACACACTCGCTGAGAATTTTGTTGAACTCGTGCGGTGCCATAAGTCGCCCCTCGTGTGCCACGCCCCGACCCGTGAGGGGCCGTGTTTGCTTAAGAGCCACTAATAATCCATTGTTGGCTTTTGTCCTTGCCGCCTGTTGTTGCAGCTGCTGTCGCTGTCGAACCGCAGCAATCGAACGCAGTGCAGCCAAAAGAAATTGCATGTTTAACAAGCAGCTTTAACAGCAAACACAACAACAACAGCATACGAGCCACATTGTGAAGAACTTTTGGAAAACAAAAGTTTGTTGCTTTTACATACACAGAATCCAGTGGAGTTGGCTAAAAGGGGTATATGAGTATTATAGGAACGCATGTGACAGATTAAGAAATCCTAGACACTGAGAACGTTTATAATCGTGTTGAGCTGTATTGGTATATTCATATCTGTTGATTTGTCCGCCTCTTCGTCTGTATAACTCGAAGACTATGAGATACACATGGATCATATTTGTCGTTTAAGTTCTTCTAAGCACAAACAACAAGTGTCTTATTTATGAAAAAGTTTGCCAAGCTAATTCAACAATGTAAGTTGAGAACATTATAATTAATGGCTTTTTTTTAATTTGTTTGAGTCTTGAAAAGGATATTGTTACTTTATGTTAAGTTTATATAGCAGACAACTTGCCAGCAACAGCTTTGGGTATATACCAAGGCAAAAGTTTCTAAGTATCTCCTAATTGTGTGAGTCTAGCAATGAATTTCTAGGATACCCAAGTAATAACTTTATATATATATAAGTTATCAGCAAAAGCTTGGGATATCTCCAAAGTTTTTTTTTCACATTTTTTGATTCAATTTATTCCCAATGTTAAACTTACATAAAAAAACTTAGGGTATCTTCAAGTCGACTACCACCATCCATGTGGCCAGCGTTGGTTTCTTTTATGTGTGTTCCACACGGTTTTCGAATGGCGTTGTGCCGTGCTCTTTCAGAGTCCCTTTGCTTGGAGCTTTTCGAGTGCATAAAATTTCAGATTTATTTATTTTTCAGTTGTGTTGTTGGGGGCTCTGCCGCTGTTGCTCTTCTTGCATATAAAATGTGTTTTAAATTAAAAAATTTACTTGCAAAAAAAAGTTCAATTTTTGGCGTTTATTTTTTTTCTTGCTTGAAACAAAATTTATGCAGATACTCTTAATGCTGACAGCGTCAGAGTCGTCGGACAGCTGTAGCTGTGGAGTTTGTCCAGATCCTGGGCGGCAGCTTTCGCTTTGGCGCCAAGTGGCAATTTAGCCAGTTGGCCTGCCAGTTCTTCAATACTATCATAAATATTGTGCCGGCTTGTCTCTGAAATCGTCGACATTTTTATGAGCGATGTCCAGCGTGGACCGAGCCGAGCATTTTAAATGCCAAAAAGCAGCTTAAAAGCCGCTTCAACACTCATTGCGAATGCGAATGCAAATGAAATTACAATTGTCTCAGAGCTAAAGCGCATCATTTTAAATGCTTAAAAAGGGCATAAATATAAATATTGAACAGTATACAATAAAAGTTTGATTGTCCATATAGAGAGTGACCAAACACGAGCCATTGGAAAAGAAATTGCAATCAATGAGGACTTAACTTTTAGCATCGAGTATGTTTCGCATAATTGATAACTGTCATACTTCAGTTATTAAATTGTATATCTCTGTAGCTATATTCACCAAATTTTAGTTTCGGGCATAGCTAAAAAATTTTTATTTATTTTATCTGTAAATTCAACTGCAAATGTAGCCAAAATATAAATATGTTTGCATTGTTTGCAGTATGTCAGACATTTAATAGAACGTCGTAAATTATTGATTCGGGTGACGAATCCGGCACCTATGCATATCGCTTGGTGAAACCAATGACTGAATATTTTACTACAGTCAGCAATAAAATCACTGAAATAGATAATATAATTGGAATTATTGAAATCTACCTGAAAGGAGAAAAACTCAAACAATTGAAAACATTAAGTGACAAATTTAAGATGTGAACCTATGCTGTCTAGATGAATGTCCCTCAATAAAAAGATTTTGTTCAATGGGTTTACCCCTAATACACATACATAAGTATATCATGTATGTAAATGTCTATGACTATGCGTGAATACATGATTTTTACTCAATCTATGCAGAGAATACGCAATTATGTTAGTATCAAAAGTTATTTCAAAACTGTAAAATAGATACCCTAAAGATGTTTGCTGAGGTAATAGAAATAGACCTCTATTGGTATCTATAATCACATCATCTATATTTTCCAAAATTGTAGAGCCCAAATTTAAAAGTTAAAAGTTTCATTTCTGTGGCCCACTCTTAAGATCAACCAAAAATTAAATATAAGGGGGTGGCACGTCGGAAAGATCTCAATTCATGTATGTATATAGCAGGTAAATTATATCCTAAATATGAACATATATTAATAAATTATTTGATCTACCTATTAGAGCTTAGAAAAGGAACTATCGAATGTATATAACAGATTATCGACCTCAAGCAAGTAATATTCAGGTCTCACTACCAACTGTAACTGTTTCTCACTAATTTCAATTGACATTCCTTCATGTGAAACCTTTCAGTTTCAATAAGAATTCATTTCTACTCAACGTAGAGAATGTGCTCCAAGTATTTATTTTCATTTAGCATCAGATCCCTAATAGAATTCCAATAACTTTCCCAGTATTCCATCCACTATTTTACATACAGACATGTATTTCGTTCTCATACTTAGCACCTTCTGAGTTCTATGGAAGGCAGCCGCATTACTTGCATTTCCTCGTGCCGCCATATGAAGCCGTCAAGTTCCAATGATTTATTTAAACGCATATCTCTCGGCAACGTTAACACCCACACAGACACAGATACAAGCAAACGGTGCTTGACTGTGATTATGTAATGAAAACGAAACGAGCTTTTGATATACGATCGATATGCATTTTAAATGTTGTGTTAAATGGCGTATTTAGCTCGGGCAGAGCTAAAAATTATGGGACAACTCCATTTGAAACGGCGCAGGAGGTCGGCGGCGACGATAAATATCCAAGTGTAAATGGATACGAGCCGGCAAGAGGCGCAGCGCCAAGGCACCAAAGCAATGAACTAATAAAGGACAGCCATGACAACAACAACGCAGACGCTTTATTAGCTGTTGTTGTTGCCGTTGTTGTTGTTGGCCATGGCATAATGTCCGTAAACGCGCGCTGCAAATGCGTTGCCATAAATTTCAAGCTTTAGACTCGCAGCGAGCACCAACAATGTCTATGAAGACGTCGGCGGCGCCCGCTAATGAAGATCAACGATTGGCGGACGACGAAGACATCGCTGAGATTCCAGACAGAGAGAAGTGCAAGGCGCGTTTCACCTTTTCCGGTCGCGGCCGGTGGGTGGGCCGCATTTCTATGCGCTGCGCGCAAATAATTCATAAATTTCATTCAATTTTATTAAACGCAAGATATACGACCCGCTACTGTCGTCAGTCACTGGGCCTAAACGAACGGAACGTTCCGGAAATCCGCTCATTACGCAAGGCTTGTAATTAATCTGCAAAAGGCAAAAAACAGAAAAAATGTGGAAAAAAAGCTTAAAGAAAAATGAAAACTTTTGAACCCGACTTTGTGTCGGGGTCGCGCACCTGTTACGCATTGGATTTGGGATGCGCATCCGCTTGCAAAAGGGTTTCTCGATTTGTGTGTAAATATTTGCAAATGAGTTTGAAATTAAGCCGGTTGTTTTATTTATGGCGTGGGCATGGGCTGCAACAGCCAGCCCAGCCCAGCTTATGCCTAAGACGTGGACTTAGGCTACGGGGTCGCACATTGGAGCAAGATAACGTAAGGAATAACACGGATATCAGAATTTTTATTATATCAATAAGGCTGATAAGTATTGTAAGCTATAGCTATCACATCGTGTCTTTATGGCTTACCTTAATCAAACTTATGTATCATTTATGGGGCATTTCTTAGGACTGAGAACGACCCATACTTCATGCCCGATTCCACTATTGTTCAATGCATATTGCTCATGGTTTATTTGCAATGAAATGATCATTTTTATTAGTAAATCAATTTTAGAAATGTACTTAAAATCGAAAATATATTTCCAAAATAATAAAAATAATTTGTATAATATATTAAAGTAATAAAATTTTTTTGAAAATATTATTATCGTTTTTCTAAATTTTGTCAATAAAAAATTCCTTTACCATTCGCTTCATTTTGTTTTTATAACCTAGATTATACTAAATAAAAATTATTAAATAATTTTTAAATAAATAATCACAATAGTTAGGTGCATTTTATCTGCTTCGCCTCACATCATTGGAACCACTGTAGAGCTCTATTTATGTAGAACGATAAGATAGACAAGGCAACTGCATGCCACAGATTGAATGGTCAGGCCGGGGCAAAAAAGAAATATATACATAAATTATTATAATTCTGTTAGTTTTTTATGGCCGGCGTGTTTCGCTCGTGTCAGCTCAGAGAGCGAATCTTGGCTGCCATTGCTCATAGTCCCCGAGCTGGTGGCCAGCTCCAGCAGCAACAGCAATAGGAGCAGCACCAGCTGCGTCTTTAGCTGGGCCAGTGTTCGCCTACTCCTTCATTTGCTTCACTCTAAGCTGGGCGGGCGACACTTGACTGACGCCTCGCTGGCGCCATCTAGCGGCTGTCGGCTGCGCGTGCATAACTTGCGTTTCATTATAATGAGATTATCCTTTTTGCTTGTAACTGTAACTGTATGTTATTGTGTACGGATTTACGTGTGCGTGTGTGTGTGTGTGTGTCTGGCACATTTTCATTCTCAGCCAGGCTCTGAACTGCAACAGCTGTTTGTGTTTTCTTATTTAAATTATTTCTCCCTTTTGACGTGTTGTTATTTTTTTCATTCCGTTCCCGTCTTATGCTGTTTTGCCATTAGCTGCTGGGATTTAGGTTTGTCTTTATTTAACTTGAACAAATAGCTTAAAATAAAGACGACAACAAAAACAAAGTCAGCGAAAACTTTTTACTCTTCGATAATGCAAACATTTTGAGCCTGATGGATTTAGCTGGGTTATATCTAACTAAGATCGAGATAGAGTCAAGTGATTAAATTGTATGCTTAATGCGGGCTTTTGTTTTAGGCACATCACTTAATGGCAGAAAAAAGTTTTACATTAATTTTTTTAAATTCTCGATTAATAAGTCAAAAGATTCTGTTGACTTTGTCGAACTTTCGCCCTTATGAACTCAGATGGAAGGACTTAAAACCTAATACCTGCTGGGAAGCTTGCCTTGTAGAGTGCTAAGGTTTTTATAGAGAAATAATATTGTAACAAAAAATATCTGAGTTACTCTTAACATTCGTTTCAAATCGTTTTCTTTATCATTAAATTTTTCAGTCAGAGCTCAGCTGTGCTCAAGAACAGAATTTCATGAACACAGCTGTATATCTAAAGCTACTGGGTTGTAGTTAATCATAACTACTGTATATTCTATACATAATTTATCGAACAATTTTTTCTTAATTCGAACTTAAGGCTTCAGTATTTTAGATTGTTCTGATTAATGTATTTCTATGGCATTGACGTTGTCTGCGACAAAGCCGGAGATTCGCGTAATATTGCTGCTGGTTATTTGCAAAGCTCAAGGATAGCCTTATTCTGCCTTTTACTGCAGAGTAGCTTGAGCTTTCTCATTGCTTATGTTATAAGTTATTCATCTCCTCTTACTTGCTTAATAATTGAAAGCTTACATATTGTTATATACCATATTTATTGCATATATCTGCAAATGATAGAAATAATAATAAATTTGCATAAACAAACAGTTTCAACAATAAATAATATAATAAGACTAATGAGAATAATGGAATGAGTTTGGAAGCCTGCATTACAAAGCTTTGCTGACCGACCTCTCCTCTCCAGATAGACTTGGCTATCGGAGCATGAGAAATTGGAAAGTGACGATTGTCTCTTTGAAGTTTCACTTCAAATTCGTTTGAAATCGACTGCAACGTTCTAGCTTGTATTTATTACCATCTCCTCTCTTGTTTGCCATTGTCTCGCCCTTTCTGTGTAACACGTCAGAGAGTCTTGTGATCTACAGCAGCGTTCATAATGTGAAAAATGTGTACAAATTATGCAAAAATGTGTAAAACATGAAGATAAATATGTAATGACACATGTTGATTTCTGTCTCGCTGGCTTGTTTGGTAAACTGTTTAGGGCTAACGAATTGGGAATTGATTGGCTCGGGGCAAGGCCGAGCCCGGGCTTGGCGGCCAATTAGAGCCGATCGACAAGAGCCACAAATGGTAACAGCTAACACACTCGAGTCGTGTAATGTGGCTCATTACATCATTTTATACAAATAGTGCGGCTAGAGCCACAGATCTTGTATCTTGACAGCTTAAGGTGTGTGCGCGACTCAAGGCTGTAAATATGTTGGATGCCCGCAGCCAAGAGAGGAAAACTAACTGCGGATCGCTTGTATCTGTGAAGTTTGTAAATACGCAAAATTTAATCAGAAATTCAAAGAAAATGAAAGCGGAAGTCGTCAAGCATTCTAGCGCCGATTTGGCTGTGGATCGAAGTTCAGGACATCGAAGGTGAGAATCTTGTAGAACGACACCGACCAGCCAGGATCGTTAAGCCGCGACAGCACGTGTCCTATCATCCTATTTTGCGACATTGGCGATCCTGGCTGCTGCGCAAGTTGGTTACCGTCGTCGTCGTAGGAGGATTCACTGGTCGGACTCTTGGACGCTTCCTCCTTGCGTCTCCACTCAGCTGTGTAATCACGACGAAACCGTATAAAAATCTCTGCAAACACAATGCGATGTGGCACCGAGACGACATCTGACGGCGTCTTCAATTCGTTGTCCATGCGACGCAGAATATCATTGATCTCCACCAGTTCGGTGGGCGAGTCGAAATCCTTCGTATTCCGCAAGCCCACAAACAACATATCGATGAAAGCATACTTTCGTCCATAGTTCTGGCGAGTGGCCACCTTCATGGGTATGGCTCGGCGCAGATGTTCGTTCTCGAAGCGCACCAGTTGCAGTCGCGAATCGTTGCGTGATAGGAGCATGTCCCGAGTGATCTGCTGGAAGCCCACGGGTGTTGTAAATTCACTAATCTTCTCGGCGCTTTGCTGCCGTATGATGTCCGTCATCACAATGGCCGCCTGCTTGGAGCCCTCAACGAATTCACTCTCATTGAAGCCATAGTCCCAAAGCCATTTGAGCTTCCACATATTGAATTTGGTAATCAGATATTTCCATGGATTGTGCAGATATACCAGCTTCGGTATAATCTTACGTCGCTGTTCGTTGACGGCATTCTGGCGTTTCCACTTGCTACTGTGCACCTGGCGGCTGTTTAGAGCTGACGGCTGTGTAGCCCGCAAATTCAAGGGATGGGGCCGACATGAGAGGCAGCCGAGGCAACCACTCAAGCTGATTTTTCGTTGTACACCATTGTTAAGAAGAAAATTAATTAGCATCTCGACTTCAGGTGCTTTGCATTTTTTCCGCAATCTGTTGAACCAAAATTCGTTTTATGTATTTTAAATCAATTTATTTTTAATAAGCCTGTAAACTAACGAATTTTGACAAACAATTCCAACTTTTTTATTTTATGGAGAGAGAGAGATAGTGTGAGAGAGTTGAGATTCCCCCTGCTGGCGAGTGAATGTCTTGCGTTAAGATCGTAAACATTATTTGGGCGATACATAAATTATATTCGACTTGGGTCGACTGCGTGAGTGTCTGACCATCTGAGCGCTGCGTGGGCCAACGAGTGCTACGGGCTGACTCTGTTCCGCACTCCGATCGCACACGCAAACGACATTAAAATGAGCGTAGAAATGATAAGAAGAAGGAACGAAAAGCTTCAAATGCAATTGTTGCGCTTTCGAGATGTGTATTTAAATGGCGCGGCAAATTTAATTATGTGTAAGAAATTTAATGGAAAATTAAAAAGAAGCTGGTCAAAGCTTGCCAGCCAGCGACACACACAAAGAGAAATGTTCATAGAGGTTGGGCTGTGTGAGTTATAGTAGATATATAATAAAGGTTTTGCTAATTTTTTGTTAAATTTCGATAAAGCCATCTGTCCCTCAATAAGTCTCGAATGTATAATTTAAGAAAGTAAGAAATTGGCTTAAAATTAAAAAAAAACTTTCAAAGCTTTTCAATACCTTGTTAAGACTTCATAGAAGATTCTTGAATTTGTTTTGCATTAACCTTTTAGTGCTGCCCAGAGTAAGCGAATAAGCTTTTAAAGGATATGATTCCATATTCAGACTTCATTTTAAAAACTGGAATCTGTTGATCATTAACTTTAGTCCAAGTCCACAGAGTCAGCTGAAAAGCTTCACTTGGTTTACTTTCACAATGAACTATATGGTTCATCATTTAGTCCGATCAAACTGTTCATAAGAAGACTTAAATATTTAAAGACATCATCTTTGGTGTTCTTATTTTACTCTACTAACATTTCATTGCTGGCCTAATGCTTTGTATTACGGAAATGTGTATTACATATATTTTTACCTATTTATTTTTTCCGAACAACAAGTTGAGCCAACAACATTAGTTTATCAGTTCCCAGCTTCGCTGACTGGTTGACACAAAATGCGTGGTCGTCATCAACGACGTCGCATGACGGGGCAAGAAAGAGAAAAAGTTTGAGATAAGCATCTTTTATGAACCTCCGTGTGGCAGCCAAACACAATGGCAACAACTAACAGATACTTATTTGAGCGTTATACACAGTTGCGAGAGATTCAAATTGAAATTCGAATGAAAATAAGTAATTCATTTCGCTGCGGTTGGCAGGCCAGCATCATGCATCGGGCATCGTTTATCTTGTTGCTCATTAAATCATTCAACTGTCAATCAATTTCCCCTCAGTCGACTCTTTCGTCTCGCATTCGTTGTGCCACTCATGAGCTGCATCTATGATTTGGCTAGAGTCGAGTCGCGTTGAGTGTGGACTGGAGTGGATTGAAGTTGCGTCGGGTCCGGCCTCTGGCAACAGACAGTCGTCAATTGTCTTCGGTACACAGCCAAAGGAAATATCTGTCTCTTTTTCAAATCGTCGTCTAGCGGTCGCTGTCCAACATAATTACTCGCATCTACTGTTAAAAACTGCACGCATTTCGTTCTATTCAGCAGAGGCAACAATGGATATAGCAGTAAATTGATTCCTATTCAGCTTTCTGTAGTTTCTTGTAGCAGGCATGTCCGACATGATCTCATGTATAATTTATTATAAATGAGTAGACCTCACTCAAACTTTCTTCCTCGGAATCTAAGCAAGTGCGAATTCCGATAAATATTCCTTTGTAATTACGGCTGTGCGATAAAGAGCAGACAATGCGAGCGACTCGGGGTATTTATGAATATGTATTTGGATCTCTTGTACTCTGATTCTGCACAACTCCACGAGGCATGGACTGATTGTCGCACTTCGATCGAGTTTTAAGTTTCAAGTATGGAAGTTGACATGTATGCCGGCATCCAATGGATTTCCCTCCCAAGTTGTGCTTTGCATAAGTATCTGCGGATTTCCATATCTAAAGCTGGGCATGAGCACGAGAATCTCGTATCGCGCACATTGTATCTCGTGACATGGGCATGCCAAAATGCTCTCGTACCTGTCAGGCGATTCAGGTTAAATCAATCAAACGAGAGTTGGAAAAACGAAACCTGTCAACACGGTTCATTGTTTGCATGCGCCGCATTTAATGAAAGAACCCGCCCCGAAACAAAACAAAAACCAAACAAAACAGTACGAATCGTAAGCGAACCCAACTAGATGAGGGTCTGCCATGGGGAGGCGGCACTATAGATAGATTTATGCGCGTATCTCACAGATACACATACTGGCACACATGCACATGCATGCGCCTTGCTGCATTTGCCATTCGTGCAGTTATTTGCATTTTTAGTTATTTCCATCTGGTGAACTATTGTCTGGTTCATACGGGTGGTCATTTAGCATATTTTGATATTGAGATTTATTGACAAGATAGAAACGTGTGCGACGTGCCTCTGTTGTGGTTGTTGCTGTTGCCGTGGCCGCCGCCGTCGCTGTTGCAGCTTTGTCGGTTAGGGCCGGAAACGTTATGGAAACGCATATTATGTCAAATGTTATTTAGAGTTAAATTAATTGAGTTTTGATGCCGATTTCAGATCGAATTACAAGCGAGACCTGCCAATGGCTGGAAGAAAGAGGCGCCCACTTAAACAAGTTGACCGCAGAAATCATGAGGCACACTGCGTGCCACAGTGGAACAATGCCACAAATGGAAATCTATCCGAGTAGCTGAGTTTCCATGGAAACCCTGCAAAGCGCGGAATGTGGTCGTGCCATTGAAATGCGATACGCAAGGCGAGGGACTTAATGAAAGAGTTGCTCAGCTCGTGGAGTCGAGGGGATCAATGGGGTTGCACTAAACGTCAGAGTTGCGGGGATCATTCCGAGGTGATCCACGGGGCAGACGCAAATTGAGGAATTGCTCACGGTTGGCCAACTACTAGGGTTTCAGTACTTGTCAGCAGTTGTCAGTCAGTGCTGTGGTGCGGCTCTTGGCTGGTGCTCAATTTGTCTGGCAAATTGATCGTCACTCGGCAAAAAATAAAAATAAAATAAAAATAGTATGAGTGATGCCAGCATTTGCGGAAGCCGGCAGGTTCAGCTAAGTCGCCTCAAATCCGGTCGATCAAATTGCAGACTTCGGTCTGAGTGCAACTTAGGTAATTGAATACTCTCACGCATGCAGAGATCCTGACGATTCGATTGTCATTCGGCGGCGTTGGCGTTGAGTCATTTAAAATTCTTGACCGCGCCTTGGCTGCCATACTGTCAGTGCGACACCTAGTGGGCAACACCTGCAACTGTCAGTGCCACACCACGTGATGTGCCTACTTTATGGCCACTTAAGTCCAGCCACTGACAGTTGGACGCTCGCTGTCCACAGAGCTTCCAAGAAAATCGCCTATGCGCGATATGAGCATAACCCAATCCGCGCCCCTGGCCACACAGCTACCATGCACTCATCCATTCGTAACTGGGCCCAAAGCCTAATTTATGGTTTCAATTTGAATGCACTCTCTCTTGCGGCATAGTTAACTCTTTGAAGTATTTGGATTAGTTTCACATAAAGTATTTGGGAAATCAGAATATCTGTATCTATATCTATATCTATATCTATATCTATATCTATATCTATATCTATATCTATATCTATATCTATATCTATATCTATATCTATATCTATATCTATATCTATATCTATATCTATATCTATATCTATATCTATATCTATATCTATATCTATATCTATATCTATATCTATATCTATATCTATATCTATATCTATATCTATATCTATATCTATATCTATATCTATATCTATATCTATATCTATATCTATATCTATATCTATATCTATATCTATATCTATATCTATATCTATATCTATATCTATATCTATATCTATATCTATATCTATATCTATATCTATATCTATATCTATATCTATATCTATATCTATATCTATATCTATATCTATATCTATATCTATATCTATATCTATATCTATATCTATATCTATATCTATATCTATATCTATATCTATATCTATATCTATATCTATATCTATATCTATATCTATATCTATATCTATATCTATATCTATATCTATATCTATATCTATATCTATATCTATATCTATATCTTCAGTTAGAGAATCCCTGATTCGTCGCATTTAATATCTTTATATTTTCTTGACCATTTTCCAATGCAGCTTGTGTGCTCGCGTCAGTTGTCAACGCGAAGTGCCACCCAAAGAAATTGTGGAGAGTAGCTGTCAGGTCGGTTGTTTACGCGGCCATAATGCAAATGTGATCGAGTTCGGCTCGGCCCGCCAACATCCATCAGCCGAGCTAGTTCTCCTCGGCTGGGTTAGCCTAATGCATCAACCGCTCGTATCTACTGCATTACCCACTAACCCAGATGCAATAACTTAGACATCAAAAGCCATGAGCCAAAGCTAAGTTCAGCCGAGTGCGAGATTCAGGTTAGGTTTTTTCATCTGTACCACGTGTGGACTTGCACACACACACACACTGCTCAGCTCTCGCTATCAACCTGATACCAAAGGGCAAAAAAAAAAGAAAAACAAGAAAATGAAAGCTGGAGGATGCAAACAAACCCAGTGACTGCCAGAGCTGACAGTAGCCAAAAAATATGTCATAAGAAGATATGGTCTGCGTCAATATTGACACAAGCGCTGAGTGTGACGTGGTGGAAGGGGGAGGCTGCTGTGCACCTGTGTGGCTTGGAGGTGGCAATGTTGTAGTCGTCATCATCTCTGTAATTTTCATTGTTTTGTGGTAAATGCCGCAGGCCAGGCAACGTGCCACACTCTTGTTTGTCAGCACCAATTACTGCACTGTGGTGTGCAGGAAAAATAAACCAAAGTCAAATTGAAAGGTTTCACTCTTGTTTGCTGTACATCAAAGTCAATATTCAGCTCTAATAATTATCTTAATAATTTATCTTCGTTTTAATCATTTTAGTTTTTAGTTAGCTGCAGTTTGAGCCAATGCTTATGCATGCACAACTGCTATGGAGCTATCCTCTTTTATGGCTCCTTTGACAGTTGGCACGCTGCACTAACGTATTCAATGCTTACCCCGGTTTCATTTCGAAACACTGGCTTAGAGGTTAACCGAGTTAAATTGTGCTATTTATATACCACGAAAATAACCCAAATTCTTTTATCGCTGGATAAATATTTATGTTCCCAACGGTACCGCAACTAACCCCAAAAATTCGATACGCTCATAAACAACGAGGGGAGAGGCGACTGCCAGCAGCAAACAGCCAGCAGCAAGAAGCGAAAAGCGAAAAGCTTTCGCCTCCCGCCGCCAACTTAAAACATTTGCCACTGTCCACTGTGCATTACTGAATTGTCTCTCGTGTGTGAGTGTGTGTGTGTGTGGGGGCGGAGAGTTGTGAAAGGGCATCTAAATTTTGGGGTTGGCTGAAAGATGTTCGGGCACATTGTCAGCAGGGTGGCGCAGATGTGGCCTAGAACCAAATTGTTATATGCTAACTGAGTCAGTGTTTATATTAAAGCGCCTCAGTCCAGTTGCTGAATTATGCAGAGTCTACTCGTGAAATGACTGCACACACGTGTATCAAAACTTTTCACATGGTCTGCAGGTGGAAGGGGAGAGGGTGGGCAGGCGTGTAGTTATATAGATATATTCATATATATATGTATATATAAATGTGCTTGTATATTTGTGACAATCTGTTGTAATTGCGCTAATTGCAATTTATTATTCAGAGTCTCACTTGTTTTGTGCTCATCATCATTATCGTCAACGTGATGATGATGATGATGAGCAGAGAGTGTTGGCACCGAAACCTGACAAAATATTGTGCAAAATATCCGCAGGATATGTGCTTGTTGATTTCGCTTGAGACTTTGACATTTTATATGCTGCACAGACAGCGGGGCGGGATTATAGGATGAGTGTATGTGTGAGTGTGTGCGTGTGTGAGTGTGTAACATGACTAAATACATAAACAAATATACAGCTACCCAGAAACGTTGCAGATACAGATACTGTCACAGGCACAGGCACAGATACAGATACAGATACTTATTAATAATAATGAAACCACGCATTTATTATGTCTGTTTGTTCGCGCTGCTTGTTTATTTATTTTGTATTGTATTTACACTCGCATATCTCTATAGATATATATGCAGACATATATATATATATATATTTGGGTAAATTCATAAAAATTCCCTGTTAGACTTTCTGGCATGGACCCACATACATATGTCGTATTAAATTACACACAGACAGAGAGAGAGAGAGAGAGAGAGAGGGAGAGAGACAAGCAGAGAGCGAGATTCGCATTGCAAGTGCCGTCTCGAATTGCTGTCGTTATTCAATCACTTAAATGAAGTGCGGCATTTCGCATTAAATATGAAAATTATAATGCAAAATTTCAATTTGATTAAGTGGTCTGTACATATCTTTTTTCTTCTTTTGTGCGCCAGTCGGTCTCTATCGGCCTGGTCTCCGATCTCGGCGGAGAGTTCAGCATTTGTAATTCAATTTCCATAAGAGCCGGCAACGATTGCGGCTCGTGTCATTATGATTGGCGTTTAGCGCGTTGCAGAATGGTATTTAATTTTGAATTAAGTAGCAATAGGAGTGCGAAAAAGCAGGCGATTGATGGACTGAAGAGAGGGAAGAATATTGAAATCGATTCAACTAATAATAACAGTAAATTAGCTGTGCTAATGGTGGCAGAGGTGGAGAATCTAGCCTGTGCGAAAAGGACTTTTAACTCCGTCAGAAACTTCATGCCAAAAAGTTCTCTGGCCAGGTGTAACAGGCTTCTTTGTCAACTCTTCGCAAATGCTTGACCCAATTAGCATTTGCTCGCAGAACTTAACCCCGCACATAAAAACACATAATATACACACACAGGCAGCTACAAGCATAAATTTGGAAGTCTTTTTGTACCAATCTCAGCAAAAACTGCAACAAAAAGACGCAGCGAGAGATAGAAGGTGTGCGAGCAAGAGAGGGAGAGAGAGAGAGAGAGAGGTAGATAAGGTGGCAGAGCTGCTTGAACAAGGGCTAAATAGTTGTTACACTAACTTAACCTCATTTAAATATTTTGCTGTTGCTGCGGTTGTTGTTATTGTTCTTACCGCTGCTCGGCATCATCTTGTTATTTTTGGGCTGCCCTGCTCATCCCCTTTCAGGTGCATCAGCACACATTTTGCTGCTTCTTAATGCCAGCACACTCGCATAAAGTAGCACACGACGCGGAGGGCAAGCAGCAGCAGCGCGCGGCTGTGCTGCATTTTGTATTCAAGTACAACGAAAATTGTTGTAAATTAGTAAAAATGTAAACACACACACACATACACACACACTCACACAGTGGCTATAAAACGGTGTGCGATGAGCAGCGAGGTCTGGCAAGCTGGACTTGGGAAGGTTAAGGTGCCCGCTGCTTGTTTGGGGGCCACATGGAGGGGCCCGGGCCGTGGTGCCCCTTAAGTGCCCGGAGTGAAGTAGCTGCTGAAGCGCAGCGTCTTCAGGGCTACCAACCTACGCAATTAAGTGACGACGATAGCAAAATAAGAACCTGCCGTCAAGTGAAAGGCCTCATTCTATATACATAAATACCGAGTCGCCTTGCCTCGCCTCGCCTCGCCCCAACTCCTATAGACTCTTTCACTCTTTCTTTCATGCTCTTGCTGGCTCGCTGGCTGCGCTCAGTTAACCTTTTTTGTTTGCATTAAAGTCGCAACAGAAGCAGCTGCCCAAGTCGCAACGCCTCGCCCCATCTCTCTTCCCTCCCCCAACTCGCAGCACTTGAACGGTTGCTTTAGCTTTCAAAAGGCTTTCGGTAACATTGTTTCCGACAGAATTTGGTCTTTTGAATACCCTAAAAATGGCTATTTTTAGGGTGTTTCAGCTAAGTAGCTGTCGGCATTAGAGAAAAATATCGTAATAAAATTAAATAATATATTATACTATAATAGATATTATATCTAAATGAATTTAAAGAAATGTCATTTACTTAAGGTAGAGTTTTTGTATACATTGGAAAACACTTTTGATATAATATAAAGTTATTGCTACAGAAAATAAATGTCTTTGTATGTATGTACAAAATAGTAGTATTATAAATATTTTTTGTATCTATTGAAGCAGAGTTTGGTCTGCCTAAGGAAGAAAAGGAATCATAATACATTACTCAGATGTAGCTTTTTCCATCATATATAAATATATTATTATATTATATTCAAGGTTCCGAAATTTCAGTTGTTGAGACTTACATCCATAGTCCTAAAACTTTTCCTATGCCAAATATCTTGACTTATCCAAAAGCAGAACTGGACAAGAGTATTGCATCTTCGTCTAGCCACAAGCGGATGCTGTTGCTCTCTTTCTTGTTAGCTACAGCATGTTTGCATTTACCTTGGATGCTTACTCCACAAGTGGGTTGTCAAGCGCTCTGCCGGATTTCAAGCACTCCGTTGTTGTCAAGAGAAGTTGTAAAATGCGTTTCATACTCGCAATGACAACAACAACAACGGCAGCAATGACGACAACAACTACACGACAACAATACAAATTGTAGATGCAAGTGGATTTGTTAAGTAAGAAAAGCTGCGCACAAGGCAAAATATTTTGTTTACCTTTATTTGATTATTTATTTAAATTTACAAACGTGAGCTTAGTGATATATATATATATATATATATATATATATATATATAGAAGAAGTAATGCAGCTGCTTTGAGTTATTTCGTCATATGAACAATATAAATACATTATTGTGCCAAATGAAAACAACTCAAGTACTCAGAGAGCTCCAATTGTAGAATTTGTAATATGCTTCAGAATTTCTTAGAGCTTACGCAGTTCCAATTTGCTCATATCAAATTGCTTATATGTGAGCTTGATTCTGAATAGCAGTATAAAATGATAAATAAAATTGCTTTTTGTATACATTAAGTTATATTTAATCTAGAAATACCTTGCTTTATGGATGTTCTTATATGTAGTGGAAAATACTTTGGATTTATTTAAGCATTCAATTTAATATTATAATAGTCGAAACCTTTGTTACAATGGCTAAATGCTTTCATTGTCATTTCTCAGTGCTCTAATCCTCTGCGTTTTATGGGGAAATTATGCTTAGCTCTCAATAATGACGCATCATACGATCTTATCCCTATATAGACGCATTTCACATAGATTTCATGTCGTTCCAGGCGGCTTACCGCAACTACAGTAAAAGATGGTTCATTCAGTCAGTCAAACTGAAGTGTTATTTTATCTGCTTTTATTTATTCAACTTTATGATATTTTCGATGTAATCCCACTGGCAGACAATTGGACTTCTGGAAATCGGAGTTAAGTCGTTTTATGCCCTGCGCTTTTGTCGGCTAATACAGCCGAATAACCTGACCCAGGCCGGAAAACGAAAGTGTCTGTCTGGCTGTGTTTTTTTATCTGGCCGATAAGCTGCAGCATCCGCGGGTTTTGATGTATGTGCGTTTATAGATGTCTAAGGTGAAGCCGTGCGAATTGCGTGGTCGATTTATGAGCGTCTTTACAGCTGATCTTTGCATAAGACAGAAACTTCATAACAATGCGTGGCGACAGCTCATAAACACCCACCCGACACCAGCTCTCCGATTGAGGTGTCAAACTGTGCATTTAGATTTGGTAACATTATCAGATAACACCTTTGATGATGACTCTGTTTTGGGCCAGTTGCCGTAAAAGGCGTTCAAAATGGCAATGATTGCTGATAGCCAACAAGCTCGCATTATTTGGCTTAGAGATAGGGCCCGATCATCCGAACTTATCTTAATAGTAGAGCAGGCTTTGCTTTCGATTACTCTGCATGATGCCGCAGACCAATCGCCATAAAACTGAAGAATTTATGCGATTTTAATTTTCGATTTTTTCTCGTTTTTTGTTTTTTTGTGCACATTTTCGAATTTGGTCATAAAAGTGTGTGTGCGCGCCCACCTACTGGACAGGTCGACCATAAAATGTTAAGAAGCCGAATAAATATTTCAAATAGCTATAAATATACGTTCGCATACAGCAACGTGGCCAAGGACTGGCCAATCTTTTAATTAAGGCCATAAAACGGAAATCGACCACGTAACCTAAGGAAAACATCAACTTTACATTAAATCCACTTAATGTTCGAACAAAGTGCCATGAATGTCTTCTTTATCGCCACGTGCTCAGGCCGAGGGACTTCAGAAGATCCAGGTCCTCTTCCGTAACCGACCGGCGGTGGGCCATGGGCAGTGGCTGGGGGCATATACACGCATAGTAAACTGTTCTAATTCAAAAGTGTTGCCAGCCAACTGAGCAGCTATCACCTGCCACTTGCACCTGCACCAACTGCCCCTGCTACCTGGCACCTTTGCCGTGTCGCGTTGTCCCCCATATTTGATTTTTATTAGCCGTCTGGGCAGCACAGCGCATCGCCTTTGGCGCTTGCTCTTTGCCAGGCTTCGCAGGCAGGCGAGGCTCACAGGCCATCCGGGCATCCGGCTATGGGCCACGCAGGCCACGGCCTTGTTTCATGCTGAGCTAAGTACGTATAAATTAAATATCTCGTACATTAACGCTCGAGTGTTTATTTTTGCTTGGGGCCGGAGCTCAAAACGTTTCGCAAGTAGAAAACTCATTAAATTAGCCAATGCCGATTTTAATGTCCTCGGCCAGGAATATTCGAGCGCCCAGAAATCATGAATCATTCAGAGTTGCCAACTCTCCGCTTCGACCTTTACTTAAACCAAATAGATTCCAGCTCGCATGATTGTCATTTTATTTATTTCACATTTGTGTCAATGCCTAATCGAAAAGTTGTTAGTCGTTCACTCTCCAGTCCAGAGAGAGTCCTTCGGAATGGGACTGCGATTTGTTGTTGTATTCAGAGATATGATTTGTTATCTTGATATCTGTTTTTAGTGTTATATAATTGTAGGTAGCTAATGATTTATTGATCTTTAATAGAGTAATGAGTAATAAACAAAGAGATCAATTTCTTTTAAAGCTTATAGTTTTGCCCAGAAAAGACTGCCAAAATGTATGTGAAATATTGTGCTATACAATTTTGTTAGGGAATCTCTTGATTTTTAACAGCAACTCTAATTGCACATAAGAAGTTACAGTTATGCCACCACTCAGAAAGAGTAAATTAATAATATCAATGTTGGCCTCAAACCCAAATATCAATATAAAATACTTTGTTTGCTATTTGGTCAAACAGAGCATGGTGCATCCTACCGATCGCTACATAGGAACTTTAAAGTAGAAAGGCATTTCCAAATGCAGATTATAAATAAATAAATGAAAATAAACTAAATATATCCTTATTTCAGCTTTAAAATTTCAAAAATGTCCATTTTTGTATTTAATTTAACTTTTTCTTTTCTGCGTATTTCATAAAACTAATCTTTATAACTTTCATTTATAAATTTGTTCTTACTGTGAAGCGATCGATAAGATGCAGGACTAGACTTGCTTGTTCTTATAAACGAAGCTTTTAGGGGAAGTGAGGGACTACCTGGACATTAATATTATATCAATATACAATTCTAAAATTTAACTCTTTATCTCAAACTAAAAGAAGCTGATATCTGACAATGGCTCAGAATACGGTTCTGCGTAAATCAACCTTGAGCAGCTCCGTTCGTGAATCGTTAACCTACTCTTACCTGCATTCACTCTTCTTGCTTGTCCTTCCATGAACGACAGGGCATTCACAATTCGTTGCATCAACCATACAATTTCTGTTTGGTTTCACGCAGCGGGCACTGGGTCGTCTTCGTCACAGCGTCAGCTTCCGCCTGTCATTCAGCGCTGTCTACCTGATCTGACCACCGCAGCCTTTCAGCGTGACCCAATGACACTTTGATTAATTGAAAACTGTCAAATTGCAAGTCAAATGTTGGCCCCTTTGCCCGCCTGCTGTGTGGTTTTCCTAATTGAATTAACTCATTAGCAGTAAATATCTGTGTGTCCATCTAAGAGCGAGAGTACCTCTGCATCTGTAACTGCATCTACATCTGCATCTGCGGCATTCATGGGCATCGTTTGCCGGCCTGTCATACAAATATTTCAAGAATTTTTCATATGTGTGTGTGTGTGTGTGTGTGTTTGTATGTTTGTTTGTTTGTGCGTGCAAACATTTTGGGCAAATGCCATTTGCTTAACACAAAATTTGCTCGTCTGGGATTTATTAATGACATTTGAAATCAAGGCTAGCATTCATTTCATTTGGCCAGCCCAAAAGATTCCCCTGCCTCTCTCTCTCTCTCGCTCTCTCTCTTTCTATATATCTTATCTCTCAACTGGGCTGAGTATGGCCTTGTTTTAAGTGCTTTCTAATTTTAAGTGGCAATAATTTGTGCATTTCATGTCTTGTGACAGCTACAGATTGAATATCTGTGCTTGTTTTGCGATAATTAATTTAGAGCGCCCAACTAGAATGTTGCACTAATGCGGCTGTCAAAGCAATCGAGTTGAATCCGAATTGAAATTGAGCACAAGCACAATCTGAGTCAGAAGATCTGAAATATTTAGTTGGGTGCTTAGCCCAGTTAGTTCACTTACTGATAACTCAAACTTGACATGAGCAGCTGACCGGTTTAATCTGGTAATTCTATTAGTTAGCCCTTCTTACAGCATGTTCTATTGAATTCCAATGGCTCTCATAAAATCTCTGCACATTATTCACATAAATGAGCTTTTCTTTTATTGCCAGTGGCCAGCGGATGCCCATCGAAAAGAATACTTATATGACGGACTGTCTGTCTGACTGTCTCTCTCTGTCTGTCTCTGTCTGTCTGTCTCTGTCTGTCTGTCTGTTTGCTTGACTGTAACTGGAGCTCGTTCGAAATCCCTTTAGCTTCAGTTCAGCGTAGTTAAGTGCGTGTATTACGATGGCTGGAGAGGGGCGATAACTGATGATGATGATTCCATTTGTGGTTTGAATAATTTTCATAATTTAAAAAACAGCCAAAACGGCTTCAATACTGACAGTCTGTCATTCCTTCAGTCCGTCAGCCAGACTGACATACGCTAACCGAGGGCTCGACAAGAAAACGAGAGTGTAAATCACAGTCAAGTGAGAGCGCGAGGGGCACCGACATAGAGACAGAGGGAGAGCGAGCAAGTTTGATAAATGGGGCAGCGACTTGTTACGCATAAATTTGGAGGGTCCTGGCAAGTGCCAAGTGGGCATTGGGGCTCCCAAGTAACTAAGTAAATCCTGAACGTCATGTGCGAAGTCGCAGTCACAGTCGCAGTCGCAGTCTCGATGCTCTCGGGTGCTCCTGTTGTTCTTGTTTCTGTTGTCGTCCTTTGAACAGCAAAAAACAATATTTCATTACATTTACATATTTTCACTCAATTTTCATATTTTCGCATTCGCGCTGGTGCCTAACGGATGCGAAGGGGCTGAAGGTTCGAGCGGCGGCTCGTAGGTGGCTGTAGCTCGCAGGGAGAGGCTCTTGTTGCCACTCCGGCTCCAATTTCGCGCCTTTGTTTTTCATTTTATGGTAATTCGCTCAGTCCCTCGGTTCGGCGCTCTCCCCTGCTGTCTCACGCCCACAGCGCCGCGGTGCCCTCAAGTGTTGAGCGGCTCAGTTCATTCGTTCGTTCGCATTTCGTATGTCAGCATTTTAAATAGGCTTTTCATGTTCGAATTTTATTGTATTTTTTTATGATTTGCCTTTAGCTCAGTTTTTTATTTTCACATTTCTGCTGCTGTTGTTGTAGCTCGGCTGCGAGCCTTCACGGTGTCGCCTCACCGTAGGATACATTAAATTCCGCAACTTGTATGTAAAGTCAAGCGACCCCGGCTATATTAAATACAAATATTTTGCCTTTCGGTGGGGTTAACAGGCGCATACTTGAATACTGTTTGGTCTGCTGGCTTCCTGGCTGTCCCTTCCGGTAAGACAATGGCAGAGTGTCTGCTATACTCAACTGGGAGCTTAACATTTGACAGGCAGCGTGTAGCCGTCTGTCGTGTGTACAAGGACACCTCGCCGTCGTAATAACATGTTATAACAGTTAGCTTACGAACTACTTAACATGCATGTTAAAGTAGCTGACGGTATGAAGATGTTTCACGTATACAACTCAAGCAAGAGAAGAGTATAGAAAGATAACTATTATAGCTAGTATTTATAAATTTTAACGTGCAAGTTAAAGTAACTGATAAATGCAATTCGCTATATACAAAACTTAAATTAGAGTAGAGTATGAAGATAACTGTTATAATTACACGTTATAACAGTTAACTTAACTACTTAACATGAATGTTAAAGCAACTGATGGCATGCAAGAGTTATATATGTATGTATATGATATAAGAACTCAGTTAAACACACACACACACACACAAATAGACATCTAACTGATTTAATTACATGTTACAAAATCAATTGTAACTGTACTAATTACTAGCAGTTTAACATGCATGTTAAATAAATATTGAATTAAAAAACAAATGAGGCCATCATTCCTTCATTTGTATACCTGAGTTTTAGCAATTTGCTTTCTAATAGAACAATATTAAAGTAGTTGATAGAGGAACGGACTCATACATATATACATATAAAAGTATAACAGTAGACACAGTCATTATAACAAATTTGAGCAGTTTGTGAGCATATATATATCTAACTATATATATCTAACTATAATTTATCTGCACTTTCACTAATATTATAAAAAATTCCATGGATATTTGCAAAAAGTCCATTGCTCTCATGTATTTGCGAGCTCTTTTTTTCAACAAATAAAATGCGCAAAGGCTTAAAAATTACCATGACATCAAGCTGGCATCAGGCAAACACAACAACAACGACAACGATGGCCAATACCATTGCCAGCAATCTGTAAAAGGGAAGCTGCAAAGCGGAAAGTATGCGAGAGAGAGAGAGAGCGAGAGAGAGAGAGAGCAACACAAAGCCGCATGAAATGCGAGTGGAAAAAAAAGAAGTAGAAGGACTGAACATATATTTCGCTCGTCATAAAAACATTGTGCAATAATTTTTGCATTTGTGGAACAAAACCAGGATCGAAATAAAAAAGGAAAAAAAGACTGGGCTCAGTCAGTTGATAAAGTACACAATGTATCGCAGCTTAAGTGCGAGTAAGAACTGGACGACGACATGCTGCAAAGTGCTGGGCCGCAGCTTTATGGAAGTTGTTTCATATTGCTCTCGTTGCTGCTGTTGTTGATGTTGCTGTTGTTGCTGCTATCATATAATAAGGCAGTTGCCGGGCAACCTTACCCTTCATAAGCAATGACATTTGACATTATCCAGCCAATCGACCCCCTTAACAAGTTACCTTGATGCCGATTCGTTGGCTGCTGTTTGTACTTATACCCTGACCATTACAAATGACCATTCTGGGTAGTATGGGTTTGTTAGAAAGTATGTTGTATGTATGTTATCAGGAATAACCCGAGTCCATCCACTCCAATTCTTCGAGATATTGGCTAGCCTTTTTTATGTCCTTTTTAATATTTAATTAATAATTAACTGCAAGGAATTGATTAACATTAATTTAATAAGTAACTCAGCAACTAATTATTAATAATTTCCTCAAAGTCAGCACACATAACAAATATTCCATTCATTGGATATCTCACAATCTGGCTGCAGGGTTTCTCCTAGTCGTGCACTCCCCACTAGCTCACTCTTTCCTGCTTTGTCTTTCAAGTTTCGCAACTAAAAACGGACCTCAGTTGCCAAACCCTCAGCTTAAGTTTAGCTAAGAGCATGCTACAATAATTTTACAAATCTTGTTTACTGCTCCGCTGGCCCTTTGCCTGCTTAGCATTTGGCTGATATTACAATATTTTCCTGGGGCTGTCGTTAAGCCAGACCAAAACTAGCCTGACAACTGGCAGGTACTTGCGTAAGGGAAGTTCTGCTTAAGCTCACGTGAACAATATTACTTGGTTGCCGAATGAATGACGCATCCAGGGAGGTGTCCATAATGGCATTGGGTTTCATTTGACATTGATATCTGGTTAAGTGTTGCCATAAGAATGTGAATGTATGATGTGCGTATGTATGAAATAAAGCTTGGCCTAAACTTCAAATCTCACTTCATATTGACAGAGAATTTGCATCTTCTTAGTTCAAGTTTAGATTGTTATATGTAACATATATCACTCGGATATAGTAAGCATCGCTTGGAACTTGAGGTAGTTTTTCATACACTATATACTTTATACATAGGGTATATCGTTCCCTTCAGTCGCTTACTTATGTTTATCCCTTATACATCTCTCAATGCCTGTAAGTCTCCCTTTCATAAACTTCATATATACATATACCACATTAAAATGATCTATATCGTTCTCTTCATTCTCCACACTATATGTACTCCTCTTAGACTCTCTCTTCATATGGCTAAACTATCGATATCAGCATGGTAAACTGATAATTCTGAAGTGATATTGGGCAATTGAACTTCTCTTTCGGTCAACTCATGTAACTACTGCAATTTTGTGTTTCCCCCGCCACTCCCGACCCCTTGATTGGCCTTTGCAGTTTCATTCAATTGACCCGTGCCTAGGCGAAGCGGAAACCGCAGTGTGCAGACAGCTCGTTAAATGCTGTGCCATTGAGTGAAGCGGGATTTGGGATTGCGAATGAATGCGCCGCATGATGCGCCTTAATGAGTCCGAATCCCGGCGAATAATAACGCAGACAAAGGTGTGTCCGGTGTCTGTAGGGATTGTCGCCAGTGTAATTTTCGACTCAGCGATATGATCGCCACTGACACGGGTCGACTGTGAAAATGTTTTGCCTAATTGAGGGACACTCAGTGGCGGTGCCGAGTGGCCAGCGCGCTGCAGCGGTGCCTGTGCCTGTGCCTTTGCCTTTGCCACATGTCCGGCCTAAACAAAAGATTAGCAGCACTTTTTGCGAGCGCTGGAAACGACACGAACTGCTGTGTGGAAATAGTGTGGCAAAAGGAGAATGAGGATCTCCGTAGCCGTAGCTGGTCAGCATGTGGACACGCGTTTTAATGGCAGCAAACAGCGCAAACGTTGCTCTTGCCTCATTCAGGGCAAAAACAATTGTCAACAGACGTGGAAACGTGACCAACGAATTTTACGCACAATTTCACTTTATGCAGCGACGGCGACCTGGAGAGCCATTCAAAGAGCTCTGCGAGTGTGCACTCTATGCCTGTGTCTGTATATTCGTGCCACATTTATTGTTTAGTGCTGGCTCCTGCTGGTTGGCTCGCTGGCTCGCTGGTTCGCTGGCTGTCTTTCAGCCCACCTACAATATCCCACTCCATGTGCTGACCAGACCGTAGTCAACAGCCAAGCAAAAATCCAATTAGGCGTCGCATGCGCGACGTTTGGCGCTTCAAAATCATCGCCGCTGCTGCTGCTGCCGCAGCTGGTGCTAGAGTTCTTCTATTGTTTATTCGCACCCCTCGTCTATTGGCCACAATTGTGCAATTGTGCAAGGAAGTGCGTACGCAGAGGCACTCGATAAACACATGAATCATGCGCACTTTAAGCTGATTTATTCGGCTCTTGCATTCTAATCGTAAAAAATGATTGTGCAGGCGCTTGAACGATGACGACTTCGACGTCTCGAATGGATACTTTGTCGTGGCTAGGACTTCCGCGGTGTCTGCGCCCATAATTGTAATGGTTACGGCCCATTGGAGCCGGGCATAAATCATTGACTCGAGGCGTCACAGACGACATGGTCTAGCTCTGAGGCACATAAAAGCTGAGAAATGGGAATTCTCCTACTCTACTCAAGCTGTGGCCGTTCGCTGACATTAACAAGGGTCTATTAAAAGGTGGCTAAATTGGAATAGACTCAGGCCTTACCTCGGCTTTAATACAAGCTGAAACTACTCTTTCAGTTATGTGTCGCACTTGCTTCCATTATCATTGCTTGGGTTTCTGCCTCACGTTTGCTTACTTCCTTTTTGGCAGTACAAAAGTTTCATTTGACGGCGCTCCGTTGCCTGGATGTGTTCCTGTTAATGATCATGTTGACACAAGTTGTTAACAGAATAATTTATGCGACTTCTGACGCTTTAAAAGTTCAAGAGAAAAGTGCAAAAAAAAGCAAAAAAAAATAGAATGAAGAAGCGAATCTATTGCATATTTAATGACAAGGCTGTGGTTGGCCCCTACATAGGCGCGCGGTGGCCCGCAGCTTTGATTCCTGCAGCGCCTGAGCTCGGCCGGATGCGTGTGCTGGATAAAATTAAGAGCAGCTTGTTTACCGCCCCTACAGCACCAACGGACGGACGACGGCGACGCAGTTTTTTGTCATTTGTCAACGTCGCCAAGTTCCAAGATTTTTTCCAGTTTCGGCGAGAGCGTAAAAAATGATAAACGCATTCGCTTATGATGTGTAGAGTTTCATAAATCATGTTGAAGCTTCAAGCTAGCTGTGCTGTTGTTCGTCTGTTTGCTGCATTTGCTAAAGTTTGTATGACAAGAGGGAGAAGAGAGATAGATAGAGAGAGAGAGAGAGAGAGAGAGAGAGAGAGAGAGCAGGAGAGAGATCAGGAGGTCTGTAGGTCTTCAACGAGACCCCAGTAAGGTCGCCACGCGACAGCGTTTAGACAAACAAGTGTCACTGAAGATGATGAAGAGCTGCCAGCCATACATAAGAGCAGACCAGAAGAGAAACTGAGTTGTCGTTGCGATTTATGCAGCGATTTGCAAGTGCGTCAGCCTCTCCGGCCACAGTCAAGGCTGACACATGGCAGCTGTGGAGCTCAGAGATGTCTGTGTCGCCCGCTTATTATTAAAGAGAGAGAATGAGAGAATAGTTCTTCAGCTAGCTACTATAATCCCCGCAGTGCTGCTCAGTAATTGCCCTCTCAACAAGTGCTCATTATTAATCAGCTTTCACTTACACAATTCCCAGACGCCGCACAAAGCTCCCAGCCCCGGGCCACCATTCATTTTTAAATGCCTGAACAAACTTGGAATCGATATAGTCAGCTTGAAAGGGCGTCTAATAATGTGTTCAGCATGTCAACTGTTGTCGAATGGTTTCAAGTGGGGGAGTGGGGTGTGCGAGTGGGGTGGGGGAGGAGTCGGTCGTCAAAGCTTAGCTCAGCTGAGCTCTGAGTCAACAATGGACAGCCGGTTCGCTGTTTGGCCTCCCTAGTGCCACTTATGAAATTGAATGTAAACAAAATGAGCGTTCAGTCAGCCAGAATGTCCCTCAGCGACACCCACTATTCCTCCCTCTCTCCCTCTCTGTGTGAGTGTGTTTGACTGACATATCGGCGCCAAGCAGGCAATTAACATGCAATTGTCATAAATTTACCCAGTGCACAGATTATTAAACATTCATAAAATAAATTACAAGCCAAAGCGCATAAATTCTGAATTGATTTTAACGCATTCTGCGGACGACTATTAAATGGGAATCAGAACAAAACGCATTACAGGAGAAAGAGAGAGGGAAAGAGAGCGCCAAGAATCTTGTTATTGAATTATAACAATTTCTGCCATAATGGCTAAAGGAAAAACATAAATTTTGTTGCTAAAGTTTCCAAGGGTTCCACCCCAGCAACAACAATTCTGAGAAATCAATTGCTGTGGCGCATTCAAGGGTTAAATTTAACAAGGGGAGAGGCGGAGAGGGGGAGGGACAGACCAGCAAATAAATAGTTGTGAATGCAGCTAGAGCAACATAACAAAGAACATAAAGGGCAACCGCTGCACCGCAGTGACTCTGTGTGTTTGGGGTTAGTGCAGGGCGAGGGTGGCTTGTATACAAACGGGTGTATTAGTTCTAAGAGCTTGTGGGCTTTGTAAAGGAAACTTGGTCCTACAGAGAGAGTGAGTGAGAGAGAGAGAGAGTGAGTGAGAGAGAGAGAGAGAGAGAGTGAGAGAGAGAGAGAGATAAAGAGGGAGACGGAGAGATGAAGCCTTTCTTTGAGTTGACATAACTCCCAGTAATGTTAAAGCTGCTTTGCAAATGCAATTACCTAGCGTGCAGCTCATGCAGCTGAAGTGCAAGCTGCCGCCTTGCAGATTCCCTGTGCCCTCTCTCTCTCTCTCTCTCATTCGATTAGCGAGCGCTCTAATGGCATTTTGTCGCATTTCGCTGTCGGAGATTCAAAAGCTGCTAAGCAGATAATTTCGACGCTCTGCGAATATCATTAGGAATTCCCTCTGCGAGGGCTTTAGTTTTAATTCTTTCGCTGTAAAAGAATAATGATGCAAAACTGCATCAGCACCAATAATGATAATCGGGATGATGATGATGACGATACGATGACGTTGACAAAAAACGCATGAAAATAAAGCACAAAATGAACAAGAATTCAAACAAAAAGAAAATATTTTATGACATTGCTGACAATTTATGATGCAAATGCCACGTTAAAAAAAAGAGAGAGAGGAAAGCAGGGAGAGTGAGAGAGTTGAAGGATGCGGGCAGATTTTTGGGTGCAGCGACGACAAATTGTCGAGAAATTGCATAAAAATACATATCAAAATAAATTGTTATGCTGAAATCTGTAATCTGAAGTAGTTGCGGATGCACTCGAAAGATATTTACGAGTGCAGCCCAGAAGGAGAGAGACAGACAGATGGAGAGCGAGTGTAAGAGAAAGAGTGAGAGAGTGAGAGAGAGAGAGAGAGAGAGAGAGAGAGAGAGAGAGAGAGCAAAGGGCAGCAGTCCATAAAAGACAAAAAACTCTGAACTGTTTTTCTGTTGATTCATCAGAAAATAAATTGAAATATTCTTGTTGACATTGCACCAAAAAACAAAAACAAAAACACAAACAAAAAGGCAGCAAGAACAAAACAATGCAACAAAGAGCATGTCCTCCGTTCTCTGTTCGGCATATCATGGAGTCGGTTAAGCTGTGTGTGTTTGCCCAGTTGGTTTATTTAATTTACTAAAACTAGCAGCATAAAATATTTGATAATAAAATCACGTTCACACGCCTACGGCCACAAATCAATTGAAACACGCATCAGCCGATTGACCAACCGATCCAAACCGAAACCGACACAAAAATCCCTTCAACCGACCTATTGACCGAACCAACCAAATCAACAAAATCAAACAGCCAGTTCATTAAAACTTTTATGCATATGTTTGTCAAAAAATGAGTCCCATTTTCGTGGAACAGAGCAACCGCAGCGTCAGCCGCAGCGGCAGAAGTCCCCAAACTCCTCTAACAACTTCAATTCGTTGTGACGTTTCGGTCAGCCTCCCTTTCTCCACTCTATTTGGGGCTTTTAGCCTTTGGGCAACACAGAAATCCATCCGGAACCCCAATAAAAAACCTCTGTGTGCGGTCGACAAAAAATAGAAGCGGAAAGCAGAAATGCGCTACATTCCGAATGTTAGTTAGTTAAAAAGCATTTATTTATGAACATTTCAATATAAATACCCCAAATGCTGGCAATTTCAGCAACATTTACCGCATTTGATATATGCACGCAATAAATTTTGGTGGCTAACCGACACGAGAGCCACACACAGAAACGTCAACATCACAAACAACAACATTATTAGAAACCGAAATGCGCACATTTAAAGCCTGAAATCGGCGCATCGAGTGGCCCATGACTAATGTGGCCGTGATTCAGCTATGGGAACGGGAAGACGAAGGTAAATAAGGTCAAATTCAAGGGAAATCGAGGAACAAATAAATACGAAATGTTTCGCATTTCCTCAAAAGGGCTAGAAATATTTGCAATTGCAATCTACTTTTGGCAGACTTGGGAACTTTAATGCTTAAGTCGCCTCGCGCTTTGACACAGTTTGAACTCGAGTGGCAATTGCCGCACGTTAAATCTTTTTAATTTTAATACTTAGTTACTTTACTTTCGTCGATTCATTGATGCAATATTCTATTGCACACATCATGCTTATCTATTGTAAATCATAAGCAAGGTACTCCCATCGTTCGCTACGCCGCGCCGACCGACAGTAGCCATGCTGGTGTGATGAATCTTATTCCCCGACCCATACCCTCCCCATCAAGGCCTCCGCTCTCCACTCTAGAGCTCGCGTGCAGGGTTGCAGTGAATTGCCCGAATGAAGTAATCGACTTGAGCCGTAACAGTGCGAACTCAAATAATTCCTTTTCTAATTATTACCTATTCTAAGCATACATACTAATTCTTAATACTGCCAATTACAAATTAACCTAACTTATACCTATGAAAGCTATAGCTGCAAACGGATGTAAGGCGGTCGCTCTGTAGCCGCCTTACAAAGATCATTTCTCCATGACCAGGCAATTCATAATTCGTTCATAAATTCGGCTTGGGAAATAATATTTATATACTTTAAAGAATTAAAAATGTGAAAATAATCCAAAGTTCAGTATCAATTTACTTTAGCCCGATATAAACAGCTTTTGCCTTGACTACGCTCTTCAGTCTGTCAAGAACCGATTTGCAAGTTGTCTGAATATGAATTTCCTGTGACTTTGATTTTTTCCTTCATGTAAGTCGAATATCAAAGTTCTTCAACACGCAACTCAACAATGCCCTGAGCTATCATTTAGCAACATTATGGATAGATAACTGCCAAACAACATCCGCTATAACAGGCTGTAGTTGACACTTTTAGTGCCCAACTCAGCAATAATAAAGCCATTTTAATTTCTTTACCTTGTTCACTTTTTTGTTCATGATTTAATTACATATATCATCATACCACTTATATTTCTATCTGTATTTCACATGAGAGCAAATTCCCATCGATTTCAATATGCATATACATACATACACATACATTCTCAATATTATAATTAGTTTTATTTATTTATATTTTTTTCTTTTTCTCATTTTCATGCTGAGCACTTTATTATGAATTTTTATGGCGTCCAATCATATTGTTATTTTTGTTGTTTTTGTTCGAAATTAATTTATCGCCTTCAAATAATAAAGCAACGAAATCGAAGCGGACGATCGAAAAAAAAAAGAAAAACAAATATATATGTATATATATAAACACTTTTCGGTTGCGGAGGCTTCGTCATCGTCAATGTCTGCAGACGCGTTGCCTGCATTTAAATGGACAAATTAATTGCGTTTGTCATGTGGCCGGGCCTGGTTTTGGTTTTGGTTTTGGTTCTGGTTCTGGTTCGGGCCTAAGTCGTCGAGTTCATGAGACCTAAATCAAAAAAACGAAAGGAAAAAAACACCTGGAAAAATGCGATTTAATTGGTTTTCGGACAGCGTTGAAATGTGTTTAATTCAGCATTAATGAATATACACATCAGGCAGGCGAGGTACTTGGAGAATTGGCGTTGAATTATTGGATAGTTGGAAATCGTTATAAATCTTCTTATCACTGTGATCGGCGTCTGATCATCAAAGGTCCATTAAACAGTTGCAAGCACAGCCATTATCCTCGTCTATCTGCGCTCATGCGTCCCTCCTGCTTCGTCCCCTTCTCATTTGGAACCCCCAGAACGCGCTGTTGCGGCCCAAAACTCAAGGGGATCCTCTGGACTCTGGACATTAATTATCACGCAGTTTGAGTCTTTCGATCGAATGCCTTTTCTGATACACGACAAAGCTGGTGCTGAGGGTTCACTGTGCGCCGTGCGTCGTGTGAGTGTAGGAGTATCGATCGTGATCCCTTCGCTGAGCCCAGCTCCTCCACCTTCGCCTTTCAGCCTCGTGTCGGTTGACATTTTGATTGTGTCGCCTTTTGTGTATTAATTGAGCATCGCTTTTTTCATCTTCTTCGTGTACCTCGAGAAATTAAGTCGTTTCCCTGGAATGCTGAGCGCTTCAGCTATGCCCCGTTCCCGTCACGGACCACACATGGCGCGCCGGCACAGTGGGACGCGAGAAGCTTCGTCGAATTTCAAAAAGGGAAAAATGAAATATTCTCTATTAGCGCAGCCTGCGGGCCACATTGCCAATTAATTGGAATTAATTAGCGATATTAACAGACATTATTATGATAATGATGAAGATGATTCGCATGGAGCTATTGAGTTGGCACCCGCAGCCAAATTTTGGTCCGTCGCAGCCCAAGACGTCGCATGATAAATCACTTAATTGCGGCTTTCAACGAACTGCGCGCGAGACAGTCAAATTAGCATTTCAACAAATATCTAATATTCGAATTATTCAAATCGAATTAATGCTGCATAATTGCGCTGTCCGATTGGAATGCTGCTGGCATCTATCATACCGTCAATATCAACGATAGTAAACGTACGCAAATTCCTAGAGAGTTTTTACGAATTTAAATGCAGTTATGCCAGAGGCCTGGAGTAGCTCTACTATTTCAACATAGTTACCTTTGTTCGCCCCAGCTGTCAGATAGGAGTCCCAAATCCTTATTTATTAGCTGCCTTCTCAGTGTTGCCCGTGCTGTGAGTTTTCAAATTCCGTTATGGGTCGTGGACGTCGAGAGAAGCATGAGGCGCGCAGTCGCCATCACAGATCGCGTTCGCGCTCGCACTCTAAGCATCGGCCCACGCGCTCCAGTTCCATAACGAGTCAATCGGCTCAGCTGAAGCGTCGCAAGGAGCGCATCAACTCCGGATGGGACATACCGCCGATGGGCTACGAGCACCTCTCCCCAGTCCAGTACAAGGCAATGCAGGCGAGTGGCCAAATCGCATCTCGAATCATTCCGGACGCTCCGCCCACGGGCGAGTCGGCGGCGATTGCGACGGTGACGCGACAGGCCCGTCGCCTGTACGTGGGTAACATTCCATTCAGCACTACCGACGACGACATGATGGCCTTCTTCAACGAGCAGATCAACCGCATGAACGGCAGCCAAGGAGTCGACGGCAACGCAGTGCTCACCTGCCAGACGAACCTGGACAAGAATTTCGCATTCCTCGAGTTCCGCTCGATGGATGAGGCTACGCAGGCTATCACCTTCGACGGCATCAGCTATCGCGGCCAGACGCTGAAGATAAGACGGCCTCACGACTATCACCCGGTGGCCTCGATCAGCCCCGCGGAGGTTGCGGAAATCACAAAGGGATCCATCATCCACGTCAACAGTGCGACGATTTCGCCCGTGGTGCCCGACTCGCCACAAAAAATCTACATCGGGGGCTTGCCCATCTGCCTGAACGAGGAGCAGGTCAAGGAGCTGCTCGTCACCTTTGGCCAGCTGCGCGGCTTCAACCTGGTCAAGGACACCGTGACGAGGCAGAGCAAGGGATTTGCCTTCTGCGAGTACATCGATCCCTCCATCACGGAACTGGCCATAGCCGGCCTCAACGGCATGCAGCTGGGCGATCGCAAGCTCATCGTGCAGCGCTCCATTGCCGGCGTGCGCAATCTGGTGGCCAGCCAGTTGCCTGTGCTGCAGGTGCCCGGGTTTCCTGTCGACGTCACCACGGGCAACGCCACCGAAGTGCTGTGCCTCCTCAACATGGTGCTGCCCAGCGACCTGCTGGACGACGACGAATACGACGACATACGTACGGACATCAAGCAGGAGTGCGCCAAGTACGGCAAGGTGAAAAGCCTTAAGATTCCGCGTCCCAGCGACGGGTCGCCCCAAGGCGGCTGTGGAAAGGTCTTTGTGCGCTTCGAGTCCGTCGACGACTGCAAGAAGGCCTTGAACGCATTGAGCGGGCGCAAGTTCAGCGGACGCATTGTCATGACATCATTCTATGATCTAGAGAAATACAAACGCAAAGATTTTCAATAATAATCATTAAGTTGTAATTAGACCAAGTTCGCAGCTGTGAAGTGGGGTAAAGAAAGCTTGTACTTGTCTGGCTTCAGATGAGCTCATCGCTAGAACTGAGTTTGATCAACTCGTTCCCAAACGGTTTGGGTTTCACGAAAACAACTGTGCGTTGTACTGGCCTTCGTGTATAGCGAGATTGAGTATTGATTTCCAGCTTTATGAAAAGTATTTCAGCAGAACCTGTCCCTCCCTTTCTCTCTGTCTCACTCTTTGCCCAGCTGTGTACAGTCTGGCAGTCAGTTTGTATAGTAATCGATACTTATCGATGTCTAAACAAGTGCATATGAAATAATTGATCTTATTCGTAATCGCTTACCCGAATCGTGAGCTCATTATACCCTTTGGGCTTCAGCTGCGGGGCATGCTTATGCCACTGTTGCCGTAGCAATCAGCAAAGCTCTTTAGCGCTTTGGCTCGGGGCAGGCCAGGACACGCCTTCGGCTGCCTGATTCAATGTAGGCAGACAATCCTGAAAGCCACAAAGCCGCTCAGAAGCTTAATTAAAAAATTTCCAGAGTAGCTCCCTTATCGCGAGCATTTCTCACATATTCACACCTAAGCCCTCAGCCCCCAGCCCTCGGCACTGACCGGCATGCCTTCACGAGCTGTGAAATGCCTCTCAAGTTGAAGGCAATCAGGCCAGACGCAGCTCATTACGGCCAAAACAGGGCATTGTTAATGCTTTTTCAATTTCCGAACCCGAAAATAAAAAATGTGTGGACATTGGGGAGCTGCCGGCAGCGGAGCTTATCGCACGGTTGCATTTTCTCAGGTACCACTGTACCAGGCACAGCGCAGTGCTGTGCTGGGGCTCAGCTTATCTTTATTTTGGTCATTTGCCCGACAGGCCATCATCAATAATGAAATGCAACTGCCGCTGGCAGAGCTTGAGTCGCGTTCGATTTATCGGCCCAGAGAGACGACTTAAACTAAACGCTTTATCGCAAAGTCTCGTCAAGAGATACGCTTCAACGTGGACTGCGGCTGCGATTCCCGCGGACACAAATTAATTCAACGCCTTGGATTTGTCATTTGGTGGCTTTTAGGTAGAGGGGCGAGCGCGTCTTGATAAAAGCGCTGCCGCCGCCAGCATCGAGGGTCTCTAGCTGGACTCCTCTCTGGAAATCAATGCTTCTATGGGTAATTAATAAACGCCCATAAAGATGCGGATACAATAAAAATTCCAAGCTCACAAAGAGAGAGAGAGAGACAGAGAGAGAGAGAGAAGAGTCACTCGGCTTTGTTTCGGTTGAGGAAAAAGGGTTTCTTTCAACGATGTTTTTATGATCTGCAGCTGGGATGTCGGGATTAACTGGATTGGTGTGAGCGTGTAGCCCCAACTCGCGCTCAGATGGCCGACCGTTTGGTGTCTGAGGTTAGGGCCCGGGCGATGGGATTTGTAACTCGAACCCGTTCGGATGTTAGGTAATCGACGCGATAAGAAATTAAGAAATCAAATCCATGACTCTCCAGATAGTTGAGTGAACTTCTACGCATCTTTAATTGCATTCTCATCATTTACTGCTCGGGCGGGGCGAGAATTTGAATATGATGTAGTAGATAATTATGGGCCGCAGGATGAACTTGATGTCGAGGGCGTAATCTTGATGATGGTCATTAAAAGCAGCTACCTATGGGCAGAGTCTGCCCAAATGGAACCACTTTTCAAGTAGTTGAAGCGACTCTCCTCTACGACTATATCCACGCAGACATGATTAGCTTTTGTTCAGATCACTTGAATACTCGGAGTCGAGCTAGAAACGGCATTCTGACTGCTTGTTGATGATGATCTAAGAGCACCCACAACACGATATTTATTTTAATGGCCCCAGATACGCATCTGGCTTGGCTTAATAAACACATTGGGGAAATCATACGAATTTGTAGCTCGCTAATGATCAACAGACTAATCTCAGATGCTCAGATATCTGATCAATTTGTAAGGTTTTTAATGAAGAAATATTTGACAGAACGAAACGAGATTCAGATTCCGATTCCGATTCCCGGACTGAGCTTTGCCACTCTACGAATTATATTTATTATTATTTATTTGTTTTTCATCACTGCAAAGGCTCCTCCTCAGAAAGGGTAAACAAAACATTGCCATTGATTGAGGCAAAAAATATTCAATTAAGTGAAACCTGTTGAGTGCTCGTTGAAGATTCACGAAAGCTGAAATCCAATTCAATTTGCATTTCCTGCTAACTCTCCCCTAACCCAGCTCGTAAATAAAATCAAATAAACAAAATATATATATATGTATATATAAAAAATGTTTTGTAATTTCCTTCTCTTCTGTCTGGGACTGTGAACAAAGGCGCAAACAAATTACACACAAATACTCGTAATTTCGTCGAAAATGTACCAACCTGGGATGGGATGGGACGGGGCGTGGCATTGCCAAGTGACGTTCCTGTCTCCTGTCTCCGACTCGCTGCGTTAATGGCAGGCGCAATTAATTCGAGCAAATCGTCTGTGAACCCTTTTTATGACCTCACCACGCGCGGAGGGCAGGCGGCGCAGGTCCTCCTCAAATAAAAATTCATTAAACGGTGAGACCCGCAGCGCTCTGCGTTGGCTTTGAACTGTTTTCGCCGCGCAAATAATAAACGCGAAATAGGCGCACAAAAATACATATAAAAATTTTCTTTAAATGCCAGCCAAATTGATGCGCCATTTGTGAATGAATACACTGAACAAAATTTTCGGTGATAACTAAGGGAATTTAAAACTTCCCTTTCCAAGGGAACTCATTCTGCATGCAACTGACATCACATAGTCTCTCATAGAGCTTACCTCAAAAATCCTTGATAAATTATAGCTCAAACCCACATCTAAAAATGTTCAAGCTATTTTCCATATAACTCTTCGATTTCCTGCTGGCATATACATATAAATCACATTGTCTTAAACAAAGATTTGTACAAAGTTTTTGTTTTGGGTAAAAGGTTACGCGATGTCGTCCGAAGAACGAAAACCGAAAACGAATAAAAGTGGAAAATGCTAAACTGAATGAATTTTCCGTGGCAGAAATACCTGAGAGCATTTCGTGTTTTAATGAGGGCCATAAAATCGAAGCGAAGCGCCGGCCAGTTGAGAGGCCTCCGTAAGAGGCGGCAGGGAAGGCCCGAAGAAGTGTAACAGGTGCGATAACAACAAAAACCCCGATGGATGTCTGGACAGCAGCCAAGACAATGAAATTATAATGAAGATTATGTGTAAAACAAAGTGCGGCGCGGCGCTGAGCGGTGCGGCTCAGTTAGGTAGCCGGCCAAAGGACATTTCGGGCGAGAAGAACATGTTGAAAGCATTTTAAAGCTGCGACGACTTGAAAGCAAAACATTCAGAGCATTTCTCATGTTTGCTTTGATATTTTACCGACGCGCCGAATACCCTTCGCAGGAGTAGCGAACGACAAATGAAACTCGAGCATAGGCTGCAGGCTCTCTATATAAATGCGGGGGAGTGAATAAGACTGCGCATAATATTGTCTTAAGAGGCAAAGGAAAATCTTAAGCCGAACACAGATTAAAACAATTTAAGCGGTTTTACAGGAATTTAAAGAGAGAGAGAGAGAGAGAGAGAGAGAGAGAGAGGTTAAAAATAGTGTTTAATAGTTAGTTAAACATGACATAAATGTTAAAACAACTTGAAATTCTATTAGCAGAGATTGAGAGAGAGAGAGAGAGAGAGAGAGAGAGAGAGACAGAAAGAGAGGGAGGTGAAGGCTTGCCTTTAGAGCACTTGTCACTGCCATGATGACTGACAAGTTTATCCTTTCTGGCAGTTGCATCTTTTCATTATGGCCCAGCTACCCAGGGCAGCAGCCCGCCACTTGCTGGCTATCTGCGCAGGTCAACGACCCTCCAGGCAGGGCGCAGTGGACAGGCAGCGGCTGTTGGAAGTTTTGTGCCGTGTAACGCGCATTGTTGCCTGCCGCTGAATGCTTCATATCCATCATAGTGCTCATACTCATGCCCAGCTCTATGCATTTTGCCTATTCATTTGTCCTGGCCCTGTCCCTCCCCCTCCCCCTCCCTCGCCTGTCGGCCACTCCACCTATTCCAGATCTTCAACTTTTGATACCCATCTGAATTTGCATTATTTTCTTTCGCTCTTCATTTCTGCTGCTGCTGCTGCTGCTGTTGCCGCTGTTTACTGTCATTCAGATTTTAATCTTTACTACGCTGCCTGCTGCCTGCTGCCTCTGCCTGCTACCTGCTGGCCTCTGACTGCTCCCCCTGCTCCTGCATTGCTTTATTTAGTTTTTTAATTTTTTTCTCTTTCTCTCCTCAGCTGCCCTGCACATTTGCTGTTGTTGTTGCTGCGGCTGCTGCCGCGTGCCCAGGTGAACAGGTTCCATTTCTTTAGGTTGGCAGTGCACTCTTCTTCATGCTCATCTCCTTCTTCGTCTTCATCTTCCCCCTCCCATTATTGTTGTTGCTGTTGGCCTGGCCAACATCCACTTGACGTTTCATTCGCATTTCATTTGCCGCATTGCCCGATTTAAGTCTGAAAAAGTATCCTAATTGGTATTAAAATCGCTGTTATTTTTCCCTCTCTCTCTCTCTCTCTCTCTCTCTCACCTTCTTTCTCGTCCTCCTTTGTTGGTCTGTCTGGACCTGAATGGACTCCTTGTTGTTGTTGTTCTTCGCTTTGTTATTGTATTTTGATACTTTAAAAGCCAGATCGCAACGCATTTACTGTATTCAAATTGCATTCATCTCCTAAACGCAAAACTCAGGTCTCAGCTTCGGTTGCGCATTTTCTGATTTAATCACTTACAATTCTGATAAGAATCAGCAGAATCGCTTCTGTTTGGCTGCCCAGCGATTCAAGTGCCCGATTTCATTCCAGGTATTTGGGTAAAGAATGGGATTATGGAACCATCTCTGCAGGATTATGTCTAAATATGCCTAATTAACTCGTGTTTGGTCTCAAATATATTTACGAAATATGTAATTATGTAGAAATGTGTCACGCTTTACTGTTATTTTTTTATATTGTGCAGGTCAGTTCAGATATCAGTTCATTTGGCTAGTTTAGTCTAACATAAGTCGGAGCTGCGGCCAGTATTTCTCTCTCACATTAACAGCACGAGAAAGCATTTGGCAGCATGTGGATTGCGTTAGTCCGAATTTTCAAATTGAACTTCAAATACTATACTAAACTGAATTTAACAAAACATTTTACCTTATATAGTACATAATTGGTAAAGAATTAAAAAAAATAATACAATTAAAGTTTTTCACCAATTGTAATAACTTAAGCATGCTTCATTTGCTTGGCTACTTTCCCCGATTTTCAAATTTATTTCAAACACTCCGAAAAAAACCGTCATGACTGTTAACAGCCATATGCGATCCAACCGAAGAGCTAAAGAGAACATAACATTAAGTGAGCGCTCTGTTTGTCCTGTGGATCGCAAGTCGGAAAGTATGTCAGTCTGTTAAGTGTGAAGACATATCGCCAAGACCCACAAAGTACTTGCATGTAAATAAGTGGACAACATATTAATCAACCTTTATGCAAATACGGTAAACATTACGATTAATGACAGCTAATTAGGCAGTATATGAACAGCACGACATTGATTTATGATAATTATGTTGATGATGACTGCCTAAGTAACCGACTCACTAATGGCACACATTAATTTCCGAAGGCTTAGATATAGGTATTTGTATTGCTTCGAGTCTACTGGCAGCACTTAACAGCAGTTAACGTTCATAGTGAACCGCTTAACATTTAAATTGCGCCCAACAGCGCATGCGAGCAAGCTACAGTCCACATGCATGCTGAGAGCAATGGATTCCACTCAGGCACTGCTGGCTAACAGACGTGTAGCATTGGTGAGAGAAATGCGTACCACTCAGAAGCTGTTAGCTAACATGCGTGTGCATTGGCTAAACGAACGTCGACTCAGTGTTGCCGAGAGTTTCAAGCGTGGTGGTTGCTGTCGCGGCTGGTGCTACGTTCAAAAAACGAATCGCGTTCGTTCGTGCGTACGTCTGTCGTCGTTATCACATCGTATGTACGTAAATATATATGTGTTTATATATATATATATAGTGGTCTGTCCAGATAACGATTAACAGCCAAGATCCTTAGTGGCAACCAGTTGAACAGAGTGCGCGTCGGCTGGTCGCGATCCTTTTCCTCTGTGTGCGTGTGTCTCTCGTTCCTGTTTACCGTTACGCACAAGGAGCAAACAGCCGTTGCTCGAGCCTAAAACAACAATTGAGAAATAAAGCAAATTTGAAAGCCCGAATCTTTATGACAACAAAGCGAGCAAATTGAGCGAGAGCCCGGGGCCATTTTACGTGCTGTCATCAAATCGAATGCAGCTAATGGACGCTGCAGCTGTGCTGCTCCAAAAAGAAACCGAATTCTGTGTGGGTGTATTGGTGAGTGATGAGTGCGTGCGCGCGTGCAAAAGTGTGAATTATTAAATTAGCGCGTTTGCCAGAGCGGGACAGAGCGTGGTAAAAGGCAAACGAGGAGAACTCAAAGGAGAACAGAAGCCGAAACACCAAACAGAAAAAAAAAACAGAAAGACGAAAGCGACAACGAAAACGAATACCGAAACGAACAACGGGATACAGCGGATTAGAACAAGGATTAAATAACAAAGTAATTTGCATATGCTGAAAATAAATTAACATTATGAATGTCCCTCAACTTGCATAACACTAAGTCAACATTAATGTAGACCCACCCCCACCCCCACCCCACTCCCTCCCCCCGACCACCCCCGCCCTCAGCCCATACACACACTTTCTACACCGCATAACGGATGTCCGTTCATGTCCATGTTTCAAGTCAATGAAAATTTTTAATTGTGCACGCGTGTCGCAACTGACCCCCAAGTCAGCCCTTGGGGTGTGTCTGGGGGTGGCTGCTTGAAAAGGGGCGTCCGTTTTTTGTATGGCGTGCCGGTTACGCCCCCATCCTAACTGCATGTTAGCCGCATATATATCATGCGTATGGCATATATACACTTGTATATATTACCTGAGTGAGCCTGCAGCCATTCCTGTCCTGCGGCCCCCAACCAAATCCCTAATCAACCCCCGCACGCCCTCCGGGGCTAGCCGAGCTGCTTTAGACTGCTTAGCTTCGAGTGCAACATGTTTTGGAAATTTACTTTGGGAACTTATGCATAGCAAATTGAGTTAAGCTTGACATTTTTCAAAGGGTCTTTTCAATGTCGAAGAAAGTAGTCAAAGAGAGAAGTATTTAAATACTTTATAGACAACAATTATGTGGAATTGTCTTATTAGGCCGATAGATTTATGAGAGAATATAGAAATGCATGTAACAGAATCACTCCGAAGTATATTTTAATTCAGATTCCAGTTTCAGTTAGACAAAACCATTAACCTTCTATAATTAGACAAGTCCCAACTAAGAGTAGATAAATTAAAAAATTACAAATAATATGAGATAAAAATCTAAATCAAACACTTTTTAGACTTGTATACTTGATATGCATACATATGCTGCTTAGGAATGTTATTTAAATTCCTGGTAAGTTCTAGTTTCAGTTAGAAGAGGTCAAAGTTTTAAAAATTGCACTTTCCTAGTTTTGGCAAACTATATAAATACCAATAAAAGTTATAGAAACATTTTTAATATTATTTAAGCATACATACAAAACATTGAATATATATTATCTATTTATACTTTAAGAGTGATATTGGGGTTTCAATTCCATTTCAGTCTCATTCAAAGTTTCCTAAGTTGCACCTTCATTAATTTTCCAACTGCATAAAAACAATACAAATCTAGATTTCTATTGTAAAAATACTGAAACAAAAAGAAGAATAAAAATCTAAGTTAAAATCAATCTTCTTAGACTTTATAGATGATATTCCAGCTCCATTACTTTCAATTCAATCAGCTAATAAATCTCTGGCAGAACCACTTTATTGCTCGCTTGAGCTCTCGCTTAACTCACATCTTAATTTCAATTGGAGTCGCTTTGGTTTTTGTCGCTTCACTTTGTCAGAACTTAATTTCAAAATCCTCACGCCGAAAATATATTTGGTGTGTGGCACGCTGCGTTGCTTTTGGCCAGCAATTGTCGAACCACTTGGCCGCTTCGAGTTGGCTCCGTGCCATGCGTCTCTGCCGTTGCTCCCCTTTTTTGTTGCGGTCAGCTTGCCGCGCGTGAAAAGGACAACAAACACACACACACACTCACTCACTCACACAGTCGCCAAACACAAAAACCAGAAAGAAACAAAAACAACAACAAATAAGCACTGAAATGGGCAAGGGTCGGCGGTGGTGGTTGTGGTGGTGGTGCGGACCCAGCTCCATCAGCTCCACCGTTGACCTCGTGTCGCCTGCAGCGTTAATTTATAATTTACTGTGCTCACTGAAACCGTCAAAAAGCAACACCCACCGCCGGCCACCTGCCCGGCCACTTGGTCGGTGGTGCTGCCCACTTTTATTATTATTATTTCTGTGCGTTTTCTACGCGCTTTTCCGAGGCGCGCTTTTCCATGCGATTCGCCGAGTTTTGACTTTTTTACATTTGCCGTCGGCGCGACGGACGCTTTGTCGTTGTCCTTGTTGTGGCGCGCCTCTGCTGCTGCTGTTGTTGTTGTTGTTGTTGTTGTTGTTGTTGTTGTTGTTGTTGTTGTTGTTGTTAGTCCGTGCTGTTGTTATTGTTGCGGTGTTCCTTCATTTACTGGTCCTTTGGGTTGGCGGGGAGCTGCTGCTGCCGGCCGTCCTCCTCCTGCTCCTGCGCCTGCTCCTGCTTCAGGCTAGCGGCTCCTACATATATACCGTGCTGTATGCCACAGCCAGACGCTTGTGGAAATTGCCTTTTCAACTACTCGCTGACATTTGCTCATTGTTGTTGTTGTTGTTGTTTTAGTGCCTTAATTTTGTTTTCGTTTTAATGTGTGTGTGTGTGTGTGTGTGTTTGTTTGGTGTTGGCTCTGTTGCTTTTGGTTTTGCTTTGCGGTTTTCGACTTTTTTTTGCATTTTATTATTTTTTTTTTTGTATTTTGGCATTTTGTGACTTTTCGGACCTGTGGAACAGCGCGGACTGTTGCTTGTCCTTTTCTGTCGCCGCTTTGTTTGTTGTTTTAATTAATTTGTAAATTTACTTACCGAGATTAAAATAAAAATGTTATAAAGGAACCAGGCAAATTAGCTCTTGTCCGAGCAGCGCATCACATGCATGACTTCTGCTGGCGAAACTTTTTAAATGCTTTCCATTTGGGAAACTTTCGCTTTTTATAGATTCTCGACGGAAATATTTATTGGCCAAAGCATAACAATAATTGGCTGACTTCGTGGAAGTAGCAGTGAAGGCCACTCGTAAAAATAAACTTATTTGACAATGAAATTCTTTACGAATATTAAGTCAAGAATACCGTAAATTTAAATGTCGTTTATCTATGTTTATGTAAGAGAGAAAGAAGTTACAATTGTTGATATTTGAATGCATGCGAGAAATATTGATTTTAGGCTCATCAAATATATTTAAAGACCCACTGTAAATGAGGAAATGAAAAGTGAGAGTATTAAGGTCGAGTGCAGGCCACTGCATTAAACTCTCTTCCTCCTTCAACTTATTATAAAGTCACAATGTGTTATCAATTTCATTTAACAGACTATCAGTATATAAGCTGAACAGACTTCTTAGCTCTTAAACTGAGGAAAATTAGTTAGCTTTATCCGATTAGCTTATCACTCAAAGTTGACGTTTAAACAGAATTCTTAGTCGATTTATTGAACATGTTTTATTTTTGGGTCTTCAAGAAACTGCCAACAGTGAAGGAACTAATAAGAGAGTAATATATTTTTAATCCTTATATATATTCTATTGCTTACTCTGTTAACATAATATATTTTTAGTTCAATTCTATTCTCGCTCTGAAGTATATTGATATATCTATCCAATTCCAACTTCAGTAAACAAAAGTTGTCAAAATTGCTTCTATATAAAAGGCAGTCTAGAATACAGAGTACAAAGGCAATCTACTCACAGTAATATCCTATAAGTCAGACATATGGTACACGTTTAGATATAATTACCAGTGGATCTGCAAAAAGGGAATGAAAGGAAGCCGCAGTAGCTCACTCCTTCAGATTTTCCAGTAAAGGGTTTTTGCAAAATGTAGCTCTCCCACGGATATAAGTCAAGCTGTTGTATTAAACATAGTTAGGATATACAGTCGATCTAGCAAAGCAGTAATCAGTTTATAAAATTTTAAAGCTGGAAGAGTCCAGTCGTAAAACTATTTAAGATATGCGGGGTTTCCATTTAGCATGGTCCTAATAGATAAACTTATTTAAACATAATATGCTATCTGCTGCTTACATCGATTATACATATTATAATATAATATAATATAATCCATTTTTAAGTAACAAGTCTCCAGATGTGTTTGAGATAAATATGTTGTAAAAGATATGTTAACTCCCGATTTTAAACATAAAATTTATATTGGTTGCATAATATTACCGTTTATGTCTGAGCTATATATATAAAGCATATATAACCTTATATTGTAGATAGTTTCGCAGAGCAACGAACAGCAAGAAAAGAGTATGCAACCAATATAATCTTCTTATTTTGTAAAATGAATTTTAAAAAGAGTTTAACGCTTCATTTGAGTACAGTAAATATTAATTAAATTTTAACACAACTTCGACATGAAAAACCACATTTTGATATGGGCATAAAAATATAATGAATACTTAACAGAAAAAGAAAAAAACACATTTAAAGAAGGATTTTATTTGCTTTTTTTGTATTCTCCAAAATGAAACCACAGCATATGATATGTGTATAGAACAAGTAAGGATTATATTGCTTTTGGTGCTCAAAACGAAAAAAAGAGCTTCAAAATAAACGTAATTTATCTTTTTTTTTTTGTTTTGTGGAGTCTTTAAAGTCGGCGCAACCGCAAAATTGTGCTAATAAATTCAATTTTCTTATTCAGGCAGAAACATCAACAACAACAGCAGCAGCAGCAGTAAACATAACTCAAGCACTTATACACACACACACACCTACACTACACACTTAAGTACACATAAGCAAATTGAGGAAAAGCCGGTGAAAAACATTTGCCTAAAGGCCATTAATCGCTCATTTTTCGCATAAACAAAAAGAAGGAAACAAAAAAACAAAAAAGAAACTCTGACGATGTTTGCCGAGTCAAAACAAAGGAATACAACAACAGCAGCAACAATAACAATGGCAACAGCTTGTTGTTGCTGTAATGTGTTTAACTTTTGTTTCACTTTCGAGCACCGCAAAAAAGCCAAATAAAGTTTGTCATTGTCTTGCGACAAATTTGAATGGGAAAACGTCGATGAAGTCGTTGTTTCACTGCGTCTAATGAAACCCAGAGAGTACGGCAGAAACGTTGACAGCCTGCGCTCGCAATTTAAAATTAAATAAACAGCAGCAACAACAACTCCGAAAAGTCCCAAATGTGCAATTAAAAATTTTACAGTCATAACTTTTTATTATGGTACATAATTCAGTCGGGTCTTTTTATGCACAGTGCTGCGCGTGCGTTTGCTCATTTCCTCGTTTCATTCCATCCCATCCCATCCCATCCTATCATATTTCATTTCATTCCATTTCGTTTCATTTCATATTCTCTTTCGTCCTTTTTTCAATAAATTGGCCTTAGCTGCCCATTCCCTATGCCCCCCCCCTCTCTCTCTCTCTCTATCTCTCTCTCTCTCTCTCTCTCTGCCTCCCTATCTATCTCTGTCTCTGTCTCTATCTCTGTCGGAAAATTAATTTCATTTTCACAAGTTAAATTTCATTAAATTTAACCAGCTTTACGTTTGTTTTTCATTTTCATTTTCGTTTTCGTTCCTCCGTTTCTGTTTTTTTTTTCATGTGCAATTATAATATTATAAATTATGTTTTAATCAGATTGGGAGCTAGTTTTATTGCCTTTGCCGTCTATAAATTAAATTTAATGCTTTTTAGTTGCGCTCTGCAGATGCTCAGTGCTGTGTGGCTTGAATTTCGCTTGATTTGGCCTCGTCCAACTATATTTAACTTGGCGTGTCTGTTGACTCATAGTGCGGCTGACAAAAAAGGGTTAAAAGGCCACGCCTTTGATCGGCTGTCAGTTGACATGGGGGTGTGTATCTGTGTGTATGTCTCTGTGTCTGTGTGTGTGCATCCCCATTTTCATTGCCATCCTCGGGGGAGAGCGCTGGCACAACTAATGCCCCACACATGTCTTGCATTATCCTCTGGGCTCATAAAACTTCGTAACAACCAATAATTGTCGCTTCAACTAAATAATGCATAAATAATAAAACTCTTTCGACAACAACAAAAAGTTAACTAAGCGCCGACAACGGATACAGACGGCGACAGAGGCAGCGGCGGGTGGTAATACTCTCTAATGGGATCGAAAACTGGGAACTGGGAGCCAACTGCCAGTGGATTTGTTGTTGGCCAACAAAGTGAGAAAAAACCGCGACGTCGAGCATAAAAAATGCATAAAACGAGGACAAAATAAAGTCATAAAGTAAAAATTGCTGCCAGTACGGAACGCAGTGCCCCGAGACCCATAGAAAGCATAAAAGAACGAAAGAATGAACCGAGTACAGAGTGAATATGTTGCACAACAAATGACGGAATGAGTCAGGGCGCGTAGGTGTTGTAATGCCCTGTGTGGTGGCTCCCTCTTGTTGTTGCTGTTGTTGTTGTGGTGCGACTTGTTTGAGGTTTCAATAGGTCATAATTCACGCCTAGTCGCCCCTTTTTAGCCCAGCCCAACCCAGCCTGCCAAAGGGATTGCACATTGTTAAGCAGAAAGGGAAAAGCGAGAGATTCTAGCTAGGTGGCACACACATGACGCTGGCGCCACACTCAAAGGCACAAATACGGCACATGTGCTGTGCGGCTCCGACCAATATTATAAATGCAGAACAAGACGCGACCACTGTTGAATGCCGTAACAGCACAGTGGCTTAATACGGTAAATAAAGGGGGAAGAGTCGAACGCACAGTGGTGCAAGAGAGAGTGATAAGGATGGGTAAAGGGAAAGGGAATGGAATGTATTGAATAGATCTTGCATATCTTAATAAACAAATTTACCAAACAGTAAAGATAAAGTTGAGGAATCTATACTATACAAATAGAGAATATTGATATAAGCCCCTGAACTGTCAGAGGTACCTCAAGGCAGGGTTCACCCTGCAAATCTCATTTGACAGTCTAAAACTTTTCATTCTTATGCTCTTGCTCAGGCTTCGGTTATTGATCAAGTTAAACTGAAGTATAGATTTTTTTATATAGTATATTTCAAATTCTGTCTAAGCCCTTGCCCCACTGCGCCTTACTAATTGCATGTTGGCCTGACAACTTTGTGATTAGCACAGCTCTAATAATTTGCAATTTCAGCTTAGTCTATATATAAAATTTTTAAGCATTTCCCGGGAATTCCACAACTACAAGAGCTAAGCTAAAAAGGATTCAAAGCAGTTGCCGACAAAGAGATGCGGCTGCTGTTGCCTTAAAGAAGTAAAACCTCAAACACGTGTTGTTGTGGGAGGAGAAGTCTTTGTTGTTGTTTATGTTGTTGCCATTGTTGTTGTTGTTGTTGTTGTCGGTTTCGCTTGTTTTTGTTATTAGCACCCGCCGCCTGTGTTGGTTAACTTGCAGCTACAGCTCCACTAACTACGTCGCCCTTCCAACAATATCATATAGCTCATACCTTTCAGCCCTCTCCAGCTCTACTCTCCTTTCCTTTTTTTTTTTTTTTGCCCCAAGTGTGTGTGTGTGAGTGTGTGCAATGTGCAAATTTGTTTGGCCGCCGTGTTTGTTTTTGCATTAGCTGCGGTTTATCCCTGTCCCTGCACCGGCTCTCTGTCGGCGTCTCTGCTCGTGGCCCTGGCCCTGGCCCTGGCCCCGGCCCTTTATGCCCTAGTGCCAGCCAGCGGATAGTCACTTGGCTGTTGTCGCTTTTTGCCTTCTTTATGGCTGTTAACGATGAAAAATTTGTGCCCTGTGCGTGACCCAGCACCAGCACCAGCACCAGCACCAGCGCCAGCCGCCTCCAACTCAGTCCGTCCCCTCAGATCCTCAGTCTCAGCCTCAGCTCTGGGCTGCGTGTTGCGCTGTTTCGTGTTGCTATGCATATGTCAAAGTAAGCCTTGTACCCGGAGAGACAGCGAAGCGCAATTTAAGCTGTGCATACCCTGTGTAGCGCAAGTGTTGGGTATGATTAGCTGGCTGGCTTATAAATACCCTAATATTAGAGTAGCATTTGCCACACTCGCCAAATTTGCCTTTCGGCTATGCACAATAATGTCGGGTATCCAGTAATTGTAGGGTATGTGGGGTGCACAGACAACAAAAGCACTATAAGTGGCATTTTTATATGTTGTCGCCGCTGTGGGTTAAAGTTAATCTCCATTAGAGACTGTGCCCGGGGGCTTGGCCGGCGTCAGCTTTGGGGTAGAGCGTCTGGCCGGCGAATTAGGGAACTTTCCGTAATGTCCAAAGTGCGCCCAAAGTGCTAGCTGCTTGTTTATGAGTGTGTGCGTCTCTCTCTCTCTCTCTCTCTCTCTCCCTCTCTCTCTCTCTCTCTCTCTCTCTCTCTCTCTCTCTCTCTCTGTGTGTGTTATTTACAGGTATTGTTTTAGTTGTTATGGTGGTTGTTACATGCCATACGCATCATAATTCATAGTTCATTACTTCTGGGCAGCTAATGGACGCTAGATAAAGTCCATTCACTTACAAGTGCGATAAGCGAAATCGATAACCCCGCTAAATGCACACTTAATGCAGCTGTGTTACGAAATGTGTTTTTGAAATTCAATTGCATGTTAGTCAATGTAGAGATAGACGGGCCCTGTTGACTTGTGTATTCGGGCGGTAATTAAAACAAAAGATAAAGTGCGTAAAAATCCAATTAATTTCACACCGCAGCCAATTAAGTTGACAGTCAGCAGCGACGCCCAGCCCACTTGCTGCTCTGGAGTAGCAGATCCTGTTTGTCCCAGACACACAGAGAGAGAGAGAGAGAAGTTTACTTATCTATATAGTATAGAAAGCATCAATTAATACCCGCACACTCGCACGCATTTGGCAAACTTGCCTTTGGCACGTGCGTAGGCTATGAAAACCGCAAAACGCATTCACTGGCAGACAAAGGCCCGTAGACGATAGACTCCGGCAGTCGGCCTCCTGTGCTACATCCACTAACAATTTCCTGTTGTGCCACTCAGCAGCTCCCTTTGGTCTCCACTCGCCCTAAGCCTCTAGTCAGTCATTTCCTTGCTTCGAGCACCCGCCACGAAATACATTTTTGAGAACATGCGAGCGAGCCAATAAAACATGTTTTAACCGCCCTCTACCCCTGCCCCTGCCCCTGCCCCCGCCAATCAGCCACCCCAGTGGCAGACAGCCGCAGTTAGCTGCCGAAGGAGCAGTAAAGGGCTGCGAAATGGGGAACCAGGCCACAAAAATTCTCTGGCGGCACATTCGAAAATAATTTTCCAAACATTTTGTAATCCATTTGAAGAACGCCAAGGATCCCCAGAGTGAGTGCATGTGTGGGGGTGCAGGTATACCTCCATAGGTATATATGTTAGGTGTGCTCGAACACCTCGCAACCCGCACCTCGTTACACACGGCATTTATCCAGAGCGAACCCCACGAGCTTCGCTGTGGCTGCTCCTTTTTACCCGCACTGCGGTGACAAACAAAAAACCGAAAAGGAAATCAGTTTCTTTTTTTATTTATTCTTTTTATAAGTAAACAAACTGTCAGTCGGCAAGCCAGTGAGAGTGAGAGAGGGGGAGGGAGGTGGTGCAAAAGAGATAGATGTACACATAAAAGATGCAACAGTTTTGGGGAGAGTCGAAGTCAAGGCGAGGCAAGGCAAGGGTTCGATTTCATTTATATAAACAATTTTTGTTATATTTATGTGGACTCCAGTTACATGAATGCATTTTTTATGACTTTTAACCGTGCGGTATACCCTGTACCTGACTAAGAAGACAGGGTTGCTCAGGCTGCAGATGTAGATATATGAAAGATATATTTTTGTTTAAGATATACGATTTCCACTTCTAATTAGTCTGAACGTCTTTCAGATCATTGTGCCTAGGCAGAGACTGCTAGTAACAGAGCTAATCCAGGGTGCCTTATAGTTAATTACAGCCCCAATCGATTCTGTTGATTGTCATTTTCGATTCAGCCTTTTGTTGGCATTGACATTTTGCGCGCTTATTGCTCGGCGTCCCGTGTCCTGCCAGCTGATCCCTGCTGGGAGAACGAATAACAGCGTCGCGTTGACTTTTTGCTATTAATTAAAAAAATTCACTGAAATAATAATGCATGCACAGATCATATAGCAAACATAGTGTATGGACTTCATATATATGTGCATTTTTTATTAAAATATGCGCCAAAAAAATGGTAGAAAAAATGGGAAATTGAAATTTATTTTGTTTGGCATTGCATTTTCCATTGCAAATATTTTCACACCGAAATTTTATGCAATTTTATTTGCTTTTCATTTTGTTAAATATACAAAGCAACATGTGAGATGCATTTTTGCTTTTGCACTTTTAAAGTTGGTATTGCACACAGCAATAAATTTGTGTGGCCGAGTGATAGAGCGAGGGAGGGAGCGAGGGGGCAGAGAGTCGACAGGATATTGGCAAGCTGCACGAAAGTTTGCTGAACATTTAAATATCATTCCGAAAAGTCGTTCGACTTTTTGTGGCTTTGCGACAAGCCAAGTGGCTTAATAAGAATTTTAAGGCTTTTGATTTTCGATAGACATTTTTGAGGCCCAAACGTTTGCTTAGCTGAAAGGAATGTCAGAAATTCAAAGCAAAAATCTTTGATCAGATTGAATTAATTATATTATGAAATATATGTGAGGCGCATTTTGCGGTTGGACTTTGAGCAAAAACTCAGCTTTTCTTATTATTATTTGTGACTGATTTGACAGCTCGAGTATTAAATATTAAATTCAATTATTTAAATGTCAAATGGGAGGAGGAAGAGAGGAAAGGCTGGCTCGGTAAACGCTGCGCCCATTATTCAGCGCAGCTTTATATTAAGACATAAAACCAGAGCTGGCTAAACAGAAGTTACGTGAAACTGAGACTGAAACAGAAGCAAAAGCAGAAACAGAAACACTAAAAGAAAGAGAAACAGAAATTGAAAGAGCAAAGCAACCTCTTTCAAAGGAAATTCCCTGCAGACTCAAGTGGAAACAAAATAAAGAATAAGTGCTTATTGTTGCTGTTGCTGTTGCTGTTGTTGTTGCTGGAAGTTTGTAACGCGAAACAAGCAAAAATAGTAGCAAGATTCTATTATTAACAATGCGCCCTGTTCTAAGGCGACGTGCAGATATCCTGGCACTTCATAAACAGCAGCAGCAGCAACGGCAGAAGGACGACGTCGCCGCCGACGATGAGAAGAGCAATATGAAACAATGACAGCCAACAATGGACAGCCCAACGACAACGACAACGAGAGCGACGACGACGACGACGACGTCATCATCTTGAATAAAGTGTTGACATCTTTTTGCCCATTCATTGTGTGCCGAAGTCCGTCCGCTGTGCCCAGTGTCTGGCACAGTCTGTGCCAACAATCCTTGACTAACGCTATGCGTCCTTTTTAATTAATTTTACGTACTGCAGCCCACCCAGCTGCCGCCTGCCTGCCCGAGCTACAAGCTGCCAATGTGACATGGTCCAGTCTCTCGGTCTGCGGACAGAACTGAGTCTCAAATTCGTTTTGCATGTAGAGATTGTGTTCATAAATTTGTTGGCGCTTGTCACGTCGTTCTATTTTGACGCAGTTTACCTCAATGGAGGAAAACAGCATTTGATGCGCCCCAGGATGTGAATGAAGAGATCATGTGAAGCGAACTGAAACACCCAGCGCAGACAGGAGTGGGCGGAGGAGGACGAAGCAGCAGCAGCAGCTGGAGGAGCAGCAGCATCAACAGCAAATCACTTATGCAAATTGGCTTGGCGTGCAGAATTTCATGATTGTTTGCGGGGTTCGCCTAGCTGAACCCGAAAATCAACAAAATGAATTGAGCAGCTTAAGAAAAGAAAGACACTGCCAGTCGGCTATGCAAAGCTTGGCCTTGCCCAATCCATCGAGACTAAGAAATGCGAGTTAAAGGGGAAAATGGGATTTCCATTTGCCCGATTTATTCAGTATTTTATTGTATTCTCCAGAGAGATCCTTCCCTCTGCCTGCACAGGCAAATCGACAATAGGCACATAAACAATTGTCCATCTCTCTTGACTGCTTCGCTCACAATATCTATATATATCTGTATATATGTATTGAATGTGCAGGCGAGTGTTTGGCATCTGCGTTCACCTGCCCGCAACGTATCCTGCTTGTAAGCCCCAAATTAAATACCCATGTGAAGGCTCCTCTTGCCGCGCGACTGGTGTCCTGTGAGTTATGTGCCTGCCAGGCTGTGTTACGTGGGTGTTTGAAGTGTGCCAGAGACCTGTCTCGGATCGGTTGAATTTGTGTATATTTACACGTGGCGCGATTCATGGGGGCTGCGTCGACCTCGCCTCGGTGCGTGCATGAAAATTAGATTTTCAGCCAACAGGTTTCCATTATTTGGCAGCGTCTCCAGACCGAATGTACCACGCATTTTGCTTTGCATAATACATAAATATTTTCTATTTGCGCTAGATTCTAATAGGGGACGGCGACGGGAGGGAGGGAGCAGTTCGTATCTGGTTTGCGCTCTGCGCTGTGGGCTGTGGGCTGTGGGCTCTGAGGTCTCGGGTCTCAAGTGGAGCCAATAGGCGGAGCATAAATAAGCAGTGTACAGCGAGGACTCCCTCGGCACAACGTGCAGCCCATTCAGCTCAGATATCCTTGCGCCTACCAGAACCAGGACCATGCTGGCTCACACATTTACCATTCAGACATCATTCATGCGAATGCTGTGAGTGGTAGAGGGGTGGCACGTGAAGGAGGTGACTGCGCCAGCAACTCTCATTTTTATTATTTATGTTACTCATTCGCCTCGTATCCTGCTTGTTGATTGCTTTGCGTACACGTGTAGTTTGTGGGCCCAACAGCCTGCCTATGTGTGTACACTACATACACGACATACATACATATATGTACATATATCAAATATATATTTACATGCACATGGCTCAAGCGCTTTGTTTGCTTCAGTGTGTCTCGTCCTCGTTGTCCTCGTCATCGCCTCGACGCGCTAATATTATGAATGGCAATTCATGCATTGTAGCCAGTTGCCAGTTGCCAGTTGCCAGTTCTGAGTTGGTAGTTGCTTCTCAGCCAGCTAGCTGGCTGCTACTTTTATTTTGACTCCAACTATAGCTCACCTTTGACACACACATACTGCGAGCGAAGCAAGCGCACAGGAGCGCAGCGCAGGGTAGAACTGAGAGTAGTTGCCAAAAATGATCGACTTATACGATGATTTATAAATTTATTTTATGATTTATAAATATTCTTTTACGTACGGCACTTACTTTTCGAAACTTGTCGAAAAGTGAAAAAACGAGATTCTTAAAAAATAAACAGAAAAAATGGATAAAAGCAGTGATGAGCTGGACTGCTGCGCCTTCTGTCTGATGGCGAAGAAGAACGAGGTAGTCCTGCTGTGCAAGCACTCCTTTTGCTTCGACTGCATGGGCGCCTATTGCGAGATTGTGCGTTACAATCGTCGATGTCCAGTTTGCCGCCAAAACTTTACTTACTATGAGAGAAAGCACGGTAAACCGATGATTGTTATTGTAGACGAGGATGAGGACGACGCCGAGGATGATGATTCCGAGTCCGATGATAGTGAATTCACCGAGCTGCTGTTACATGAAGAATGAGACAGAACAGACAGACCTGTGGGCAGTTGAAACGAGTCTCCCTTTCAAGAGACGTAAATTTTGTTAGTTGTACATTTCGTGTTTCCGTGTTAATATATTTTCCAGTTATCATTAGTCCATTGCATGACCCGAGCCACCTCAGAGCGCGCCTGTTCTGTAGCCGCCTTCAACTTTGTTCCCACTTTGCTCGCCGGCTAAAGTGTCAATGTGTGTGTGGGTGCTTGTGTTTGCATTAGACGAATCGCTGGAAAGCCCTCAGCTTGGCCAAAAGAAAATCTTGCGAAATTGCTGAAAGCAGAATAGAGAAAATAAAGTGGAGCATATACGTAACAAGTCGAGGGGAAACGCTCGCTGCAGCCTGATTGCTACTTAAATCTTTGTATTTACTTCATATTAAGCAATATTTCACCTGGCCACACAACCGAGACTTTCACTGTAAATGACAGCCCCCTCAGTGTGCGTGTGCATGTGCGAGTTGTGAATAAGTTGTGCTCACCCTGTGCGCTTTTATTTGGTTACATTTACGACCTTTTTGGTCGACTTCACGACAATCCTGAGTTATTTGTTATACAAAAAAATATTGAGGTCAATTTGTTTTGTCATGTTGAAAGCTTCACGAAAATGCTCCTTTCGCATTAAACCCCCAACGACAGCTCAGCATTCTCGTTGTTTAATATTAAAATAAATATTTTTTTATTTATTATTTACTCGGCCCGAGGGCCCGTCGGCTGACCAGCAGCTGAACAACTACAACCTGGTCACTTGGCTGCTCTCTGTTCTCAGCTCTCCGCCGGCGCCCGGTTGCTGTAATCTATCAGCTATATTGCTCCCAGGCCGTGCCTGTCGAGCACTGTGAATCGCTTTCAGGCATTTTTATACTATTTCACGTAGTGATATAGTATATTGGTTTTGTGCAATGTCCGTCATGCTGTCCGTCCGTCTGTCCGTCTGTCCGTCTGTCCGTCTGTCCGTCTGTCCGTCTGTCCGTCTGTCCGTCTGTCCGTCTGTCCGTATGAACGCAAACCATTTCGACGCTATTGAAGCTAGAGACTTGAAATTTGAAATATATACTCGTGTATACCCTCGTCTGATAAAGTGTCAAGATTTTCCCGATACGCCCACTAGGGGCGTGGCAAATCGGAAAATGCATTTTCCTGTATCTCAGAAACACTACTTCTAGAAGGGCTAGAGAGTTGGGATTTTAACTGAACACTCATGTCGACGTCCCAAAATCAAAAAGCTATGGCGGATATATCTACGCCCATTGGGGGCGTGGCAAATCGGGTCAAACTGTATCTTCTACAGTTTTAAAGCTAGAACGCCCAAATTTGGCACGTGGGTTACTGTTACGATCCTATAAAGATCGCCCAAAAAATTGTATGGCCACGCCTACTAGGGGCGTGGCAAATCGGATCTGAATATATAGTGATTTTACTAGTTTCGTTATATTTTGAGCACTATTGATGCTAGAGACTTGAGACTTGGTATATATACTCGGGTTAACATCCCACGACCGATAAGCTATGGCGGATATATCTACGCCTTCAGGGGGCGTGGCAACAAATATCAGCTTATATCTCCCACAGTTTTAGTGCTAGAAGCTTCAAAATTGGATGCTAGGTTACTAAGGGCCTCCTCTATCGATTCCCCAAAAATTATTGTTACGCCCCAAAAGGGGCGTGACATACAGAAAAATACCCTGTAATTTTCGCATTTTTCGAATGTAAGCATCCAAACTTTACAGTTATATTCTTAAACGCCCACTCTATGCACATGCCAAAAATTATTTGTCTACGGCCACTGGGGGCGTGGCAAATCAAAACTGAAACATCTGCAGCTTCTGAGCCAATAACGCGCCACATAATGACTTTGTGACCTTTGACCTTGTCTTTTGATTTGCCAAATTATATATATGTGTTAGAAAAGAATATTTTATTAATACAAAATAACTAAGTAAAGAAAATGTAACAAAAATATCAACATGACCGCACCGGGGTTCGATGCCACACCTCGCCAACGAACTTATGTATATCACATTTTCAGAGTTGCCCCCTCTCTCATTTTGAGAGCTGCCACCTCTCTTATTTGGAGAGATGCCACATCTCTCGATTTAGGTGCGTGTTCTTGCTAAGGTAAGGCAATCGAGATAAATCGAGAGAGGTGGCATCTCTAAGCTTCGATTCTAATTGAAACTGTCTGGCTACCTCCAATGAAAAGTTTTAATCTGCAGCTAATTTGAGCGGCGACAGTGGGGATTTAAGGTTAAATTTAAAAAAAATGTAATGTGATAGATGCCCCTGTGTGCTGTTGGGGCGTGAAATAGTATTTCGCTGTGGGTTGCGTCCGACAGCAACGTTCTTACTTGTTAATATTTAAATAGTTGCCATCAAAATGATTACTTAAGTCTTCGTCAGAGGCCATGCATTCCAAATGAGTTATTTTTACTAAGGCAAACCTTGGCTCTGCCTCTGCCTCTGCCTATGCCAGCTAATGCCAAAGGCAGTTCGTCCCTCCTCTTTGTTGTGGAAGCTTTAAAATGAAATATGTTGTCTAAACATATGCATACATGCACATACATATATAGACAGTGTTCGATAGAAAAATGAAAGCATGGAAATTGCATTAAATTAAATATATAATTCGTATGTACACAGAGAGTATTCCAATTCCTTTTTAATAAGTGCGTGTAAATATGTTTACCAATTAATATTTTGTAGTTAGAAACATTTTTGTGTCATCTACCTTGCTTCTCAAATACTTTGGCTTGCAGTGGCGCAAATCGGCTTAGCTGGATTAAAACAACAAACAAAAGTTGTGCGGAGAATAATCCGCAACAAAATGTTTAATAATCTTGCAAAGGAAAAACGATCAAAATTCTTTGGAAGCCGCTTTGGAAGCCACATGGAAATAGAAATGATTCAATCCAATTGCAATTCAATATTTGTTTGCTGTTGTAGCTGTGTTTGTTGTTATGCATAAATGAAAACTAATTCGTGAAAATTCTCCATTTTCTATTTACAGTGGCGCATGGCTATGGCAAAAACCAAATGCAAATCAAATCAAACTGAAACAACACGGAAAACCACATTTATAGAGCGAAAAACAAACTGTGGCTAGTGCGGGAGAGAGATAGAAATACAGAGTGAGAGAGTGAGCGAGAGAGAGAGAGAGAGAGAGAGAGAGTGTGATGCATGCAAATGCAATACAATGAACACACTACAAACACATCGGAAAAGCTCCACGGCGAAATGAAATACTTATGAAAAACGCGAAATTAACAAACGCAACGGGAAAACTTTAAGCGCTGACAACGCGAAACGTGAAAAGGAGAGGTGAGGGGCCTGCCAATTGCCAACCCACTGCTAGCCGCGCAAATAAGGCAGCCAATATCAAAGTTAAAATTATAATAGATCGAGCACCTGTCCCCCACTCTGCGAAATGCCGCAGCGCGCAATTGCCAGGATGTGCACAACGAGCAAGAACAATGACAACAACAACAACAATAAGAGCAACTGCTGTAACAACAACAGCGGCAAGGAGTCGTCCTGCATGCCAGTCCTGTGGGTCGCCCTACTTGGCATCGCCCTGGCCCTGAACGTTCCCGGCTGCCTTGGCGAGCAGCACCCGGCGACGGCTGATGAAGGTGAGTCTAAGATTCCATTTCACATACTATATCCAATGATGGGGTTGCAATGCTCCAACACACACACACACACACACACACACTTATCGTTTCGGGCGCAATTTAGGCGGGGGGTGGCATAAATAAAACATTGGCAGTTCCATTGACGGAATTGCGTCAAAACCTCAATTGAAAAATAAACAGCGTAACCACAAAACACAAGTCGAAACGTTTGGAAATGGAAATGTTGAAAAGTGCGCAGGGTTTCAGAGCCACACCGAAGCGAACTGAGCCGAACCCAACCGAACAATACAACAGAAGCAGCAACAGCAACAGCAACAAAAAGCAATTTAGACATTAACACTTTGGCGGAGGGGTTGCTCTGTGTGTTGGTCGGAAGTTCAATCGCATTGCGTTTTGGCTCGAAAATGAGCGTTAAATTAAAAATAAAATGGGAATAACATTTTGACAGGTATTACTTCTTTTTATATCTGTTGAATAAAGGTTAGTTTGGGCTTCGGCGACCCATAACAAAGAGCTCATATGTGGTTCAGGGGTGGCTCTTGACATATGTAGGTAAATGGAGCATGAGGCTGGAGCAGCGGCAAATACTTTCGAAAGTTCGATGCCAGCAAGGACTTTTTTTTTTTTTTTTTTTTTTTTTTTTTTTTTTTTTTTAGATATGTGTGAATTTATTTGCTGCTTGTTGTCAGAGACTCTATAGGAATTATTATAAAATATTCTGTATAAATAATTAAAGAATAATTTATGAATACATATTTATTTTTATTCTTTTAGCATTGGAACAGTTTTCTTAGTTGTCATTTAAATATGTAAAATATATTATAAAAGTTTTGAAACCAACCAAATAGGATATATCACTCATTGCGCTATGCTGAAGCCCAAATTGTTGTGTGAATTGTGTAAGATATTTTGAAAGATTTTTTCAAGATACAGAACCCGATTTAATTTTATTTTAATAAGAATAAAACAGTGCTGTACTCCAAGAAATAAATTAAAATAAACGCAAATAAAGTGAAAAATTTAAGAAACTAATTTATATAGCTCAATTTCTATAGATATTTATAGGAAATCATAATTACTCATAGCAAAACACTTGAAATAAATAATTTATAAGTAAGGGAATTTAAAATTGCCAAATGTTTACATATTATATAATTTAATTAAATGTTTTATTTTTAAAGATATCAATTTATATATATTTTTCAAAATACAATATTTAGTTAAATTTTACAAAATATCAAATTAAAAGCATTGCCTAATAGCTGGTTTTAAATTTCAATAGAACGCTTCTCTGATACATAAGTATCTTTAACTTATTAAAATTGAATTATATAAATATATATCAAATTAAAATTGATTCCATCTCATTGCCTGTAATCGGACCTTTTCCCTCGTATTTTCCCATCTGAACTGAATTTTGTTGATTTAAATGCTTTTCACGCACATGAGGTGAATTTTCGTCAAATTTGGTGAAATTATCAATGGATATTTTCGGGTTTTTGGCTTTTCCGGTTGTGGGTTGCTGCTGTCCTTGTTGGTTCATTACCGCACTCTGCCATGATTATATTCTATTTGCTCGATTGTGTGTTGACTTTTGGTCTCGACTATTTTCGAAAGGGAGGCGTAACCTTTCAGGTCAAACATCTGGCATCGAAATACTGCTCACACACACACGCGCACACACACGCACACATCCAGCGTTAATTACTCTGGTGCTTGGCAAATGGAAATGCACTTTTCGAGTTTGTAATGTTGCGCTTGGCTGGCCCAGCGATTTGTCGATGGTGACTGCAACTGCAACTGTGACCGGGATGTGACTCAGACTCAATTGCGGGGTGGGCTCTAAATTTTCATACAAATCGTCTGTCGAGCATATATATATATATACATATACACACACTCCTCTTCGAATTGTGCCATGTGTAATTGGATTTATGCTGCTGTAGCTGTAGCTGTAGCTGATGCTGATGCTGGTGACAAACTGTGACAGTCGTCTCAGGCAGCCCTCGAATCGCGCTCCATTGACAGCAGTTGTCGTTGTTATCGATGCCATCCGCAGCTGATCGTCATTATCGTCATCATCAGCGTTAAGCAAATGTGATTTAAACTCGATTATTCTCAATTATTTTGTAACATGCATTTCATTTCAATTCCATCCTAAGAATGCCCGAACTCTGTGCCGCTCAACCCCTCGGCCCTTTAACTTCTTGACTTTTCCTGCTTCGGCTTGGTTCATTCCTTGTTTGAATTATTTTTATTTTTATTTTTGTTGTTTTCGTTTTCGTTTTTATACCCTGAACCCATTGAAAATGGGAAAATCAGGGTATAATGTTTTTGTTGAAATGTATGTAACAGGGAGAAGGAGGCGTGGCAGACCCCATAAAGTATATATATTCTTGATCAGGGAGAGTAGCCGAGTCGATTTAGCCCTGTCCGTCTGTCCGTCTGTCCGTCTGTCCGTCCGTCCGTCTGTCCGTCTGTCCGTCTGTCCGTCTGTCTGTCCGTATGTATGAACGCGTCGTTCTCAGAACCTATAAGAGCTAGAGACTTGAAATTTTTTATGTAGGTCCGTGAATAGCACGAAAAGATCGAGTTTGTTAAAAAAAGTCGATAACTATTTTAATTTTATTGTTATCGATTAAAAACAATATCGAATGCTAGTTATAAAATTATATCTCCCACGTCTTTATAGCTAGAGTCCCCAAATTTTTTTGTAAGTTTTATATTTATTTTCTCTAATTTTGATTTTTGTTAAATTTTGGATACCGGCTCCAAATTTCCCCAAATATTTAAATTGAGGTTAGTTGCACTCAAAGCCAGTAAATGAATGGGTTTACATTTTTTAAAATTGGAAAAAATGTAATAAAATATGTTGAACATAAGCTGAAAATTTCATTCAAATCCATTATTTCGCGCAGAAGTTATTAAACAAAACGTTTGGCCAATCGGCCAAACACGTGACCAGCAAAACAAAGCAAACTGCTTTCCTATACATGTGCACACATACACACATACACATTGAGCTGCGTGCATTTAGCAAGTTCTAAAACCCGCAAGTTTTAGTGTACATATTTCCAATAGATGGCGCTATGATTTGCGAATTTGCGAATGAATTGAATTTAGTTTTCTGTGCGTTTATACGAAATACTAATTATGCAGTATTTTAACGCAGATAGCGCGGGGTTTAGGGTATCTCCTAGTCGGGACCGCCGACTTGAGTTTTCTTACTTGTTTTATTGGTTCACTTGAGTGGATTTTGATGCCTGAGCCTCTCCTCGGACGGTTGCATTTGTTTGATTGAAATTGATTTGGTTTCACTGGGGATTTCATCTGACTCTCCTTGCCGTCGTATTTTGTTTTCCGTTCTGTAAAACCATAACCATATTGTAGTATTATTTTCAAGTACTGCAAGCTGACTTCATTGCGGCTTAAGTGTTAAAGTTATAAGCAGTATAAGACCATACAGCTCCGATTGCTCCTCTCTCTGTGTGCGTAATGAGGTTTTTTTTAGCTCTCTTCAGGCCTGCTTTAGGAAAGATTACATTGTTCTCTGCTCACATCTGAGACTTATTGAAGTACTTAATTTTATGTGTGGGAAGAACGCTTCATAATTCAGACCCCCTGCTACACAAGCTGTCTTTATCTTAATTATAAGTGCATCCTCAGTCTGCACTTCATATGCGCCAAGTTCTTATATAAATAGTACATAAAAAGTGATTCCCCCAAGTCGCCAAGCTTCAATTAGCAATCAGAGAGTGAATGAAGCTACAACAACAACAGAGCTTCAAACTGTTTTGATTATATTAAATGCAAAATAGGAAACGTTGTCCTTTTTTGCGAGGGTTCGGGTCAAGAGACCCCCGATGGGCCGACGGCGCTGCTATCTAATCAAATATTCAACCTTTTTTATTTCGCCGAACTGATTTCATGACTGCGATAAGCAAATATCTGCCATTCCCCGACAAATTACTTGTTAACAGTGCATTTTAATGCGAACGAAGAAAAAAATAAAGTTTACCAAACGCCTCGATTTTCCTTTTGGCCAATTTGTGGCATGTGTTTAGCTGCCCGCTTCAACTTCACGTATGTGTGTGTGTGTGTGAGTAGCCGCAATTGGAATGAATGTGGCTAATAAAAATAAAAACGAGCCTACAACTGTATTTGCCTGCCCGTTCCCCCTTCCCCCTCCCGCTCCAGCACCCGCCCCTACGGACCCAGCACAGCCCTTGGCTTTTGTATGTTTGGCCAATTGGAATAGAAAATTGACATGGCTTTTTGTGCTTTGCTCTTTGTGTTTGTGCACAGCACCAGCAGTGCTTGTGGCCGTTTTTTTGTGGCTCGTAATGTAATTTAAACATGCAACAAACTATTTGGCAGGACTCGTAGTGTGCACAATTGCAGCCCCAACTGAGCGAGGGGAAACAATTATAATGCTGAAAGCGAGAATCGGGTCACTTCGCTGCGTATGAATCTAAAAATACAAAACACAAATCAAAAACGAAAATTTTCAAGGCCAGTCCACTTATTGGCTGATGAAGCGGGGGCGTGTTCCTTAAACACTCACAACGAGCCTTAAGGCCTTGACGGGAATTTTTACCGAACGTTTTGTTGCCTGGCGACAGGAGCTTGTCATCGCCTTTTAATGAACCTTTCAACTGTAATTGGATTCCAGGAATTCCTCGCAGATTTAATTGTTAATTTCCCTACAATTATTGACCGAGAAAACAAAGCCATAAAACGATATGTATATAAATGGAAATTTAAAGCTCTCAGCAGAAGCAAATAAAGGCAAAACAAGTACATAAATATGCCAGATATCCGCTTTGAATAAATAATAAAAATAGATATACAAAAAAATAATAAAAAAGAATACGTTCGGAGAGCGCAGATGTTTTCACACCGAAATAATCCATTAATTCAATAAAGAATTTCGTCGTTGGTCAGGGGTCAGAGGTCGTCTCATTGTTTTCTTTTGGCAGGCAACTTTGAAAGCCAAATATTTGTACAACAATTTGTATAAATGGTGGCTTCTTTTTTTGGTTTGGGACACCCGCAGCATCCTGGCTGACGAAATCAAAACCCTTGACGGCGCTAAGCGCGAACGCAAATAAGCAAAGTCCTGAACGGATGTTGTTCATTTTAATCCTTGATTTCTTGTCCCAATACATATATTGGAAAAAACCATAAAACACACATAGGATATCCCGACCCTTTACTGCCGGCTGCTGCTGGTGCTACGCTCTCTTGACTCACAGAAGCTAAGCAAACAATATTGGAACATGGCACCCAAGTACTTGAAAAATTACCCACCCGCAACCGAACATCCTCGGAATGGATATGTGAATGTGAATGGTTCGGCTTGCTTGGTGCCTTTGACGCTGCTCTGTGGCATGAATGAAAATGCGGCAAAGCCAGAAATATTTTTAAAACAAATACCAAAAAACACAATCACACACACACACACAGAGAGAGAGAGAGAGTCGAGGAGCGGGGTGGAAAGTGCGGTGCGGTGCGAGGCAAGGACACGCTCAACACAAAAATCAATGGGCTCAATTTTAAAGCGCTCGAATTTCATGAGTCGGCTTTGGCATACACACCTATCGATGTGCATGCCACACGGCTGTGCCAGAGTGTTAGCTCGTATGTGAATGTATATGTATGTATGTGTGTGGATGCTGATGCGGTCAAGGCAGGGGCTTGGGCCTGGCTTTGACGTCGGTGATTCATCCGCCTGTTGGTCATGCGCCGCCTGCGGAATGGGAATTGCGGATTGCGCATTGGCGTCGGTTGCCTTTTCGATTTACAAATTGTAAATTGGCACTCGATGATTTTCGATTTTCGAAAACTGAATGATGTTCGGATTCGGTCTTGTGTGCGGCTTTTTTATGCATGTCGTGGGTGGCTCGAAGAGTTATATGTATATATTTGATATATAGTAATGAATTAGTAAGAATAAATAATAATAGTTAAGTTGATAATAATAGTTAATTAATAGTTAAGTTGAAAATTAAGGAAATTTAGTCTAATTTGGAACTGATGAGTCGATGAATATTTTTGATTTTAATTGTGAATATTGAAGGTGGTGAATCTCAGTATTCATGGAATGAGTTAAATAAAATAGGAGCAAACGTAAAATTGGTTAAGATTAGCCACAGCAAAGAGAGGTATCCAACTTATTAATTAGTTTAAACTTAATCAATAAAGCAATATAAAAAAAAAAACTGATAATTTGTTATTTGCTAGTTTAGAAAATTAATGAAGGCAACGACTCATTTAGTAATAAACAAATACTAACAGAGCTCAATAATTTCAATGGTGAGTAACTTCGCATAAAAGCTCGCTTCATTTCATCACTGTTGAAAGTATATCATTTAATCAAATCTTTTAATTTGTAGACTTAGAGCTGAATAAACATTCTCATTGGGGCACAGAGCCAAGATTTATATTGTTTATTGCATATTTTAGCAATGCATTCAGAGTCATATTCAAGATTCCTGCACATCAAATATAAGAAGACGAATTCTTTGTCTTCACAAAGATGAGTAAAATTCTTTAACCGCCCATCGTCACACATCGAGCTGTTAGACTCTAGGACTTTTTGCCTGTGCCTCTCACATATGTGTGCTGGGACTTTCAACAAATTTGGCATTCGTTTTTAATGTACTTGACCCGCCAGCGATAAATGTGAGCTCTGAGAGCTGAGAACCACTGTCAGACGCCTTGCCTTCCGCGCGGCTGCCTGCCTGCTTGCCGCAGTAAACTGGAAAAGTGCAGCTTGGTCCTTTGGCTCCTGGCGGCATGTGGCCGTGACTGTGACTATGCGAGTGTTTGTTTCCATACGCTAGTGTGTATATATATGTGTGTGTGTGTGTGTGTGTCACTGGCATGCTCCATTTATGCGCTGATATAAGGAATTATGCTGAAATCACGTTCCCACACAAACCAGCAGCAGCAGCACTCGCAGCACACAGCGCAGCAGAAAGAGCCCGCAGAGTTAGAGGATAAGAGCTCGGGCTCTTATCCTTGCAGCGCCAGCAGTCGCTGCTGCGTGGAAAATCTCAGCAGGAGCCCCTAAGAAAAGTGCTTCCTGCATAAGCGATTTTCTCTACTTATGTGAATGTGTGCTCTCTGTATCTCTAAGTGTTCTTCTCTGTGTGTGTGTGTGTGTGTGTGTGTGTGTGTGTGGTGTGTGTGTGTGTGTGTGTGTCTGTGTGCTGCATTCTTTGATGTTTGTTGCTCTTGTCCGTTGTTCTTGCCACTGCCTCGTACTATTTATTTTCACTTGAAATGCTTTAATACACATACGCACACACACTCACAGACATGTCCTTTCTCTTTCGCACTGTCTGTGAATAGAAAGCAAACTGTCTGTTTTTGCTTACATAACGAAATCGATATTATATCATTTCAGCAAATACAATTTGCCTCCGGCACACTCATATTTAAATCATTTTCAAATAATTCCAGTCAATAGAATAACAGCATTTATTTATAGCTGCCAACGAATTTATACATGTATTTAATTAGTTAACTGCATAATTATCCTGGCTTTCAAATTGAATTTAAATTCGAGTCGAACCAGTTTGATTTCCATTTCGAATTCCCTGACAGAATTAGCATTTATGATCGATGTGCTAATAGTTCAGCTCGATGTTGGCCGAGTGTCTTCAATGTTCGCTCATTTGAGGATGTGTTTTGGGCCGAACTATAAAGCGATTTCGCGCCTAGTTTTATGCGAGGACCATTGACGGCAGACACCTTCAGTCAGCTGCAGATGGAGGTTTATGGCTGGTTTAACGACGACACGTTGCCGACCCCATCTGATTTGGGTATCTTCTGTAGTGAATGCGTCTGTGATTTGGTTAAAATGCCATCATTGATGCCAATCAATCGACAATTTTATGGCTGCAGCATTTTTTGCTGTTGTTGTTTCTCCGCTGCCTATTCTCAATCACTTCGGGTGTGCGTCTGTGGGCTATGACAAATGAAGAGGAAGCTGGCTGGCAGGCTAGCAGGCTGGCTGGCTGACAGTTTACCAATGGCTGGGCGTGTCCACAAATCACCTTGCTAAGGATGACAATGACAGTGCCAAAAATCAAATCATTGTCTCCTGCGCCTTCAAATTAACTCGCAACGGAAGGCAGTCAGGCAGGCAGCAGAAGGATGCTGCGTAATGGAGATTTATCAGTCACATTATCTATCCATCAATCTTGGCATAAACCTGGCGTTGGCTAAAGGTGTGTGTGAGTCCATTTGTCTTACAAATAAAAAGAGTTTCCTCAATAAAGTATTCTACCTCTCCCTCCGTTTATAGTCTAAGCTGCGTCACACGAAATTAAATTGTTAGAAAACAACTTAAAAACTAAATACAAATCAACTTGTTCCGGCAGACACGAGAGTGACGGCCCGGCAATAAAATATAAAATATATAAATTTAAATATCAGCTTATGTGCAGCCAAAGGCCAATTTAATTTTCATGCATATTTAAAAGGCGATCTCGGAAAATTTACGAGTTCATCAAGTGTCTGGCTCCGTTGAATATTCATGAGTGTGCACCCGAAAAAAGACTTAATGCATATTTCAAAATTGTCGAGCAGAACTAAAAGCCAAAAGCGAAAACTGAAGCTAAAAACGGAAAACTAAAAACTAAAAACTGTTAAACTGACAAAAGTCTCGAACGACCCATTTGATAATTAAGTTAACAACGATTAGAGCGAGGCCGGGGAGCCTGTCTTATTTTTTCCTCACTTCACTATTCACTGTTCAGTATTCAGTATTCAGTATTCAATTTGCATATTTTCTGGCAGCTCAATCTTTTTTCAGCCCTCGTTTAGTTTATGTTTATAAGTCTCATAATCTTCTTTAATGGTTTGTTTACTCAATTTCGTGTAGCTTTTTGACATTTCCCGCTCCAAACTAAACGCAAACAAAGCCAGAGATGCACACGCCATATTTTATGGACCCGGCCAGTGGCGAAGATTTTCATTTCGGCACGGGTGGGGCGGGGGACTAGTCCCCATTCTTATGCCCCAGTCTAGTTCGTATTCCCAAGTGCAGCGTTAAAAAAGCGTGGCAGTACACAAAAACAAAGCCAAAACTTGGGGCGGAAGTGGCTGGGCCTGTGACTCCCCTCTCCGTCCTCACACAAAACCCCTCTAAACAACACGAGCACAAAATGAAAAAAATAAAATAAAAAATCAAAACAAAACGAAATGCAACGAGAACAAAATAAGAATAGGAAAATGCGAATCTGAAAATGGAAAATTGGTGTGCCAGTTTTATATTGGGCGGGGACGAGGGGGTGGAGGTCAGATTTAACAAAAATTTGTGAACTGAAAAGAGCAACAAAAATATGCACATGAATTTTATTTCAATTCCACATAAATCGCAGAAGTTTAAAATTGCCATGGAGATACTAAAAAGACTAAAAATTCATAGCGCAAGCGATGAGAAATGAGAAAGGAGAATGAGAGACATGCAGACAGTTTCGACTGATAATTGATGTGAAGGGAAAAAGAGTTGTTGAAATCGAAAGTGAAAGCGAGTTTGACTATCTAAGCTAACTAAATTGAGAGCTAAGACCGGCAATGATTAGTGGTTGATTAAAAATGGAAATAATCACGACTGACATTTAGTTAAAAGGTGAAAGATTTCGAATCAAGTTGGTTGAAGGTTCTCTTGCAATGAATACTACATATTCACATATATATTAAGTTAAGACATTGTGAAGTTTTCAATGGGCTTACAGATCGAAAGGGGGAAGAAGCTGATCAAAACTAAATCAATTTATAAACTAACCAAATTGACAATAAATTGAGTTTAGCGTAATGCACAAATTCAGCTTTAATTAGACTCTGCATTTTGAAGTTTTTATCTTTTTTATACAGCTCAATTTGTTGTAGCTCATCGTGCATTCTGCTCTATGCCTGAACTAGTATGTTAGCCTGTATGCCAGCACAGACATCTTAAGTCTACACTCATTTATTCCTTATCCTATAATATTCCAAAATACTTTAAGTTCATCAGATTTCATTCGGGCCAAGTATAGGAATTCATTCGAGCTAGGTAGGATGCGATGCCAGTCAGCCAAGGTATAAAGACGTATCTCGGATGGTGGCTTAAGGAATCGCTAGATGCCTATGTAGCACTGAGCACATCACTAACCAGTCAGCTTCAGTCCATCTTCGCAGCACTTAGTCCCACATGGATTCCATATTCCATAGAGGTTTTCCATATCTACAACCTGACATTTTAAAGTATAACAATATCAACTTTAATTGATTGACGTCGCCCTGAGAAACTTGCTGCTTCTGATTGATAATCGCACAACTTGTCTAAAGAGACACAAATGCCTATATATTTATATCCGTATATATGAAATCTGGCCCTCGCATTCAGCAGCCACCCGAGGGAGTAAACAACAGCTGATCTCGTGTTGCCTTAAATATTCTGTTGGCGTATTTATATACTAAAAGGTGTCTTGTAACCGGCAGCGATTGTGTTTTTTGTTCATTCAATTCTCCCGCTGTGATTAATTTTTGCTATTCCAATTTTGTGCCACAGCCGCTCGGGGTTCGCCCGGCATTTTTATTACGTATTTCGGCTGCTCCCTCGCACAGCGCAGAGCGCGACAAAGCGAGGGCCAAACTGACAACTGGCGACTGCCGCCGCGTTCCGTTCTGTTCCGTTGTTGTCTCTAGTCGAACGCCCATTCATGGCTCCTAAGTGGCCCAATGCGTTTCTCTGTTGTTGTTTTGTGTGCGAGGTTATTAATGATCTACAAATTCCCCAGACATTTCATTTCATTTGAAGTTGACACACAAAACGCATGACAACGAGCACGGGCACGGGCACGGGCACGGGCACGGGCACGGGTGCGGGACCACAGCTCTATACGTACGTATGTGTGTGCTTGGAGTGCGGGGGGAAAAGTGAAACCAAATTTTAAAACTGTCCAAACATATCTAGCAAACCAACATATGCCATTCCAGCGAACTTCTATTCTATTCCATTCTCTGCTGTTCGCTGCGCCGTGGCGATAGTAAAATGATTTTGAGTAATTTATTTTATAGTAGCGCTGAAGTATTTATTATTTTGAAAAGCGCTGAACAATGCCGTGATTAATTTGACACACTCCCCCTCCTTGGCCCTCTCTCTCCCGCTCGGGTTGAGCAAGTGGCGCAGTAATCCCTAGGAAATTCCTTGCGGCCACGTCTGCAACGCCTGAACGCAACCAGACCATTTCACTTTCTCGATAGCGCAACATATTTGATTTTATGTGGCCCGTGTTATTTATTCGAATCGGCTTCGCTCTGAGCCCCCCACAAAACATATTGCGGCAATGTGGCCTTTGAAGGCGCTGCTCCTACCAGCGCAGCCCCAAAACATTTTAGCCAGCGTCCCTGACGTCTGCCGGCTATAATTCAGAATCAATCGTTATGGTTTTGGCAGCTTGCAAATTTTTCTTTATTATATCATATTAATTTTATGAGTGTTGTTTTTGCCGCTCTTCACAGAGGACGCCCTGCCCACCGCCAGCTACTTTATGGCATTTAAAAGATATTTTTCATATCAATGAAGCTTTATTTGGGCAGGCCCAACGAGCACCCAGCCCTCGGGCCCACAGCCAGTCCAAGAGAGCGCCGGCAAAAAAAGGAAAGAACTTTGCTAAATTTCCTAAAGTCATGCAAACATTTTTTACATATATCGATTTTTTTCTTCGTCGGTTATTGTCCTGTTGTTGTTGTTGTTGTTATTATTATTGTTGTTGCTGTTCCTTTTCCATTCAGAAATGTTCTTGCGTGCCTCGTCTGAGAGGGCGGGGGCTGGGCTGGAATAGAGCTCGGTTTCGGGCATACATATTCAGGACTTGTTTCAGCACATTTGTTATGACAGGCTCAAATTGGGTGCTATCAAAATTATATATTATTTTGCATAATATCTTCTTTCGGCCTCAAATTGTGCCCGAGCCCGTGCCTGTGCCTGTCAACGACGTGGCTAGAAGAGCTAATTCGATGCGGCATGAATTTCATGTTGCCCTGCGATTAGGCCGCAGCACCGCCCGAGATGCGCCGAAAACAGACTCGAGTCTTGCCAATATCCGGCCCGAAAGAGAGAGTGACGCACACACAGCTTAAGCGAGTTTGCTCGAGAACAACACGCAGCACTTAGGCGTTTTATTGCAACTATTTGTCAGAAGGTGTCAGTCAGTCCACTTCAAAGCAAACTTCCATTTGCAAAGCACTAGCCCAGCAATGGCACCCGGGCCGGGCGGTGCCACGACTCGACTAAGATCTTAATGTACTGCTGTCTGGCAGCCTTTGTACCTGGAGATTTGTGCAGCACTCGCCGTCAATTGGCGACTTACTTACTAACTTACCCTTGCTCACCAAAGCAAGCCAAACTGAGCTGAACTGAACTGAACTGAACTGAGCGGAACGGAACTGAAACTGAAACTGCGACCCATTTATGAGGTGCCATAAACACGTGTAAATCCCGTTCATAATGAAAAAGTCACGATTTCTAGTGTCAATATCGTAAAGCGAACTGGCAAACCATAACCATTTCATACCACTTTGGTGCAATAAAATCGAACTAATTGAAGCTCCCACAACTGAGGACGCGCATACTTCTATGGAGCCCGCCCCGAACAGCGGCTTAACTTATCTATCCCATCCGCAGACATGCCTGCTGCCATGATCTAATCACTTTGACTGATGCCTCCAGCCATCGAGACCTTCGCTGTAGTCCGTTGCCCCTTGCCCCTTCGTGCCCACGTCCGTCCGTGTCCATGCGCTCCGTTATCTGTCCATTCGCCTCTGCGTGTTCTGTTTGCATTTTACAAATGTCAACAAAAGAAAATGCACTTTGAGGTTTCTATTAGCGCAAAGGAGGCGGAGAAGCCATAACCCAATGGACTCCACCATGCGTGAGTGTGTCTGCGTGTGCGTGTGTGATAAGCGTGGCGAGCCTCATGCTGTGCTGCATTTGATGGACAGCAGAGCGAACGCGATAGCTGCAGCCCGATGGAACCGGTGAAACCTTCAGCATTAGAGTTAGGATCGGGCTACCCTTGCCTCAGGTAATCCATCATAAAATTAGTTTTGCTGCGCTTGCACGAAGATTTTCGAACATAGATTAGCGCCGAGTGGAGCTGGTTATAAATTTATATTCCATTCGCCTGAGCATAAATTAATATTCATGAGACACACACGTGAAATGCAATTGGTAAAAGTTGAGAGTTTGAAAATAAAAATATTTTAATAATGCACTCGAGTCGAGTCTAGCAAGGGTCAAGCTTACCCCAATGCTCGCTCGGGGCGACCTCTGACCCAGCCCTATTTAATTTTCGCCCTGGCTGGCTTTAGTAATTCTGGCTTTGTTATTGGCCGGACTTACGCTTTGATAAACGCACCTAATGGAACTTTTATGCATAATAATCCAATCTAATGAAAATCCAATCAAATGCCTACACTCACACACCCACACACACACACACACATGCGTATATATTTTCCATATTTTATAACTTCCTTTGCCGGCATATAACAAAGGGCAGTTTATGGGCATTCCAGATATTTTCTGGGAACTGCAGAAAATCTCTTATGGGCAGCAATCAAAGTACTTGTCTAATTTTGGAGTTAATTTAGGTGAGATTGTCACTGGAGCGGCATTTGGCCATAGGCAATCGGAATCGTATTATGACTCTCGGGGCTCGTCTGGGCCAGCGAGCGAATGGGCTGCCAGAGCAATTTGAACATCCGCCAGCGCTTTGATGTTGGGGCCAGACCCTAAAAGTCGACAAATGTGCCTGCAGGAAATATTAAAGCTCAAATCGACGGCAACGAGTAAACTTCTTGACAGTGTGCGCCATTTGGCCCAAACTCGAATAAACGGCAGCAAAATAAAATACAGCAAAAAAAGAGCGAAGGAACGGAGCAATGGAGAGGCGAACGGAGTCGAAGCGGGTCATAAATGGCCAACAACTTGAATCGCAAATTGTCAATGGTCACGTGCAGAGTGGCTACTGTAGCCGTAGCTATTGGTATTGTTGCAATTGTTGTTGCTGTTTGACAATATGGGAACAAAGAAAAAAAATCAAAGTCTTTGTTGCTGTTGTTGCTGTTGCTGGCAAGTGGCGCCTATTGAATGGATGGCGGCTTTTACTTGAGTCATTGCCAATTTGTCGCCAGCCACAGTCAATTTTACGGAATTGTGCTGACATGCAGCTCAAAAACAATAGAAAATCCTGGACATGCTTCAATAAATAAACGATATACATATTTAATGGAGAGCTTAAGTGTTTAAGTGTTCGGGCTTATGCATAGGGGCATAATTAGCTCCAAAAGGGCTTGTGAACTGAGCTGAGCTGATGAGTTATTAGCGCCGAGTATGGCGGGTAAGAGAACCTGAAGTGATCACTGACTTTCTATGAATCCATGTCTTAAAGTAGTTTAATATGCATCAATCTTCTGAGCAAGTGCAGCTTCTTCTCTCTGGCCATTAATTGTCAACTTTTGTGGAAACATAATTCATTTCCAGCTCTTTGCTAAGCATGCCACGCTCTTGGCTAGTTCAATATGCCGATATCACTGCTTCTACGTGTTTCCTTTTCCCGTTTTTTAAGAAATAAACATTCGAGTTGATTTATTTGGCGATCTGTTTGGATCGCTGCTGCTGCTGGTGTTTGTTTTACGAGAGGCGCCAAGTTGTTGTTGCTTATTTATGAATGCGACGAAAAGCTCTCGAGGGCCGGCGGCTCGGCTTTCCCATTTCCCATTTGCAGTGGGGCCCCCGAGGGCGAACAGCAACAAATGATCTAAATAATTACCTCGTGCTGTACGCGGAGTTTTAGTTTCTCTTCTGTTTCGCTCGCCACATGCAGCTGAATGTCAAAATATTTTCATTTCAATTTCGAGCTGCAGGCGAAAATAAATAAATAAAGCGAGAAATTGACTGAATGACTGATTGAGCGATTGACTGATTAATTGGCTTGCACTTAGCATTGATTGTTTTGCCAAGCGGTCTAAATGAGCTCAAGCAATGGGAGGCAGCCCTGTGCCGAAGATCAAAGACTATTGGGAAGCGGGTTAGGCAATGGAAGGCACAGAGGAAGCTAACGCTATCACACGTATATGAATTCAATATGAGAGACAGCGAGACCGATTCTGTTACTAAATTCCGAGAATTTTATGCAATTGACATGCATATTGATGCTCAAAGTTCATAAATTGAGTTTCTGGAACAGCGAGCGTTGTATCAAATTGTTTGAACTCCGCCCTCATATTAGATTGTAGACAATATTGTTTATGTTTCTTGCATGCATGAAAGCAGCTCGACCAGAGCGAGGCAATCGGGAAGAACTTGGTCGCATCATGTTGACGCCCACATTAAGTGGCACAATTATGAGGCGACAACATCGGCCGAGCAACTTTTCCGGCCCCTGAGACGGAGACAGAGACAGAGACAGAGACAGGCAGAGGGACATTGAGAGGGACAGGCAGGGAGCGCGCGATCCATGTTGTAGCTTAATTATAGAATACATCATGCAAGAAATTTGTTGTATGCCCCATTAACAGCAAAGCGTCCGTCAGCGCGGCGCGCCACGCGGAGTGGGGCTTGAATGGAGCGCGGGCGGAGACCGACAAATTTGTCAAAATATTGCCGACTAGATAAATAAACCCTGTGCCTGGACCAGTGCCAGATCAAAGCGGATTCCGGCTGAACCCATTTACGACGCGACACAACATTGAAATGCACTTTCAGCCGAAACTAATTCATCCATTCGCATTCAATCAAAGCGTCAGATTCGGAGCGTGTGACAATAAATCTTCCCGTGGGGCTGCGGGCGGGCGGCAGTTCCCCCCAATTTCCGTCAATTTGATCGGCTGACCTACCCGACAAATGACAATTGCAAAAGCTTGCAGCAGATCATTCAAATGCCCATTTCGAATCAATTTCGATTCAATTCGGATGGTGTGTGAACATTTGTTCTCCAATTGCAATTATCAACCGAAGCACTCAGCTTGGAGCCACAGGCGCAACTCGTACAGATGGCTGACCCGTCTTCATCCGTAACTCATTTATCGCTTTGATCTGCTGACCCCATTCCGGCCTAGTTGTGGAGCCAAACAAATTGCATTTGCCCTCGATGAATTAAATCATTCGTTCAGATACCAATTGCGGTCATATTTTTGGCGCCTTCAGCATTTGGTTAAGTAGGCTTCCCTCTACATATATCCGTATATAGATATATAGGGCTTCGATTTGTTACACTGATTTGACACATCTCCTCGATTCGTCTGTGGCTATAACTAATGGCCATGCCCATTTCTCATGTTCTGGTAATGGCGCCCCAAATGGAGCTTTGTATAAATGTGAAACAGCTGGAGGAAGCGGAAGAACTGTTCCGCTCGCATTTCATCAACCCGAAACAAATCGATTCGGGTTCAGGCCTGCTTGGGGCAACTACAAATTGCATTCGCAGCAGAGATAGATAGTCAGGTTGCCCGATTGTATGTAATTATTTACTTTAAGCTCTTTAAACATTCATTCTCTCCGCATTGTATTAATTCAGTCGATGCCCAAACCGAAATTGGCAGCCACAACAATGCATGCCTCAACATTCCATTCTGTGCACGAATATTCATTAGCTAATAATAATTCGAGGCGAGGCCCCGCCCACAACACTGGCTACTCCCTTGGCATATTCGTTCTATTATATATGCAAAGCGTGTGGCACTTGGCGCTCGGCGCTCGGCGCTCGCCGCTTATGACGACAATTAATCAGCCATGGATACATAAGTTGCTTAGTTTACTTTCTGCACTGGAGGCGGAGCTGAAAAGTTAACAGTTGTATGCAAATTGGATATATATAGGGTCAATTAAGAGAAATAAAAGTGCATTAAATTAATTAAATTGCATAAACGGCCAAAGGCGGGAAAAAGTCTGCTCCGATAATCCAATCCAATCCAATTGATAAATATTGATTAATATTTTTGAAAGCTTAACAGCAAAGCAAATAGGAGAATGAAAAACTATTTACCCAGTCGAATTCACTGGAAGAAAAAACTTTGATAAGCCACTGGCGGGGCGGGGCGGGGTGGGGTGGAGTAGGGCATGGAGCACACATATAGGCACGTACGACACGCCCATTCCCGTTGAAAATGTGGAAAATATAATTTGTATAATTACAAATGCTTTGATAATACCAAATACGAAACACCAAATAGCTAATACCAAATACCAATCAACAAGAAAGGCAACAATAACAATATCGCGACAATTGTCAAATGTGGCTGCACGAGCTACGCCCAGCCCAGTCCCAGGGCCAGCGCTAGCGCTAGCTGGAGAAGGGGCAGCAGCTAATTGCCCGCCAGCCGAGCGGCTCTTGCTGCTGCTCCACAGCGGGCGGCACGCACAGCGCGTCGCCAGCGATGTCGACACCACGTCGCGGGCCGCTAGCTGCGAGGCGCCACACGCTGGCCACGCTGGCTCAGTGACATTGCCACGTCGTAGATGCATAGATGATGATGGTGATGACTCCATATAGGAATCCAAATACGCACACTGAACCAGCCCAGCCCGAGCCCGACTCGAGTCGACTCTGCTTGGCTTCGCTTACCCTTTCAGCGCCAGCTTATCATCAAAGGAAATCAAGCTGTCAGTCAATTTATAGTTATGGCATACAATGTATGTATTTACCCCACACAAAGGCGAGGTACAGATACGCACGCACCCGCCGGCAGTCAGCAGTCGGCCGTCGCCTCACGCACCATGTCAAAGTTCACATATTTCAATTAGTGGCGGCCGTCGAAACGAATTCCCTTTATTACCACATGTCATTTGCATTGCATTTGCTATAATGAAAATATATATAATTGATATCCTTCCTTGTCCACTCCCATCAATTGCAGGTCCTCTCTCCGAGGTACTGACGGCCGTGGGCTCCGAGGTGGCGCTGCCCTGCGATCTAATGCCAGGCACAATGATCGCCGACAAGGTGCAGCTGGTCATCTGGTACCGCCAGGGCAACGTGAAGCCCATCTACACGTAAGTACCAGCCATAAGCATAAAAGTATATTATCTCTCTTAAATGTACGAAATTCTGATTAACTTAGCTAACATTCGGGCTCACTGGCAGCCGAAAGCCGCTTAAAAATCATTTTGTTATGAGGCACCCTAATCTCTCACATAAGATGCCATTAGAGCAACACCTCCCGTCCCCTCCAATGAAGTCAGCTGTCAAATGTGCCAAATATTTCTTGATATTTTTCAATGGCAGGCGCCGCGCCCCACCCGCAGCCCACAGCCCACAGCCCACAGCCCACAGCCCACAGCCCACAGCTCAGTTCTTAGAGCCGACAACTCTGAGCCAATTATGAAAGACGACACACGCGTCTAGGTGCGCTCATTATAAATTCTATTAACGTGAGGCATTTATGTTGAATTTGCCGATATAAACATTACTTACATACTTTTATATGAGGAGAGCGGGACACGAGTACGTGCATCTCTCGGCCCAGTACATGCCATCGATGGCGTTTCGTTTGTCGAGTAGCAGCAGGTTGTAGCCAGGCGATGCCTAACAAGCGAGGCAATCAGAGACATGTATGTCAAAAGCTGGCAGCTGGGTGGCCCGGTCTCCCGCTCCCACATGTATCTACACGTCGTATGATGTTAGTCAACCAGAAAGTCGCTGAGTAAAAAGAGAATGAAAACTTTAGCTTGAACTCGAAAGGCAGCGCTTGAGCAGAGCAGAGGCTGACGCGCACTAGACCAGAAATTGATTTTTGCATGCGCTGGCAGCCCCCACCCGGCAGTCCTTCGGCACAGACTCCGCCCCGAATCGATTATGGGCAAGTCAAAGTGTCAAAGTTAAATGTGCATTCATGTGGTTCGATTGATTTTACAGTATAAACTCGCTGCGGTGACTGCAATTACAGTTGCGAGTGTCGCTTTTATGGCCACATAAACTTTACGGCCCTGCCCATCCGCACAGTTCTCTCGCACCTCTCCAACAGATATGTTGCTCTGCTACCAAATAAAGCGTTCTCCTCCCTCTCTCTCTCTCTCTCTCTCTCTCTCTCTCTCGCCTGCCCGCATTCAGTTTATTGTTTTCCATCAATTTTAATTTGCTTTTTCTACACTTCATAAATTTTCGTTGAATTGTTGTTGGCGCTCGAGAACGATTGAAATTTCCATATGGCAAGAAGGTCGGAAGATTAATTACATGAGAAGCTTCGTTGCCCAATTGCACCACCAGAGCACAAGAGCGCCAGGGCACCAGGTACGACCAGACACTTGGTCTCGCCCCAATCAATGACCTTTGCCTTCGGCTCATACAGTACGCACGGAATTAGACTTGGGACCAAGTAGTGGCGTCTGATTGTTGATTGTTGTGGGTGGCTGGGGCGCAGCTCACAATTTCGGCTGCTGAACCTAATTTAATTATCTTTAAATCCATTAACAAATAACCATCCATCATGCGGCACTTACTCACTACACATTACAGTCGCCTCGCATATATATTTCGTTTCTTTCTCCGTCTTGGGAGTCTGGGTGCATTCGTGATAAATCACCAGCAGCGACATGAGGGCTGAGAACGAGTTGCGTAGCCCGATATGCATAAGCTCTTGATATATTCAAGCTGTGCGATAATCTGGGGCGATGCTTTCATATCGGACGATCATAAATAATGCGCCTAGCGCTAAGTGTAACTGGGCATCGAGTGACCCTTGCATCTAGTAAAGAACGAGCCCCACACCACCTCACCCACTTCTAGCTGCATAAATAATAATTTCTTTTTCACAAATATTTGCTTTGTGAAAGCTTTTTAATCCCGCGATTTCCACAAGCGCATTTAATTAGAGCCCCGGAAATATTTCCTTTTACACTTTTCCGGGAAAATATTGTTAATGGATGCTGCAGGTTTTTTACGATAAGGGCCATGGGTGAAATATATTTTAATGCCTATTAAAAGCTGCTTAAATGCTCGCAAAGGCAGCGCAAATGCCACTGAAAAAAACAGAAATTCAAATGGAAGCAGCTTAACAAAAGCACAAAAACACAGAAACAAACAACAAACAACGAACAGCGAACAGCGAACGAACAACAAGGAATGAATTGATCAATTAATTAATTGAAGCGAACTATAAAATAAAAAACTAAAAACAGCGCGCTGGCCAACGAATTAACATAAACAGCGAAATTTATTTTGGCTGCCTGCATTTCGAGGGGGAGCAGGGGTAGGGGAGCAGCCAAGAGCGGAAACGACGACGACAACAACAAGCAAAGTGTGGGTCCTAAGGGGGGGAAGGGCGCAAAAAAGCACAAAGCAAATTAAAAATTTACAAGTGTCATCGAATTAAGTGCCCCACACACACACACACACACACACACACACACACACACACACACACACACACACACACACACACACACACACACACACACACACACACACACACACACACACACACACACACACACACACACACACACACACACACACACACACACACACACACACACACACACACACACACACACACACACACACACACACACACACACACACACAGATACAGATAGAGAGGCAATCTAATGTGCCTGGGGAAAAGGCAAAAGAAATAAAGGAAAACAGATGGAAAGTTGGAAAACTATTTAAATGTAACCATTTAAAATACTTTAAAAAGAAAAAAAACAGAAAGAACTTAATGAAAAAAAGGAAAAAGAAAAAGAAAAAAGGAAAGTTCCGACTGCACTTTGGATTATTTACGACATGTTGTTGCTTCTGTAGCCTTCATAGCTGCCATGTGGCTTTCGAGGCGTTGACATATAATGCGGAGTTTCGTCAAAATGCAGTGAAACGGCCGTAAACCAAAAACCTTTGACAATAAAAATAAAAAACGCTTTCTGTCTCCTCTTTTATTTATTTTTTTTCAATTTCCATTGTTCTGATTGGATGGGCCAGGCCAGAACTGCCTGGGGGAAAGTTAATGAGACATTCTATTTTTACGGCGATTACGAGTGGATTTTGTTGCATTTTCAGCAATTTTTATGCCCGTTTAATTTCTGATTTGACACACATTTCTCTCCATCTCTCCCTACATATGTACATATATATATATATATGGCTTGGCTCGCTTAATTGCTGCCAAATAAAATCGATTGATGGCCATTAAAGCGATGCCCAGGTGAATGGCTGGCATGTGCACTAATCTCTGGGGTGTGCCCATGCACAGACTTTGAGAGTCGCATAGGGTCGGTGGACGTGCAGGAATATGTGTATATAGGTCCACTATATAGTAGACACAGCTCTATCTATAATCATTTTCGCTTGACACAAAGAGTCCACTTACCGAATTCAATTACATTACCAAAGCCCTTTGCCAGTGACATTTGAAATATGCAAATGTATGTTAATATAATTGAATTTTTAACTTTCTTTGTGGCCACCGACAGCTTTGATGCCAGGGGCCGCCCGCTCCACCAGGCCGTGCCCTGGGCCGACGAGAACGTCTTCAACAAGAAGGCCCACTTCTACTACGACTCAAATCCGCCAGCTTTGCGCATCAAGAACATCCAGACCGCAGATGCCGGGCTCTACAAATGTCGCGTTGATTTCCATAAATCACCCACCCGCAATTGGCGCATTAATGTGACAGTCCTGGGTGAGTAGACATTGGCCTTAAGTCCTAATTCTTATCTTCATTCTCTCCACTTGACTTTCTATCGCTTGCCGTCGCGCACTTGCCTTTGTCAACTTTCCACTTTCATTTGCAGTGCCGCCCACCCAGCTGACCATACTGGACCATCATGGGGCCGCGGTGCGCGAGCAGACGGCTGGACCCTACCTGGAGGGCGACAGCATCAACCTGACCTGCCTCTCCAGTGGCGGCGTGCCGCCTCCGCGCGTCTCCTGGTGGCGCGAGCACGCCCTCATCGATGACTCCTTTCAGGTGCTGCCCGACGGCTCGGTGCGCAACACGCTGCACCTCAAGAACATACAGCGCAAGGATCTGCTAACGGTAAGTGCTGGCCAGATGACACCCCGAAATTCTTAAGCCTTATTTATGAGCAGTCAACAAAGACGCGCTTCTAAGCCCAATGCACAATGCCCAATGCCGCCCATTTATTTCGGCTGCCCACAAAGCCAGCGCCCCATTAATGACAGCGCGCGGTGTGGCCGCAGCCGCAGTCGCACCCGCAGCTATGGCCGCATCCCAATCTCCAGTCGCGTCCACACAATGGCTAATAGAAATCAAAGCGCCTGGGAAATGAATGCAGCCGCGACTGCATTGGGAATTGTTCAGAGCTAGGCAATGGGCAATGGGCAACTGGGCAACTGGGCAACTGGGCAGCGGGGGCAACGGATAGGGGACAGCGGACAGCGGACAGCGGCTGGCTGCCAGTTGGCAGTTGATTCTAAGCCGATTTTACTTGGATTGGTGTAATGAACAATATTGTTAGACCGCTAATCCAGCGATGCAGAGCTCACCTACAGAGCGTCCCACTTGTACAAATTGTAGGCCATTGTGAATGGCAGTCATTGTGCGCGCGCAAGCATTGTGAACAGCTCCAAATTAATGCTTGAATCTTGTGCGGCATAAATCCCAAAATTATTAGATCTATCTGGGCTGGTAATCCTCGACTGGCTTGCGAACATGTGTGCCCCGCTCGAAGAGGAGCAGAACAGAACTAGGCGATAGCTATAAATCCAGCATTGAGAGTTGACTTCATTAATAAAATATTGCCAATACATATGTAATATATTATTCAGAAAAGTTGCATTCAGTGAGCCTGGGAAAGACGCGCTGACTACAGCTGAACAAAAGCTCAGCTCAATTGGTTGTTAAGGACGACATGGTCTTTAGCTATGCAACAATAGGATAAGCAATTCCGATAAACGTTAAACAAACATGGGCAGAAAAACAAAACAAACGAACAAACAAAAATGCATTGAACATTAGCGATAAACACATCGGAGACTCATTGGGGGGCGACCCACCTGGCGAGCGACAGAAATATTGTATAACCCGAATGAAATTTATGACCTAATTTCCTAGCCAAAAACGACAGTTTGACAGACTGAGCTGAGCTGCGCTGCGCTGCGCTGAGCAGCCCGTTTTAATTTTCCCCGAGTTATGCAAATATTTTTATTAGGCATCGTTACAATTTTCGTGCCTCAATAAAATGTCCGAATTGGAAATGGTGTGCCTATGTTGTATACACATCCAGAAAGTATCACATTACCAACAACGGCAATGGCAACAACAAGTTGGCCATAGAATTTATGATACTCCGACTACAGAGCGAGCCTTTGAGCCACTTTGACTGCGACGGAACGTAACATAATTGATTAACATTTTCGTGGTTGGGGGCGGCTAGATGAAGGGGAGTAGCGTGGAGTGGAGGGGTTTCAGGTGAGGCGATAGGCGACAAGGAGCTATGCGTGTTCGACGAACATTTCAAGCAATTAAAATTAAATGTTCGCCTCTTGGCCAGGTTGATTTATAATCTACCATTATCGCCAATATTTTATCGCATATTGTATTCATAGAAGTCCAATTATCGTCTGGCGCATAAATCAATTTATTTGCTATATACATATATCTATTTTTCCTCCTCTGCAGATGTACACCTGCCAGGCGACCAACGGCCATGTCGTTCCGGCGCTGACCAAAAAAGTTATCCTGGACATGAACCGTAAGTTGGGGCAATCATCTTTAATATGCGTGTCCCGTTTCGTATTACAAATTTCATTCAAATTGTCTATGCTAAGAACCCGAGAGAGTGGCGAGTGGCCACCCACGCCTGGATTCCTGTTGCATTTATTATTTTCTGTTCCTATTTGTGTTTGTGTAATTATGCTTACGGTTCGACGTGGGCGTTTGCCAAATGTCGACAGGTCAAGGCCGCACGAGGTGCGGGGCCTGACAGCTTTTGCATGGAAATTAATGTAATTAAAGTTTTTGTCATTGCGGTCTGTATACTGTAATCCAATGTTTATGCATTTATGACATCGAAACAAACGGAGGGGGCGTGCGAGTGGGCGGGAGAATATGCTAATCGCAGCGCGGATCCCGAGGGTGTGCGGTGCCATGATAATAATACAGTTGTACACAGTTATATACGCCAGTTGTAAAGTGGCTTCTAGTGCACAGACAACAGCGAATTAGGCGTAATTAAAATAGCTCTTTAACCCCGAGTGCCGTGTTGCGCAGTCCCAATAACCCCCGTGTGCTCTCCCGTTCGCAGTGCCTCCACTGAGTCTGTTGCTGCAGGGGCTCAATCATGCTGTTGTCGCTGGCACTCGGACCCACGTGACCTGCACGGCCATCGGGGCTCGGCCACCACCACACATCATCTGGTCAAAGGCTGGCCAGATACTGAAGGGCTCTTCGCAGTCGGTAAGTCAAGCGGCGAGTCCCGATTATCCTCCATTAGTCAAACCCCTTTATTTCGCTGCCCGCCTGCAGACTTCCTCCGACGGCAATACGACCATATCGGAGCTAATGCTCATACCGGTGCCGGAGGACAACGAGCGCCAGGTCGTCTGCTCGATTGCTCTCAACGCGGGCATTACCTCGCAGCAGCTGCACGAAGGCGACACGACGGTGATGACGGCCCTGGGCAACGGAAACGTGGGCCTCTTCCTCAAGGACTCGCGTGTGCTCAATGTGACGCGTAAGTCGAAACTTTTGCCTATTCCACACAGAGTCTGTATCGATCTTCCCTTAATTGCAGATGCACCCATCGTGAATCTGAACTTGGGCGCACCGCTCGATGCCAACAACTTGCTCAAAGGCTCCGATGTCTACCTGGAGTGCGATGTGCGTGCCAACCCATCCATCACCCGCGTCGAGTGGTATCATAATGTGAGTAGCCTGAGCGGTAAAATATATTCGGATGATCTAAGTCTCCCTCTGGCCCACCTCTCTCTGCAGGATAAGCAGCTGCACTCCTCGCGCGGCATCATCATTTCGAATCAAACACTCGTATTGCAGGGTATCTCGAAGTCGTCGCATGGCCAGTACTTCTGCCGCGCCACCAACCTGCAGGGCAGCGTGTCCAGCAACGAGGTCTACCTGGATGTCAAATGTAAGTGACCGACAAGACTTGACCGAGCACTCGACTTCACCCTGCACTCGCCTTCCACACGCTCCTTTTCAGATCCGCCCGTGTGCAAGTCCGACTCGACGATTATACGCGCCGCGCTCAAGCAGACAATCAACATTACCTGCGAGGTGGACGCCAATCCACTCGACAATCTAAATTACAAGTGGCACTTCAACAACTCGCTCGAGAGTCTCATCGAGCTGCCGGTGCTGGCGCAGCTGATGCCCGCCACGCTGCCCCTGCAGCTGCCGTCCGGCGCTTCCGGCGGATATTATCAGCGCAGCAAGCGGAAGCACACACATGGCGCCCAGCGCCTGCTGCACGGTCGCCATGGACGCGTGGCCAGTATTGTGGACTTGACGGCCGCTGTGCGCTTCGAGGACGACTACGACCAGGAGCTGGAGGACCACGAGCAGCAGTTCGACAGCTACTCGGACTATGTGGAGCAGCCCTACACCCAAATGGTCTACTCCAACATGGTGCACAAGAACCACGTGGACGGCAAGCAGCCCCAGCGCAAGCAGCCCACCCCCCAGATCCAGCCGGGCGAGGTCAGTGCACATCACATCAACGTGGCCGGCGGCGGGCAGCTGGCCGAGCGCAAGCGGCTGGCTGCCCTGCACAAGCAGCAGCACCATCGGCAGGTCCTGGCCACGCCCTCGACTACAACGGCGCCCCCCCTGAACAATGTGTACAGCTACCACGTGGACAGCTACGAGAGCTTCGGCGCCATCTCGTGCGTGGCCAACAGCCCCATGGGCCACAGCCAGCCCTGTTGGTACCACATCCAGCCGGCAGGTGAGTGCCTCCGATGACTTATCGGCCCATTCAATCGGTCGGTCAGTTAACTTAAAATTGAAAAAAACAACAAATATATCTTAATTAATTTCGCAACGCGCATTGCAACACGCTGACGTGCAAGATGTTTACCCAATTGCAGCTGCTGCGGCTGACAGCGGTCTGGCCAGGGCTTGGGGCTGGGCTTGCGGCCAGTAGTTAATTGTTGCACGTATCGCGGCCAAGTGGCAGCCATTTGGTGCGTGAATCTCTATTTACATTTCGCTGCTGGAAAATATTGCATCGCTGTGGCAATTTTACGCGTCGCAATTGTTTGTCGTTTGGCACAGCAGCTCGTCCGTCCGTGCACTTGTCCGGCTGTCAGCTTGTCCGGTTGTCCGGTTGTCCGGTTGTCCGGCTGTCCCTGGCTGCAATAAAAGCCACGTTTACCTACAGTCATGTTGTTGCTGTTGTTGCTGTTGATGCAGCCAGCTTCAATCTGTGTCGCCAATAATCTGATAATCAAATGCAATAAATTGCGAGGCGCATCATTTATTTACCTATCGCCATTGGCTGTTGCCATTGCCGTTGCCGTTGCCGTTGCCGTTGCCGTTAAATTAAAATACACAATGGCCGTGGCCTGCCAAAAGGCCAACAAGGATAGTCGAACAGCCTGAAATTTAGCACAGAAATATGCAGAATGCTTTAAAGCTTAAAGCCAATTGAATTCGCAGCCAAAAGGTCTGCCTGGCCTGGCTAAATTTATGCTTTAGTCAGTTCTATTTTAACTCAACGACAGCTAAGCTAATCGAAAAGGTAAAGCTGCCTATGAAACGGATTTCTAATTTTAACGTTTTATTATAGAGCTGATATCGAACACGACATGTGAGAGCTGTGATTGTTCTCCCTCCCTTTCTCTCTCTCTCGCTCTCTCTCTCTCTCTCGCCTTCATATTAGAACATGTCACAGCGCATCATTATGTCATTTCCAACTAAACTGAAATAGAATATATATATTCGCGTCATTAGTGAACTTAAATAAATACGCGAATTCAATCAACTTGTCAATTTACCATAAATCATCTTCCATTTGCTTGACAGACCTGCCCGAACCGGTTAAAAACTGTACGGCGTATAATGCGACGGCCAACTCCTTGCAGATCCAGTGCGTGCCAGGCTATGACGGCGGCATTCCGCAACATTTCCATGCCCAGGTGTACGATGAGCTCACCCGCCAGATACTGTACAATGCCTCCTATAAGTACGCGGACTTCACAGTGAAGCGCCTGCCCAGCGACTCGGCGTTTAACATACGGGTAACGGCTGTCAATGCACAGGGAGCCAGCAAGGCGGCATATCGCGTGCGTGGACGCACACTCTCGGCCCCCCTCCTGCGCACAGGTAAAGACGTGACGCAATGAATAAGTCAACAGCTGAGCCACCTGCTCGTGCTTTTGGCATTTTCCATGGCACTCATTTGCATCATTTTACTCATGCACGTCTCTGTCTCTGTCTCTCCCTCTCCCTCTCTCCCTCTCGCTCTCTCTCTCTTGTTACAGCATCCTCGACTGCGGTGCTGGTGCAATTGACACCGCTGCTGGGCGCGCTAGTTGGCGTCATTGCGACACTCTTTTTGGTGGCCATTTGTGTTGTGATCTTTATTAAATTCCGCAGCAAACAGAGCCGGCGGCATGCGACTGGCGATGCGACCACAACAGAGGCTGACAAGGGCAGCGCTGAGCCGCTCTCTCGTAACATGGGCAGCCATTCAAGCTTGGAGGACAAAAACCCGGATGTAGTGCCGCAGGAGGCCAACAGCGAGGACGAGTTCCATCTGGAAGAGAAGGCTTTCGACCGCCTCAATATGGAATCACAGCGCATTCTCTACACGCCGCCCACGCGCATTAACACCGCCTCGCCGCCGCCGCCACCCTCGCTATCGCCCACCTTTGGCAAACAGGTAAGTGCCGCTATAGGGACTAACGTTAGCCAAATTGCGTTGCAAGCTTTTGGCGCTTATGATTTCTGATGCACACATAACTGAATGCTTAAAATAGCTTCGTAAATTCAAGTTGCCTTTAATCTCGTAATGTATTGCATACCTTGCGGCTGCTCTGTTAAATAGTCTAGTTTTATGTTGCATACTTTTCTGAGCAACAATTTTATTAAATTTAAAAAATACTCACAATGATTCCACAATTTTTATCTAATCGACTGCGTTTTATTCTGTATAAAATAAATTAAAATTGGAATCAGTTGCATTTCAGCAAGAAATTTAATAAAAATGATAAAAAAAAAATCTAAAAAATAAAAAACAATTCATCAAGGTAGAGTATCCAAATTCAAGTCTGCCTCAATTTGACAACCACAGTAAACAAACTCTTTGTGTGAGCCACAAAACTGAATATCTTTCTGAATAATTTTGATATAAGAAAATATTATTATTTATCATTCGAGGAAAAGTCCAAGTTCCAAGCTTGCGTTGATTCTCGATTCTTCAGCCTAAATTATGTTTATTTACTACGTAATTTTGTTTCCCAGCAATCATTTAGAATTCGTTTCGATTGGTTATCCGAGCTACGAATATTAAAATTGTCTCACTTCTTTGAGAAGCCGCTGAACTGCTTTTCAGTTAAAGCCCATCAAGTTGGCGGTCTAAATTTAGCCAAAATCAAACCAATGTCCTGACAATCAACCCCCACAGCTTCAGCACTCAATTCGATATCAGCGTCTGGCCAATGCGACCTTCGTTGCTCTAAAGAAAGCGAACTGATGTAAACAGCTAAGCCCGTATTTTCTGTGGACAGCTGGAAATATCTGATTTCATGTTCATAGACCCACAAATTATTATTACGCATTATTGACGACGCATATTGATTTAGCAGGCGGCTGACAGAGTGTGGGCGCCGCCATTGTGTGGCAACCAATACAAATTGGGTAAAGAGCTTGCTTACATTTGGCACCAATTAGTCAGAGATCGTAAATAAATATTACATAGGTTTGTGGCATTATTTATACCGAAATGCCAACAGTTTGTTGACAAAGGGATATTATTTTGTTTGTTTTAAGGATAAGCTCAAAATTCAAATATTGAGGAATTTATAGGAAATAATTGAAAGTGTTTGACTCTATCATTTAAGCAAGTTCAGTCAAGCTCCGGTCATGGATGGTTATGGATGTCGTGCCATATGAACCGCAACTTAATTCATAGTTTGCATTAACAATTTCTATTTCCAGATATCAAATTAGTGTCTCGAAATATATAGCAGCCGTATATAGCTGCTTGTCTCGTTTGTAATTGCTTTTACTTAGCCGAGGGTCAAGGCATAAAATTTTGATGAGCTCGGAAATAGTTTTTGCGTTGGCTTCGGCCAGGCCCATTTAAAGTTGCGCTTGTTTGGGTTTGTAGTTTGTGTTGTTGGCTAACAAGCTCATTAGCAGTTAAAGTTGTTTCCACTGGTTGCCAACTTTTTAACCACACATGCAAAAATTAGTCATCTGAATTTGAAGCGTGCAGCAAAAAGCACATGAAAGTTGCACTCTCAGTTTAAATTATTTATGAGCATTTACTAAACGATAAACTCACCCACCCACTCACACTTCCACACGCCTACTCTCCTCTCTCTCTCTCTCCCTTTGCAGTACGGAGAACTGTCGCTGACGACCAACCCCGCTTTTAGTTTGTACAACACGCCACAGAGGGCGCCAGCTGCCCAGCGTCCGGTCTACACGGCTCCGCCGCCGCTATTGTCGACACGAACGCCGCCAAATATTTATACTAGGATACCGGGACGTGGCAGCAGTGGTCCAAACGGAGGAGCCACCACCTATTTGCCCGCCTACGAGACACGCACATCGCCAACATCGCCCTACGGCTCGACCACGACCTGCACAATGCCGCTGCTGAATGGCCAGTCGAACGGCTCGCTGCAGACCAACAGCGGCAGCATTGGAGGCGGCATCACGTGCAATACACTGCCACATCCGGGCAGCCTTCACTTGGGCGGCGTCTCGGCCGCGATGACCAGTTCAGTGACCAGCGGCAACATAACCATCGGAGCTGCCCAGTCGCTGCTCACCTCGCCGCGCACCCAGACCGCCTACAGCACGCTGGGTGGCGGCGCTGGCACACAGTCGCCGCTGCTGAGCGTGGGCAGCTCCTTGATGGGCGTCGTCGGCGGTGGTGCGGGTAACTATGAGACGATGGGCTCCTGAGAGTTAGCCAAAGATGACATTAAATGTCAGATCGTGTGCATAGGCGGGAGCAGTACGTGCACCACATCAGGCGCCGAGCGCACCACCATCGTCTAAAGAGCCTGCCGCTTCTCTCCCGCTCTCCTCTCTGCCCCAAGCCAGAACTGTACTCCCATTCTGTATTATAGTTATGTAGTTGTCCAGCACCTTCGTCTAGCGTTTGAAACATGATTCACAACAGGCAGCGAAGCGAACAAAATTTATAAGACTTCCAAGAGGGCAGAGCGATCAAGAGTGTGCTAGGAGCGATGTCGAGCCGACCTAACTTAAACTGTAAACCACAAGAGAACAAAGCATTTATAGTTTACTTGTACGAGGAGAGCAGTTTGCACATATGTAACTATATGCTGCACGTCTGCATCCGAACGTATTTCGGTGGAAGCAGGCAATACTGATAGTTTTAGCTTACATTTACGAGTTGTACCAAGAACCGAGTAAACACTGAACTAGTTACACTTCAGATACTTTGTGCGCAAATTACTTCAAAGAAATTAATGAGCTATGCTTGTGAATTCACCAAGAAACTAGTTTAAACAAATACTTAACTAAATGGAAATACACTTAGCGAAAATATATGAATATATGAATATATGATTATAGATGTGAATGTGTATCGGAATCCCTTTGCGAATTTAGATGTATCCCGTGTTGTATATATATTAACTAGGCTAAGGCAACGAGACCCGTGAAGGTTAGCATTAATTATAGTCACTTAACTCTAGCAGTCTATAACTAAATTAGTTAGTCACATTGAATCTACGAAAAGACTATCCCCTTTCAAAAATGAACAAATCCTGAGTATATTACTGACTTATACGGCATAAATAACATATTATATATACATAGATAATATACATACATATAGCCAAGCATTAATCGAAACAAACTAAGCGAAAATCAATACACACACACACACACACACACACATATATATATATATATATATATATATATATATATATATATATATATATATATATATATATATATATATATATATATATATATATTTATATATATGTATGTATATGTGTATATGTATATGTAATTGCATACGATATATGTTACTCGTATACCACTGATCAAATTTTGTTAAATGTGAAAGAATTTTATGGAGCATCTGTTGTCGAAACTTTATCAAATATGTAAGTATATATAGTGTGTATTCAAAAAACAGAAGTAAATAAATTAACGTAAAAGTATAAATCCAAATGCCCGCGCCAACGTTCAATGTGTATGTAAAAATTTTGCCACCCGCCCAAACAAATTATTCAAATTCAACTCTTTAAGATTAACAAACACAAATGAATAAAGTTAAAAATTAACACTCTGAAACTTCAAGTTTTTGTCAAGTGTAGAATTTCTTTGGAACCATCTAAATAAATTAATTGCAAGTGCTTTTGAATGGACGAAATCAAATAATCATGTGACTCGAATTGTAAATTAAAGTAAATTAATTCTAATAAATATTTATATTGTATAGTGAACTATATAACTTCCCGCGTAAATATATATATTTTCGTGTTACTTTCATTTCGAATTGTCACTAAACCTAGTTTTACGTTTTGTCTGTCAATTATTTACGTTGTAAGCGAAATCTTTCATATTTATTTGGATTATCATTTGATAAGATAAATCGAAATATATATATATATATATAAAAGTGTGGATTGAAACAAATCTGAAATATGTGCAAGAATAAATAAAGAACTAAATCTGAAAATTGCTTCAATTGGACAGAATGATATATCTTATGCATCTGATTGATATGTGGCTCGATATATAATGCCTTGCTTTATTTTTAGCTCATGAACTCATTCTATAATCATTCTGGCTGAGAGGCTGTCAGGACTTGACTGCTGGCATTTGACGCTGATTTGCCTTATATATTCCCATCTATAGTATAATTTTTCATAATTTAAAGAGTCGCTGCTAATGACACAGACAGACACTCACACACAGCGCCGTTCACACACGCAACAGGACCCACATGACATGATTTCGTGTGTGCATATTTGTCCTTTTGGCAGGACACGCAACACATTTTTGGAATTAATTAACGCAACACAATAAAGCCCCAGACGCCGACCGCAAAAAGCACCCAGAACTAAACACAACACACATATATGCCTTCAGATGTCAGCGACTGAAAATGTCTATTTGAATATGTGTGAGTGTGTGTGTGTGTGTGTGTGTGGGAGAAGTCCAAATCCTGCAGCGCAACTTGTCACTTGACTAATTTCGTGTCTCAGCTCATAAATTGATATTAATGAGCGAACATATTTTTTCGCGTTTGAATTTGACTTCGGTTCGTTTGACTCTGACAGTTACAAAGTGGCTTCGAGTATGCGTAATTTAAGCCGACGACCAATGTCCTGCGGTTATTTAACATGACTTGACATTCAAATGAGCACACACGTATGTCCATACATATGTAACTCGGTCTCGACGGGGCTAGTCCCCTTCCAGCCCCCTGTGGCAGTTCGGTCACATATCGTGTCCACAAAGTAAATTGTATGGCCACTTTCTGTTTGCGCATTTCTTTCTCTTTCACCTCGAGGGAATTCAAAAGTCCGTTGATGTTAAGTGCACCCACGTTTGCTAAACATTTATTGCCCCTGCCTAAGTACTGGCAGCGAGCTATTACTCACTGACCAATCGAATCAGTCTGTGGTGTGTATAATTACAATCAGCCTCTTAATCTAAGTACCTATTGTCGTGCACTTTCGCCTTCGTGTACTTATGTCTCCTTCTTCGCCTTACTCTCTTTCTCATGTTTCTTGTCATGTTTGGGTTCCTCCGGTTCTCCAAGCTCTTTGCTTTCGTGCTTTCGCTTGCGTGACTTACGCTTGTGCCCCTTACTTGAGACTTCCGGCTTGGGATCTTCCGCTATTTCAGCAACTGGTTTGGAAACATCCGTTTCAACCTTTTCCTGTTTCTTCTGACTGTGCTTCTTCGAGTGTTTTCGTGAATGCTTCTTTTTCTTCACTTCTTCTTTTCCTTCATTTCTTTGAAGCTGCTCATCCTTCTCCACTGACTTCATAACTTCACTGCTCGCTTTAGTCTCAGCCTCAAGATCAGGTGAATCACTTGCTTTCTCTAAATGGTGCTCTTTCTTCTCCAGCTCAACCTTTCTTTCGTCGCCATCGCCTGACTTTTCCTGGCCCTCTGGCACATTTTCCTTCTTTATGGCTTTTTCCTTATTCTTAGATTTCTCTGAATCAGGCTCCGGTTGCTCATCAACTTCTTTGCCCGCCGTCTCATTACGTTTCTTCGAGCGCTTCTTTCGAGAGTTTTCGGGGTCCAACGTTTGAGGCTCATTCGCGTCATCAGCCTTTTCTTCACGATTTTTCGTATTTTCCTTTGTTTGTTCCTTATCCTTGTCTTTCTTAGACTTATGGCGCAGCTGTGCCTGGTCTTGCTCCTCCTGCTCTAGCAGGTTCTTCATCTCTTCTGTAATACTTTCCAAGAGTTTGGTGCACTTGTTGGCCTGCTTGCTAGCTTTTGGAATTGGCTCTTTTCCTTGGGACAAGTATTGAAAGGATCTTAAAAAAAATCGTTGAGAATTATCACAGTAAATTGTAAAGAGAATTGCAGAACCAACCTCTGCGCCATTTTGAGTTCCTGCTCGGCTCGCTGGAGATCAGCTAGATCAGTTCGCTTCGTGTCGAATGTGTTCCGGATAGCCTGCTTAATGACTATTGCTAAGTTATAGAGAATATTCGTATCCTCAGGCGCCGCATGCCGTGCTTTGAGCAACACGAGCTTGGCATCTTCGTACTGCTCAGTCTGGTAGAGGGCCCGCGCTAGCAACTGCATTTCCTTGACACTGTTACAAGGGAGGAACTCCTTCAAGCACTTCCTATAGATCTTAATAGCCTCCGAATATTTCTCCAGGTCCATCGATACGTGTGCCAAGTTCAAAATTGCCGAAAAGCAGCGTGCACTTGACTCAGTAATCTGCTTGAAGATCGCGTGTCCTTCGGTCAAGAGTCCGTGGTTACTCAGGGCCACGCCTATGCCATTAGCAGCCCACAAATTGCACTTATCTTGATCTAGGGCCTGAGTCGGAATGAGAGGAGAAGGAAACAATATATATTAAGTAAAATAAGAGCTTCCTTCCTTTTTCGTCACCTTTTTATACAGCTGCAGAGCGTTCTCCCTATATTGCTTAGCCATATCCAATTCTCCATGGTTGATGGCCCGATGCATTTTGGTCAGACACACGTTGCCCACGGCCACGACCATGTAGGAGTCCCCGAAGTTGCTAGGACGACGCATGATCACGTTGTAGTTACACATGGCCTGCGACAGAGCGCCATGCGTGGCATACAAGTTGCCCAGATAAGTCCTGCGAGTGGGAGACATGCTTAGTAAATTGATAGTAGAGTTCATTCGGGGCCTACCTGGCTGCCACGTTTTCGCTATCCATCTGGAGCACGGCCCTGAAGTACTCCAGGGCTGTTATCAAGTTATTGCGCTTGTTGGCCATCGCGCCGAGCCTCAGATAGCTGTCGTAGTAGTTGGGATAATCCACAATCAACTGCTTATAGCTGCTCTCCGCCTGCTCCGACATGTGGAGCTCCTCCAGCACGCGAGCCTTGTTGAACCGTAGAGTGAGCATGTTGCTCTCGCTATGCTCCACCTTTGAGTCTTTGGGGTTCGCGCTAATCGCCTTATTTATCGTGGCGAGCGCGGCCTCCAGCTGCCCGGCGTGCATCTGCAGCGCGCCTATGTTATTGAGCCAGGAGATTGGGATGTTCCTGGCTGTGGTGTGCACGCGCAAGTAGATGCCTGTGGCCTTCTCATAGGCGCCGATAGCCTGCTGCCACTGCTGCCTGCGCTCGTACGCGCCGCCCAGCCCCACCCACGTGTCGTAATCCGTGCCGTCCGGGCCATTGCGTTCCAGCACACTCTTGAACAGCTGAATGGCCTTGTCCAGCTTTCCGGGCGAGTTGCCCTCCACATATAGTGTGGCGAGCATGCGCATTCCATTCGAGTTGTCGGGCAGCAGCTTGAGCATTGAGCGCAGCGAGTGCTCCGCCATGTCCAGCTGCCCGCGGCGCACGTACATCTGTGCGATGCCAAAGTGCGCCGGCGCATACTCCGTCTTACTTTTCAAGGCCAAGCCATAGAAGTCGAAGGCGCGGTCGTAGTTCTTCTGCGCATGGAAGCTGCGAGCAATCATAAAGCAGTTCTGAGCCTGGAGGTCCGGATCATCAGTGATGAGATAGGCATTGCCCGCAGCCGTCTGCATCTTGCCATAGTTGCGCGAGTAGTAGAGGTAGCAGGCCAACCAGCTGAGCACCACGGGATGATGATTGTCCAGCTCGAAGGCAGCGCAGAGCAAGCGCGTCGCCTCTATGTTAGCTGCGCGTTGGCGCTCGTTGAGCTTCATTTGGGCTAAGCCCAGCAGCGCGTTCAGGCAGCGTCCATTCCTATTCACGGCACTCTCAAAGGCCCGTCGGGCTTTGTCTATATCCCCCATCTTGAGGAAGCAGTGAGCAATGCCCACAAGCACCTCGGCCATATCTGGCGGCTGATGGTACACCACGCTCTTGAAGTAGCCCAGGGCCACGCGGTAATCCGCGCGGTTGTACGCCAGGCAGGCGCGCCCCACCAGCGCGGGTACGCTATGCGGCATCTGCCGCAGCACGGATATGAAATAGTTGTCCGCATCTGCAAGGCGCACATCCATCAGCATCAGCGCAAAGCCGCGACACAGCAAATGCTGCACCTCGTTCGAAGCCACCTGCAAGTTGTCCATGAACTGCACCTGCTGCGCTACCTTCTCCTTCCACTGGACGCTTCGATAGCCATGCTCGCTGCAGGCCAGGCGAAAAAAGTGCGCGGCCAGCAGCGTGTGGACCCTCAACAAATCATCCTTGTACCCGGCATACGACTTGTAGCCACGTGTAATGGCATGCTCCAGCACCATCACAAACGCCTCGGAGTGACCTTGACTATAGTACCCCGACTACCACGAGAAGAGAGTGAGCGAGTGAGCGAGTGAGCGAGTGTGCCTATCTATGTGTTATATGAGAAGACGATCTACTTACAGCCTTCTGTATCCACTCGCGCAGCTTGTGGCGCTTGGTGATCAGAGTCGTGAGCACCTCCTGGACATCGGACAACGATGAGTTATCCCTTTCGACCAACTGTCCACTGCTTCGCGCTTGATTCATTTCGTTTTTTCCTAATTTTTTTTTTTTTAACTTTTTCTGCTGAAAATCCTGACTGTGCTAGCACTATTTCTCTACACACGTTGCAAATTGTACAGCTACTGAGAGCTAAAAGTAAGGCGCTGTCAGAATCATATCGATATCAATATAATTGAAAGCTTTTTCGCAGTAATCTGTATTCCACAAAAATACCAGCTTCGATTGGTGCCCAGTGGGAGTGAGTAGTTTTGCCCAATTTAATGCCTGAAGATACAAGAGAGATAAATAGTATATATCCATTATACTGGCAGATATTTGATTTCAAATTGATAGAAAAACGTAAAATTCCACGTGATTTAATTCCCACGAATATTTAAACGTTAAATGATTCTGTGAAAAGAAGTAGGTATAAAGAAGTACTATACTTCTGAACAGAAGTGTCTGTCCGCCCAATACTGAATTAAAGTACAAAATAATAATAATAATAATAAAATAAATAAAATGTTTATTCGTGTATAAAACACGCAGTACGAATCTCTCATATTTAATCGATAGTTCATTCCATTTCCCAATTCTGGGAAATCGATAATTTGGTTCTGGCTTTTAAGCATTCCTGGAATATCGCAAATGCTGGAGACTTTGCAGTTTACGACCATGTATTTGTAGATGTATATGTATTTATCGTATTTCAAACACTGGATACTTGCACACACTCACATTTGCATGCCATCATTATTATCATTTCTACAAAAAGGCGAATTTAGGGTAAAAGTTATTGAACAATTAAGATTCCATACTAAAGCCTATCGCGCAGCTCAAGCTCGGTCTCTACGTCAACTGCGCAGCAAGCAGCGCCTGCGCTTACTCGTGCGTATGCGTATGTTGATTATAATTTTCGAAAAAATGTATGAAAGAAGCGTCGCATGGTTGGCAAATGAACATAGGAATCTTCTGGGTTTCAACAATTCGGGCAGCTTTACTCTATCAATCTATCTCAACTAATTTTAATTACATATTTACCCAAAATAAAAATTCAATTAATTATCCCACAAAAAATATAACACATAATTCGATCGATCTGTATCTATATTATACCTATACCGTAGAGTGCACTCTACATTTTTCTAATTTCTACCAAAGATTTTGGCAGTTGAACCACAATGGGTCATATCGATCCAGCTAACTAGCAAGCACTTCATTAATATTCTTTCAATAATTCTCCCATTGATTATTCCAAATCGTTTTCTTTCAGCACTTAAATAGCTCTCACCATACATCATTTACCCAAAACGGCAATTTATTACTCTATCGCAATTATCTACATCTTTATCTTTATTATATTTAGCAGCGACTACAACGAGTGACCGCTCATTAAGTGGTTTTCAACACCTGCCATTCGCCTTGGTCAATGTCAATGCCAAACTGAAGCAATTGTTTGTAAACGCAGAGCTTGTGACGCAAATTACATTGCGCAGATACACTACTGCGATACATATGATTATTTTATACTGATTGCCCTTTACACCTTGATTCGCGTCTGGTAATGTTGCTTGTCACCGCTCAGCTGAAAGCGAAAACAATAAGCCCAAACTCCGCTGGCCCCACACACACACACACACACAGACACACGCGCGCGCAATTGTCAATTGTAGGGCCTAAAAATAAGTATCCATTAGGTGGCGAGGCGAACAAAGCTAATCCATTCGCTATGCCAGATTAGTGTCCACTGTGCCACCAATTCACATCCGCGTCAAGAGAACTTGTTCTGGCCCGCCTGCGACTATAAATGGAGCAGTTCGTCTGTAGAGCAGTATCAGTCAACCAACTTCCAACTCTGCGAACGTTCGTCGTCCAGCACCAAACAACCAAAATCAACATGAAAGTAAGTAATCTGGAGATAGGTTTGCTTTGAAGGCAGTTCTATTTACCGATTGCATATTCCCTATTGCCTTTTGTAGTTCCTCATTTGCTTGGCTCTCTTCGTCGCCGTGGCCCAGGCCCATGTTGTGGCGCCAGTTGCCACCTACGCTGCCGCTGCACCTGCCCTGACCTACGCGGCCGCACCTGCCGTCTACTCGGCAGCCATTCCACGTGCCTACACCGCCTATGCAGCGGCTCCATCTGTTTACTCCGCCTCGTATGTGTCGCCGTCGGTCTACTCCGCCTATGCTGCCCCTGCTGTGGTCTCCACCTATGGCGCCCCCGCTGTCGTCTCCACCCTCCTCAAGAAGTGAATCAATCAAAAGAACAAGCAAAACGTCCCCCAACATCGCAAGTAAACTTAAGTTAGGTCAGAGTGTATAAATAAATTGAGCTGAAATGAAGATTGACAAAAGGTTTCATTTGGATTTGGATGAGCCGAGTGTCAGTGGCTTGAAGGATTACCTGAGCAGCCATGAATATTAAGAGTTGAGATATGAAGTCAATTAAGCTGCCCGCAAATTGTTGCATATGAATGAAGTGCACACTAAGATAGTAATGACAAGGAACTACTTAACACCCGGCCTGAGCTGGCCCGGACAGGCCAGCAAAGCTCACCATCTACATATTTAAACGGTCTGTGGATAATTCGTTGGCACACATGTTTTATTTAAGCCCAGTTGTTAGCCCACTTTACACTTTCGAGAGACCCGCTCAGACGCGTTCGCTGCATGTTCGTGCATCCTGTTCCCGCAGTTAATGTTATGCAAATGAATTATGGCCGGGCTATGAGTGAGCAGCAGCTGTGAAACGTGTACACATTCCAGCTCACGTGAAATGCTAACCGTCAGTCGTCACATAATCCACACGTAAACGCTTGGCAAACACACGCACACACAGACACAGAGTGTAGCTAATCATCTAGGTAAACAATTGCTTATTGATTTTAGCCTCACTCGAGCGCCAAGTGGCGCCGAATTATGCACCATTTCAGACACGGCCAATGGCTAAGCCCGCTGCGCTCAAAGGCCAACTGGCAAAGTTTTTTAAAAATTCATTCAGTAGAAACAGAATTTCGTAAACTGTTTCTTTTGATTCACTTCCGCCGGGACGAGCAGCGATTATGTACAGCAAAAGTTTTGCTTTCGCTCAGCGATACATTTCCGCTGACTTTCAGGGGGTGGGAGAGGGGAGCCCGAAAACTTTTACCTAAATCACTTAGACCAAAAACAAGTGTCGGCATGTCGAAAAATCACGCCGGGCAGACAACAACTACAGCGCGTATTCCGGGATGCGAGCGCGGCGGAACTTTGGCTGGCAAAACTTTGGCAACAGTTGCCGGCACTTCACACAGCCTACTTATATTACGTTATTCTTAGGACAATCTGGTTACGAATGTTTAAAAATAACAATTTCATATGTGTTTCTGTATACATTTTTGATCAGTTAATGGCGAAAGCAGGTTATGTGTGCAGCTATTTCTGCCTATATTCTTCCAGCCGATTCCGAGAATCAGCACAGGTTCAGCGTCACTTTACTAATGTTGCTTGAATCATCTAACTTCTTCAGCCAGCATTAAAACTTACTCTTAGCACGAATTTAAGCTTTTCTATTTCTAATTATACTCTGCATGCAGTACCTTATCAGCCGATGACATCTGCTAAATAAGAGATTCGTTATCAGATCATTTCTAAAATTATAAATTATAATTATATTTACAGTTGAGCTATAATAGTTACAGACATAATCAATACATAATTATTTTTAATCATGATAACTACAGGTAAGACTATATGTTGTGTTGTGTCAGAGCTCTCAGACTGGTTGAATATTTTTTTCTTTATTCTCATGCATTACTAAACGTTTCCCAAGTTATTTTCAGAGTTACAAAGTAAGAAAATATGTTAAAACAGAGAAATAGGTTTTAAATATTAATGAAACGGGTATCATTGAATATCAAAAATGGGCGCCATGTGTGTATGTAATGGTGTTCCGACAGTTTAAATTATTTATTATTGTAGCCAAAAATTAGCTTCATCATTATATGCGCCATAAAATGACGAAGTGAACGATGAGTTTGGCAAACATCCATAGTAAAATGTCAAAATAAACTCAATTAAAAGCAAGAATCATCTACTGTCAGCTGAAGAAACTGAAAGTAAGCCTCTAACAGTACGCACCAGCTATACATAAAAGCTAAGTCAAAGTACACATAAAACATATAAATTTATGTAGTATATAAAATGTATTTATAAATATATAAATTATATATAAATACGTATTTATTAATGTATATAGTTATCGTTAGCTATATTATGTACACTTGTGTAAATCATCTTAAAATGCTGTAGGTCTGCTCACAGCTGGAATTCATTTCCTGGCAGCCAATTAAATCGATGTTATTACAAGCAGCTTATGGGGGAGGCAGCGCCTTATACACTACACTTCCCATTACGTCCAGCTCAATTGTACGGCAAAAGGCGCAGCGCAGTAGTATTGCAACGACAACTTGGAATTACCACAGAACTTGTCGTGCTCCTTAGAAGCAAAAATGTTGTACAACGCGCTGTTACTCCTATATGTTAGACAATGCCACGAAATGCTGCAAGGTGAAGCCATTCGCATCTATTCTGCGCAAGCAGAGCGCTGCTGCTGCACAGGGGAATCCTTATAGTTTGTGTTTAAACAGCGATGCTCTGTGAAAGGACACGATGAAGATCGGCAGCACGTTGCTGCTGCAGTGTGGTCGACCGGCCGTCGAGATCATCCTGTCCGAGGCCACTTCGACGCAGCTCTTAACAGTGAAGCAGCCATGTCAAAAGGAGAAGATGTCCTTGTCAGACAGCAGTCCGTGTGTACCTCGCCAGCCACCCTCCCTGTGCAGCTGAAAAAAGCACTTGCTTGTTGCATAAAAGGCTACTGGAAATGAAATGAAAACAACATGGAGCACAACAAACCTAATGACAATTGAGTGGAGGCAGCAGCTCAGAACTAATCCGATATTCATTTGTCATTCCCTCAATGTTGTCCTTGCCGTGCATAAATTGACAACATCCTCTAAAGTACTTATTAGGGCTGTTCCGACTTTCAGTTTCATTGAAAATTCCGTCAGCTTTGACTTATTCTCTCGGCGTAATCCGCTGAGTTTCTGAGCTAAGAGCTTTAACTATATCTGTTGTGTTTCTGAAGACTTTTAGTTGTATTTTAAATATTTATATAACGGAACAGACCACATTAACTCTCCCATATACATATATATTGTACAGCCTCCTTCCGGGCCAATAATTAAGCCTATGGCAAGTGAAGTGCATATCAAACACGTTCACGCGCATTTGGCTGCGTCTCAAGAGGCGCAACGCCCCCATCAGCCTCTTGAATCGGCGAGAAAAAAACCCTTCTACACGTTCGCTCATTTTTGTTGATTTTCTTGTTTGCTTGTTTGTTTGTTTGTTTGCTTGTTCGCTGCAAGACGCCTTGACAATGGCGGGTCCGTCACGGCCACGTCCTTAGCCGGCCACGCCCACCAGGTAAGGTACGTGTGTGCCAGACACAAAGCCAAATGACAAATGACTCTCGAGTGCAGCTGTGCAGAAAGTCAAAAGGTGTTACGTGAAGCAATTGCAGAAGCCACTGCCGCCCCGAGTTGCAGGCAAATATTTAAAAATATTGAGTCACTGCCAGGAGTTATTTCCTTGGAAATGTTATTTGCTAAACTCATCTTAATCGAAATATTTTTCTAATATTTCTCACATCCATTTAAATTATATACAAATTGTTCATTGCCCTTAAGTGAGTGCTAAATAATTTAAATGGGTTTATTGTGGGAATGTTTCTCGGTTCAGTGTCTTTTTTTGGGATGTCACGTATTTCCGACATTCGTCGATTTTTTAAGCTCACTTAAGCTCTTTGGGAGTCCTTTTGCCGCGCAACCCAGTCCGCAGCTCGAGTTGAAAGTTTCTGGCGCACCAAATCAAATGTCGATTATCGCCTAGTTAGTTGCACTCCCGAGCCACTCGCAGGCGCTGTTTCAGTGCCCGAAAACTCTTCACATTAGCAGCGGGCAAAATGGCGCCTGGCACCGAATGTGCGTTTCCGCTTCCGTTCCCGTTGCCATCTTCCACTCGCAAAGGTGCCTAGCCGAACCCAACCCACCCCAGCCCAGCACAGCCCCTCGCTGTCTCTGGCTCAACCCCATGCGATGGCACCAAACGTCACTTCGACTGCCTCTCATTATCGGCGTGTTTGTTTTATGAAGGTCGTTTCCAACAGCCCCCCCAAATGGCACAAAAGGATTCAGAACACGCACGCAGAGACCCAGCTCTCCGCCCCACTCCTGGCCACAGGCCCCTCCCACTTTCTTGTCGTTGTCATCATTCTCACCATTTTCGCTGCCTGCCATTGTTATCAAGCTCCCGATTCAGCTCCATCTGCTTACGAGTCTTTGCTTTATGACACTTTTGTCCAGCGAAGCTCAGGCTCAAGTTCCTCCTCTCTCGGCTTCTCCTTCTTCTTCTTTACTTCTTTGCCTGCTCATCGTGGTATCTTTTCAAAATCAAACATTTCGCTTGTCCGGCAAACCAAAAATTTGTCTTTGCTTTACAAAGTGCTAATAGGGCAGCTGTCAGTGGATGTGGATGAGCCCCAAGTTCATCATAATTGCGTATGACAACAGTCAGAGCGGATCTGACAACAACTTCAGGGTGGCTTCAGCCTCGATGTCCTTGCTGTTGCTGTGCCTGCGTTGGGCTGGGTGTCTTGGGAGAGCACATTAAATTATGGCGCATTATTGACAGTTTATCAAATTGATTTAACAAAGCGTATTGTTGTTGTTATTGCTGGTTGTTGGTTACTTTGTAAGTTACCCCAAACTCAGGCCCTGTCCCTGTCCCAGTCCTGCCTCCCTTCCCTTCGCTTCCCTTAGAGCTCGGTGCGTGCTCTTCTTGTGTATTTTAAGCATCCTTAAGTGGTCATGATAAATGTTATGGCTCTTTCTCTAGTTTGCGCCACTCCATTCACTCTTTGTCTAGCCTCACACCCTCGTCCCCTCTCGCATGCCTTTGTTCGCTTAGCTTTTGAGCGCGTGTGTGCACTCTCTCTCTCTCTCTCTCTCTCTCGCTCTCTCTCTCTATCTGTGTGTGTGTGTGAATTTATGTAATGCGGAAAGTTAAAGCATACTTTTCGGCTGTTTGCTTAATGTTTCTGCTGGCGTTGCTCTGAAAATTTAGTTAATTTTAGTTTGTTTGTACGACAAAGTGCGTTAAATTGTCTGTTGTTTTATTAATTTAAACAAAAGCTGCCAAAAAAGTTTACCAAACTTTCAGGCGTTACACAAACAAACAGTGCCAACAGGCATTAGCTCTTCCGGGTTGTTTGATGTGCTGGCCTGATTTGTGCCAGAGATAATAGCATTGGTTAGGTCAAAACGAGCTAAGCTAGTTTTCCGGCCCATCATCAGTCCATGTAATATTCAAAATTGTAAATTACCTAAGAGCTAACGAACTTGAAGCTCTTCCACTCGGCTCAAGCTCAACTCTTTCATCAAAAGAGACTTTAACTTCTCGCCGTTTTGTGGCGCTTCCTCGATTTCGTACCTTTTTTCGGGCGTGCTTTTAATTTCTGTTACTCTGCGCCTTCCTCTCCAAATTAAGCCAGTTAGGCAGCGGAAGTCATGTTAGCTCACCCTCGCACTCAGCTCCCATTGTGAATTTGCATAAAAGACGCTATTTTAGTGTTGGCAAAGGAATGAAAGGCCAACCCGAAAATGTATATGCTTCACTCTGGCTGCAGCTGTAATAAAATATTTTTTGGGCCAAAGCGCAAAAGGCAGGCAGGATTGAAAAGAAAACTAAACAGCGCAAAACGCAAAGGCGAAAACACACAGAAAAGGAAACAGCAGCACATGCTGATTTTTACTCTCTCTCTCTCTCTCTCTCTCTCTTTGGGTGGGTGTGTGTATGGAATTAAGTTTACGGAAACGGAAATGAAAGCTGCACGTCGCCATATTGCTCTGCAGCTGATCGCCAACAGCTGTTGCTCTCTCTCTCTCTCTCCCTCTCCCTCTCTTCAGCTGCCTCCGCCTTTTGTGACGCTCGGTACTTTTGTCGGCTTGGTTTGGCTTATTTATTTTGTTTTCGCATTGTTGTGACCTTCCCGTCGCTTCCGTACCGAAATCCCCAATCCTCAGGTGCTGCTCACCTCGCTGACCTGTGTTAGCAGCATGCTCTGTTGTTCCAGTTCCGACTGCTCCGATAGCTCCTCCTCTTCCGCCGCCACCCTCCTGGGCGAGGGTTGCAACAGCTCCCAATAATTGCAGCAGTAGATGAATGCACCTGGAAGGAAGGGCAACTCCGTCTCTTAAGCCGAGTCCCTATAACCAGCACTGCAAATAACTCACTTATGCAACTCAGCAGCAGCCACGTAATGGTCGCAATGACCACCATGAAAGTGTACCTTGAATTCTCCACTGAAGAGCTGCTTGTGGTGTTTGCTGCGGGGATTATCTGTTAGTTGCGCCCTCTACGCTCGTGTGTGCGATATCTACTACCTTTGATTTGCTCTGTTAGATTTACATAGTCGTAGGTGGTTTGCGTAGCCATGGCAAAGACTCTTCGAACTGCCTTTGGCGTCTGTTCAGCTGTTGACTCTATGCTGCTGCAAGAGCCCAACTAGCCCAGACTCGACACAGCCAATGTGTCGAGAGCATATGTTTCTTTATCAAAAAGAACAGCTTACAGCTGCTTAACTATGACTCCATTCATCATATACTATATATATGCTTAAAGTAACTACTCTTGGAATAGTGCAAGTTTAGTCATTGTATAACTCACTCCCTCTCTCTCTCTCTCTCTCTCTCTCTCTCTCTCTCTTCTGACTCAATTGTTTTGTAGCTGTTATGGAAGGCGTTGCTGTTTATCATTTGCCGCATTGCATGACTGGGGCCCATATATCAATATCGCTGCTGTGGTATAGTAGCCCACTTGGAAATCGTATTTATAGAGAAAACCAAACAATAACATTGACGAAATTATTGCCGGCGCCCCAAAGGAATTCGTACAGCGTCATCGAGACGACGAGAATTTGCAATTTTTCGTGTCCTGCGGCTTGCGTGAGAGTTCAATTTGTGGGCGGGACTGGGGCAGCACCCACACTAATTACGAGCACGGGCCGAGCTAGCAGCTGCTCTAATTGAATTCAACAAATAACCGACAGGTCGTCGCTTGAGGAGTCAGACTGAAGCTGCTGCTGCTGCTCCACGTATCCACCTATGTCGAGCATCATCCGTTTGTGAGCTGCTTGCAATATCCTGCGGATGTGGTTGGGGTTTCTCTTCTGTGCAGCTAAAGCATCATTCAACGCAAAACAAAACCAAACTGAGAACGCTCTTGCCTTGCGAAGAAAGTGGTCTAAAAGACTTTTGGTCTCGAGTAGAGCATTCTGTACTACTGTTTATAAACTGTGTTCAAATGGGAAGTTGGCAATGCCTTTCAGCCGCATCAACGTCATGAATGAGCTTACTCAGCCGCAGTTCGTAATTCGTAATTCGTAGTTGGTAGTTCGCCTGACTAGCTGCTAAACAACAGCTGCCATTTAAATCACATAATTATGCTGCCAATTTTCAGCTTAGAGCCGAGTGCCACTTGAAGCCTGAAAGCAACCTGGCATACTTCCAATATGCAAAGGGTTTCCTCTCAGTCAGCCAGTCCGCTGCAATGGGTCATGTGTGTGAATGCGAGTGTGAGTGCGCGTGCAAGTGTGTGTGTGTGTGTGTGTGTGTGTGTGTGTGTGTGTGTGTGTGTGTGTGTGTGTGTGTGTGTAGCCTTATAGGCGCATCCTTTCAACTTCTCTTTGGACGCAGAGCTCAAAGCTGGGCGCACTACGTACTGCGGCCTGATCTCTCTGAGTAAGCATTTATCTGTTTGAATCCGCTACGCTCGCCTTCTGACGTAATAAAATTAAATATTTAAGCTTACAACGACTGAATGGGCCACTCCACACACAGAGAACTCACAGCGAAAAGGGAAGCGCACAGGATTTAGCGTTGGTTTTTATGTGAAAGCGCTACAAGCAGAGAGACAAAAACAAGTTGGAATGCTTTGGAGTCGCCATGGCACTGGGCTACGAGCTATCCTGTAGCCACAACAGCTATGTGGCCGAGCAGCCAGAGCTCTGAGCTGACCCAGTTCGAAATGTAAATTGAATCTTTTATTTGCAGGTTGTTAACAGCTGATAGATATTTCGAAATTTGCCAGATTCAATTCTGGCATACCCTCTGTCCGAGCTGCGCCCAGGGTAGAGGCAAGGCGAACTTAACTTTGTGCCATGTTTCATAACACGATACGGCGGTGCTTGCAGCTGCTGTAACTGCGCCAGTACCATCCATTGCGTGCACCAGGATTAGGATTAGGCCCTGTCCCCGGCCAGAGCACAGCTTGCAACTGTGGCGGATTTTGGTATGCTTCTGGCCTCAACACTTAACACAAGCTACAGCAGCAGCAGCCCCAGCAGCGCCAGCAGCAGCCGCGAGTGGCACAGAGAAAGGATTTTGCGACAACTTCGTCATACAAATACAGCTTTTGTGCTCTTCCACCTGCACGTTTCGTCCTGGCCCGGAACGTGCTGACGCCTCACAAAAGTTGGCATTTTTCCCGAATATTGCTGTCAAAATCAAAATTTATTTGGCAGTGCATTCGATTTTGGCAATTTAGTTGCTCCAAAAAGGAAAATAAAATAAAAACGGAACAACAAAAAAAGGACTACAGAGACCCAAGTGTCGAGCTCTACGTGAGAGGCTTTGGTTAGTCGACAGGCAGTCTTTTTCATCTTTTTTTCTTTTTTTTTTTGAAACTCAAAAAAGTGAATATAAAGTAAACGGTTTGCTGTTGCTTCGCGGTGCACTGAGTGCAGGCTGCGTTTTGCATAGCTTTAAGATGGGCGCAATAAACTGGAATTTCAACTAAAAACTTGACGAGCTTTTGAGCATCCCAGCAATTTTTTGATTGAGTTACGGCCATGGAAAGCTGCAAGAAATTCCAATAAAGTTTATCTACTTCGCTTTTGCATGCTTTAATTGAGATTTAATAAGAAAGTGCAGCGAGCAAGCAGCTTCGCCCTTAAATTGTTTCTAAAAAGAGAAGAGGAAGGAAGGGAACAGAAATAATAAGGAAGCAATATAAAAGCGAATAAGAAAACAAACGCAAATTACAAAAGCGCCAAACTACATAAATATCAGACGCATTCGAGCGGCAATGCAACAATTTTTAATTACCATTTAGGCGCTTGAACGAGCACAACAGAATCCAGCGAAAAAAAAAATGAGAACAACTGAAAAAGGAAAAGAACTCCAAGGAAAAAATATACTGAAAATCGCCAAATCGCTAGAAGCGCTTTACAGGCCCATTTGGCTCAGTGCTGCCGCCGCTGCTGCTGCTGCTGCTGCTGTTGCTGCTGCTGTATTTTTTAGGCATTAAAAAATTAAAAAGCACACAGAAAAAACAGACAGAAATAAGGACGAACGAAAGAAGGAAAAAAAAGCGCTGGGGAAATTAAGTCAATGTCCTGCGGGGTCAGTTGCGTTTGGATAAATGTAATTAACCTTCAGGATAAGCATTGAGTTGGGTCTTTGATAATGAACGGCAAATGGCGAGTGTGAACGACAGAGAGAAACCGGGGCGAGAAGGGCGAGATAGCGAGAAAGAGCGAGTCAGTAAGTGCGATTTAAAATACTTCAGCAGAAGTATTCTTGAAAGCCCTTAAACTATATACAAAAAAAAAAAAGAGGAGGAGAATTAAATGATACTTATGGCTGCATATTGTTTCGGTAATATTTCTACAAAATATCAATCGAGAGAAGGAGAGAGCATATGCCACGACTTTAAGTACACGCTCATCTGGAGACAATTTGATGTATTTGCAAATGGTTCATACTTAATCAGCTGGGCGTTTCGGAGGTGGGCTTTGTGTTCGTTCTGGCTGAGATATTCATTACCGAATAGACCAAACCACATCATTAAGGCAGTCAGTCGCCTTGCGAATTAATTACAATGAGGCGAAGGTGTAAAACTCAATGGCGGGCAGGGCGAACATCATTGACAACCTACAGAGGCTGCCCGGCACAATGGAAGCTTAGTTGTAATTACCTTTGGTCAGAGAGAGAGAGAGAGAGAGAGAGAGAGAGAGACATACACATCCTACAGTCACACACACATACACACGCACATAATTAACTCGATAATGAGGGCAAACTCGTAGTCGAAGCCGGAGTCGGTCCAAGTTGTCGCAAAGGCGCAAAATGCTCCATGTAATGGTGTGTTTGTGTTGTTATTGTTGCTGTAGCTGTGGTTGGCTGTGGCGGCTCCGTCTCTGTTGCGCTTTGTTTGCCATGATAATGACTTCCGGTTCGCCAGCAAAATGACAGCCGGAATTCGTAATTGCTTTTAAGCGTTTCAGGCCTGCTCTCAATTGGGGCCCCTTTGATTTGCAATTTGCAATTTACTGAAAGAAAGAAGAAGGAAAAGAGGGAAATAACTGAAAGGAGACAGAAGCCAAGTGCCTGGCTTATGGTTAAAAGTTACCTCACCCTATTTCCTCAGCGATGCCGTAATTCTTACGCATTTGACCCTTTGTCGGAGCCGGAGGACGTGAACACCAAAAGGTGTGAACAACTTGGTAGCTATGCGGCAAATTGCATTTGACTTGCAACGAGGACACCAACTGCCAGCCAGCCGAAAGGTGTTATTATGCAAATGCGAGCAAAGTCAGGGGAATGTCGGACTATGTTTCGATATAGGCTACAACAGCTAACATTTCCTCAGCCATTCCAAGGCAATGGCAATTTATGCCTTGCTCCACATGCCAGCACACCTGCAGCCAGGTAGGCCTGAAACAAATTTGTTTCTTTGCCAACTGATGCCTCGGGAGTTGCTTGCTGCAACAATTGTGCAATTGTTTATTTTTATTACGGGAGATGGCACACCTCGGTCGCAAAGAGCCTTAGATTGCGGTTAAACGCTAATTAATAAGGGTTGCCCATGCCACTGCGGGGTTGCTGTTGCCGAAAACTTTTAGCACTGACAAATGAGATGAGCTCTGGGCTGGGACTCGGCATTCGTAAAAGAATCGCGGGCGCTTTAAGGCGCAGCTGAAACTTCTTTAACGTGGCTTAAATATTAATAGCGCATTACGTATACGCCGCGTGCTGCTCCGCTGGCCGAGCCAGCTCAACTGTCCGCTGGGAGTTTAGTGGTCTTAAATTTAGATCAAATATATTGAATATGCTTCAGCAGAGCTCGAGAGTTGGTTTAATATTTATAGACAGAGTCCCCACGGTCAACGGCTTTGTGTCTATTTGAAAATTTGAAGCACGCAAAAGGTCCGCATATTAAATGGTAACTAACATTATCTTCCCGCCTCTGCAGCATTATAATTTATTGGGCAATCAGACGAGCTGCGAGGCCCAGGCGAATGACAAATCTAGTTAAAGTTTCGAGGACAAACTAGATCTAGTTCTGCGTCCCCCCAGCTTGTACGATTCGTTTCATTAATCTGCCTCTTCACTAGTTTCTGTAGTTTATTGAATTCATAATTCTTTTTGACATTTCCTTTCACACTGCGAACAGCTTTTAATGCTCTTCTTTATGCTGAAATTGTCAAACACACGTTTTTTTTTTTATTAACTGCTCTGCAGTGCTTATTGCAAATTAATTACATCCTCTTTCATTTTTTATGCACACTCGAAAGGCGCATCTCTATGCAGTTCATCCTGATCCCAGCCCGTCTGCCGTTTGCTCAATTGCAATCACAACAGCCGGGGAGAACGAGTGCGAGGGGGTCGGATAAAGCTGACAGGTTTGCATATTTCATAGTAGCTACGCATAAGTGACACTTGTCAAAACACATTTTCCACACCTACCGTAGATGTCCCCTCACTTTCTCTCCACCTTTCTCTCACTCTACCTCTCTCTTCTGTCGCTCCAGTCCCTACTATGGCTGGGGGGCAAAAAAGCATATTTCAAGAGCGGCACTTCATGTGCGTCAAACAGAGGGCCGTGTGTGTGTGGGCGTTAGACAGCGCTGCATAGGATGCATGGGGTCGAACGAACAGAAAAAGTCCTCAAGTCGAAAGCCCTTGAGTTGTTTTGCAACATTTGAACACGTCAAGTTTTTAAGGTCAACATGTCGCTGGCAGGCAGACAGCCGAAGCAGCAGCCGCAGCAGCTGCAGCAGCGGCAGCCGCAGACTAACGCCAGACCGCAATATAAGTTACAGTTTTACTTTTTTGTCCGACACTTTATATCGTTTACTTATGCGCTGTGGCCAGTTCGATGACTCCACTCGAAGACCGCACTTCAATTGGCCAACCACGAGCAACTTAAAGCTGTTCAAACTTTCACTTCAAGTGCTTCATTTGCCAAAAGTAATTCATTACAATTGCATTTTGGCCCAGTGGAAAAGTTGTGTGCGCGGGCGGTCTCCAAGTGCACTTCAATTGCTCTTTGCTTACGGATAGTGGAAGAGAGTAGATCCGCGGCGTGGCTCCTGCACGATAGATGGGGTCGAAGCCAAACTTATTCACAAGAAACTCCAATACTCTATTTCAACACTTGATGCCAGCGATAACAGCTCGTTACCGGCTCAGATTCCATTCATTCCGATTAGTTTTTAGCTTTCGATAAAATGCTAGAGCCAGTATGAAATAAATTTGAATATTTATATATAATCTCTAACTTTATGTTAAGAACTCATATCTTATCTTTCAGTTCATCCCTTCACTCCTTCATTTGGATGTATGTGTATACATTTTCGAGACACGGTCATTGTTTTGATACCCTAGATTTTATTCGGGCTGTTCTTTGGGTCCTCAGTTGGGTGGGTGGGTCATGTTGACTCTTTGGGCACAAACTGCTTTGTGCGTACGTTTTCATCCTCAGTTTTTTTATCTACGTATTTATGTGTAGGTGTGTGTTTGTGGCAAACACTTTTTCGTAAAATTTTCTTGAAAGAATTTTAGACAAACCGCTTTGTTGGCAACAATTTGGGTTAAAACTTAAGTATTTTGCTTCGAGCTGCCGCAGTGCCCCGACAGCATCCGCACCTAGTCTGGCTCTTAAATTCTTTGCCACTGCAGTGCTTTGGCTAAAACCATCTAACCAGCAAGTGGAAATAGTAAAGGCTAAAGGGCGAGTTAAAGCAGGGGCAAAAAAGCCAAAACAAAAATAGCCAGAAAAGAAAAGAATAACAACGAGAACGGCAACAAAGTTTTTTTTTTTTTTGTGTGAAAGCTAAAGCTGCCTGGTTGTATTTAGTTGATGCTTTGTGCTTTTCCTCTTTCCCATGCATTTTCCCAAGCCAAAGGACACAAATTGTCCTTTGCTCCTATGGGTTTGTGTGCTGCGCGAAATCGGAAAATGAAAAGTATTTTAAAGAGAAAATCAGCTAAGGAGCTTCGCTTCAGCAAAATAATTAACATCTATTAGAAAATGTGGCTTGGCAAGTTTTTCGTATGGCATCTATGTGGAACAACGTGTCTGCTAATTTAATTGAAAGTTTGATCAAGTTGAACTGAAACTTTGGATATGCCGCAATGCCGAGGCCACATCAAAGCGTGAAGAACCAACCAAAGTTGTTCCAATTATATACATTCAAACGAACCCAAGACCAGGCCCACGCACAGACCCAAACCCTCGACCCAGGACCGAAAAGCACATAAGTGAGAGCCGGCCTCTTTACCCATAAGTATATAAATTTGTTTGTTCACTTTTGGGGGCAGCTTTATTGGTGTCTGAGCAGAGCGTAACTTAACTAATTTTAAAGTTTTTGAAATGAGATCTGCAAGTGTGTAGGACTCGGTGCTTCGCTCGGTGTTTGTGCCTGCATAAAGTTTTCAGAGCAACTGATTTGGCTCTGCCATCGCATGAAATTAGTTGCAATTTTCGGCATCTGGGGAAAATCGTACAATTTGGCTGCAGTGGCAATGGCAAAAGCAGGAAATTGTCTACAGCAGCTTGCGGTTTGCAGTCATCACCATCATCATCATCATCTGAGCCAAAGATGACACTTTTGAAGTGGTTTTTCGCAAAAGCCAGCACACTGGAAGCTAAATATTTAGTAAGCACTGTGATGCTATGAGAACTCTACGAAAATTGATAGTTAATGCATTCCAAAATCAATTTTATTTTCATTTTTTTATTTAATTACATGATTTCTAACTTTTTCGTTTCATTCCGTTGTTTCAGTGGGTTTGTTGCTATAAGGCGAAGCTTCAGCAAATTAAATTATCGATATTTCCGAATCAACTCGTTTTATGAGAATAATTTCATTGAGATCAAAACCGTTCGCAAAGCAAAGTCATCAATTAAAACCAAGATGGAGGTAATTAATATTGAAGAAACTGTCCAGGACCTAACCCCCAGCATTGTGGAAATCTCTGGCAATGGGAACGTGGTCAAAATACAGCGTCAATCTGGACAGATTGTCATCAGTGGAAACCAAATGTGTATCTACCTCGGCCACGGGCCGGAGCAACAACTGACTGCGGAGTACATCGCAGACAACGAAGCGGTGCGTGATGCGATCGAAGTCATTCAGCTGCTGATAATACTATTAATTTTCGTTATATTGCTGAAAATAGCTGATGCAGCATATTAAATATACTTATGTGATACTCATATGAACAATTGTTAAATACATGCTCATAAAATTCAGACAACCTACTGATTGGGTGAAAGCCTATATTACGACTTTTGAGAATCTTAATCTATATAATATATGTGATGTAAATGCATATGTTGTGTTCATAGCTGAAATGTATGTATGTATATTACTCGTAGTGTTGTCAGTTTAGCTAGTTACACATCAACTCTGCAGTTATACAAACAAACAACGCAGGGAATAATATGATCTAGCGACTGGCGGACACTATAGCTGTTTAGATTTATTGACTGGATATTTTAGCTTGAAAAAAGGGAGAAAAGGGAATAATTCTTAGCGAAACATCTGTAGTTATACTGAGATATAGTTTGAAATATAAAAACAAATATCCAAATTTAGCAAATTTATACGAGTTCCAGGCAAAATTGTACAAGAATTCGCTTAAAATGTTAAAAAGCTTTTTTCTTGAGTTTTTCGTCCAGCTTTACAAGGAAATCACATGACTTTTATTGGTTGGTATTTAGCTAGAACTCTAGCCGGCCACACGATCGCTTCAGAACGTCAAATGTTAAGGGTAAAAAGATAAATGCGCTATAGAGTCTCTGACAACAAGCAGCAAATATTCATTTTGGCAACACTAGTTATACGTATATATGTATTCATATATTTGTGTATGCGTATTCTCATAGAAAAGCACCGATAACTAAGACTTATCGATAACTTGTATAATACAAGTTGTATTTGCATCACTTCGAACTTGCTCTCAGGCGATGTTTTGGCAATATTTCAGTTAAAAATGCTCGAGCTACTGCAAGATAAAGTATTCCTAATACAGTTACAAATATAAATAATCAGATGTCAGAAGTACTCTCCATTCCAGCAGTTTTCGAGATTTGCGCTTATTGAAACTCCTGGCTAGAGAATTAGTATTTAAGCTGGTTCTAAGATTCGAGTACAGTGTGTACTGGCTCTGGCTGCTAGTCTGCGGTGAGCCCGATCACGAGGACGTGGTTATCTTCAATGAGCTGCCTAAAAAGTGTCGTTTTTGAATGTTCTGGCCGAAGCACTGCTTGACGTGCCGCGTGGAGAGGGTCATCGCGTGTATGAACGGAGCGAAGGTCTCCATTGACATCGAGCACCTGATGTTCTCGCATAGCTCATTCTACAGCGCCATTGCCGCCGCTTGACTGAAAGGCATTAATACGTCTGGTCACCGACTTGCAGATGATCTATGCGCGAGGCTCAGTGGTGCAACAGCTGGTGGCCGCCGTCATCCCAGTGCGTCGCGCCTCAGTGCACGTGATGATGCATCATAAGTTCTGCAATATCGATGGGGAGCGGTGCATCCGTGAACTGGGCAAGCAGCAGCGACACTGGCAGCATCGACTGTGGGGCTACTTGATGACAGGCTCGCCTAACTGGGCCAAGGTGGGCACCGGCATCAACTACATATAGGAATGTCGTCGTCACCTCCAATCGCGTGATCAACGCGCACTATCAGAAGCTCTACGACGATATGTGGCGGCATTTTCCGGTGCTCAGCAGCTGGAAGTCGACGCCTGAACATGATCATAAATTCATTCAAGTCCCCTGAAATCTCTGGGATTAAGATGTGAACTGTCGTTATAACTAAAGTCACGTCCTCGACTGCAAGTCTCGTGTTTTTATTGTCTTGTTATTTGAATGCATTCTTGAGGGCGTCGTGTTGCTGTTTCTCGTTTCTTTCGTTTCTTTTCGTTTTTGCCATTCCTCAGCTGCTGCAAAGTTTTCTTTGCAACTTTTCTTACTGGCTCGTCTACTGGTTACACATCATGCGGGAATTTCAGCAGTTAACCAAGTTAACAAATCCACCTTCTTTCCTCCTTTCCCCATTGTTTCAGAGTCTTGATTACGCTTTGGTTGCTCATAAATTTGTATTCCAGCGTAAGAAAAAGAAGCCAAGTTGCTTACTTTCTCGGAATGGCCAATATAAAGGGCAAAAACTTTTTTATTTCACCTGGGTGGTTTGGAGTGAAACTAGAGCGCTGCACTGTGCAAAGGTACAGCCAGAAAAGTTGAATGCATCTCTTATTCCTTCTTCTCTTCCACTTTTTTTAGTATCAATTGCGCTTTATCAAATTTAAATTCAGCTCAATATAAACTTTTGTCTTAAGTTTGGCGCACAATAAGTTATATTGTGGAAATCGAGTTTGCTAATTTACATTATTATTAAAGTCCTATTCATGCAGTGCAAGTGCTGCTTAATAAATGTATAGTTGAGTCTCTTCTGTGAAATATACATATATATCTTATATGCATATCGCCATTCATATATGTCAAGTTCCTCAAATATAGTTAGAGCTAGCTTTGGGACTATGCTTTTTATTTATATAGCAGCAAGTATAATGGAGAAAACAAGTAAAAGGACTCTTAGCAGGAGTCTTTGACTAGGATGTAAGCTGAATATTGCCACTAAACCATACCACCCATTTGATTAGTGATGTTGAGTAGAAACATACTGAAACATATATTGCCTGCGTATTTGCGGTATTTGACTACTTGAGAACGAGTGAGCGTTTCAAAATATGATAATTAAATGGAAGGTGTTAGTATACAGAACTTATTAATTTGGCATAGCAGAGAGTTTAAGACTTTGAGAAGGAAAGAAATTGAGTTTGAGCTATTACGAAGCAACCTAGCAACCATTAAAGATATATATGTATATATATATATATATACATATGTAAACTGATAGATACAGCTAAAGATGACTGATCAACATTTATGTATTTTAGGTAGTTATCCGCGCCTTAGTGGAACACTAAGTATATCCTGACTATCAATTTATGCTCAGGATATACATTAAGTCTTCTACTTTATGAAGTGCCATCAGCAAGAATATTGGCTGTAAACATAATGCAATTGACAGCTAGAATTTTTCCTTGAAGCCAATGCTCTCATACAAAGTATAAGAAGCTGTTCAAGTTCAGGCTTTACCTGATCCACAGCCATGAGTTACACATTGAACTGAGAATAATATATAGGCAGTAATATATATATATATATATATATATAAGCGCTCTAGTGCTTTCGTTTATTTCAGCAGGATAACTCAAAGTTCGTCCATACATTCGTCCATGTCCATATTCTCGGCATCAGACAAGTTATACTTGGGATCATCGTATTGTTGGATCGGGAGTTGAGTGCGTTGCAATAGATGCGGATTGAGGGCCACAATTGAGCACCAGGGTATCTCCTTGCCCATCATCTTGGAGTTCTCTGTCCAGGCCACTATTATGGACGGCACCTCCGGCTGCTTGGAATCCACCATGGCGACGTGGACGCGTCCGTCGCTCCGGCTAATATTGACTTTCTCGCCGATCAATAGAAATTCCATGATGCGATTCACACCTGCAAAGATCTCAATATTTATTGAATATTATTTTTTCGAGAATTTGTTGTGTTACTGCGGACGTGTGTTAACTTCTGACCGAACAATATTGTTTCGAGTAAAGTAACAAACGCAGTGAAAACCTGATGCCTGAAAAAGTCGGAGTTTGCTACTGACTGACGCCAACTTCTCTTGAATTAGTCATTCGGCTGTGAGTCAATCAGGTGGACGCATTGTTCAACTGTGCGAGCATTAATCAAAAAGCGCAGCCGGCGACAAATTCCGAAGACAGGTGCACCAAGTGGCTGTCGTTTCCAATTTGCCCACACCTGACTTTTAACATTTACGTAGACACAACAAAATACGAGCACATCTGGAGGGCTTAGATGCAGCTTCCGACTGGCCCACCCACATACGTTGATCCACAATATGGCCACCACCCACCCACCTGCACACATGTTGCCCAGACAAATTTTATGGCCAGCATTTTTGGGAGAGTCGCTTGGACGCGCTCGTAAATTCGCAAGCTAAACTGTACGTAGGTGTGCGGCTGGGTGTGTAGGTGGGCGTGGAACTTGCTTTTGATATATGGCCATTGCTGCGTTACGGGTTAGTACTTCTCAAATTAGATTTAGGAACGGTCGCAGCCCGTGAAAACGTTCGCTTTCATCTGGCCCGGGTCCAGTTGCCATAAAAGGTGAGGTGAACCCGAAATGTTGCAATATTTACACAACACAATTTAAAGTACACACAACATTGTGAGTTACGTGCGATATATACACACGTATCCATGTATATACACATATATCTGAGGAATAATTTGCTGACGCTGAGGCGAGAGCATGTCTAGACCTGATGCTGCAGCAACGAATTGGATTGCAGCTCAATTTAATTAAAGCAAAAATCAAGCGATTAAGTAAAGTTCACGCATCGAGGGATCAAACAAACATGTGTCTCAGCGCACAAGCCAATGACCCACACACACACACATATGAATGTGTGTGCTTCAGCCAGTCAGGTGTAAAAACTAATTTACAGAAATTCTATAAGGGCACAATGGTCACGTTAAACCAGGCAAGCAAGACCGCAAACACTTTGGGCCCAAGGACTCGAGACCATTTACGTACATGGCCATTAATGCAGAATGTTTTCTATGCCCAAAAAGTTTTCTATGGCTCTATACACTGGCCCGGCCAGAGTGAGTGGGTGAACAACCTTTGCCTATGACTCGGCTTCTGCTCTGTGTAAATTTTGTGCCACGTCGCGGTTGAAAGGCTAAATGGAAAATTGGTTGAACAACATTTGATTTATGTGGAGAGACTGTGTGTGTGTGTGTGTGTGTGTATCTAATATGAGAGGACACGTTCTGTCTTTATAGTTACATAAATGTTTATTCCTTTAAAGTCTCTCACTCTCCGTCGGTGATCCGCTCGCGTTTAAGGTATTTGCAATTTCAGTTAGTGGGTCACTATACTGACAATGGGATTGGCCGTCGACCGCAAAATCAACAGCAGCAGAAGCCGCATCAGCATCAGCATCAGCATCATCATCGTCAATATCACGAGAGCACATAAATCTCATGGCTACAGTAATCAGCAACGGAATCAGGAACAGTATCTGTAACAGAAACCAGTGCCAACTTGTCAGCCAGTCAGGCTGTCAGAGGATGGCAGGCGGGACAGGCGGGACAGGCGGGACAGTCGGGGCAATAGATAGGATAGTGGAAATAGCGACTGGCGTCAAGGGCGCCATAAATGAGAATTTCCGACTCATTTCCGTTGTTTGTGTGTGGTTCATTTGTGGCACATAATGAGCACTGTGGTGCGGGCAACGCCGCAGGAAGAGCCCCCAAAAAAACATAACAAAACCGGAACGGAACGGCCCACCAAAGTAGGTTATGCCACATATTGATTTTCATTTAAAGCGACTTTCGCCTAATGCCATTTGGCCCCACAAAATATATTGCTGCATTTATGGCGCACCTCCACCACCTTTGGGCATGGCATATGGCATCTGTGGCTGCAACTGCCAGGCCCAACTTGACCTTTCGCCCAATGCTGCTGCAGCGCTATGCAACGCAATGCCAACTGCCATTTGTCAGCATTAGCACAATTAGAGCCCGCCCGCAACTGTGTCAAGGGCATCATAAATGGCAAATCTCAGCTGTGCGCCGGCGGCGCAGTGCGTTGGTCCATATTGATTGCCAGGTACTGGCGCTGGCTCCAACACCAGCAGCACTCGAGTGCTGGACGCTGCGTGTCAGCAGCCCGCAGAAGTACAATTCAATTAAATGCAACTCGCTGCTGGCGAAGAACATTTATTATCGCATATGCCCGCAGGCACGGCGTGTACCAAGATATATTCGCTCGTAAATTGTGCATTAGCTCCGAGATAGCGAAGGCTAATACAACAGGCAGCCGAGTAATATACGGCCGTGTCCTCCCACAGCATGTGTGAGATATCTGCTCTGCTGTAAGGAAATGTATTGACATCGACACTGATTATCTGAGCAGGGCACGCTGAGACGAAATGGAGCTCGATTCGGAGGGGAGCAAAAGCTGTAGGCACACTCAGAACAACACAAGACACAGACACAACCAAACAAGTTCAACAAAAATTAAAACAAAACAAAAAATAAAAACACAAAACATACCCAAATATACAAATGTACAATGCATAAGGTTGGTATAGAGTAAGCGATGGCAATGACTACGGTTCACGAGCGACCTAAAGGGTCGTTTGTTAACCTCCCCCTGCATAAAATGCTGTAAGTTGATTCTCTGCCTGCATCAGACCTATTTTGAATCTATTCACATCCTGAAGTGGCGTCGAGGACGAGAGCTGCTCGGAAGGCAGTTCCGACGGCTTCTTGAAGGCTCCGCTTGCGCGGTGAGTAAAAATATTCCCAATCTCTATATGCTTTACTGGAACTGTCACTCCAGTTGAGGCAGCTGTTTCTATACCCTCAGCCACTTGCCAATGGGAAATAGGGGTAAAAGGGTTTTATTTTTGTTTTTTTGTTTTTTGTTTTTAATATTTCTAATAGAAGATGGATGGATATCTGCGTAAATCTACACTAAAACGGTATTTAGAACCTCACCGATGATGCCAGACCTTCAGGGAGAGTCCGAATTAATGCATTTTTCTAACAACTCTATCCCCCAGTACTCCACTGCTACTGTTGGACTATGTACAGTTTTTGGCTGCTCGGAAGATACAAAAGCTTTGGCGCGGCTATCACGCGCGGAACCAGCTGTACAAGGAGTGGCTGGCAGCGATTACTATACAGCGTTGGTGGCGTGGCTTCAGCGTGCGCAAGAACTACTTCAAGTTCATAGAGAATAAACTCCAAATTTCGATTGAGGATCACTACAACAGGGCGGCGACGAAAATTCAAGCGCTCTTCCGCGGCTGGAGGATACGCCAGACGGTGCACGACTCAAAGGGTCTGAACAGGTTGCAGAACTGTGCCGCCGAGGACCTGCTGAATTGCGTGGCCTTCAAGCTGCACTATATGCTGCGAACCTACCAAATACCTGGTGTATACTCGCTCCGCAACTCACAGTATGTTCTATTTGAAGTTATATTTGGGAATGGGTCTAAGTCCGAGTCTGATCTTTCAGCTGTCTGTCGCGCGTGGAGAAGCTGCTGGTCAGCACTCAGTATCGATTCCACACCGCACGCGTTCACATCGACATGGCCTATCGCTCGAACATGACTGAAATGCACCGAAAGGGGTACAAGAAATCCAAGTTCTACACGAACGTGCCGTTCAAGGGTCCCGATTACAATATCGCTTGCAAGCCCCAGTGCATAGAGTCCTTGTACAAGTCAAAGGACATCGACGCACGAATGTTCAAAATCATTAACGATTACGAGAAGTCACAGTTGGAGGCCAAGACTAAAATTGCATCTCAGAACTTGGCTGAAAGTAAGTTCTTTCTGCTCTTCTCTTATCAGAAACCCAGCTAAGGACTTTGACTTTATAGGGAAGCGACGACAAAATATCAACATGATTATTCAGCGAAGTCAACGTGAGAGGCGCAACTTTTGCGCCGATGTGATTGCTAGCATGCGACGCTGGAGCATTTGGAAAGGAAATCAATTCAGCATTGATAAGGACATCTTTTCCAACCCAGAGAAGCTAGAGGCATTCCTTGACGAGGCATTCGAAATAATGGACAGCATGAACAACTGCCACTGCAAAATGCCCGTGCACGACATAGTCATTTGCCATTGATTCCTATTAAATTCTTAATGTTGCAAATAAACTGCTGTAATTACCAAACTGAATGAGATAGATATGTTCATTGTGTTTTTTATTTATTTATTGTTGTACTAAATTTGGACAATTGTGTTTGCTCGAAAATTTGCAATTCACTGGACACTATGACGGAAGGCGAACGTGACCTTACTCAAATATGGCTCTGAAGCAATCAACTGAAATTATAGAATGTTACCAGAAATTGGAGAATGTTATAAGAGAGAGAGAGAGTGAGAGGGGCTTTCTGTACTGCCTACCAAATATATTGCCAAAGAAGCGCAGTAGAACGGTCATAAAAGTTGGTGCATTCGGATCCTCCCATCTCTCAGTCATGATATCTGTTGGCATGGAAATATTATGAATTTTCCCTCGATTATATTGATTATATTCTTACCAAGATTTTCACAGTCCAAGCGCTCTGTGCCTAGGTCGATAGTAGTCGGGCCCACCGATTCCGCTTCGCGTGTATACTCAGATGGATCCATTGCAGTGCACTTAGAACTGAAATTTTACGCTAAACAAAAATTTAATAAATGCTGCTCAACAAACTTTGGCTTCACTAGTAAATAACTGACGGCAAATAACTGACATTCAACATCTGCTCTAAATATATGTGTGAAAGCTGAAGCAGCGACTACTGGCTATAAATAAATGCTGCTTAAATTAACAGAGTGAAGTTTGCTCTGGAAATGCTTTTAATTAGGCACTAAGACTCGACATTCATATTGTAGGCGATCTGGGCGACGACATCAAAAGGCGCCCAGCTGGAGAGAGAATAATTGTAATACGCCGTCTGAGCTAGCGTCATCATCAGCATCATCATTATCATTTCTCTTAGTCTCAGCTGTATCCTCAAATATGCAATTACTGAGTGACGAAAAATGTGTCTTGGTCAGTGTCGTCGAGGGAAAGATATATTTACATACGCTTAAATATACATATATAAGACTACATTTATATCTCTGTTTATTCAGAGTCTGACTTCTTGTGACGTCCAATATATATGTATATATGTAGTCCAGACGGAATACACAAACAAACCCGCAACATCGTGATGAGACCTTGGTGTAATTTTCACAAGCATTTCATTAGCTCCAACCCCAAATCGTGGGCAACCTCTTTATCATTAAGTTAATTGCCTATACACACACACACACACACATATATATATATATATATATATATATATATATATATATATTCTTATGCAGATAGGGACTTGCCTCAGCCCTTGGCCACTAAGCTTCGTCCGTGTGGTCCGAGATGAACCTCAGCGAGCATTGTAAGTTTTTTGCCAATTAATTTGTAACAAGATTTCATTTCGTGTTTCAGACATATTTCGGGCCCACTCTTAATTATGAGTGCTAAAATAAAATGTCACCAGCAGAACTTGGCAATCAGAGCAGCTAGCTTAAAGCCCAAAATAACTTTTTTTCCCTGGAATCATATTCGAGCTTGTTTGCATTAGGGCCAGGTGCGAATCACGGCCGAGTTTAGAATTTATCACCGTGTAGCCAATAAATTAAAAACTTTCCTGGTCGCAGGCTAATGGGTATTCGGCTCAAATCATTCTGGCTGCAATGGTGTTAAGCCAACGTTAATTAATTGAAAAGTTTCAAATTCACAAGTGCCGAGCCCATTGCAATTACACTCGCCGTGAACAAGCAACAGCCGACATATAATGGCCACCATTTTCTTGCACGCACACACACACACACACACACACACACGCCCACACCGGAAGCCATTAACACAACAAACGTAGCCGAAAATCAAGTCGTCCCCGCCACCCCCTCGTTATCATTAAGTTAATTATATGTTTGCGGGTGCCAAGAGGTAATTACAACTCGGATTTCAAGCATTTCGCATGTCGATGATGATGTCCACGCTTGACTTTGGGGTAAGTTATAAATAATTTGAATACAAACATGACCCGACAGGCTGTGGCTCTGGCTCTGTCTGATGTGGTTGCGCTCAGCTATTCCTAATATGTATCTCCTCCCATTTGCCGGCAAACTTAAATGGCCCGTGAATTGGCCGTAAAACCCTTTCGTCTTGTAGAGTCTATGGAGGCTGGCTGGCGTTGAACTCTTTAAAACTATTCAGAAATTGTCTTTTGGGGAAAAGTAATTTGTGACGTGGCTGGCGGCGAGCGAACTTTACTCTTAACACATTTAATTAAAAAGCGTGAAAGTGCACACTGAACAATCCATTAAAAACTGACCAAATGAGTTTCGATGCAACTTTTCATCTCATTTCTGTTGCGCTGCGCAATTTAGTGCTCGTCCTTTCTGTTTGCTTTTTGCTTTTGTTTTGTTTTTGGTTTTTGTTTTTAGTAAATTGTTTGCAAATCTGCTTGAGATTTGCCCGAGGCTTGTGCAGCTTATTCCGCACAGTTTTATTCACGGATTATTTTATTTCATTTCAGTTGACCGTGGCAAATGCGTGTTTTTTGATTCGAACAGCGCTGGCAAAAAGTTTTTAATAAGCTTAATTCGCTCTCTTTCCCTCATCAATAGCGGCATTTAAACTTTCAAAATGACATTCCTGTGCTCCATGTGAGCCAAATAACTAAATAGTTGAAATCTGAATCGAGTGTGGAATGCGGATTCAAATGCAGCTTTAATGTGCGGTTGGCTTTCACCTTTCGGACGCAACCTTTTGACATTCGAATTGGATTTATGGCTCGGCCATGTCGATTAGTTAGCCATAAATCTTGTCATTTGCTTGTGGTCAGCATCTTGGGCTGGGCCACATCTGCGATACCACCAGCCCACCAGCCCACCATCCCACCGTCCCGTCGTCCTCATGCATGTGTAGTTCTCGTCTTGCTTGACTAAACTGTGCTCGGGTCGCATTATGTTTTCATGACCGCATTTGTTGTGTTTTGTTAACCCACAAGTATCTCCGGCTGACATCGGGTCTTAGCGCGTGTGCGGATTCTCTGCTCTTGGCATTTTATTTTCGCATTATTGTGCCATTAACAGCTTAACTCATTTTAAATGGAACGTCCGCTGAGCGAGATATAAATATGAGAATGTTGCCTCTGCCTCTGCCTCTGCCTCTGCCTCTGCCTCTGCCGTGCCTTTTAATTCGCAAACTTTTCGCGCTGGCTGAACTTTAACCTGCCGCAGGTGTTAAAAATGATTTGCAAAATGCAAAAGTTTCACGTTATAAATCCCTGTCCGGCTAGCGAGCCAGCGAGCCCAAACACGGCCAAAGAAGTTGAAATTGCTCAAGTTTATTGTTGTGAAATATGCGAAAAGTTGAATAAATTTGCGAATCGCAATACAAATAAATTCTCATACACTACTCGCATTGTCGCCTCGCATACTTCTTCGGCTGTCGCCCACTGTCGCTAACGCAGTCTCTATAAATTGCAATATAAAAAGAAACTACAAATGGAGCCAAGTGAAAAGTTGATAAATGGCTAGTCCCGGCGCACCAACTAAAGGACATATACATACACATAGGCGACGTCTGGCAACAGGCTTAAGTCGATTCCAAGTGAACATTAAATTAAACGACATGCCTGATAAAAACTCATCTAAAAATAAAGCAACGCCGTCCCTTTGATATCAAGACACTTGACGAAAATAGCTGCCGAAAAATATGCCAAAAATGAAGCCAAGGCTGAGCTCTGCAAAATGTGCTTAGATAACTTCAGCGACAACGCTTAAGCAGAAAATATTGTGGGCGTAACGAAAGCCTTGAGCAAGGTAATATTAAAGCGAATATACTCTTTCATGTGCGCGCATAATTGAGAGCTTCATAAATTGAATGTTTGGCCAGCTACAGGGTATAAAAATGCAACCATAAAAAATAAGTCACAAAGGAAGTAAACAAAATAAATATCTCCCCATGTGACAATACCCTAACCCATTGAAAATGGGTAGGTTAGGGTATGGTGTTGTGGAAACGTATTTGACAGGCAAACGGAGGCGTGAAAGACTTAAAAAGTAAACTTGGTTTATCGGCATAATGTAGAATATGTAACATTAGGGCTTACTCTAGATCGGACTTGGTGAGCCACAAAGAGTAAAGACTGCTAGTTGAAATTTTAAATACATATTCCTCTATACTAATTTATGGATTTATTTTTTGATATTTTGGATATCTCTTCTTGGTTTACATAGTAGATAAATATATGCTTAGGCAAAGACACATAAATAAATCACAATATCATTCTATAAATAATATAAATTGTGTATAAATTGATTAAAAAAGTCCGTCAAGAAGGAAAGTTCGTCATCCATTACCACGGTCAAATGGATAGAGGGTATCTCCCAGTCGTGGAGTCTCGCCTAGAGCACTCCTACTTTTTAGATTATTTGCGTGCAGTGCCATTGCACCGCAGGTGCTTTGTCATAAATCTTATCTCTGGCCATGCGAATGTGTGAACGCCCCCGCAGCCGTCAGATAAATTTAGTGCAAAAATATTTAAAAGTCTATTTGTTGTGTGCTCTGGCCCAAAACAGCCAAAAACAATGAAAGACTCGAATGAAAAACTGCACAGAACACGACCAAAAAGTGAACGAGAAATGAAAATAGAAAAGCTCACAGGTAAAACCGCTCAGTGAAACTATATGCACGTGTGTGCGGGCCAATGATTGACTGTGTGTATGTGTGTGAGTGTGGCATGAAATGGCAGTGCGAACAGCCACCTGAGCGTCACAAAAAACACAGCAAAAATAGCAGCGGACGGACTAAAAAATGTTGAGATGGACATAGAGAGATAGAGAAGGGGCAGAGATAGGGGCAGAGGCAAAGATAGCAAATGCAAACCTCAGAAACGGCGCTAACAATTTAACAACTCACTTCATGTGTGCTTGGCTAATACACACATGCACACACACCTCCGCACAACAACTCACTGCTGAAACTGACGCCAAGGCAGAGCAAATGTTTGAGTTCTTACTAGTTCCATAAACATTTGCACATATATTTATATATATTGAAACTATTTGAGGCTTCAGTTCTTAAGCGCCCATCGAGTTCTTGAATGGAAATTCAAAAGCAATCTCTTCAGAGTCTCTGGGTTCAACAATTTGTTGACAACTTTGTGCCACGCCAAGTTAATTGAGTGGATCGCGCGCCTTTGACAGCATTCGCTCGACATTGTGCTTTGAATGCAATGCAATTTCTGGTTCTGTTTTTTTTTCCTTTTTCTGACATATACACATGTATTTGCTGTGCGTTGGGTTCAAGCACGCAAAAAAGAACGAAATATGGAAAGGTCGAGCAGCAAAAAAGCATATGCAAGGCACGTTTCAGAATTATGTGCCGCGACCAGGACATGGGCACACATGCCACACACAGAGGCCACTCACTCACACACACACACACAGCGTAATAAATAAATAAAATATCCAACAAACACACACACACGCACACACACACACACTAACACACATACGCGCACACACATCCTATGTGAGCTGAACGCATTTGCGGCGAAAATCCAGTTGGAAAGATCTTCTATGCTTGCCACGCCCATCGCTGCTAATCGTCACTTAGCTCCGCCTTCGCCGTCAGCGCACGGAAATTGTGTAGCGATTAAATTGGCAATCAGCTCAAATGCGAAAGCTGCTTGAAATATGTCACAGTCTGTTGATTCGGCCATGGAAATTCAGCCGAAAGCTCATCGCATGCCAGGGCCCGGCCCCGTGGCGTTGCCTCCCGGGACCCGGGCCATGAGCATTACTCAGCTGGGCGAGCACAGGCAATAATTACATGAAACTAGCCGAAAAAGTTTACATTTATGAGCAGCGCGGCTGTTACCCGCCGAGCCACACACTCAGACACGGGTATTTATGCCAGCATCAGCGACAAACAGCCGTCGAGTCGTGAAAAATGCTGGCAAGCAGCAGCCGCTGGCAGCGAATAGCTGAGCTGACACAGTTTCGGCTGCCAGACTCGCGGTGCTCGAGGTGTTTTAAAGAGGCCCTCAGGTGTGGCGACAGCTGAGCCTGAGCAGCAAACTCTTTAAATGCTGCGAGTAACGTTTTAATGCGTGCGCCAAACGGGAAGCCTTTGATATACAATATTCGACTCGAACTTATTTAAATTCAGTCGCATTTTGGCTCAGCTTCAGAGCTGAACAACTGCTGAACAACAAGAGCTCAGTTTCTGCTCATCCAATTAAAATTCTCTTCTCAAATATTAGCCTGGACAGAGAGTGGAGAGCGGATAGCAGAGACCAAAGCACACGCCTTCACGCTTTGCCATTGGATGACACCACAAGAGCGCGCTTTGATAGCATTTGACCCAGCTGCGAGTCCAGCAGAATCTCCAGGCATATTTTAATTACCATTTAGAGCAAAGCAAATATATATATATATATATATATATATATATATGTTGAAAAACAAGAAACATTAAAACGAACTGCAGACGCGTCTCGTTTGCATTCAGATTGCTATACAATTAGGCGGGAAAAGCGAAATGCGAAAAATGTTGCCGGAGACGTTGAATATTTGAAGCTTTAACTGCAGTCAGTAAACTTTGTTTACTTAAAGCAACCTGAGTAGCTAGCTGAATGGCTGATGTGGCCCTGTTTTAATCAAGGGCCAATCGATGTGGCTGAAACAAAAGTTTGTTTGCTTTTTTACGCATTTGTTTATTCTTTGAACTTCTCCAATTAAAAGTAAATATTGTGAGTAGTTTATCTTGATTTTATTCATAGTCCCAGCCCAGCCACACGCCAAGCCACGCCACGCCAGCCACGCCATGCCACGCCTCGGCATGCAGTCGGAGTTTGCATAGTTAGGAGCTGGCCCGATCCCGATCCCTCCTGCATTCGCAGTTCTATTCCCAGCCCGCTTTGTTGTATCCGCATCTGTATCTGATTTCCACTCGGAGCTGGCGCAGTCTTAAACTTTTGTCAAACTTTGCTTGCCGCGTAATTTAATGCCATTTAAAGAAGACGGGCCAAAGTTTGCAGCAGCTATCTAATGGCAACCGACTCGTAAATAGCGGAATACAAAACGCGCTTAGCTATTTTTGGCCAAAGCGAGTATCGTGGCAGCGAGCTTTTGACAGTTAAAGTTGCTTTACGATTCGCATCTGCACAGCCAGCAGCCAGCCTGTGGAGCCGTTGGCCCCTGCAACTTGTTGGGCTTGCATGATTTAGTAGTCTCGGCATCTTTTGGAACATGGAACACTCAAGCGACGCATAAAATGCCTTCGCCTTTGGCCTTGGGGAGACTTTCGTGCGAGCTCGATTCCTCAGTTCTTCTTCATCTATTTCGAACATTTTATTGAAGGTCCGGAATTATGATTTTAGTTCGGACTTCACTTTGCTCGTTCCGCACAGACAACAAATCACGTTCACGCATACAGAACACAGGCGGAATTTTATTTACGACTCGACTTTGTACCGCAAGACAGCAGCTGCCGGCTCTGCCGTTAGCTGCTTCGACTAAGAAACCAGACGGATATGGAACAAAGGGCAGGCAACGGTGGCAAGTTTTATAAGTCCTAAATGTAATAAAATGCAAACAGAGCGGGCGAACAATTGCAAGGGAAATGGCGCTCGAAGTAGCTGGCAAAAATTACCAAAATAAAAACTCCTACTAAGAAATGCTGAAGTCGAGTTTGCTCGACTGGCAGATGCCTTGAATTATGTTGCTTAAGCACAGCTAAGACTTACTAAACACAGCCCATAATTAGAGAAAATCACCTTTCTATGCAATTCTCATAAGTTCAAGTTGCTGCAGAAAGCTCTGTGAGAAAGCTTTATTCATTCTGTTTACATAATCAAACGCCTTTCAGTCGTAAATGAGTGAGCTATAAAAGAGAAGCAGTTGTTACAGGGCATTTCAGCAACAACTTTAAGCATCAGCATTACCCGTTGAGTGTGTTTCCTTAGCCGAAGGTAACTGCGCTTAATGCCAGATGAAGCTGTTTCAGTTTCTGTCTTTAGTTTATTCGCCAGTTAAACGATAATAACTCCGCCTAATGCTCTCGTTTTGTGGGCCAAACAGATATGAAGATTCTACATAGCAGACTTTGAAACTTAGTCACACTTACTACACAGATAGCAAGATATATTAGTCTCTTTTATTTAAAAATACATATAAACCATTTTGGAATTAGTGTAGTAAAAGCATTAACAATTGCCACATTTATGATCAAAGCTTTCTACACTAAATAAAATTTATTTTTATGGAATATATTTTGCAAAGGTCTTACTGCACATTTGGTAAAATCAATGTAAGAATGCGTAAGGAAGTGGCATTTAAGTTTTGAGTCTGTTTTCATAAGAATATCCCAGCAGCGGGCATTGTTGACATTAGAGGCAGCCTAAAAATTCAGACGCCCACAAAGTTTTTATAAATTATTCCATTTGTTATTATTTTGCTCCTTCATAAATTGAAAAGAGTACATTGGTTTTAGCAATATTTACTGTCCACTCAGTTGACAATCTATGAAGGCATAGCAGAGATTGGAAACTTGTCATAAATATAATATATTATATGAAAATTTAAGAATTTCGAAATGAAACTTAGGAAGTTGGCGGCGTACCAAGTATGTACCTTCGTAAATGATGGAAGTCCGAGCTGAGGAAAAAGCTCGGCAATTGTGAGAGATTTACAAAAATCAATTCTTATAATAACAAACACATATTTTATTATACTGAAAATTATACTACATTTATGTATTCGGTATACATTAAATAGTTTTATAGACTATTTTTGCAGCTGAATCGCTGTTCTTTAAAAATTCTCTCTCTAAGTTAAGCTTTCTTGCAGCGGCAACGAGTGTTATGCAATCGGTTTCACCTCACTTAAGTATTTTTAGTTGTTCGTTTTTGAGCCAAGGTTAGTGTGGGAATAAATATCTCTCTTCCTCTTCCTCCCCTCTCTTCCTCTCTATGGTCTTAAATATTGTGTCATTCGGCTGGCACGCCCATTTGGCAGGCTCTGCCGCCCTCATGACCATTGTTTTGCCCGTTCGCTTGGCCAATGCTTGCGCCAACTCATTAAAAATTCCATTTTCATTTCGCCCATCATCCATTTTGATTTCATAGTCGAGTGGCGTCGGGCGCGGGGTAGGATCGGGCGCGTGCCAGTTGGGTGCGTAGGCTGTTCGTGTGTGTGTGTGTCTGGATGTGCGTGTGTGCGCAATTCGTTACGTTCTGCAGTCGATGTCGCCGCAGTCGGTGCACAGTTTCAAAGTGTTTACTTTCTTGCCACATTGATTTCGTTGCAGCGACTTTCACTTTGGCTTTCGGCCTTTTAAATGGTTGGCCTGTGTGCAATTAAGTATTTTATTTATTCTGCTGTCATCTTTTCTGCTCCGGCTGCTCATAAATTAGTGAGCACTTGTGCAGTGAACCTTAAACGAGTGCGTAATTAAAAAAGAAACGCAGCAGCAATGTGTGCACAGACCATACGCACACACACACACACACACACACACACACACACAACCACGCGCGAGCGTTGCAGCTTCATATTTTACATGGCAAACATTATTGAATGGATATGCCATGAATTCGCATGCACAATGAAATTTTTGGCTCGAGCAGACGAGCCAGGCGCCACAGTTAATTATTTGCCAGCCAGTTTGGCGAACGTGACGTATGCGTAATTTTTCACCCATCACATATGCTTATCTGGCGCCTGAAGGGGCGGTCACATGCATACATGTACGTATCTACGTATGTACGCATGTACGTGTGTGCGTATGTACACATTCTCTGATGAATTATTTGACCAGAACTCAATCAATAAGCATGTATACTGTACACACGCTGTATGCATGCGTGGCGTTTTGTGTGCGTCCCGCACACTGAGCCGTATACATAAATGAATATATGTAAATGTAAATATGCATAAATATGTAATTTACATTATCCTACTTAAAGTCCGCTGCATGCCCCTGAGAGTTCAGATAAATGAATTGCAAATTTAACGCAATGTTAAACAGCAAATTAACCTGAGGAGCTGCCCAAAGGGCTGAGCTCTAAAGAAGCGTTGGCCTAGGCCAATCAGTCGGAATAAACAGTCAAAAATACACAGTAATTTCAATTCAGTACTCGACAACAATAATAGACACTTCATATTTGGGAAACTATGGCTGATCGGCTCAACGTCTGCATTATAGGCTCTGGCAACTGGGCCACGACCATTGCCCGAAACGTGGGCAACAACGTGGCCAACTCCCAGATGATGGAGCCCAAGGTGAATATGTACGTTTACGAAGAGATGATCGATGGCCGAAAGCTGACGGAAATCATCAACACCACACACATCAATGTTAAGTACATGCCCGACTTTGTGCTGCCGATGAATATAGTAAGTAGATCTGTGGCCCGATGCTGTCTACAAGCTGCTAACGTGGCCAACAAACAGGTCGCCTATGATGATGTAGTCACGACGGCGCGCGATGCAGACATCCTGATCTTCGCTATTCCGCCCACATTCGTTAACAGCTGCTGCAAGACTCTGCTGGGCAAGGTGAAGCCCCTGGCGCACGCCGTTTCCCTCATCAAAGGGTTTGAGCGCGGCGACGACGGCCAAATACTCCTGATATCGCATCTCATCATGCGACAGTTAAAGGTGAGATGGAGCAATGAAAATTTATCATATTATAATAATTTCTATTTCAGATACCTTGCTCGGTGCTCGTAGGCTGCAATTTGGCCCATGAAATCTCCCTCGGCAATTTCGCCGAGGGCACGATCGGCTGCAGGGATCAGAAGTATATGCGTATATTGCAGGACTTGTTCAAATCGAACACCTTCCGTGTGGTCGTCACGGATGACGCGGACTGTGTAGAAATCTGCTCTACTTTAAGGGTGAGCATATCTGTCTATATATCTATCTGTATGCATATATTTAATTATCCAATTCACTTAGAACATCATTGCATTTGGCGCTGGCTTGGCGGATGGGATGGAGTTGAACGAGAACACTAAGGCTGGCATCATCCGGCGTGGCTTTTTGGAGATCCTACAATTCGTTGATGTGTTTTATCCTGGCAGTCGGCTAGCCACTTTCTTCGAGTCGTGTGGCTTATCCGATTTAGTTACCAGCTGCTATGGTGGATTCTACAAGTATTTCATTTTTAGATGTTTATATATATGTTTTTCGTTTCAGCCAATCGCAATCGCAAGCTGGCTGAAGCTTTTGTCAAGACTGGCCAACCGTTAAGCGAGCTGGAGGCTCTTCTGATAGCAGGCCATGAGCCGTTGGGTCCTGTTACCGCTGAGCTGGTTCACATTATGCTCAAGAAGAAGGGACTGGAGGACAAGTTTGTAGACAGCAGAGTGGCTCAAGGACCTTTCAACTGAACTATTTATTGTCCTTTACAGATTTCCATTGTTCACCACTATTTTTCGCATCTGCACGGGCCTTTTTCCACTCACGCGCTTGGTTGAAACGCTACGCTACGCACGCGAGGATATGTGAGTAGCCTTCAACTTGAGAAAGTTAATGCACCTATATATTAATAACAATCTCTGCCCCGTTAGCTATCATCCCAATCACATATTCCAGCTGTAAAATTTGAGATTTGTCCTATGAAGAAATAGGAGAAAATCGCATGTATATTTTGTTAATGACAAGCATCAATAAACAGAAGCACAATTCATTTGATAGATGATTTCCATGCCGCCATTGTGTTCCGAGCAACATATTTTAGTGCAATTGCTGGTCTCCTCGCACTCTGCATTCAGAGTAATGAACAATGCCAATGAACTGACAAATACGTATACGCAACGCATTCAATTGCTGGACTGAAAACTGAAAGACTGTTAGACTAAGAGAGTGGAGACTGAATGCAGAACAGAACTTGGTGCGAGTAGTCAAACAAAAGCCATGCACATTTTATTGTTGTGCGTCTTTTCTTTGGGGGTTCAAGTATTCCTTGTGGAAAGTGCACTCCATTGAATGCACAGACGCTCGAAGCACTTGGCAGGCACAAGCACAGAGCACAGAGCACAGAGCACGGAGCACGGAGCACGGAGCACGGAGCAGGAGTGCAGCAGAACTACAACGGAAATCACTTCACTCATAAATGGGTAAAAAGGAAGCGAAACCACAGAGCTATTGTTTTTCAACTATGTATCGAATAGTTTTCGGTATTGTTGTTTAGGTTTTGTGCTTCAATTGTGCTTGAATTGTGAGAAATGGGAGCACTGGCTCTCCGACTATAATGTCTCCTCAGAGGGAACAGAGGGAGCAGAGGGTGCTGCTTACCTAGGGCTATTCATAGATCACACACTAAATGACCCACATACGACACTACGCTCCTTCCCACTCAGCCCAGGGCACACTCTTTGGAATTTCAATTCCGAATGGAGTCGTTGTGCTTAATTGATATTATAATACCCTGGCAATAAGCATGAATATAATATGAGTTCGGGCGCGGCGTGAGCTTTGACCACTCACCGAAAAGTCAATTGTTATTTATTTATTTGTAGTAAAATAATTTATTTATGCAATTCATTTAGGTTTTAGCTACACTTTTTCAGCATTAGGCTGCATTTTTTGCGTAATTAAATCAGATGACAAAGGCGCTTAGCGCTGATTTCGTTATGCGTATGGGGATTTTCCAACTGGATTAGCTCATATCGTAAAATTACTCAATTTGATTACATTAGCGCGGCCGCAGCCAGCGACAACAATTATTCAGTTTGATTACAGTTAGAGCGCGAGGGGCGTATGCGCGATTTGGCAGATTATCGACGAAATCAATTAAGGCGAACAAAAAACTAGCTGCAGATTACCCATAATGCATATCAGAAATTTATTATAATTTGTGAATATAAATGTATAAATATATAATAAAATAAAGCTGGCATCGGTTTATTAGCTCTGGCTGAAGGCAGTCAACCGAACTATCCGGGTTACGTGAGTAACGAAAATGCCCAAAAATGATATGGAAATGGGAAAAACTGGAAATTCAAAACGTATTTCGAACATTTAGGCGCTCGGCTGAATGACTGGTTGGCTGGCTGGCTGGTTGGCTGGTTGGCTGGTTGGTCGGCCATGTGCCAGTTGGGCAAACAACGCGGAGCCAGCAGACAGAGGCAAACACAGATGCAAACATATGAAAAGCTACAAAATTTGCATATCAACAGACGGCAGGCAGCAGGGACTTTTTGTTTGCGATTTTCTTGTTGCATTTTGGGTAGCATTAGGCGCGCTGTTCTCGTTTTTCCTGATAATTACACGGTAAATTTGGCAAATGTGACGGCTGTGCGAGTGTGTGTGCGTGTGTGCATACAGCTATTCAGCTATAGATACTAGGACAGCTGCTCGCACCTGCTAGCGAAGCACTTCTAAAAATAAATAACAATTTGGTACGTTACACACGTCGCTCTGCTTATGTAAACGTATCTGCACATAGAGCACATAGAGTGGCCGTGGCCGTGTCTGTTTCAGTGTGTGTGTGCGTATTGGCTTGCGTGCGTGAAGTGCGCCTAAAAGTATACTTCATTTCCTGTTTTACACCAGAGCCAACTGCTTGGCAAACTGTGCATTGAGACAAACACTACAAATGGGCTGCCCATGCCAGTTGCTCTTGCTACTACTGCTGCTGTTGCTGTTTGTATTTGATTTTCTCCTTCATGGAATTGAACAAACAGCGCCTAGACAAAAACAAAAACAAAAACAAAAACAAAAACAAAAACAAAAGCAAAAAGCGAAATTGAAATATACATAGTTTACTCCAGTCGCTCTCCAGTTGAAGAAGAAGCTGCCACAGTTAGTGGGTAAATACCAAATGTAACATCAGATATTCAAATTTGCAAAACTTTGATAAATTCCAACTGATTTATTTGCATATGTGCGTCCCTCTGTCCAGATGTCTTATATTTCAATTACTCGACTCGCACTCGACGTCTTCACTGAGCAGCTGCATTCTGTTTTAATGAATGCCAGCAAATTTATGAATGTCTATGCTTTCAATTGAAATTGTTTTCGTTATTTGCTTTTTTGACAGAGCCTCGCACCCCCCAGCTGCTGGTCAGCTGCTTGGTAAGTTTCGTAATTGTTTACTTGTAAAACTTTTGGCATTTCGCATTTTTCGCATATCAAATGGAAAATGATGCGTTTCTTTTGGCTAATGAATTTGTTAAAAGTTTCGGCAGCAACAGCAGCACTGACGGCCCCAACTTATATGAGAGCTGACCGAGTTTATTGTGGACAGCACACACACACACACAGAGAGAGAATTACTTATGGACACGCACAGGATGTATAAACTTTCTGACCACTTTCAAAACCGAAAAGTGAAAAACCAATAGACTCGGGCTCAGCCAGACGAAATAAAACAAAAAGCCCTTGTTTTTGTGGTTCGGTCAGGAGATGAGCACAATTGCGGCAGTCGAGTCTGTGGATGGGCACGTTGCCCGGCAGCAACGTTTAACTATTTACAGCACCTAATTGACAGCATTAGAATCCAGAAAAAGTCGACAGTCTTCAATGCCCGTGAGTCTGCTTTAAAATGTCGGGTTTCGTAGCACACATCACAAACATTTGCAAATATTTTATGAGCACTTAACTTAGCCCCAACACACACACACATATAGAAGCACACACACTTGCAGTAAAAAGTCACATATAAGCTGGAGCAGCAGCCGTTCGTAGCGTGCTTCAATTGGCTTAGGGCTGGGGGCAATTGGAGAAGCTGCTATTGTCAGGGCAAGTTGTGCGTGCGCCTCGAATGATGAAGTTAAGGATGATGCCGCTGATGCCGATGCCGATGCTGACGCCGACGCCGACGCCGACGCCGATGACGATGCAGCATGACATGTTTTGTTAAACTCGAAACGAAATCAATTTAATAAACTGTCAATAATGCAGCGCATTATCGGTAAAACGAGCTGAACAACTTAGACTGCTAAGCACGCAGCTCACGCGAGTGTGTAGATGAAACCCCAATCAAACGGAAGCGTACACCGAGATAAACGTGTAAGCATATTGCAGTGCATGCCCTAATTCTATGGATAGAGGAGGTCAACTTAGATGCTACTATTGTGATCCTTCTTATAAAACTGTGGAGGATGAAAATTAATATCAATTGCCAAATGGACAATCGACTGTAAGGTATTTGAATGCCTGCATTAACGCTTAAGAAAATCAGCCAGAACGGTTGGAGATGAATTTGTAATTTGTAAATGAGCAGTCTCATATTGTTCTTGTTCATTGTTTATTGAGCTAGGACGAAAATTGCTATTACTTTCGCAAGCAATAGTTTGCCTAAACATCATGAATAAATAATTTTAAAGAAACTGTGGATAAGTTCATAATATAAGGAAATATTATATGTTATGGCTTTTGCTATAAAAATATAGAATACATAACAAAATAGTTGGCACGCAGCAAAATTTCATTCGTACGAGAATACACGAATATATATTTCAAATTATTTGTTTCTAGTTGTTCAAATATGACTCTTCCTCCTGACGCCTTCAAATGGTTACTGTAAAACACTGACAACTTTAATAATATCACTAATATATAATTTTTGAAGTATACAATCGTATGCTAGATTTTAATTAGAGAAATTAAGTGGCTCTAAATAAAACATGTCGCTCAATGCAGTAACTTCAGTGCAAAAATGGCATTACCCATCTCAGTGTAACTTTTCGTACATCAAAAGATGTAGACATCCCAGACACTAATAGTAGTACATAGGAACAAATGATGACATTGCATCGTAAGTGAGCATAACAATATGAAGAAATTCCGAGTATCTACATAAATTCTTGCTTTGATATCAAAGTCAAGTCAAAGAGTCACGCACACTATATGTGAGCTTAAATTGAATTTTAAATTCGATTTTATGGGCATTAAATATTTGTCCGATTTCTATTTATTGTAGCTTATGGTCGTGAGTAGTGACTGAGGCAATATAGCTATTATTTGCGGTTCATTTTTAAATGAAGCATTTTCTGTGATCCAGGGATATCTATTCAGAGTTCTTTTCGTTGTTTTTATTTTTTTGTTTATTCTACTTTATAAGTCGACTAGTATATATATCTTAATTAGAGGCTTAACTAACTTTAATTCATTCGTTAGACTTCGCTGACTCTACATTCAATTCACATTTTTTGCAGTGTAATATTAAAAAGGCACATTTTAAAGGCTGATCTTTGCAAAATGTGCTGAGTAGCAGCCAAGACTTGGCTGAAAATGAATAGAATATGCTCGTGTAAAGCACATGATTGATGTCCTGAGAGAAGATTTGTTCAGAACATAAATCGCCCTATATAAATATACATAGAGATGAATAAATACATGAAATGGATAATTTGCTTAGACTTGTCCTGCAGCTTGTTAACCTTTTCCCATAATTTCTCATAATTAACGACAGAGCGGCAGCCGCCTTAGCCATAATCTTAATTAAGAAAGCTGTCTTCGGCGAGAGCTGCCATTTAGAATTCATGTCAAGCGGCTTTTATTATTAGAACTGACTGTTTGAGCTGTCAGTTTGCATCGCTGTCAGCTCGCAATTTTGGCGAACAGGCAACGCAAAATATGGCAGGTAGACGCCGAAGTGTGTTCGCTTTAAAAATGCCTAGATTAAGAACCAAATGTTACTATTCACGTGCGGCAGGCAGCAGCACTGGAACAACAACAACTTTGCCCTTTGGGAGGGGAGGAAGGGAAGAATGGCAACTGTGATGGAGTCTAGAATTTTATATGCCTGAAAATATTTTCATGCCAGCGTGCGATATTATTTCTTATCTGTGGACTAACGTGATACTCATCCGAGAGGGCGGGAAGGTGGGAATAGGGCTCGATTCTTTCGTTGCGATTACCATAACTATAAATATCGATGGCGTAGCTGGCAGGCATAGCCAGCGAGTGCTTAAAGCTGCCAGCACACACACACACACACCTAACCAGACATAGACATACGAGTCACGCCCCCGATTGGACATATACACACACACACACACACACACTTGTTCATTCACACACTCACACATATATGTATGTGTAGCTCAACTTAAGGCTGTCATTGTTTTCGCCTTCGCCGGTTGCTCTCGTATCTGTGACGCTTTTATGTTTCAGCTATTGCCATTGCTATTGCCATTTCTGTTCTACCTGCTTACACTGCTACCTGCCTTATTTTTCTCTTTGACAAATAAATTGACATGCCACATTGCGATAGCGACAAAAATACACAAGAAAAGAAAAACAGAAGCAAAGCGGGCCAGGCCACCTCAAAAATAGATGTTCTGTGTGAGACAAAAATACTCTTTCGAGTGGAGCTTGGATATTAGTAAAGTATACTCATTACTCATTACTCATTAGTCATTACTCATTACTCTAGTTTGGATTTACTTATACGAATTTGACATTTGTGAATTAAAAATAATATATATAGTATATAAACTGAACTGTCCATAGGATTCTCTTCTAAGATCTTCAATTGATTGTCTTCTGCTGGCATACCCTACGTAATGGCTAAATGCTTTGAGGAAATACAGGCCAAAACGAAATTGTATCGACAGCGAGTCGGTTTGCAGGCGATATTTGAAGGTTGCTCTGCCATTGATGGCACCCCTGTGCCCATGCTGACATCCAACCACCTCTACCATTACCTCTAGCTCTCGCCCAACAATGAAATGTCAGAGCACGTACTAAAGGAATTCGTTCGTTTTGGCTGCCTCTCATTCTGTGCGTGTGTATGTGTGTGTGTGTTGTTTTTGCTTCTTTTTCTCCTGCGGAATTGACGTGCGAAGAGAATGGCGACAGCGACGGCATGAAAGAAATAAATATGCCACAATATGTTAACGACAAGTCCACCCCACCCCACTCTCCGCCGGCTGGAGCTCGGTTACCCCCCAGCGAAGGTGAAGTACGTGCAAGTTTTACTTTTGACGTTGGCGGTAAATAAATATTATTTAAGCGACACTAAAAAATGGCATTCGATTATTCAGCAAATGTTTGTCGGCCAGCCGAAAGCTGCGAATGCTTAGATAAATGAAGACCGACTCGGCTTTGCCACGAATTATGTGCAATAAATGAAATGTAGTCGCATAAATCATTACAATAGATACCAGCTCCTCCAGAGGCAATGCCTCAGTGTCTTAGCGTGGTTAGCCGCGCCGAAACGTATGCAATCATTTTTCAATAAGCCGTATTAGCTTGTCAGCTGCCAGATGTAAGCATTACACATACGCCTCGTTGTGCGTGGGAGTTGATTTATCATTGCTCAAAACTTAGCTCCATCTCAAAATCAATGGCGAATTCAGTTCTTAAGGGTCTTTCGCTCGAGCAGAGCATCAAATTACATCAGGTCGCTTATCTGGGGACTTATAAACTTAAAGCATTGCCCTGTTGTCGCTGCTGCAATTGTGCTTCCCGCGTGGCTGCCAATAAACCAGGCAATAAGCCCGCTGCATCGCCAACTAGCCATAATTACAACTTAATGGTGTTCACATGTAAGTTGCTTCCACTCAGAGAGTGAGCGAGAGAGAGACCCATCGGAGGTAATAACTTTATTAATTACGCACTGGACACGGCCGCCTGGAGTTCTGGCCCCGAATTCCCGGGTAACAGCTGGCAGCGGCATCCCGTTTGGGGCCAATATTAATTTATTCTATTTCCTTTTACGGCCTCAAGTGAATTAGAGGCAGAAAGTGCTTAAGCACTTTCTTCCTCCAGCCAAACTTGACCCTCTCCCTCCTCCTCCTCCTTCTTCTGCTGCTGCTGCTGGGCAAAAACTTCCTGCCCGTTTAGTTTATTATGCATGCGACAAGAACAATTAAAGAAGACCCCGAAAGTTGCCTAATTGTTGTCGGAGCCCCAAACAGAAACAGAAACAGAACTCTAAAGTAACTCGACTCCAGTGCAGTTAACAAAACACAAACTTTAAGCCTAAATCAACATATCTAAGCAGATCAACGGATTATCATTGTTCAAATATGTTTCAAATATGCAGCGCATTCTTAGCTTGCAATTGAAATGCGCAAATAATGTTTTAATTAATCAACATAATTGAAAGCTTTAATTGAGGTCCTTGAGAATGTGGCCAGAAGAAAATACCGCATAACTTCACGCAAGCAAATGAATCACTTAAATTTGTATTAAATACTATGCCTCAATCCCAGTGCGAGCATTAACTAACCAACGGCTGCTGCCGCCGTGGGTCTCCGCCATATGGCAACTATTTGGCTCGAAATTGGTATAAATGATGGGGATAAAGCGTAACGCTGGCAATAAATAAATGCTCAGCACATAAACAAATACAAATACATCTGAGGGCAGCAGCGGCAGCAGCAGCAGCGAATGGATTTCCCCTGGGGGAAGGACAGCGCAAAAAGTAGGCAATGATTTTTATTAATTGATAAGCATTTGCAACAAGTTGCCATCCATTTGCGCCTTCTGTTTATTTGCCGAGCGTGTTCAGGCGAGCTCACCCCCTTCCCGCCTCTGTCTAGATTATGTGATAAATACTTTCATATGCGACGGTAGATTTGAGGCAGGTTCTCGTGTGTAGCTGATTAGGGCGAAGCGATAAGCCTGTGTGCCACGAGGCAGACATTGAAATGTGGCACACATCAAGCGGAATCAGAGCTGGCACATGAGAGATTTCATTGAAATGCTTTCTGTTTGTAAGAAACTTCAAAGGAAAACGCATTTCTATGAAAGGGAAGCTCTGTTCACAGAGAGAAAGAGAGGGGGACAGCTAAAGACTTAAATTTGGATTCGGAATCGGTGCGCGTGCTTTGTACTGATTACTCGATTACAAATGTATCTTTTACTCCTCCACTCGCTATCGATTCGAGTAATAATTACACCAACTAATTAATTAAAAATTGAAGTTTCGAACGTCGCGAATACAAAGAGGAGCCAAAGAGCCACTTGCAAAAGTGTTTACGGCTGAATAATTTGAAAAGCTAACTGAGCAAACAGAAAAAAAATGAATTGCTGCATTCTTCAAACTTGGCCAATACTCAAAAAATAAAAAATGGAAAATAAAACAAAATTTCCACGAAGCCTGAAAATGTAAAAAAGTTTTTTTTTAAGCAGAAGAAGAAGAAGAAGAAGAGGAAGCAGCACAAAGTTTGCTTTTTCTTGAGCAATAAAACAGCGAACGTCGTATGAGTGCTGGTTGGACTAGAGCTGAGCGGCGGGAGGTGGGCGGGTGAGGCAGCAAAGAAAAATGTGCACTTGTCAGCGAAAGAAAAGCAAAGAAGGAAATGAGCAGTGGGTGAGGAGAGTGGGTGGGGAGTGCAGAGTGGGGGTGGCCAAAAGGACTCTGCTGCGCTCTTAGCAAAGCCGAAATCATTAAAAAGCCAACGTAATTGATAAAGGAACATCAGGGTGGGCAGATAGAGAGAGACGGAGACAGAGAGAAAGAGAGAGAGAGAGACGGAGTGCATAGAGAGAAAAGCAGCTGTAGTCGGATAGGGGCACAAGTTTATAGCGATGACATCGTTAAAACTCTGCCGAGTACTTTCTCTCTTACTCGCAGAACACACACACTCGAGTGCTTCAAGACGACCGAATTAGTGGCCACAAATTGGCTGCGAGCGTCTTGAGATTTTCCAATGTATGTTTAAGTTTTGTGGCCCTGTCTTGCTCCCACACTCCCACAATCTCGAGTGCACATATTTGGGCGGGCGTGGCGAATGGCGAATGCGAATGCGAATGCGAATGCGAAATGCAAATGAAATGCGGCTAAATATTTTTCATTCGGGACGTTTGAGTTATTTCTGCATCGTACTCAATGGCGTTTGTATTTTTATGGCAACTGCTTTCCAGTCCTTAGCTCCAGTCCACTCCCCCGCCCCCAGCGCTAAAACAATGCTCACAAAGGCAACTGACCCCCAGCGAAATGCACCCCAGCATTTGGCCCCCGCCCGAACCTTTGCCACGGCACTTAAGCCAAACTAACAAAAGTTCGCATTTATTTGACTTCGCCCTGGATGAGAGAGGCTACGCGGAGCAATCGGTTCCGCTGGCGGGGCGGATCTCAAGAGAAATGTGCTGTATAAGTCATTTGCATAAGTTGCCCGGACACAATCTGAGCCGTAAGTAAAGTCAAATTTTTGTTTTCGCAATTGTGCAGAAAAGTGGCGGCCGCATATTAAATCAAAAGCAAACGCGTAGAAAAATGAAACCAAAAAAAAAACGAAAAAGAAAATTATAAAAACGCTCTGAGAGACGTAGAAATTACAAAGTTTTTAGCTGGCTAAAAAGTTTTTGGTAAATAATATTTGTGCGCTGCGAGTCAGAGAACTTGTAATGTGAGTAGATTGCATAGTTTGCGCGATCGAGAGACATTTCGAACTTGCATATTATATTTCAGTGAAGTTTATTGACATATAAATTTATTCTATCCCAAATTAATATGACTTGTATGGCCGTTGCTTCTCCCTCTCTCTTTTTTTCTGTGTATGTTTAAGCTTAAATTGTCGCTGTCAAAATTGAATGTCCACAGTTTAGCTCAGCGGCGCATCGTTAATCAAAGCGCCTTTAATATCGAGTCAGGTTATGTAAATAAACAATTACAAGCATTTATGTGCGCACGCACACAAGTGTAAACAGACACATACATAAACCCATCCACACACACACACACACGCACACGCACCCACACATCTAAGCACGGGCACAAATTTTGCGGCTTAAAGTTAATTCATTTTGTAAGTGTTTACCTAACCTGGCATTAAAACGGCTAGAGAGCTTTTCCCCCACTCCGTGCACATGCCTTTAGCTACCTCCGTAAATTTGATAAGCACAACGAGCAGATACACACTTACACAACCACATACTCACACACCCACACACACACACCCACACACTCGCGCGGGAGCATACGTAAACAAACGAAGGCAGGAAGGAAACGCGTGCGGATTCACTCAAGTGCAAATATTTCAATTTGATACTGATAAGTCGCATTAATGTGTGTGTGTGTGTGTGTGTATTTAGCAGCCAGCCATACATCAGCAGGCATTTAGTATTAGACTAGATCAAATTTTGAGAGCAGCCCACTTAGAGCGCGCGAGAACCACGAAAAATCCTTTTAAAAACTTATTCGTTTGGCCAACAAATAAACCCGGGCCGTGAAATCTGTGTGTGTGTGTGTGTGTGTGTGTGTGTATCGATTACTTTGTCTAATGCACTTTGCAACTCAAACTGATGTCGAAACCGAATCTGCTGCAACTGTAACTGAAACTGTTGCCAAGTGCTGGCCAAAGAACTCGAACAACTTGCTCCAGGCAGCTGCAATTTTGCTAAATGGATAGTTGGATACTATGCTGGAGAAAAAGACAGAGAGAGGTACAGAGAGTTGGAGTGGGAGTGGGAGGCAGAGCTGCCATCAACATCAAGTAGATGAGCTACTGACAGAGTCTGAGATTTTAAAAATTGGCTCTTGAGTGAGAGATTTTGATTCCACATTGAGTTCTCTCCATGGGGAAATACATTTAACTAGTTCATCAAATGAAATGCCATTCACAATTTCATACATCTCTGATGCTTTCCCGTTTAATTGGATGGCTTAATTTGTCATTTTATTATTACTTAGGACTACATGCCGCACATCGAGTATACGCCATGCTGCACAAACTATTCATATTATGCATACGTCGTGTGGCACATGCTTGTTGCTGTTGCTGTTGCTGTTTATTGTCTGTAGCTTCTTTCTGTCAGTTGTTTGCTCTCTTTCCGTCTGGCTCGGCATCCAAAATGTTTACCATGATAATTGTCCTGTACGAGGCATTGATGGCATTCTGTTTGCTTTCAGCTTAGAGCCAATAAACTTTTGGCAGCTGCATGTTGCTTGTCTGCAAAATGTCTATGCACTTTGCACATTGCCAAATGCCAGTTGCCAGTTGCTGTCGACTGCCGACTGTCGACTGTCGACTGTCGACTGGCGACTGTTGACTGTTTCCTCTGCCTGTTGGCACTGAATTATTTATATTACGAATTACATTTATTGCTGAATGTGCCCAGAATATGCCCAGAGCAGAGGCTCGCTCGTTCGCTCAAGCAATCGAATAAATTGCATTTATGCCGAGCTCAAGCTCAGATGCCAGTTATAATAAAGGGATTAGAGCAATGTGTATTTAATACTGCATTCATAGCAGCTGCTGCTCTTTAGTTTGAATTTAACCGAAACTCTCGTCACAAAAGGCACCTCGATTAATTACTTTTGCCCATTTTGTGGGTCAGATTGCAGCACTTAATTGCTGCGCTTACCATAAAATTTATTTTCGATTTTTAACAGGGCCTCGCTGCACTGAGTCCACTGCATTTGCTTCAGGGGCGTTTCCTTGTCTTAACCCAAATCGCGCCGTATTAAGACGTCAAGCGCTAGACATGCAAACACTTTTGTGGGCCTCGCGTGAGAGAACGTGGAAATCGTATGAAAAGGGCCCGCAGATAGACCCAATTTGCATGTTTATCAACGCTGTCAGTGCGGCGAGAAATATGTATGTATATATTAGTAATTAAAAGGAAATTCAATTCACAGATAAATTCCAGACACTTTAAGCAGAAACTTTGAGCGAAAATTAACTAAGTAATGAGTCACATGCTCAAAATCCGTTTAAGTACCGCCCTACGGCATTCCAGCGCTCGCTGCATTTATGAAAAATACATTGCACGATAATTGACTCAAATCCGAGGGGTAAGCAAAACAGGGGGAAAATGTCACAAGTGTGAAACTAAAGGAAAAAGAACCAGGAAAATCTGTGACTGCGAGTGCGGCAGCGACTGTTAAGCTGCCAACGTGCGCCTGGAAACATAAACTTTACTTCATTGTGTGACTGTGTGGGTTGTATGTGTGTGTATGCATGTGAATGTGTGTCTTTGTGTGGGTCGGTGTCACGCTAACCTCAAAATTGCCGCCAACAATTTAACAAGCAGACGTTGAGGGAAAAATATGTCAAACAAGTGGGTAAGAACGGCAAAGTAGTCGGCGGCGAGAAGCGCATTTTTTACTCGAACGAAAATTGCGTTAACACGCACACACATACACACACACACACACACACACACACACACACACACACAGTGGCCCACGTGCACACGCCCACACAGTCGCTCACATGGGCCAAAGTCCCCATAGTCGAATTACCAGCATAAAAAGTGGCCAACACACGAACAAGCACACAAAAATATTCCCGCCACGTTTTGAATTATGCATGTCTGCCACACACACACACACACACTCTCTCTCTCTCTCTTTTCTCTCTTTCCGGTACTCTTCCACGCTGCTGCTCGCCAAAAAGCAAGAGGCGACAACAACCCATGGCAAAGAAAAATATGCATATTCGCAAATAAAATGATTTACAAAAAGAAGACGTAACTTATGAGTGAGAAAACTGATCGAATAACAGATATCCTGTGAAACATAAAGTAGAAAAGGCTGTCTAATGAATGATAGTTCCACTGCTGTTATCAAGCATAGCTCCTGCCTAAGTCTAAAGCTAACTTCAACTTGCATCAACTGATTGGCTTGAGACACCGTCTCTCTGTGCTACCCTTTTTACCCCGTAATAGTGCTTGAGTAAGTTGGGGTCTGCCTCGCCCTGCCTTCGCCATTATCGACAGACAGTCAACATACAAATGCGCTGCAGGAGACCCCGAATAATGGCTGTAGGAGAGACACTCCGGCCAGGACAGCGTGTGGGCCAACAGCCAGCAGGAAGGACATATTTGTGTATTATGCTCTTATAATAACCAAATTCGCTGCCACCAAAATCAGAGGGGCGCATTCATTTCGAGCAGCCCCCACTCACTACACACTCGCATGTTCAAGGGGAAGTGATGTTACTATTTCTCTTTGTCTGTCTGCGCGAGTGTGTGCATGAGTTATGGCAGTGCATCACGTTGAAAGGACTTTCGGTTTTTGGCAAGGGCAATTAAGTCACACATTGGGCGATGCGCAGCCATTAGAACTGAGCAGGAAAGTAACTAGAAGAGTTACATATCCAGTTGGGGCAAGGCCAATTTCGTTCGCATCATTGAAAATGTATTAATTATGCCGCCAATTATTCACTCGACATTTCATTAATAATAAGTATTATGAGTCGACTGCAATTAATGTATTCGGTTTTTTCGCTATTCATTGCATTTCAATCAATATTAAGTGCCCTCAGCGCACGAGTGCCGCAAACGCGGGTCAAAGCAATTAAACGACAAAAAATACTTCAAACAAGGACCACAACAAATCGCGTGACTTTGAGCCCATTTGCTGGCAAGGGCAAGATATTGTGGCTGTTCAGCTCAAGTGGACGACATTTTATATACATACACACATTTATAAAAATGTTTTATATTTTTAATTTAAATTTGTCGCTTCACACTTGACCTTGACCCGGGTCCAGTCTGTGCTGTGGCCTCATAAATTTCTTATTGATTTGCTACTTTCAAAACTAATGCGAATTATCGCGGCGGCAGGCCCAAGTGTGCCATGAACAATGAACAATGAGCTGTGAAACTTTATTGACTCTTTTTACTGCTACAAATTTACTTGATAGCACCCGGTGACTGCAAAGTTTTGGATGCTTTACGATGCGAGCAGTTGCTCCGCTTCTTCCTCTTCTTCATGTTTTACCCATTTATGCAGTGAAACCAAGAACAACATAATTTAGCCAAACAACAATAAACTGCTACTGCTTCTCGACTCGAGTTGTTTTCTAGGGGGAACACTACACATATTCATACATACACACACACACACACACACACACACACACACACACACACACACACACACACACACACACGCACACTCTAGCATGATACATATGTGTGTGCATGAGCGTATCTACTGAGACAGTAGGAAGTCGTAGCGGAAAATGTAACTGAAACTGTTTGAGGAAATTCTCGAAAGTTTTTGTTGTTGTGTGTGTTTTTTGTCAAAATGTAATAAACTGCAAACAGTGGCAAAAATAATGCGAACACATAAAAACTGCGTCAAGTTTTTATTCGCATCAGCCTCAAAGTCTCGACATCTCAATTTTGGCCATGCCCCAGCTCTCGGCGGAGCTGTCTGCTTATTGTTTTATATTATTTACCCTTTCTGTATCGACGTTGAAAGCATTGTTCAGCACCACATTAAGTGAGAGACGGAAAAGTTCGCTTCAGGCCTCTGCCGAGTTGATTTAATTGGTGAAAGTTCTGAATCAGCTCAAAGGATCTCTTTCAAATTGGATTCTTGGGCGAAAGCGACCTAGATAAATGAGCTTATGAGCGATGGCAGCTGTTTGTCCGCCAAATTAATGAGTTGTAAAATCTCAAATTATTGTGCCAATTCGTAGCTTCATTAAGTGCAAAGCCCCGTGACAGTGTTGACTAACGCCGCATAGTCCGCTGTCGACTGGCGACAGTCATTGGCTAATGAAAGTCTCGCGACAAATTTGTTTGGCCAAAGGCATTTTTTCCCAGCGTCTGTTGACAGCTCATTAATGAGAGACAAATAGAATGCATGTGCGAGAGTGAGAGAGCGAAAGCTGGCGCGAAATACAGTGAGAGAGACAAATGTTATTTTTTGCTTTTTTTGTTTCTTTTTTGCCAATTGTGCAACTGATTGCCTTGTGGCAGACACGACCTCGACCTAGTTCCGGTGGCCGACACATGCCTCTGGCTCGCAAATCGAATCGAGGCTCTTCAGCTGTGCTTACTTGTGAGCTTTTATCTCGACATCCCTCGCAGTTATGACAAATTGTACGACTCATTTCACTTTGCTTTCCCTGACACTTATCACACTTGTCACACTCGAAGACACCAACAAAGTGGGCGTGGCTGCCAGCGGCATAAACTGCCACAAAAAAAAAAAGAAACGAGCAGAAATTGTAAATCAAATAAAATACGCCAACCTGATTTCCTTGAATTGAATTTTATTGCTCTCGCACTTTAGGTCCGTCGACTTATATTGATTTATATGAAGCGGGCCAAGCGAAATACGAATAAACAAAAAGTGTGAATCTCAACGTTATTTGTAGGGAAGTCGAGCGAATCCTGCGCTTAACACGTTTTAGTTTACAAGACTTGACAGTTACGCAAAATAAGATAATCTCATTACTGCTGTATAATCTATGCTTCATAAACTCAAACTTAATGCAAACTTGAGAAGTCCTCCTCCAACCCTAATGCTGACGGGAAAATACAGATAAATTCCTCGCGGAGAAAATGATGACTTCAGTGCAAATAAAGCAAAATTAGCTTGAGCGAAATGTGAGCAAAAAATGTAATTTATAGTGGAGGAATGTGGGCAGTGGGCGTAACCATAATATGGTGGCAAACAGTTGCTTTTTAATTAAAAAGATTTCCCTTCATCAGCTTTGTTAAGTGCAAGTTCTTGAGCGCCGGAGCACAGTGCGTATGAGCAACGTACAAGGCGAGCAGGAGAGTATAAGAGTATGCGGGTACGAGAGTGTGTGAGTGAGAGAGAGAGAGAGAGAGAGAGATTGCATATTATTTTGCCTTCTAGTTGATTAAAGTAATTTTAATTGCTTTTTAATGTTAATGGCAAAAGTTGCAGCTGGCGCATAACTTTGATGCACAAATATTTTGTTTCGCGCACACCTATTTGCAGATAAGTTATAAATATTTATTTGGATGCATAGTGAAGCTGAAATGTTTTCAGTTGAATGCATTATGCAAATGTGTGTATCTATTATCGGACCGATTGCAAATTAAATAGTTACGCAAATCAAAAAACTGTGATATTTATCTACCTGGGCAAATTAAATTTCGCAGCTCGCATTAATGCGACCTGACCTGGCCCCCGAGTTTGGCCCGTTGTTTGGCGGATTTGCGTAAAAAGCCAAAAAGTTGAACGTCACTAAGTCGACCAGGCAAAGCCTTTAAGCCATAATTTAATATATTGACACAAAGCTTACGCGTAAGACGTGTCTTTGCCATCATAATCCTCAATATTGTATATTGACAGCTGTCGCTGGCGCCCCACCCCCTCCCCCAGGCAAGCAGCCAAAAAAAAAGGAAAAAATTGTGAGAGATTCTGAGCGAATATTGAAAGGAAAAGTAAGTTTTTGGCTTAATGCGCAACTATGCGGAAAAATGCTCGCATTTGCCTTCGGCTCAACGCAGAGTTCGGGTCTGGCATTGAACGGTATCGTATGGGTATCGTATATAGAATATATCGTATATAGAGTACATCTATATAGATATGGCATAAGATGGTGTGTGATAGAAACATTAAAAAAATCTCAATTTATTTACTGATATACAAAATTTGGACTTTCGTTTCTGTGTATTTGCTTTTGAATCTAGCTTTTAGAGTAGCACCTGGGGATTCCGCAAGTTGTGGAGACTCCAATGCTGGGAGTTTCGCTTGAATAAGTGTTAAAATTTGGGTTTAGGACTTTGTCGCTTCTGCGCTAGCAGCGTGTTTGTCGTAGTTGTCGGTGGCCTCATTGAAGTACGCAAGGTTTTCGTCCTCCAGGGCGGTTCCGACAGTGTAGGAATTCCAGACGCTGTGCATATGGTCAGCATGAGTGTCGACATCAGGCAAAGAGGCAGCTGAGGAGACTCGACTTACTTGCGTGGCCCGATTCGTGATGTCTGGCAACGAATTGCTATGGTCGAGATTTGCATCGGGCGCGGGTCCCAGCCCGGCCAGCGAGGGTGGCGTGAGCTCTTTGACGCGATCCGCATAGCGCAGCGTATTGAGCGTGTGCTCCACCGAGCGTAAGCTGGGCGATATCATAGCTATCATGCAAGTCCGCACCTTCTTGCCGCCGATAAACGAGTCGCGCAGCACCTGGGTCAACTTGGAGCCGCGGAACGGCAAATGCGGTGACTGACGTCCCAAGGCTCGAATGCACTCCTTGAGCGCCAGCAAGGACTTGTTGATCTCAGCGCCCTCCAGCCGCGTCAATCGATTCGAGCTGCAATTGTCTGCGCCACGCTCGTTGCCCGCCAAGTCGATGAGCGAGAACTTGCCATGCAGCTTCTGGGTTAAGCCGACGCGCAATACTATCTGGAAGACGGCGTGGGAGCGAGACGACTTGGAGTTGGCCGAGGTCTGGCCGGAGGTGCGTACGCTGTTGCCCAGCTCGAGCAGCTTCAGCACGTCGTCGGTGTTGGACACTGGCTCCTCGGTGAGGCCCACAACTTGCACCTTCTGCTTGCCGTCCTCCAGGACACGCAGTTGCGGCTTGCCGGGCATCAGCAGATCAAACACCCGGGGGCCGTACAGCTCGAAGAAGCTGCAGCTCACGGTGAGATCCAAGCTGGCATACTGTGGCTGCTGCAGGCACTCGAAGACGTCGCTGGCAGCCAGGGCATAGATGCCCTCGCGGCAGTTCTGCTGCTTACCAGTGAACACGCCGCCCATGGTGTGTGTCTTGCCGCTGCCTGTCTGCCCGTAGGCGAAGCAAGTGGCCATGCCCCCATTGAAGACGTGGTGGACCAGCGGACGGGCTGTCCGCTCGTAGACCTGCTCATTGCTGCAGTCGTCGTCGAACGTGTAGTCGAAGCGGAAGTTGTGGTGCTCCAGGAACTTGGTCAGATTTACCTGCTTGCGTGGCTCGTGCACCACCAGCATCTCCGTGTTGGGCACGCTGACTACGTCCGGCTCGCACAGATTGATCTCCCGCCGGTTCAGCGGACGCTTGCGCACGCACACCAATATCTGATGCTGCTTGATCGGAGTGCTCTCAAAGGTCTCCGGTGGCTGGAAGTGCATCTGCATTCGGTGCATACGTATCATCCGTGATATTTCCCAGTTCGGGTTGTTGGGCTCTGCGTCTTTTAGCGATTGGCGTAGCGCCCGCGTCTTATCGTGCAGCTCGCGGCGCAGCTCGCGCTTGGCACGAAGTCGCTCGATCTCCACGACGACATCGTCCTTTGCAGTCTCGGCCACGAAGCGGGGCATCGCATTGGCAATTACCGCCTTGGCGGCCACAGCAACTCGTTGTCGAGCCACTACAAAGCCACTGGGGCCCTGTTCAGTGGGTTCCTTACTAGCCGGTGGCGGTGGCGGTGGCGGCGACGTCGAGATCTGTGCATCTTCTTGGGCTGGTCGTGCTAGTGAAGTATCGTAGATTTGTGGATTGAGCTTGATTATCATGTTGAGCGGCACCTCCTTGCCGCGCGTCACAACGCCTTCGTTCCACTCGACAGTCACGATTTTGTTGGCGCTGCCGTCCAGTTTGATGATGCCGGCCTGGTGGATGCGACCGTCGGAGCGACGTATGTACACCTGCTGATTAATGGATAGGAAATCCATGACCGGAATCCTTGTGACAGTGCACAAAAAATTTTGATTTGTACAACACAGTTGTTGGTGAAATGTATTTTGTGTGTGTGCAAATAATTTCTGAGCAATTCAGCAACTGAAAAATGTGAGGGAATTTTAATATTGACTTTTTTGACAAAAAAATAGACCGAAACGTTATTTGTAGACATAAAATACAGCTCGTGCAATTAAAAATGTGTGTGTAGAAATTTCATACTGAAATTTTTTAACTTCGAGAGACAAAGTGTAAAAAGTGAAGTCGAATTGAAATGGGGTGTCTAAGATCTCTAATGTTCCTCAGAACAGAATGCGAAAAGAGGCTGAACTGAGATGAGCAAAGGAATATATCATATCCTAGATATCTCCGATATCTTCTTTCTTCCTTGAACAACTTAATCTGCTGCCAGTTTACTCTTAAAGCCTTTCTCTCCTTTGTATTAAGCTCATTTCAATACATCAATTAGTCTCCCGCTTCTACTCCGATCGCCCAGCTGCCCTCAACGAGCTGGTGTCAATAGGGCTAACCTCCCCGCCGGCTGAATGACTGCAAGTGTTAAACATCTTTGGCTGTGGCACACATAGTGCCACAGGACCTAGTTCGCAGTTCGACAAACATGGCCCCCTTTCCATTTGGGGGAGGAAACAAAGATGATGCTGCAGCAGAATTTCTATAACGGCAGCATGTTTGCACAACACTTATTTTTAGTGAAAAGTCGCTCAGTTACAGGCCCTGCCTGCGCTTGCCCCTGCTTGGCCTAGGTGCGAGTGCACGCATGTGAAAGGCGAAACTTCGACAATGTCGAGCCAGTTGAGTGCATATTAAACAGAGCCCCGGGCCACGTTGCCAGTGTCGCTGCGTCTTGAGCAAACATTGAGGTAGACAAAGGCCGAAGGCTGCGGCAGTTCCAGTACCGTTGCCGTTGCCACGCCCACGCCTAGCTTAAATAGGTACATACTTAATTTCGTGCATATACTGCGGCCGCATCGCCTTCTCTCGCCCGCTCCTTATTCCGATTGGATCCCCAATTGCGCATAGTGCAACTGACAGTGCGTCAGAAACCATAAATATTGCAATAGCTGCAATAACAACACTTGCGAATTCCCCGCTGAGCAAATGTCAGAAATGTTGGGAATTCGGGCGACAAATCCAATTGCAAAAATAACCAGCTGCCAAATCAAATGAAATCCAAACAAAATCAGAAAAACAGGCAAAAAAAAGAGTAGAAAAAGCCACATTCATGAAAACGCAACAGAATTTCAGCTCAGCGGCGGAAACGGAAGCGGCCACAAAAAGCAAAATGGTTGCTCTCTGGAATTAAATGCAGAATGCACACAAAACTGTTGCATACTTTCACGCGCCTCCTTTAAATCCGCTTCAACTCGCAAAGACTGTTCAAATTGAATGTAAAAATAGAATTTTCAGCTATTTAAAGTGAAATATTTTTAAAACTAAAATAAATTTCTCTATTTTACCACTAATATGTTGTTATGTTATATATTTAACAAGTGCACACAAAATTGTTGCATACTTTCGCGCGCCTCCTTTAAATTCGCTTCAACTCGCAGTGTTCAAATTGAATTTACAATCGAATTTTTAGCTAATTAAAATAAAATATTTATCAAAATAAACTTAAATTTCCCTATTGTATCACTAATATATTGTTTTATGTTTATGCTGTATACTTAACAAGCGCACAAAAAAAACAAAAACGGTTGGAATCCCGTTGGATGCTTATGTTCCATACAGGCGTACCTGCCCAAAAATAAGTTTAAGTAAATAAAGTGATAAATGCGCTATAGAGTCTCTGACAACAAAGCAGCAAATAAATTAATAAAAAAAAAAAAAAAAAAAAAAAAAAAAAAAAAAATTGTTGCATACTTTTGCGCGCCTCCTTTAAATTCGCATCAACTCGCAAAGAGTGTTCAAATTGAATTTAAAAAACGAATTTTTAGCTATTTAAAGTGAAATAATTTTAAAACTAAGCTTAAATTTCTCTATTTTATTACCAAGATATATTGACAAGATATATTTTTGTGTTATATATTTAACAACTTATACAGCTCCATTAATTGGAATAAATGCCTCTAAAAGCCACAAACTTGCGCCTAATCACTAATGTACACACACACACACACACACACACACACACAAACATACACACATACAAACTCACGCACACAGACAGACGATTATAAATGTTGCTTGAAACTAAACTCTAACGTACTTGTAAAAACATGGGATGTCATTAAAAAATAAGCAAAAGTGCCTCTTAAATTACAACCCATAATTTTCGCATATTAGTTGAGCGTCATCTTTGGTATGGGCATCGGTGGAATCATATGCATTCAACATGCAATTGCGTGACACAGGGGCAAACGAACCCCGACGTCGACATCGCGAATGTCGCGTCGGCAACGAGGACGCAACGGGTGAAGCCTGAAATTAAAACATTATTCATAAGCAGCCCCGCCGCCAAGCGACGAGGCCAGCCAAGGATCATATCGCTCTAATGGCATGCTACCCAAGGAGCTGCTTGGCTAGCTCGCGCCGCACCCCTTTTGCCTGGTGGCAGACCAGTCTGGGGCTGGCGCTGGCGCTTTACTACTTTTCAGTTCTAATGACTCCAATGCGAGTCGCAAAAGTCTGGTAATAGTAAACTTTACGTGCCACGTTGCAGTCGACCAGCCGTCGCAGTTGGGGTCAGCCTGGCCCCGCCTCTTTGACATCTCGAGTGTAATCAAAATTTCCCAGCGCCTTTCTAATGAACTGGTTTCGTTTTTGTTTTTCCGCATACCTGCGAATCGACTCCAATTTATTGAGCTATAAAGGTGTCAAAATGTTTTCCTCTCGCTCTACATAGATTTAATGCCATATTCGTTCATTGTGAATAATTAAGAAAGAGCTTGCGTGTGCTAAGTACGCTTCCGACGTCAGAGCTCACTCTCTCTCTCTCTCTCTCTCTCTCTTACTCTCCCTTTCTCTCTCGCTCTCTCTATGCTTTCCTTTTGTCCATCATTACCATAAAAAATCTCATTAGGCCAAATGTATAATATAATGACTCTAGCTTTGGCGTTGGCTTTGTGGGTTTGTTTCTCTTCTTTCTTCCTTTTTTGCCACATTTAAGATGGTCTTGCAATTCATTAGGCGCTCGACCAGGTGAATGGAGTAGATGTGTAACAGGAGCTAGCTGAATACTTAGTTTTTATGCATCACATTCTCGTAACACAGTTAGGCAAATGCCTCGACACAGCAGGCGTATTCGCCGAGATTTTCCTGAACATCAATTCGTTTTCAGATACATTCCCTAACGGAGCAGGCTTGACACATACATCAAATATTACCCCTGTTTACCAGTTACTCTAAAGACTTTCCATACACCAAAATGAACAACTTGTAAGTGCTCGGCTATAGCTATTTGGCTGTTAGTTAACTATATTAACCGATTTTCAGCGTGGCCAACTGGATGAAGTGCCACGGCACTGAAACGCCGCCGTACAATGCGCCACGCGTCTCGTTGCTGCGGCCGATGACCTCTGAGCTGCAGTGCCTGCAGAAGCTGGCCCAGGACGCTAGGCGCGAGCAGATGCGCAGCTTGGTCTTCAAGGAGAAGGCCACCTACGATGCCGAGCTGAGGAGCACGCTAGGCAAGTCCTTTGTCCAGGACGATGTCTGTGATCGAAAGCTGTGCGGTCGCTTTGGCAGTCGCCGTGATAGACGTGCGTGTTAATTTCGATATTTCGTTTTGAAGTTATGTGCGTTCAATAATAAAAGTGGAGTACAGTGCGCGCCAGTATAGAAAATGTAGAGCACATCTAGCATCTGTGATACGGGTACATTCTACGATACATATATTTGCTATACTGCATACGGCTAACGGTATAGAACACTGTACAACACATTCATCGGCGTTCCGAATTGCATTGTGAGAGAGTCCTTATTGCACAATGAATCTATAGGAATTACTGTCATCGTTACATAACACTGCTGTTAACTGATAAGGAATTACACAAGATGTTATGTGTGCACCTAAATGTAAGAGATATAATAAGCAATGTTGTATAGTTTCTTTAAATGGGATATTAGCAAAAACTAATAGTATTTTTCAACCCTACAATCTCTTTGCAAAATATTGTTAATCTTGGTTGAGAATGACACGATGAAAGAGTAATGAATTGCTCATAAAGAGAGTTATATCTGCATTAATTGCTACGATCGTTGCACTACACTGCAATAACAGCAGTGCTGAAAAACGAAAAAATAATATTCAAATATAATATTAATATATTCTGTCAACCGTCCGAAATCCCCAGCAGAAAAATAATAAGAATAAACTTTGTATTTCACTTTTCAACACTAATCATACTATAATTACGCTGCCATGTCCGTTGTTCAACACTGTCAATTACTGAAACGCAAGTTTCTTCATTAATCAACAATAATACATACTAATTGTACACGCCTTGAAATTTTTAGCAACAGTCATTAACGCGAATCTAACCGCCGCCTCCGCCCATCCGGCCAATGGGGCGTAACTGCTTTAATTACACACAAATTATTTTGCAATGAGGCTGCAAAATTGGGGCAAAATGAATTGCATTTATTTGCGTAACTCAGCAACTGAGCTCACCTTTCGCAGTTTGCAGCCCGAACTTTTTGGGGCGATTAAATCTGCTGAAAACTGAAACTTATTTGGTCAGAACTAGCTGCAAATGTCAGCGCTAAGCTAAATACTCTACTAAGAGGATAAGCTTTGGTCGGTCGGCTGGCTGGTTGGGTCGCAGCTTTTCAGAGTTGGGCGGTACATGTCTCCTACGTTCGATTTGGATGCCTGCTGCTGTCCCAATTTGCACCCTTTTCAGTGCAATGTGTGAAATATGTGAAGCACTTGATGCGACACACCTAACATACGCCCACAAGATGGCAAGGGTTCCCATTGTTGTTTGTTGGTCAAATTGTCGTAAATTAGTTTTAACACCTGACTGAGTGGCTTTTCGAGTGGTTGCCATCCCAGCTGGTCTCTCTCTCTCTCTCTCTCTCTCTAGGTAAGTGTGCGTCCATTCGAGTTTTCTCAACAAGTTTGGGCTACTTTGGAGCCTTTGCTGTCAGCTTGCGGACAACAAGGATCCGATGGCGACAACCCTTTCGGCCTCTCTCCCAGGTCTGACTTTGTCATTTGTTTTGTGGTGTGTGAAATTAATGTAATCGTATTTTAAGCATAAACTATGTAAGAACATTGCTTTTCAATTAGGTTGCATGCCGAACAGCTGTCCGAGCGCGCCAAAGGAGTTTCGCATTAAGTGCCAACTTCTGGAAATGCCATCGAGCCAATGGACCAAACAACTTGGCTAAAATGAGCTGGCAAGTGCTTGTATACTGTGGATTGTGGACAGTGGATTGGGCTGGCAAGGTAAGGGTGCGGATTACCCGCAGCTGATGAGTAGCTTAACCTTGCTGACACTGACACTCCGACCGTTCCAATTTGGACAAGCAAATTTCGTTAAAAATCCCATCATAAAAACCCGAACCAAATGCTGCACAAATCCAAATGCTGTAAAAATACAACGAAAGCATTTGGGTCACTTCGTTTTTCTCGCATTCTTGTTCGTTTTTCGTTTATTTTATGGCAGCTTTCAAAGTTTTTACTCATTGCCCGCTGGCTGTCCAGCTGTCCACCTGGACGAGCGAGCAGCTGCAGCCGCAGTCACAGCCGCAACAGCTCTCGCCAAGGTGGCAATAAAATAAATGGCAGCACTTTCGGTTTTACCCGCACAAACCAACACAGCTAACGAAAAAGGCAATTTGGGGAAAGGTGGATGCGATGCCGTATACGCCATATATCAAAAGGCGAAAGAGTAGAGCACATAAACCAAAGCTCCACGGGAGGAGCAAAAGCGAGGGAGAGACAGAGACAGAGAGAGAGAGAGAGAGAGAGAGAGAGAGAGAGAGAGAGAGAGAGAGAGAGAGAGCTGAGCAGCTAGCCAGAGTCTGACTCCGAGTCGGAGTCGGAGTTGGAGTGAGATTTGCTCGAGAGTTGGTTAGCGGCAAATATTTGCGGTATTTTCACTTGGCCACTGAGTGGTTTATGACTCCTTATGGCGCCTGCAGCTAGTAGTTTGTATTACTGTTGTTGCTGCTGGCGCTGTAGCTGTGGCCAGGTAAATCCAAACACTAAAAGGCACTACGACTCTTGGGTATTTGCAAGCTTCCACTTTCGCCTTGAGCTGCTCAGGTGACTGACTGGCACTGCGCTTAAGATTAATGCCGGCCAAGGCGACAGCCACATCCGCAGCTCATTGTTCAAAAATATTGACAATGTAGCCAATGCGCACGAATAAAACATAATATTGAAAGGAGAAACGTAATTTCTAAAAGGATTACGAAAAGCTTTAAAGCAAAGCCAGCGACAGCGGCAAGGACAATGTCAGCGACAACGACAGAGGCAACGGCAACGACAGCAACAGCGACAAAGACGGCGACGCCAACATGAAAAATGAATTGCAAAGAATTGAAAAGGAATGGCGAAGAAAACAAGAAGAAAAGCAGGGAAAAGCACAGCGAGTTTTCATTTGTGAGGCACTTGGCGCGCTACTTACACACATGAGCAAAGGCTCAATGCTGTAAAATATGTGAAAAATGAACGGAAATACCGCAACGTCGAGGCGGAAATGAAAAATACACGTACAAAGATGCCACAAAATGGCCGACGAAAGCCTCAAATCAAAGAGCTCTGCATGTGTGTATGTCTCTGTGTGTGTGTCGAGAAAGTTATTGTCGCATATGTATATGCCATGACATACAAACTGTAATTAATGACAGCCAAATTGATGTCGAAACGCGAAAGGATATTAGCGCAGATAACAAAGCTTGTCAGGGCATCGCAGATAACAAAGGATTTGTGCACTCGAATTGAAAGGAGTATATTGGTTTGGTATATGGCATACATTGATAGTAATAATCTAAATAATAACTTGTATTGTGTAAGACTATATCTTCCATAGTTATAGAGTCAATACGCTGTCCAATTGTCAAGAGTATTAGGCAGTCGGGGCTGCTCTGTTTAGTTCAATTTATTTAATTTAGTAATTTCTATTATGCAGTCATCGCATCATTAGCAATTACTAGTGGGCCTCAATCGCTCTTGATGTCCCGGGACGTGCAGTGCTGTAGGACCCAGTGCCACGCCATGCCCGACCTGATCAGCTGTATGCTACGAATCGGCTACTATTATTCCGTCCTCATGGGCGTGCTCAACTTCGAGATTGACTGGCGAACAGGTCGGGCGCTGGTCACTCGTCGAGCCTCGATCTACGCCGCCGTCGTGAACGTGATCAGCATTGCCTGGCTGCCCTGGCTGTGCGGAACACATGTGGTCGGCTCGCTGTGGCCACACGCACAGCATTTGCACGAGTATATGTACGTGGCGATGCTCGGCGGGCGTGTGCTGTGTGTGTGTGTGACGCTGCTGTCGCACTGGTCGTACCGCCCGCGGTTCCTTCGACTTGTGAACGCCTTTCGACGCCTGACCCAACAGAAGCCCCACGCGAGGCGCATGTGGCGCCGCGGCATCATAAGCAAAGCTCTGAGCGCCTTTCTGCTCGACTTCCTTCAGACGATCGTCCTCTTGCAGCAGCTGTACGACAGGCTCACAGTCGAGCTGATTTTCACAGTCATAGTGGCGCACATACTCTCAGCGCTGGTCAACCTCATCCTATCCCACTACTACTTCGGCCTGCTCAACATCTATGCGCAATACATCCTGCTCAATCTGGAGCTGCGCTCGGTTCTAGCCGAGATCCGTTTGCTGGAATCTGAGTGCCGCAAAGGGGTCTTTGCCATTCGGTGCTGTGGCCTGGCCGACCAGCTGGAGGCCATAGCCGAAACCCAGTCTCAACTGCAAAAGTTACTCCAAGTCCTAACCAGCTGCTTCGGGCTGCAGACCGTCCTGATCACCATCAGCTACTATATGGCGGGCGTAGCCATTATCTATTTGGTTTTATGCGAACTGACGGGCGACATTCGCTTGGACTGGAACCTGAACGTGTTCAATTTGGTTCTTCTCAGCTGCCACTTTGTCTCCTACTTTTCGGACGTTTACATATCAGTCAACATAATGTTCTCTCTGCTCGACGCGCACGCTGAGATGTCGGGCCTGCTCTCGGAGAACACAGTACTTGCGCCTGGCCTGGATGAGCGGCTGGCACTTGTCGTAAGGCAATTAAAATTTAATTTCCTAAAAGACAAAGCAAAGCTAACGTTTTCCTATAGTTCGACAGCTTTCAGCTGCAGCTGGCATGGAATCCCCTGAAGTTCTCCGTGCTGGGACTCTACAACATGGAGAAGCCAAAAGCAGTTGCTCTGGCCAGCTCAGTGGTAACCAGCTCGCTGGTGCTGATACAAAACGATTTTAAAAATGCATATTTATATTGAACGAGAGAACTTTCAATAAACAAATCGACAAACTCGAGTCAATTACATAAAAAACCCCACAAATAATAATAATTCCTTATTAGAGGCAGTCCATTAAGAAATTAGTTTGTTTCAGGTTATCATATCAGGCAATCGCCAATTGCATTAAAGAGCCCATAGGCAACTGGAAATTACAGTTCGGTTCAGTCCCACAAAATGTTTGACCCGGTGAAGTATATGCTTCGCATGGTGTATTACTACTCGCGGCTCCTCGGCGTCCTCAACTTTGAGATTGACTTGACGACGGGCCGAGGCCGCATCACACGACGAGCGTCGATCTACGCGGCTTTCGCAAACTTTGTGATCTTTAGCTTTTTAATCTTGCTGAGTCGCAGTAATCTCTTGCATGCGATGTGGTTCGAAGCAGGTGTGCTACACGAATATCTCTACCTGATAATCCATGCGACGCGAGTGAGCTGCGTGTTGGTCACCTTGCCCAGTCGCTGGTGGCAGCGCTCGCACCTGATTGAACTAATCAATGCTCTGAGTCGACTGGCGTTTCGAAAGCCTCAAGTTACAACAATGTGGCGACTTCGAGTTTCCATTAAATGTGTGAGCATTTTACTGTCCGAAGTGTCCCAAGTCGCAATAATTCTAGTCATGTTCGGGAACTTCATTACAATTTACATTGCCATCACCATAGTTCTGTGGTACATGCTGACGGCCTTGGTCAATATCATAATCTCCCACATCTACTTTATAAATGTGAATGTATATTGCCACTATTGTCTGCTCAACCGGGAGCTGAAAGCAGTGCTCGAAGAGGCCCGATCCCTGGAGGTTGAGCATCGTCGTGCGACCCGCATAAGCTCTCTGACCGACCAATTGCTTGATATAGCCCGAACGCAATCTGAATTACAGAGCCTGTCACAAAGCACCTCTCGTATCTTTGGCATTCAGAGCCTCGGCGTGTCCGCCATTCTTTACATTTCTGTGATGATTACCATTTACTATAGCATTGTTGGCGTCAACGGAGTCAAAATTACTCTAAGCTGGGACTTCAAAAATGTCCTTCTGATTTGCGAAACCATCTTCTACTTTGCGGATATTCTCATTACCATGGACAATCTATACATTATTCTGGATGTTCATGGCGAAATGTCGAGTCTGCTGCAACAATTTTCAACACTGCCGGCTGGCCTAGATGCTCGCTTCGAGGCGGCGGTAAGAGAAGCTAACATTAACCCTCCAATTTCGTGATTTAATAATATATTTTGTATTTTCAGTACGAAAGTTTTCAGCTGCAGCTGGCGCGCAACCCATTGGAGTTCAAGATCTATAATCTCTTCAACATAGATCGGACTACGGCTGTTGCCATGGCCAGCTCAATAGTTACGCATTCTCTGGTCTTGGTTCAATATGAACTACAAAATAAATAATACTTCAAGTGTTCAAGTCACCAGATGAGCAACGACACTTGAAGCTCTGAAAATTGGACTCATAATTAGCTTATTGAATAAGTTGATTATTAAAAAGCTAATCCAATAATTATCCAGCAAGTGTCATTCCATTAAGAAATTAATTGGTTTCAGGTTATCATATAAGGCAATCAGCCAATTGCATTAAAGGGGCCCATAGGCAACTGGAAATTACAGCTCGGTTCAGTCCCACAAAATGTTTGACCCGGTGAAGTATATGCTTCGCATGGTGTATTTCTTCTCACGGCTTCTTGGCGTCCTCAATTTTGAGATTGACTTGACGACGGGCCGAGGGCGCATCACACGACGCGCGTCGATCTACGCGGCTTTGGCAAATGTTGTCATCTTCAGCCTTTTGTTTGTGTTGAGTAGCGGTGAACTAATGCATACGATGTGGTTCAATGCCGGAAAGCTACACGAATATCTTTACTTGGTTATACATGGGATTCGAATGATTTGTGTGTTGGTCACCTTGCTCAGTCGCTGGTGGCAGCGCCCGCACCTGGTTGAACTAACTAATGCTCTGAGTCGTCTGGCGTTTCGTAAGCCTCAAGTTACAAGAATGTGGCGAGTTCGAGTTATTATCAAATTTGTCTGCATTTTTTTGTCGGAAGTTTCCCAAGTCGTCTTAAGCCTAGTTTTGTTCCAAAGCTATATGACAATTTACTTGGCATTCAGCATACTTCTGTTGTACACACTGACAGCCTTAGTCAACATCATAATCTCACATATCTACTTCATATATGTGAATGTATATTGCCACTATTGCCTGCTCAACAGGGAGTTAAGAGCAGTGCTCGAAGAGGCTCGATCCTTGGAAGTTGGACGTCGTCGGGCTACCCACATAAGCAGATGCCGCCCTCTCACCAAAGAGTTGAACAACATAGCTCAAACGCAATCTGAATTGCATAATCTTTTAGAACGCAGCGCTCGTATTTTTGGCATTCAGAGTCTATGCGTCTCCGTCATTCTTTATAACACCGTGATAGCTACCATTTTCTTTAGTATTTTCGGCTTCAGAGGCATCGAAGCAATGTCAAGTTGGACCTACACACACGTGCTTCTGGCGCTTGAAATCGTCTTCTACTTTGCGGATATTCTGGTTACTATGGACAATTTTTATATTGTTCTGGATGCTCATGGGGAAATGCTGAATCTTTTGCAACAATTTGCAATATTGGCACCAGGCCAAGATATGCGCTTTGAGGCGGCGGTAAGAGAAGTTAACTTTAACCCTCTAATATCCTGATTTAATAATATATTTTATATTTTCAGTACGAAAGTTTTCTGCTTCAGCAGGCGCGCAACCCACTGAAATTCACGATTTATAATATGTATAAAATAGATCGGACAACAGCTATTGCCATGATCAGCTCAGTAGTTACGCACTCTTTGGTCTTGGTCCAATACGAACTGACGTAGATAATAATCTTACCACACCCAGAATTCTTAATTATATTATGTTTATTAAACATATACTGTTGTTCAATATGAATATTAATTTTAGAAATTAACATAAGAATATTGTCAAACTGAAGTAATGAATACGTGAGGTAGATTTATTATCAAACATCTGAGACTAATTCTAATGGAATCGCTGCCATATTTAGACATAATTTTAACTTTAAATGAGCATTGTCATTATATTTTGCTCTAGAATAAGTTGCATGAGGTACTAGTTGGACCTTAAGCCCCTGAAGGCTGCATTCATGATATATTGTTTTTCTTTTGCCGATCGACTATAGGACATTACAACGGCTCACTCCGAGCTTCAAATACTACTAGAAGGCACAACCCAAACCCTGGAAAGTAAGTGACGATAATCTATTTTAAATTCTTCATTTAAAACAAGAACCAAAATATAACAAGGAACCTCAAGTATGTCGAATGTACATTGTATCCAGGCCAAAGCACGCTCTCCTTTCATTGACCATAGAATGATGTATTTCACGTAAATATTGTAAACAATCAGCTGACTTTAAATTGCGATACCTGAAAGATCTCCTTATTCTTTCATATAAAGGAAGAACCGCTCAAATTCCGCTCTCCTTTCTCCAAATCATTAAGAATCCAACTCTTGGGTGGCAAGTTTAAGTATTTTAAAGTTGTTATATAATACATCTGTAAAATGTGAACTTTAAAGTGGGAAACAAGCTTCGCCAATCAGTCTAATACACCAGCCGAAAATTCCATTTGAGTTCATTGGTTAAAGGTAGCTTAAAGCTATTGCTTTAAAACGGCTTTTATCGACCTGTCAAGACTGAGCGCGTGTGTGGCTTTGTGAGGGTGTGAGAGGGAGTGGGGAGGGTGGAGCTATGTCTTTCCAACGTAAACGAAACGAAGCTCTGGGCAATTTATGAGACAGCCAACAAAAGAAAACACAATATTCCTTGGACAGAGGCACAGAGACAGTTTGAAGTCGAGTCGCAGCGAAAGAAGGGACCAGAGCCAATGTCCTGGCATTTATTTCGGTATCTCTGCGAGAATAATGGGCGAGGTGCGGCGAGGCGAGAGAAGGTATCACGACCATATGGAGGTAACTGTGTCAATGGCATGTGTAATTGCGAGCAAGCCAAACGATAATGACAGTCTCATACAGTGGCTGGCAACTGTATTGGGTTTGTGGTGATGCCTGTGCTGGGATATCCTTTGTGCTGCGATTGCCAGGCATTTATAACTTGGTAACTTTGGCACGCCCAACGACACTGACAAATCCTGTCGCAGCAGCGCTCGATGGAGCGTCAATTTCTTCGCCACAATGGCAAATGGCAACAAAATAAACGAGCTTCCATTCAATTTTCCACGAGCATTCCGGCAGGACTCAGCTCTGGCTGCTAGTTGCTGGCTGCCGGCTGTCAGTTTAGCATAAGTCGCGGTTTCATCCGGATGGCAATATGCATTGCCAACAGCTAGACAGACGGGCGTAACGCCAATAAGCACGCAATGACATTTTAGCATAATGCATTGCAGCATCTTCAAACTGGGAAGCCAGAGCCAAAACCAACAGCACGACAAGGACAACAGTCAGGACACTGAGTGCTGATGCTGTTGCTGCTGCTGCTGCTGCTGCTGCTGCTGCTTCTACTGCTGCTGGCACATCCAATGGAATGAGGCATTGCATGCATCGCTCAAGTGGCAAATGCAACTTCAATTGGGGCTTATCTATGTGTATCCAAAGTATCCGAGTACATGTTCCGCAAAATGGCCCGATTGGAATAATATGTACAGATGCTTTACATCGAAGCGGTCAGGCGGGTTGCTTTTCTTTGGCTTAGAGTGTCAGATGGCCCTGACAGCTGGCTTGGGCAACGTTTGCCACATCTTTGGCTATCAATACGACCGAATTCAGATGGCCCGATGCTTATGCTGACGCACTTATTTGCATTGCTGCGTATGTCAAAATAACTATGTGTAAGGCACTGTAGAATCTATTCAGCATATACTTGTGTATCCATGATTAAGAGAGTTGATCTATTCGTCTCTCTGCAACATACATATTAGCATATTATTTTCTTTGCTCTTATTACAAAATCAACAAATCTTTTTTAATGCGTTTCCCTGTATAAAGTTGTCTTTAAAATATACTTAATAAGTTGGTTAATTTTAAAGTGAAGAATATACTCAAATATACTCAATCATGAAGAATCCGTTTAAGTGCAAAGCATTCTGCTGCTATAGCAACTAGAGCCAGAAACTTGGAACATAAACTCTTACGTAAATTCCTCTGTCAAATTATCATGATTTTCGTGATACATCCACTAGGACTATTGCCTGTTGCTAGGTACCGCCTTGCAAAATATTACTGAATGTTAAGATGCAAAAGTAAATTTGATTGTTCTTGTAGATGATGCTATTGAGATGAACATAAAATTAAGCTAACTGGTAAGTACAATGGGATTTATCCTCTTGAGTCTTTTGCATGTTCTTCTGTGGCAGAGTCTTCTTGAAAGTATATTAGAGTGGACGAATAGTTTGTAGCATAGTCTTGCTGATTCTTTACTAATGATGTCTCAGAGAGTACTTCGAAGATTTTTGCTAGCTCCCTGACACGTCTGAGGAAGGTATTTTGAATTGTGTTTGGATTGGATCCTATTTTGATGATATTCCGTAGTCTTCAATTTCTTATATATATGTAGGAACCGTAGTAATTTTGATCGAATGTATTTTATTTTTAAACGAGAGTTTACTTGTGAGCTTTCTTATGGGCTTGTTCTCCCTTTGACCTCACTTACGAGTTTTCGAGCCGGTACAGTGATTGTCAGCTCCACCATTCAATTTATTTGCTTTATAGAAAAATTATGAATCCATTAAAATTTGATATTATTTATTTATGTTTATTAATTTATTGTATTTCGTTATTATATTATTTCTATTAATTCGTATATGGTCAACCCGAAAGTTCATTAGAAAAATATTTGATATATGCAGTATATATGATGTATGATTGGGTAATTACCTCAGGGTAACATTCGCTAGAGCTACTAAGCATGGGCTTACTGATTCCATATCATATCGAATTCGGAAGGGTCTGAATTGAAAGTTTTGATGGACCTACTAAGCTTGGGTATACTGATAGCAAGCTTATGCAGGGCAATCGCTAAGAAATGTGCAACTGACTGAATGCGGCGAGCTTCGAAATCAAATCATACCCTCGGAGAAAAAACGAAGTAAATTCGAGGCATCCGCGACTTGAGGCTCATGCATTGGAAATCGCACGGCCCGTGCTAGAAAAACTGAAAATTAAATTGAATTTTCAAAAGGCACGCACATAAATCCGAAGGCAAAACCGTGGATACAGCCGGATAGCTTTGCGGGGCGGAGGGCGAGTGCACGAAGGACGTGGCGTAAAAAGAAAATTTGTAGTTTGCTTTTGCCGAAGGCCAGACAATTTGTGCTCAAAAGTATCATAAATATTTGATTTTCACATTTTACAGCGTCTTCGTCTGGCCGGATATGTCTGTGCGAGGGGCGGGAGGGGAAAAGGCAGCCAGAAAATTGATAAGATTCAATGATTACGTTGCGAAATTGATATAATTTGTGCACAATTTTGCAGCAATTGCCAAATGTCGCGTACGTGATAAAGTTTTCGCCAGACGCTGAAACTTTTCACAGCTTCAAATGCGAATGCTGTGGAAATGATAAGCAAGGCTCGTATATGCTGAGGCCATAAGTTGTGTTAATATTTGCATTATGGGAAGGTTGGCTATTTAGTGCTCTTAGCTGCTTTCATTAGGGTTAAAATGCAACTGGCCCATCTTTTGGGGAGCAGAGGAGCCAAAGCCTCTGAAGGAATGCTCCGCACAAGTATCTGCGCTCCTCACATTGGTACAAGCCGGCGCTCGTAAATACATTTTATGAACACCTGCACATTACAAACTTTAAAATTTATGTCTGCATGGGCGCTTGCTGCCGTATATGGCTCGTATTTATGGATGTGGCGTCGTGAATGTTGCGGCATATTTGGTTTCGGCGTGCGAAATGCATTTTATGAATCTTTTATGGCTTTTAATGTAGAGACACCTGCAGATACACACACAGAGAGCGGGGGAGTGAGAGAGCAACACATTGAGATTGGCGCCACCTGGCGCTGACTTTATGCGGCACTGGCGTCACACAATCAACGCCAGCGAGTGCCCTCGCCGGAACGGCAATGGAGGACAGCTTGTCATAAAAAGGTGGGCGACGGCGCGGCGTGGGAGGTCGGGAAATACCTTTACCTTTATGGCGCAAAGCTGGATGTGGAATTTGCTCACGCGCGCGAAACGTATATCATCCTGGCCTAATCCAAGGTGGGCATGAGTTTCACTAAGCGCAGCACACGAAATACTCCCCAGCCAAAATAGGTGGAAACTCCGTGGCTACAACAAAGTTGCAGCATTTTGATTTATGCTCTTCTGAGCTGGTTAAAGTATAGACGATATATATATATATATATATATATATATATATGTATGTATATGTGTATGTATATGTATTGGGTAGGACTGCCACGCCCACTCATTAGTGTGTGGAATGGCTGCCTAGCGCAGCATTGAGTGGGCATACAATAATAATGTCGAAGTCTCGAGCTGTCACCAAGGCAGATCTGAATTTCAATGCCGGCAGTCGATGCAGTGGCCGCAGTGAAGTGGAATTGCGAACTCGAGTTGCCTAAGAGTAAGCTGAAGAAGTCCTAAGATACTCTTTTTAACTGTGCTGAGTTCGGACTCAACTGTAAATGAAAAGCTCTAAGAGCGACGCCTCTCGATGCGAAAGCCAAAAACGGACAATGCATGAGTAAGGGAAATAAGTATCTGCCTCATTGTCTGTCCTTCAGGTAGACGGAAATGAGGTTAAAGAGGAAAAAGGCGCTTCAGAATGAATTATTTACTTTTGCATAAATTTAAAAGTCTTTTAGCTCTCTTTGCATGCGTAGAATTCAAATTCAATAAACTCTTGATATATATTTTAAACTAATCAATTTGAAAATCATTTAATGCGAGCAAAAATAGAGACAAAGGCGAAGCTTGTTTGCTATAGATGTCTTCGGCCGGCACACTCGAGGCATATTTCAAGGATGTATTTGAATCAGTTCAGCTGACAGCCAAGTGGGCCACAGAACAAACTGAAAAGGCTTCCCATGCGGCCATTTGAGATCGGCACTCGAATGTGAACTCAATAAAGTGAAATTAATCAGGCGAAATGCTGCACATTAAGATGATTGCATATTGTCAACACACTCGTGTTTTGTGAGCAGCTTCTCAGCCTCATCCGGATACTTGACCCGAATTCGAGCTGAAAATCACTTGCACTTTTTTTGCTTTTGCCTGTTATTGTAAATTGAATTTCAGTGTCATTTCTTCTACGGTTGAATGTTTTGCTTTCTGACGCTCTAATTGCATCTGATTGCAGGCGACGGCTTCAATACCCAGCTGCCAGCCAGTTGGCTGCCAGGTCTCGGGTCTCGGGTCTCGGGTTTGGGCACCTCACATCCGCATCCGTTGATTTTTCCATTCGCGTTTCTTTCTTCTCTGCAGTTCATCCGCCAGCAAACGTGAGCGAAATTTAAATGGAGCTGACTTTGCAGCTGACTGAGCTGAGCGCAGTTGACAAAAAAAAAAGGACGCAAGCGAAAGGAGCAAGAAGCAGACGATACCCTGTCCACAAATGCATATTTTCGAATATTCCACTCAATATTGAACTTCCGCGAGGCAGCAAGCGTACCCCCTCGCTCACTTCATACTTCGTAGGGTATAGCAAAAAGCAGAGTATAAGATACAAATTGATTGGAAATTTGCAATCAACTAATGACATGACAATGGCAGCAGCAGAAGCAGCAACAACAGCAGCAGAGATTCAGCTGTTTTCCCTCTTGCCAACATATTTGCAGACAATTAATCGCATATACATTGAATTCTGATCAATTATTTTACAATATCATACTCGAGAGATTAAAGGACTTGTGCACGTACAGCAACTAACTGTAATTTGGCGGTTAAATCAATTTGCAGCCACAATTAATAGGCTGAGCCACACCGCACCGCGCCACGCCAGGTGTAAATGTGGCACACACACGTAGCATTTCAATTTCCTTGTCGGAAGAGACAGCAATAAGCGCGTGAGCCGAAAGTGGAAAGTGGAACTGGGCCGACCCAGAGAGGGAGGCGGGCACGGGCAGTGGCAGTGGCAGGGGCAACGTGGTCTTTGAAGTTCATGTTGTTTGTCAAGAAAATGAATTTCACTTGACGGCGATTATGTGGCAGCTATTCAGTGAGCCAACTTATAGCTGGCAAAAGTTTTGTAAAACATTTCCGATATTTCAAAAAACAGCTACACGCCTCACCCCGCACCCTGCACTCCCCACACACCTCATCCCTCAATGTTCATGTCGAGCGTGTCGTCTAACCAAAATGCCAAACACGAATGCCAACGAAACGCTGGCTGACAGCAGCCAGCAGCGGGTAGCGAAGGGTGAAAACTTTTGCCTAAATCACTTAACAGAAAACAAGTGTTGGCATCTGCCCCTCCAGCCAAGAGGCGCCCCTCGATCCATCATTCGCGCCATCTCATTTCTAACGGAAAACTTACTCTGCGAAAAGTTCTCCCGCTTGCGCTTTCGTTTTCTTTTTGTTTCTCGCAATGCGCAATGCCGTCTCTGCAGCAGGCAATGAAATATAATAACAAGAAATAACCGGAAGCAGCGCACAGGATGCGTGCTGTTTGACATACCACAATCACACGCACACACACTCACACACACACACATATGTATGCCAAGCAGTTGGGAGTTGCGTAAACAGAAAATCAATTACATGTGCATACACTGTGGCGCCCCCTTACGGCCTGCAGCTGCATCATCGTACGCCGCTTGCTGGGAGTACGGGGATTTACATCAATTACGGCACGGAGAGCTTTTTGACTTTTATTGTGACATAGGCCCGGGCGCAACTATATGAAACGCATGAATATTTCAGTCCCCACGGAAGAAGCAAGTTTTAAAAGCATGCTAAGAGTTCGCCACGCCCCCTCATACCGGTCACAGGTCCACTTCGTTAGGCGTACATACGCACACACATCGGAAGGAACCTACTCTTGTGAGTTGGGTCAGCAGCAAGCCTTTCTGAGCATAATACCCTGTCAGCATTATATAAAGTGGGTATATTGAATTGACTAGAGTTGTATAGCAAACAGAGAAAAACATATTCCACATTCCATTCCTAATTTGATTATGCTGAAATAAAGGAGTTGCAGTGCTCAAGTCATTACCTTCAGTTTGCGTAGTGAATCCTACTACATAGAGTATTTTGAGGCTATGCACTCCCTACTGGAGCGCCTCAAGTTTGTTTCAATCTGGCCATGATGAAATGAGCAGAGCAGAGCCAAAACAGAGTTCAATTTTAAAATCACTTGCATAATTTATGAGTGCAGAGCTCGCATCTGAAGCTGGACAGTTATGGGCAACAGGCTGAACAGACCAGGCCTTAGGCTATTGTTCTTCTGCTTCTTCTTCAAATTTTCCCCTCCATCTGGCAGTGTTCGTCAACGAGCGTTGAATATTTATCGCTCGAATTCCTTTTGCTGCTGTGATTCCATGAGACCAAAATTGAAAATGTGCCACTTTGTTTAATTTTATGCAAATCGATGTCGTTGTGCGGTTATGTTGAGATTGGTATTGGTGCTCGCACTGGCACTGGCACTGGCATCGGTATTGGTATTGGTTTCTGGTTATTGTTGCCAGTGTTAAGTAACACCCAACGCTGCTGCCTCGCTCTCTCGCTCGCTCTTGCATGGTTTTTAATTAGCATTTGACCAGGGGGCGGCTCCACGTGTTGCATGATGCTCGTCGTCGGCGTATCTGTTGTCACACATCTCCATGCAGTTTGTTCGTGAATTGCAATTTATTTTTGCCATGTTGCATGCCCCATAACCGCACAACACGAAAAACACCACAATGCGGTTTTGGTCACGATGCCAATCCCCCAGTCCCCAACCCCGCTCCACATAATGGCGTATTTATGAAAATTTCGAAACATGTGCAGACTTGTGAAATGTGGAAAAGTGGAAACGGCAAATCATTCAACGGATGTTCACTTGAGTTTAAGTTTTGGGAAAACTCTCGCACTCTTTCTCTCTCTTTCTCTCCATCTATCCATCTGTATATATGTTATATTTCATTTTATTTAGCCAAACAAAAAGTGCATTAGGTAAGCCTCTTCTCAGTTTAATCAGCCAACAACATAAATGGAATTTTGCTCTCCAGCAAATATTTATTTATTGCATACTTTTGGGAGCAGCCATAAAATAGAACCACAATTCCTTACATACATACATAAATTTAAATTCGGTTTTCTTTTCTCTTTTGCTTACTGCCCGCCCGGGTTAGACAAATAATTCAACATCATGAGCATTCCTGCTGTATTATTGAGATGCCTGTCCGTTGTTAGAGGCATTCCGGCTAACCCATGCTCAACTGTGACCACGCCAAGTGCAGTTACTTTCTGCTGTCTGACAACATTAAAAGTGTCTGCTCAAGTTTCCAACTTGCCAGAAGAATTTCTGTTGATTTTTTTTCCTATTTTGGTTGTGTATACGTATGTGTGCATGTGAGTGTGTGTGTGTGTTTTGCAGGTAAGACGTATTACTGGGGCCCAACCACGCCCAGCTGCTTTCAGTTGCACGCGAGAAATGTTTCGTGACAAAGAATTTCAAAACTGAAACTGAAGAAAAACGTCGGAGAGACATTGTAAAGCGTAGCAAGTAGCGCAAAAGTTTGAAGTTTTATTAAAAATACACACCGCAACATTTCTCAAGAACTTTGAACACGAAAACGTGAGATAATTTGTGAAGCCAAACCCAGAACCACAGCAAGAGCCAGCGCCAGCGCCAGCACCAGCACCAGCACCAGAGTCTGCATCGAGGCCGCAGTAGAGTGTCAAGTACTTTGGATAAACTTCTGTGACAGCTCAATTTGAGCGCAGGAGAGTTGCCTTTTCAGAAATATTATAATTTCAGTAGATAGTTTGTGGCGGCGTCTAATGAGCAAATGTGTGTTAAGCAGTTGCCTGTTAGCCAACTTTCCCTGACTCTGCTTGAGCTAGGACAAATTTGCATTATTCTCTCTCTCTCTCGCTCTCTCTTCCTCTCTCTCACTCTCTCTGTTTTCGTTTCTATCATATATCATTGAAATCAATTGTCATGCAGCAAATAAGGATGCAGCGACAACAGGCAACTGCAATTGAGATCTGGCAACGTCAACAACAACAGCAGCAGCAGCAGCCGTGTAATGCACTTAGCTGACAGTTCCGCCCACGTTGCACGCACCCTTGCCCCCGTCGCGCCGCTTGTCACATATGCAGCTTGCCTGGCAATGGCTCGAAACATTAACATCATGTTGTGGTTATGGAAATTAGCTAACAAGGATGACAAACATTGTGCGTGCCAAGATTTATGCGCAACATGAAACTCAGGAACATGATGCAACGCATCCTGTGAAAATGGAACACAAACAGCAGCGACAACAACAACCACAACAGATCCCTTGCCCAGCAAGGAAGAGGACAATTGCAACTCAAGTATCATCCGACCACTAATTGGTATTTATTGCCACTTAAGTGCCCAGAACTTGTTGCTACTTTTCACCTCGTATTTCATTTGAGTTTTCCTCCAAGTGGCAACGCCCACTCAAAATGTCGGCTGCAGGCGTCGATCTTGCTGCGATCGGCCAATGGCAGACGCGCAGCTATAATTAGAGATCAAGAGAGAACGAGAGCAACCACACTTGAGATGAACAGAAGAGTGGAAACATGTGTGCGCATGGATATGTTGAGGCGGCTCGCATCTTGAGGCTAATTTCAGTGGGCACACGACTTTGGCACGGTTTAGTATCGTCGCGACAATTATCGTAATTAACTCGTTTATGTGTTGTGTGCTAATCCAATTAACCAAGTTCGCGCAGGATGCCCCCGAAGATGCAGCGCAATGAGACAACAAAATAAATTAATTCAATCAGCATCCAATTAGAAGACAAATGAAGAATTTTAACGCACAATTCGCACGCCTAATTGAATTGTGTTCACGTTCTCCACTCTCCGTTCTCTGCTCTCTGCTTTCGCCTCACATTTTCGTCGTTGTCATCATTGCCCTCTTCATCATTAGCAATTGTCCAATTAGGCGAAACAGTGATTGATCAAGTGATTCGCACAAGAATTTAAATCCAATTCGCCAGCCATGTTAAACTATCAGCAGCAGCTGCATTCCATACCCGTCGGCAACGCCGGCAATTTCTATTATGCCGCCTCGACAATGCCGTCGGTGACGTCCAATGCATCTGGGCAGGGTTCCGGACCAGCTCACACCTTAGCCTCCATCGAGGCTTCGTATGCCGCACCGCCTGCTCAGCCTGCCGAGCTGGAGGAGAAACTGCATCAGGCAGTCTATGTCAAGGATAAGGAAATTACAAATCGCCGAGAGCTGGACAAAATGCATCGTTTCTCCGTGGACAATCTCATTGAGCTGAAACAGGATGCATTTGCCAAAAGCAAATTATCCATGGAGCTGGCCAATAACTTTGGTAAGTCAGAGGCTCTACGATTAAGCATAAATCAAGGCTTGGTTACATGTGCATTTCTCACAGGAATAGAATGAAGATCCGATTAAATTTAAAAGTGAGATTTAATATATATCAGCTAATTGCTTAATTTAATAAACACTCTCCTGAGACCCCAGCGTCAGAGTTTCTAGATATATTAGCTTTATTTGGCTGATTTCTTTTTTTTTTTTGTGGAAAATGGAAGAATTATAAAAACATAAAACTGAATACTTTCTGGCACTTCAGGAAGCAGATTCGATAAAGCAGGATCCAAAAAGTTCTCGAAAAGCGTGAAAATGCGTGAATTTTCCTTTAAAGTTAGAATATGTTAATTAAAAAATTTACTTACAAATTCTTTTCTTGGTTATTGGGCAAAATTATTTAAAATCATTTTCAAATTGTAAAAATATATGCAAAAAATAAGAAAGCTATCGACATGTGAAAATATATTGTCTCTAGCATCAAAATAATTTCAGAAGGCTTTCAAGCTGCGATCTTCCAAATCTAAAGTTCAGTTCGAACATAAAATTTAAACTTTATTCAATTGCTTTAAATCAATTTATAATTTAAATTTGAATCAATTATCTTCTCAAGCAACAAGTACGTAGGAAATATAATTTAATAACTTATTTTTTCGATAACGGGTTTAATCGATAACATTAAAAGGGGAATAGTTATCGATGATTCGACACAAGCTCCAAAAAATTTCAAGTCTCTAGGTCTCAAATGTCAGAAGATTATCCAGTTAAAACATACAGAGGGACAGACGGATGGACAGCTAGGGTTAAATCTTCTCAGCGCTGTTAATGTTGGAACCCCTTATCCCTGATTTCCCGTTTTCAATGGGTTCAGATTAGTAAATTCATGAAAATCTATTGCAATTTTTCCTCTTTTTATATAATTACAAAGAATTTCGTATAAATTTTAAAGTGAATGAAATGCTTACCGCTCAAATAATTAAGATTTTGCACATAAGATTTAAATTTGTTTTCATTTATTAATCTCTGCTATTCACTTGAGGAAGTTAGCAGGCATTTCGTAGTTTATCATCTCGACTTGCCACACGTTTGCTTCAGGGTGGTAATCATCAGGCTATACATTCCGTGTAGTCAGTTTTTTTTTGTAGCCCAACCAAATCTTTTACCCACGCCATTTGTCTCAATTTGTCAGCGGAGCTGTCCGCGGGATGGCATCGTAGATCAGGCCAGGCGCTCCATAGGAACAACTGCAGGGCCGCTCGTGGTCCCAGGGGAGGAGTGGGAAAACGAGCTGCTTAATTTGAATTGCCAGCGAATCGAGCAACGAGCGATAAAAAACAGTTGCAGCTTAATAAAATAAAATAAAAAAACGAAGCACGAGAACTCCAAATCGAAAGGGAAACCTCAATCAGATTTGTGGATAGGCAACGGCCATGGGCATGGCCGAGGGAAACGGACTCGAACCGAAGACTGGCACATGTTACAATTCGAGCAATGATAAAAATAAACACACGCCTCTGGTCTCAACCATTTACAGCAAACGTGGGATAGGGGCTGCAACAGCGACTGCAACTGCAACTGCAACAGCGACTGCGACTGGCTGGGATGTGGCTGGTCGTTTTATGCTCCACTTGGAAAATATAGTCGTTGGGCTGCGCTCTTTGGCGCTTCGGTTGTTCAAAGGCATGCGGCCTCTGAGGGAATATCATGTCAGCTTTGATTACGTTTTGTCATGTTGACAATGTTGAAGTGTTGTCTGCAGTCGGAAATGCAGCCGAAAGGGGGGAAAAAGGCGCAGCAACCGTATGCCTGGCTAGCGATTGAGAGTTGACTCCTGATAGCATTGCCATTGCCAGCAATGACAATGAGACGCGTATATTTCATAGCAAATTATACCGCTGACAACAGCACGGGCCTAAAACCAGGCCAGGAGACGACCCGGAGCCGGAGCCACACCCGCACGCTCCTTAGCTTTTCGCACAGCAGCGAAAAGAAAAGCAGAAAGCAAAAGCAAAAAGAAATATGCACTCAAAGATGAGGCTGTCATCCATTCGGTTGTGCAATTGGTGGCGGCATAAATGAGCGAATGTCGCCCACATATGGCACCTAGATGTCATGCATGAGCTCTCCACAAACGTACAGCCAGTTGCAGCTACCCAAATAAATCACATACATAACTATATCTAGTTTTATGCATATAAATATATATAAATATGTGTGCATATCTACATCCACTTCGATTTGGCATGCGTGCGCATAATCTCATAAATTTTCAGCTCATTTCAATTCAAATTTATCATCTGCGAGCTAAGCGTCGCACATAGCAATACACATATGACATGATTCTCATGCCAATATATGAAAATGAGAAATTCCTTAATACTCCTAGAGGTCCTAGTACGAGAATGCAGGGACTTTTCTGAGGACTTAAGTTATTTTCGATCTTTCATAATTGTCCATAACTCAGCCTTTATTAAGGAACTCAATTTTATTTAATGTTTAATTTAATGCTATTATCCAGAAAGTTTTTTTGTCACTGCCAAATTAGTTCAATATTGATATTTAAAATATTCAATATTGATCATTTAATATAAGAAACTAATTTTTTTTTAAACTATAAAGAATTTGTGAATATTTCAGACGTTTAGATATTTCTTAGTCGTATTTTGTAGACATTTACGAAGTGAAGAGTATTTTGAATTTGTTTCAAATCTTGCCCTTTATTAGACTCTTTATTCCAACTGCTTTAATGAATATAGTGCATTTCTTGCGCTATGAATATGAAACTTGCAAATGTATCGGATACGTCTACAGCGGCCATGGAAATTCGTGAATTCCTATATATTTTCTAGTAATATTTTAGAAAAATTGAACTACATTATTGAGGTGTGACATTTACATTTCTTATGTTCAGTGTTTATAATATTAGAATGATTTTATTATTTACATTCGTTTTGGCCATTTGTTCTACTATCTGCTTTATACTTTCGCACAGACACATTCTCCCCTTCCCCACATAGCCATATTGATCAGATTCTGGTTATAGAAACACAATGATAACCAAATGATTCTTTTGCATATAAAATGATATTTATTTATGCATACGCTCTCCATATTCTATTTTGTGGCTGTTGCCGTTCTTTTTATCATTTTGTCTTTCGTCTGAAATCAATTAGTGAAAGTAGCTGTTCGCTTAATGTCACAATTTCAGTTTAATTAATAGATCGTAAATTTGTGGCGTTTGCTTTGTTCGTCGGCTCGCCACCTAAAATTAGTAGACAGCTGCCCGAGCATGTTGAGAATATACATACATTTATGTGTATAAATATATTTTATGACCCATGCCAAATGTTTATGACCTGCCCGTTGGGAGCAGCTAACAGCCATCGAAAGGATCAACGAGAATGCAAAATTTAATGTGTTCAGAAACATAAAAGTGCGCCTAAAAATTCCTCGGCTGACAAATTAATAGTATATGTCCGGGCTCTAATCGATTATTTATGGGGCTTCCACGAATCTCAATAAGAGCCAAAGATTTTCCTATTAATCGTTCTATAATTGTCTTCCGTTATAGGCGGAGGCGGCGGTGCTGTAGATTACCCCAACAATCTCAGCTCAGGGCACTCGAGGAAGCCGCGTCGCAATCGCACCACCTTCAGCTCAGCACAGCTAACAGCTCTGGAGAAGGTCTTCGAGCGTACGCATTATCCCGACGCATTTGTACGCGAGGAACTGGCCACCAAGGTGCATCTGAGCGAGGCGCGTGTGCAGGTAAGCTCAGCTCAACTATGATATACAGAACTCCCTGTAAGCTCCAATCCACCTTAGGTCTGGTTTCAGAATCGTCGTGCCAAATTTCGGCGCAATGAGCGCAGCGTCAGCCTCGGTCGCCCGCTCTTGGACTCGGCTACGCAGCTGGTGCCTGCTCCAGTGCCCAACAACATGCACAAGTATCCAAATTTAACACACAGTGCACCACCCGGCGCATATGCTCTGAACTTCGCACCACTCGAGCTGCGTTCCTGCCAGAACTATACAAATTGCTATGGAGGATTTGGGGCGACTCCAAACAGTGGGAATGGCATGTGCTCCTTCTTTGGAGCGCCCAACTATTGTGTAAACTATGCGAAGAATGCGTATCCCTCGCTCTGATGAGGTCGAAATTCATTGTATTTCACTTAGCAAAATTGCATTATTATAATATTATTTATACGAAATTATACCTGACTAATATATATTTATATTTGTATTTAAATAGTAGAACATTAAATAAAATATGCTTAACATTAACTGGCTCTAATTTAATCTGAATGAGCTCGACGGATCGGACAGTCAAAGTTCATTTTACATCTTCTTGTGCTTAAATTGCGTTTCACAGTTAAATATTCGTAAACGTAAATGGCACAAAAGCTGCTGTGGAAAAAACCAGGCCAATTTATAATCATCAACTATGCATAATTTGGCCTATCATGAATACTTTCAGAGCTTTTCAATTATTTAGCTGTCACAGGTTTGCCAAATTAACATCGCTGATTTAATTATATACTTTGATAGATGAATTAATTAAAAATTCATATGCATACCTATGATTACAAGACTTCAATGTGTGTGCGCCTGTGTGTTATGTGTGTGTGTCTATTATACGCATGTGTAAATTTGTATAATAAAACTTAATTAAAGTCAGGCAACAAAAAGGAAAAGACGCAGCTAAACTTTTCCAATCCACAACAGCATTGAAGTACATTGGGTTTGCGGCCAACGCAATTAAAAAGACAGATTGGCATAATGAATGGGAACTACAGTGTGCTGAAACCTGTCTCAAACAGCAGGTAAACTAAGGCATTTATGGAACTTAGATTAAGTTTCAAATGACTTTATACTTTGTTCGGAAAGAGAGAGAGAGAGAGAGAGAGAGAGAGAGAGAAAGAGTTGAAGTCACTGCCAGCTGTACCAGCTTCAGCTTCAGCTTCCCAAAGGATTTCATGCCAATCTCTAAAAGCCCATCTAATTTATCATACAACAAAGCCTCAACACAATTCCATACATAAGTAAGTGAGAGTGCTCCATGAGCGGGTGTGCACGACTACAAGATATCCCTAATATATGTTAACTGACATGTTAAAAGGTCGAACCCCAAATTTGATACCCTTTGAGTAAATCAAGTTGCGTAAACTCAAGCTTAGACCTAAATGCAAATAGATATATAGTCACGAATAACCTTTCTACCTTTCTCAATGGGTTCAGGGTATAATGAGTATGTATTAAAATAGCACAAAGCAATACGACAACATTAAGGAAGTTTCTACGACGTGTGCGGTGTGTGTTTACTTGTGTGCTCACATGTGAACACAAATTTATTTCTCAGATCAGAATGATAGGCCACAGACAACAGTGCTGCCACATATCAATTATGACTTGTGAGATCTACAAAATATAGTTGAAAGGTCAATTTATATCGGGGATTCCTAAACATAATTAATACATGGAAATTTCGAAACATTGAGTTATCCTGAGCTATCCTGCACAATAGGGAAGCTCATAAACATCTAGCATTAAATACATAAATGTGTATGTGTGTCATAATACATTTCCATATATTGTACATTTCTATACATTTCCAATTTCTATGCAGGGAGCTGTGATCTGAAGGAAATATGAAAAATATATTTTTAAAAAATAGGTAGCTAAGTTGGCAATTCAATATCATTTCAAAATCATATCACATATTTATTTAATATGGATACCAAATTTGGAACCAAGCTTTGCGCAATCGTCAATTTACCAAATTGGATCAATCTGTGCACTGGAATTTATCCGAAAGAGCTCGAAAAGAAGTTTCCGGAATATTATCTTACTACCAACAATCCCTATGCCATATATTATTTGGGTAACGTCCCACAAGCCTTTTTAATTGTCTATGGTTCGCATCTCTTTGCAAACTGTCTTGAACTAGAAATCATTGGAGACCACATATTTAAGTGCTTGCATATAAGTGATTCCATGCACGTCTACACCTTTGAAGAATCTAATGTGAAATGTGTTGATAGGCCCATTGTGTTCACCACTGAGTTGACTTCAAACTGCTTAGATGCACAAGGAAATAATCAATTATCGCCTCAATCTAGGAGTATAATTTTCAATACACCCAATGAATTTACGGGGTTTATCTTCGCAGACAAATTGGCTAAAGGTTCACAAGCTTTGATAGCGCACAACAAATGCTCAGACTTTGAGCTGAGTACTTGGTTAATATTGCTGGCGGTAATATGTTCGCTGATAATTATCTTTCGTAGAAAACTATTGTAAAAATTAGAAAAATAAATCGTGGAAACAGATACAATGCTCTTTAAGCCGAAAACAAAAAAACATGTTTTTTACTTGGCTTGAGAAAGTTTCAGCTTATTGAGAATGCGATGTGGGGTTATCAAGGTGTGGTTAGAATGAATAAGGCAGGCAGAAGACTTGAGTTGACAAACCAACAACGACCAATTTTAACAGATATATCATATCGAAATGTACCTCAGACTCCTCCTAAGGATTAGCCGAAAACTATGTATATGTCTACGCCCACTGGGGACGTGACAAAACTAGGTCTTGCACTGCTTTGGAGATTACCTCTAGAAAAGATTCAACCATTAATGATTATGCAGTCAGGCTCCTTTTATTTTATCAAGCATGGCATCTGACTCCACTGTTTATCTGTTTATTCGTGATTTTTTTACGAAAATTTTCTACTAATTATAACAATCAACGAAAATACTGCCAACAAAAATAGTATCCAAGTACTCGGATCAAAGCTTGTACATTTGTTGTGTGCAACCCTTTCAGTGTCTTCATCCAATTTGCGGACATAGACCAGCCCCGTGAAATCATTATAGTATCTGGTAATGTAGTCCCTGGATTTAGATGACTTTCTATTTCTTTTTTCATCCGCTGCTATGCAGCTGGCGATTAAGTCGTCAGTCAGCGAAAACGAATGATCAACACAAGTGACAACAGACTCGGCAAATTTTAAGGAGTACATAGAACCATTTTGTCGCAAGCACATCAATGCCTTCTCATTGATGATATCCACTCCAAAGCATTTTTCAAAACGACGGGAGCCAATGAGGATCACATATGTGTTTTCCATTTTTTTTATATTATATATGGTGTACGGATCGTTTATTTCCAAATCATATGGGGACCACTTCCTTTCGAGCTCTTCCGGATAAACCCCAGAGCAGAGCTTAACCCAATTCGCCGTAAAGATCGTTATGCAGGTTTCAGGATCCATATCAAATAATTTCGGCGGATAAGATTTTGAAATGAAATTGAAATGTCAGTCTAACACCCTATATTTTTTATATATTTATATATTTTTTCTCTTTGGCCAACCCGTCAGATCAAAGTTCCCTGAATACAAATTAGAATTGCATAGAACCCCGACTGACACATTTATATATTTAAATATGTTTTACGATCCATGCCACATGTTTATGACCTTCCCGTTGGGTATGCAACCAACAGCCAGCAGAAGGATCAACGACAATGCAAAATTTTATGTGTTCAGAAACATGTAAGTGAGCCCCCGAATCTCTGCAAGAGCCAAAGATTTTCCTATCAATCGTTCTATAATTGTCTTCCGTTATAGGCGGAGGCGGCAGTGACGTACATTAGCTCAAAATCTTCTTATATATATTTCATATCTTAAATTGCATTATATGAAAACTCGTTTTAAACAGATCAAACTAGATCTTTCACCATCAGTATACTTACAATGTGCAAGAATTATACCACCTTCTTCGGTGAGTTCGGGGCATAAAGAAACACAAAACCTTCAGGAAGTTTCCGTTGACTTGTGTGCCATTCGCTTAATAGACAGAAGGCTAACAAGTACAACGAAAAAGTTTAAATGTAAATAAAAATTCCTTTCGCAGGCCGGCATGACAGGCCGCAAGAAATGCAAATTAACATTTGGTATGTAAGCGATATCTGCAACTAATTTGCATAAGGAGCAAGTGTAGGAGAAATGGATTCAGTGTGTGTATGTGCGTGGTCTCAACATTTTTACAATAGTTACTAAATGACAATATGGCTTGAAAGGCAGCACAAAGGCAAAAAATGCGTTTTATGCGACTAAATAGTTGCAGGCGAGACGCCAAGGGAAGGCAAATTAACCGAGCCACGACATTTTCCGACATGCCAAAGCTGAAATAGAGAGTGAGCGAGAAATGCATGGAGAGAGAGTTGGAGCTTGTGTCAAATCAAATGTCGTGCGAGAAATTCCAGTCGCAACAAGCCGCTTTTGTCCCTGTATCAAACGAAACTTGAGTTATGTCCCGAACGCAGCTGGGCAAACATTTCTACTTAATTATATTGGTTTCGTTGTTGTACCATTCGAAATGCAAATTCTGTCCAAAACGGTTTGGTTAAAGCGTAGATAATAGGTACATAGAAGGCGTGTCCGAACGCTTAAATATTATATATTGATATTCACCAGCTGAGAATTGAGTTAATGAAATCGATTCACACATCTACAAAATGATTGATCCTAGATGGCACAATCGACAGAAAATCAATAGATATTGATATATATATATATATATATATATATATATATATATATATATATATATATATATATATATATATATGGCATGATATATCTATCGTCTCAGTTACCGAATAACTAACAACGATCAGATAGGTTAACTGTAAGTCATTTTGTATACCTTATTTCCCTTTTAGATATTATATAACATAATACTTACATATCATATAATGCATATTTTATATTTTAGCTAAATATATTAAGGAAATTGAATCAGATATATATTAAATCGTTTTTCCATATGTTAAGTCCAATCAGTGGAACGATTGTATCGAAGCTCTCTGCGATTCTATTAAATGCAGAAACTATCGATAGCTTTACATCTCTCGAAGGCCCTTGTACAAGATGCGTTGATCAAGCGATCATGGAAACGTCAAAAAACAAAACAAAACAAAAAATTGCAACCAATACAGTCTCCTCACTGTAATAAACGAGTCTGTAAATTATAATTGCGTGATAATTTTGCGTCTGTTAAAAAACAATAATTCATACAGACGAACATATATCAAAACAGAGCTAGTGCAGAGTCTGACAGAGCCTGACTGAGTAGAACAACAGGAGGCACTTCCATTGCCCTCTGTTCTGTCAGATGAAAGAGGACCCGACCCGCAGTTGCAGTTGCAGTTGCAGTCTTCCTGACAGCGTATGACGAGGGTGATGAGATTTGTGTGGTACTTACACAAGTGCTCGAATGATGACGAATACTCCCAAGTCTTGTTTTGATGCGGCCACAGATAACACTGTCGCATTACGACGTCATTTGGAAGATCATAGCATATACCAATTATAACTTATGACAATTATAAAATATAGTTCAAGGCTTAGTTCAAATTGATATTTCCTAATTAAATTAGTTGATATGTGATAATTTCCAAATGCATAAAATAAAGGCAAGCCATTTAAAAAAGTTTTTTTTTTCTATTTAACTTTTATATTTTTTTTTCTGTAAATTTAGTTTTTTCTTTTTTTTTTTTTTTTGAGTTTTACAAGAATTTTTTACGAAAGATAATTATCAGCGAACATATAGCCGCTAACAATATAAGCCAAATACTCAGATCAAAGTCTGAGCATTTGTTGTATGATATCTGAGAATGTGAAACTTTAGCCAATTCGTCGACGAAGATGAGCCCCGTAAATTCATTATGTATGTTGTAAATTACCTTGGGGAAGTTATGCGAATGTAGCTTTCGTCTTTGTTTTTCTAAGCAGTTTGCGATCAACTCAGTGGTGAACAGAATGGGCTTATCAAAGCACTTCCCATTGGTGTTGGCAAAGCTGTAGGCGACCATGGAACCATTTATATGCAAGCACTTAAATATTTTGTCATCGCTGACTTCCATTTCAAGGCAATTTGCGAAGAGATTTGAGCCATAGATAATCACATATGTTTTTGGCATGGCCTTTATATAATATATGGTATAAGGATTGTTAGAAGTAAGATAATATTGCGGAAACTTTGTTTCCAACTTTTTCGAATAATTTCCAGAGCAGAGATTGAGCCAATTTGGTAGATCGATGATTGGGCAACTCTTGATTCCAAATTTGGTACCCATATTAAATAAATGTGTAGTATGATTTTGAAGTGTTAGCCTAACTCCCAAAATGTTCTATATATTTTTTATTTATTTCTAATACTTCCGCAGCAAATCAAAACATCTACAATGGAATGAATTTTTGACGTTTGAAACTTGGGTTTTGACTAACCAGATCTTCACATGATCAACGTATTAATATTTTGTTATTTTTGTATGTATTCATTTGCATTATTGTAAATGTCTGTGACTACAGTCAATTCTAAATATGACCTTTATTGTGGTGAACCCGTCCGAAAAAAGCTCCCCGAATAGAAATTGGAAATGTTTAGAAACCCGATTGATGGGTTGATTAACATTTGTTTACAAACTCCACTTATTTTTTTTGTAGCACCTGTGAATGTGACAAACAAAAACGAGCAAAACGTAATTGAATATATTATGAAAAAAAAAGAATAAAAAGAAAAACAAACAAAGCCGTAGACACTGTGATTCCCAAAGTCAAGCCAAATCGAACACAGCGAAAACCGTAATTTCAAACCGGTTGCTAAAGGGGGCCTAAATCAGTTAATTAGAATAAAGTCTGACTCACACGTCCAGTTCTGAGACGATCTTTTGTATAAAATGGGCCACCGCTGAAGCGGGACACGCACATTTCGAAGTAAACTCATTTGAGATCGGACACACACAAAATGCGAGCTGTTAGTGTTTTCCTTGTGGTGATTATTGCGCTCTTTGGCGTGTTGGAGGCACTGCCCCAGTTCGGTTATGGTGGCTATGGCGGCTACGGAGGCGGGTATCCCGGCGGCTTTGGCGGTGGCTATCCTGGCGGCTATAGCGATTTCGGAGGCGGCTATCCCGGCGGCTATGGAGGTTATCGCGGCGGCGGTGGTAGCAGTGCTAGCGCTTCCACCTCAGCATCTTCCTCCAATGGCGACTTTGGTGGCTTCTACAGTCGCTAATTATCTTCCAGTTAGCTCCGATTTATTGTACTTAATTTAAGTTTGCTAAATAAAGTGAATGTTAGAGTAAAACGTCTGACTCCAATGATCATTTTATAGTCGAAAACGAACCTAACGAGGGAGAATTGTCCAAATGGAACAGGCAAATCAGTAGAATTAAGAATGAAGTCTGACTTATTTGTATTCATTTCCTGTCAAAATCGTGCTTCTTGGAGTGAATGCAAAGGGTTATGGCTGTCCAGGCTATGGTAATTATTCAAAATAATTACTTAAATTGACTTTGGTGACGATTCATACTGATGGCTAAATCGACTGCCCCAAGCCTGTCCTCTCGCAGCATGTTTGTACGTTAAATTCTACCAAGTTGGCTCGAATCAGGTTTACTCAGTTTTAAGTTGTCAAATAAAGCGTGAATTAGAGCAAAGTTTTTGTTTATGCTGCAGTTCTTACTTGCCTTTATTTCCATACTTAAAGTTGAGAAGGGCATATTGGTTTCACTCTCTCGCAAATATATACTATCCTAGATACATATTTATTTATATATATGTAGCTATGCCTACCTTGAAACCTCAAATCACTTCCATTGTACAGAAGCGAGTATTAAGCAGTCGGCATTATATAAAACAGCTCTTACTTGATTTTTTGTCTTTGGCATTTTTGTGGCTGTCTGGCTCAAGTTTTTACTACTTGGGAGCTTTCTTTTAGGCATCGGCATTGCTGGCGTGGCCTGGAATGGAATTCCATCATAAGTTGGTGTCAAGTTTTGCACTTGAAAACAAAACAGCCTCTGCCACAGTGTGTGTGTGTGTGTGTGTGTGTGTGTGTGAGTGTGGGTGTGTGGGTGTGCCAGTGTGTGCGAGTGCATTTAGTAAGCAACTTTTCATGAACAATCTGCAAACATATTTAAGGGAAGCAAAAAATAAAAGTTTTGCTGCAGCCGCCGACGGCCAAGATGAACTTTCACTTTGCCCCACTTTTTCCATGCCGAAAGGGGGAAATACAAACAACAATAAGGAATACAAGCTGAAGACGTGTGAGCACTTGCCGAAAACAGTGCAGCATTATCCTTGCAGGCTGCTTCTGCTTTTGTTGGGTTTCTGTTTTGGCCAGGCTCCAACTAGGCTTGTAATACGGCAAATAGATTTGCAATTTCTGCTTCATATTCTCTTATCTCTTATTCTTTTTCCATTTTTGTTGCTAGTGGTCCGCAGGCAGTTTGAGCAGTTGAGTGGACTCAACTGTTGTGTCTTATGCAAACTTATGCAGCACAGGACTTTTTATTGGTGCCGCTGCAGAGACGCAAGTTTGGTTCAACGACTCTGGCGGCGTCATTAAAACTTTTTGGCCTGTCATCTCCTAGTGCAGTCGTCGGCCAAAAGTTTGTCCGTGTCCAGCACTCACACACATACGCCACGCATTCGCCAGTGCTGGCCGCTTGAATGGCTGTCATATTGTTATTTTGGAATTTATGTGTGGAGGACAACGCAAAATGCAAGTCAAGCTATTCAGAATGCTCTTACGCTTGACTCCGAGCTGCATTGATGACCACATCCAGCTGGGGACCTGGCTTCAAGCTGTGCGCCATTCAAAGCGTCGCGGCGCTGCCCATTGAGGGCCGTCAGGTCGCTTATTGTATTGGCTGGCATTCTTGGCTTTCACATTCAAGTGGCAGCAGCCGCAGCTCGCCTTTCAAAATTTCATAATGCAATAAGTGTGAGAGTGTCAGTGCCAGTGCCTGGCGAGGACTCGCATAGACTCGCAGGAGGACTCATAGTCAAGGCAAGTGAAGCTGGACATAAATGAACATCTATATTTCAATAGAAAAGCCTCAAGTATGTGCTATCATTATAACTTATATGCCCTGTTTACCCACCCTCAAACCGCACAGGGTATATGTGCTTTCAGCATTTTATGTTGCCTGCCTGCTTCCAGAGGAAGCTGCGCCAATAAGAAGCCCCAACTAATGGCGACTGCCTGTTCAGGAACAAAAGGACGGGCAGAGACTAAGCCACTGAGCTCTGCTGAAGGCGTGGCTCCGATCAGAGCTGACTCAAACTTAAAGGCTGATTCAGTGCTGGCGCAGTATTCATCTACAGGACACGCACGCATTTGTCTGTCAACGCACGTCATGAACATCAATTTTTGGGATTGATAAGATGTTGGGCGATATTTTTGAATTACGGCCAATGCAGGAGGCGACAAGCAAAGGGTGGAGTAGACGGGGCCTGCAAACAGTTCGCCTAAAATATGTCAATCGAAATGTAAATCATTGCGTAATTTGCATTTTGAGTATTTGCTTCAATTGAATGACGATGCTGCTGACTTTGTTGTTGCTGTTGTTTCTGTTTCTGTTTCTGTTGCTGGCAACACGTGAATTATGGCGGCAATTTTGACAATTGCCAAGCTCCGGGCCACGCCCACCACCCAACAGCACCGCATCCGGTACGTGCATGGGTGTGTGTGTGTGTGTGTGCATTGTATAACTTGCGCCCTCTTCACGTGCACATAAATCGTACTCGTTGTTATCCAACATAATTGTGTTGACATGTGGATGTTAATTTAAATGGATTTTACTACAATTTCAATGCTCTGCCATTCAGTTAAGTACGTACTTGTTCTCTGCTAACGAGAAATTTGATTTGTTTTTGCCCTTTCGAATATTACGTATCTGTTCTTTGTGGAAAAATAATTTAATACTGAGTGCATAAACAGTCTAATTAATTAACGAAAAGATCAAATTTATAAAACAACATGCCTAACGAAAGAAGAGGAACTAGCTCCTGGCATAAATAAAACACAAAGATATACTAGTTTCATTAATAACATATGATTCTGCAACCAAAATTTAGGTTGTGGCATAACTAATTAAATCAACATCTGAAACCACAAAAACTTACATATGTTTTGCTCTAAAAATTCTGATAAAGTCACGTTTTATTCAAAGAACCACTTCTGACACTATACCCACCCTCGCTACACATATTTCGACTTCTACAAGGTTTGTAGATGTGGTTGCATGGAAAGAAACACCATTGAACTCATTAAATGACTCTTGCTCTAACCTATAGAGATTCAAACTAGTGGAACTTCAACCAACTTTCTTTCTAAGCTTCAAGTCATGGGTACTAAAATTTCAGAAATTTGTTTCTGATCTCTGTTGGCAATATTACAGTCAAGTTCAAGCTCTCTGATTTTATTTGAATTTCAATTAGAGGAGTATCTGTCTTAGTAAAACTTATTCAACACAAATCCCCACTTGTTTATTTATCATTTGATTTTATGATACAACATTTCACGCTCATCCTGGATGTAATCTTTTTAAGGTTCGCTTGTTATTTATAAACTAAATTAGATGCGAACTGGCTGACATCCGCATATCTGAAGCTGCATCGCCCAATGAGTTCTGCGACTGTAATATCCTCTCTCTGCGTCTCTGTCAAAACAGTCAGCTACAGTTCATTTTTGTAATTGTAATTCCTTTTTGTAATTCATTTTTGTATTTGCAGCATATGAAGATGTTTAATTTGACTTCTTTACCTCTTTGAGCCATAGGAAGATTGAGGCGACTATAGTCCTATAAATGATGGCCTCTCTGTTAAAAACAAACTAGTCTCGAAATTATACTTCAAAGTTCACACTGGCATTTAATACAAAAAATAAATGAAGCATTAGAAGAGATTTGAAAATATTCACGCATTTAATTTCGACACGTTCGATAAGCAAAGGAACTAGATTTGGAAAAGCGAATTTGTTGTGGAAATTATGTTATGATTTATGTTATTTGATTTTATTTATGCAACATCGTGGCTCACCTGTGTCCCAGTCCAGTATGCATATGTATGTATGTACGTGTGTGTCTATGCATAGTATGTAAATAAGTTCTGGGTGTGAGTGTGTGTGTGCGTGTGTGTGTGCTTAACACAACTTTTCTCACGTACATGCTGAGCAGATGTGCATACGCCAAAAAGTATGCAACAGCAAAACGTGATTTCGTTTTAAAATTTCAACGCTTTGCCGCTGTCAAAGGAGAATTTATTTGCGGAACGCATTCATTTGGAAATTATCGAGCAGGAAATTATTGGCTCCTGTAGCGCTCCGGTACCCCGTTTTAGTTGATGCAACAAATAAAGTAAAAAATATATGTATATGTCGCGGCGCAACGTGAGCGTAAAATTCCCACAATAGCAATTTCTTCGCATTTCCCTCATTTCACTTGCCAACTGTAAAAGTGGAAAAAACTATTAATGGCTGTTCAATGGAGGATAAAGGCAATGGGTCACAGGTTCACTCAAGTCGAGCAAAATGCAGCAGCTCAAGGGTCGTTGCGAATCCTTTAACGTCCTGACCTTAACAATGAAAAAGCTTTTTCGCATAGATTTAACAATTAAGTCAGTTGCATGCGGGCGCAATCATCTACGTAATACTCATTCCCTATCCAAATTGACACAAATCAATGGCCAGAACAGAGACTCACAGAGGAAACTTGCTGATGCTAGCTATTTCAGTCTATAGATTCCACTATATAAGTTCTATATATTTACTACTATTTTAGTGTATTCATATTTTACTACCAACTATTCATCATAGGACAAAATATCTAGAAAATTTGTGAAAGATAATATGCTTTAAAGACCTTGAGAAACAAGGCAACAGGGAAAATGGCATCGTGTCTTAACATATACTAAGCACATTCAATATTAGCATAATAAAATCATATATTGGTGATCCACTATATTGAAATATAATATGTATAATATGCCATCAACGCAGACTACGCGAGACGTAAGTAACGAAATACCCACTCCGTGTTGATAGGTAATGTATATGCGAAAGTAGAAATAACCTTTAGATTTTAAATAAACTCATTTTTTTATTTATGAAAAAGGAGGCAGGAAACTTTCCTCATTTCTCAAAAAGAAAAAATATAAAATTTAATTTTCAAATAATCTAAATCTAAAATATAAAGATCTTCAACTGATAGCATTTCCACTTTTCAATTCATCGCACTTGTCTTATCATCATTTGCACACTTTTCAGCGACTTATTATGACCCGTAAATGCGAACCAATTGATACCCTTTCCATACGTGATATCGTTATACGTTCCCATTAGATTGCTTTAAGAGAAAAACAATAAATATGTATATCATTTTCCCATCAGTGGATAATACCAACCTCGAGTGACATTTATTGTACCACCATCCGCCCGTATAGAGTTCTGCACAGCTATTCTCATAGTTATCGTTGTCCCGATCGCGTGCAGAAAACTTTTGGCCGAGATGTGAAGTCAACGAATCCCCAGCATCTCCAGAGTATTCGCCCAGATTTTGTAGAGCATATCCGTTGTGCTCACTGCCAACAATGAATTGACTGTATTTTGCATACTTCTGTTGACCTTCGAAGTCCTCCATGACTATGAGCAGTTGCTGGTTCATGTCTTTGGTCAACAGATGCACCTTATCCAGGCCTATGAAGAATTCACCAGCCACATTCCCAAACCCATTCTTATAGTCCTTCCAATAGCGAAAGAAATTAACGCTTCCGTCCTCCCGCCTCATGATGACAGTCCAGCCGCCGTCCTGTGTGTCCTCATCACAGCTAACTAAGAACGGATGGATACTATAGCTCGGAATGACAATCTGATAAACACCACTGCGCCGACTTGTTGCCGTTGCTTTGGCACAGCTATCAGGGTACTGAGATGGCAGCGAGCTGATTGCTATCAATTTGTCTAATTTCGCTGAAAGTTCAAGTCTGAAAAAATAAAAATATTTAATAGGTTCTACTCGACTCCGACGATTGAAATGAATTTGAAATACTCACTTCATAAGTTCGAGCTGTGCTTGCAGCAACATAACATTTGAGTCCTTAATTGCAAAATGTATTTCAGTTTTGTTTCCATATTTAATAGTTAAATTTCCAAACTTATCATGACTTTGTGCTTTCTGATCTTCGCACTTGACCGCTGATATGAGTATGAATAAAAATATTGTGCAAATACTTCTGAGCAGCATCTTTGCAGTTAGCTCGGATGAAGCTTGCCTTACAACTGAACGATCTGAGCATTTCGAGTATTTTATAGCAAACCCCCAAGCTTATCAGCATGAATATAAAACAGCTCAAAAGTCCCTACCCTAGTAAAATCTGGTTGACGAGTCTAGGCACGGCATGCAGGCTAGCCAGACATGTCAAGAAATCGTACAACAGATGGCCTTATTGTCGCCCTTCCACGCTGTTACACAAAAGTAACAAGACCGTTGCCTAAAGTCCGTCCGGGATTTTTCAGGTATACCAATCTGATGAACTCCAATGCGATGATTCACTGCCTCTGGTTCGGGCACAGCTGATACTGAATCAACTTGGGAGATTTCATATAGTTAAGCTAGGCCAAATGGATCATAAGCTCACCACCCTGACAAATCCGTCACATTCGGTATTATATTATATTGCGTATATGACCTGAGTGCGTCAAACCTCATCACATTTCTCCATAAAAAACAACTTTCATTTTTTTATTTACAAGTTATAGAGATTCGAATATATTCACTTTCTTGAATCATAATACCTATTTTAGATCCGCACAGATCACACGAGACTAAAGCAGCTGAGCAAGAAATGCATGAATATATATATGACCCACTCAGTGCTGGCTGATAAGGAACTTAAACAGATTTTCAAAAAGAATTTACTTTATTTATGGAACGTGAAAGAGAGAATGTTCTCCCTCTCTCGAATAGGAAAACAATAAACTAATTTGTTGAATTTTTAAGTAAGCTCAAATACGAGAGTATTTTCCCTTTTCAATTCATCTGACGGGTCTTATCATCATATGCACACTTTTCAGCGAGGCGGTATGGCCCGAAAAAGCCAGCCAATTGATACCCTTTCCGTGAGTGGTATCATTGTACCTTCCCATTAGGTTGCTTTAAACGAGAATACATGAATATCGGACTTAATTTTCAGATCTGTTAACGATACCAACCTTGCGTGACATTTACTGTACCACCATCCGCCCGTATAGATTTCTGCACAGTTTTTCTCATGTATATCGTTGTCCCGATCGCGTGCGGAAAACTTTTGGCCGAGATGTGAAGTCAACGAATCCCCAGCATTTCCGGAGTATTCGCCCAATGTTTGTAGAGCATACATGTTGCTCTCACTGCCAACGGTGAATGTATTGTACTTTGCATACTTCTGTTGCCCTTGAAAGTCCTCCATGACAATGAGCAGCTCCTGGTCCATATCTTTGGTCAGCAGATGCAGCTTATCCAGGCCTATGAAGAACTCACCATTCACATTGCCAAACCCATTCTTATAGTCCTTCCAATAGCGAAAGAAATTAACGCTTCCGTCCTCCCGCCTCATGATGACAGTCCAGCCGCCGTCCTGTGTGTCCTCATCACAGCTAACTAAGAACGGATGGATACTATAGCTCGGAATGACAATCTGATAAACTCCACTGCGGCGACTTGTTGCCGTTGCTTTGGCACAGCTATCAGGGTACTGAGATGGCGTCAGGTTGGTCGCCATCAATCTCTCAAATTTCGCAGTCAGCTCTGCAAATTGGTTTCTCTGCTCAAGTCTGTGAAATATGTAAAAATTAAACTCGATTTCGACTATTGGGACTCAGTTGAAATACTCACTTCAACGCTTCGAGCTGTGCTTGTATCGACAACGCATTGGAGTCCTTGATGGCAAAATGTATTTCCGTTTGATTTCCATATTTAATAGTTAAATTCCCGACTTTATGAATATTTTGTGCAATCTGATCTTCGCACTTGACTCTCGATGTGAGTATGAATAAAATTATTGTGCAAATACTTCTGAGCAGCATCTTTGCAGTTAGCTCTGATGAAGCTTGCCTTACAACTGAACGATCTGAGCATTTCGAGTATTTTATAGCAATCCCCAAGCTTATCAGTATGAATTTTATAATTATACAGCTCAAAAATTCCCCCTGAGGTAGTTGCTCTTAAAAACAATTTTTGGGAGATTTACTTTTTGCGTTGCCGCAATCAAAACAAAGAGATTAAAGAGATTATGATCATGTTGACACTTGTCGATCTACTTTGCAGGTGGCTTACCTACCTAGGCAACCCTTTGTTTTGCAACAAGCTGCACATCTATTGAGCTACCTGCAACATGTATAAAAGGGTTGAGCCTTGACTTCTTATCGTCAGTCGCTTTGTGGCATCCGAACTGTAAACATATCTCATACAATGGAAAGTCCACTAGCATTTACAAGCTATATTATACTTTTTATACTCGGACTTACAATAATTGAGTATATTTTCAAGTATTGGCCCGCTGAGGATAACGGATTCGTAACTCAGACTCCAATTTCTATTGGAGCTTTTGGTACGAATGCCTTCTCAATCGACAGAATTTCGACCTGGACCAGCACTGAACACGATTTGAGCTATGGACAAATACCGCAGACGCCTATTCAGCACATCCGTGGATTGAAATATATGAACTTGGAGCAACGAACTAAGGTTATGCCTGGTGTCCGACGCAGACTTGATCAACATTTTTAAAAATATCAATTTATTAGCTTTAAACATTATACATTATTATTTTTTCAAATAAAATTCATTGAAAATGCAAACGTTTCATTGTTTTTCTTCAATTAACATAGAATTCTTGAATATTTTTTACTGCATTTAATTTATAGCCGTTACGAGTTTTTAACCATTCAGTCTAGAGCGCGATATCTTCAGATATATCGATATACACGAAACTTAACCGATTCATGTTAACTTTAACATTTCTGTTATGCCAACAGTCTGTTGCAGATGAAAATGTGACTCGTACGCAAAATACCCGTGTGTGATTATTTTTCAAATTTAAATGTAGATATGTATATAAAGTTATATAGTAAGTAATAAGTATTTTTGTATCGATGCAGAGAGCTCTTCGACATCTGACAGTGCGGAATATACGATTCATGGCCAGCTTCGCACAAGTAATCAACCCAATGACGGGCCAAAACACATGGCAAGAGCGCGGCGATGACTACGATTATCACCAGGAGGTGGCGAATGCCGGCTTCGGTGACATGCTGCACGACTGGGAGCGCAACCAGAAATACGATGCAGCATTACGGAAAACAATCGCAGCGATGCGTCGGGACGGCAAACAAGTTCATGTGCTGGACATTGGCACAGGCACTGGCATTCTGGCCATGATGGCGCTCCGCGCTGGTGCCGACACTGTGACGGCCTGTGAGGCCTTCATGCCTATGGCTAACTGTGCTGCCCGCATTCTGGCTGCCAATGACGCTGCTCACGTGCGGCTTATACGGAAGCGATCCACAGACATAGTCATGGGCGTCGACATGCCTCACAGAGCTAATTTGCTGGTCGCCGAGCTGCTGGACACCGAGCTAATTGGCGAAGGCGCCATTGGAATTTACAATCACGCACACCATGAACTCTTAACTGAAGATGCGCTGTGCGTACCCGCGCGGGCAACGTGCTATGCCCAGGTGGCGCAGTCGCCACTAGCGTCGCAGTGGAACAGCCTCAAGATCCTGCCCAATCTGGATGGCGACATATTGCTGCGACCGCCGACACAGCTGCTGCAGTGCAGCGGCGAGGCTGCGCTGCACGATGTGCAGCTCTCCCAGTTGCCGCCCCATTCATTTCAGGTGCTCTCAGAGCCCGCGCAGATCTTCCACTTTGACTTCCAGCGCAAGCAGCCGCTCGAGCAGCAGCGGGAGAGCGTCGTGCTTATGCAGCTGAGCAGGCCGGGCAGCATTGAATTGGTTTTCTACTGGTGGCAGATTGAGCTGGATGACGCCGGCGAGCAGCTGCTGAGCTGTGCGCCCTACTGGGCCCACCCAGAACTGGAGCAGTTGAAGGCGGATCGCAAAGACACAGGGCGACCGCTGGCCAACATTGTTCCCTGGCGGGATCACTGGATGCAGGCCATCTACTACATACCCAAGCCTCTGCAGCTGCATGACGCTGGCGAGGAGTTCTTGCTGAGGTGCTATCACGACGAATATTCGCTTTGGTTTGACGCACACAAAGAGCAGCCCGAGAACCCGGCGCGGCGACACAGCTGCAGCTGTGACCTGCACATGACCTACACCCGCAATCGCATCGGCCAGCTTAACCAGAGTATTCGAAACAAGCGTTACCTGGCCTACCTAGAGCAGGCAGTGCAGTCGAAGCCAGCACACGTGCTGGTAGTGGGCGATGGTTGCCTGCTCGGACTTGCCAGCTCTGCTTTGGGTGCAGCCAGCGTGCGCTGCCTGGAACCGCATCGCTTCTCGCGCCGCCTGCTCGAGTCTGTGGCCAAACACAATCAGCTGAAGAACGTCGAGTTCCTGGACAGCCTTAAGCAGCTTGAGCCGAAGGACTTATGCACCATTACGCACATCTTCGCTGAGCCTTACTTCTTGAATTCCATTCTGCCGTGGGATAACTTTTATTTTGGAACGTTGCTGCTGCAGCTGGGGCAATTGCCTGCCTCTATAGAGATATCGCCCTGTGCAGCTCGTGTCTTTGCGCTGCCCGTGGAGTTTCTGGACCTGCACAAGATACGCGCACCGATTGTCAGCTGCGAGGGCTTCGACCTCGGGCTCTTCGACGACATGGTGCAGGTAACCGAGATTTGGAATATTTAATCCCACTTTAACCTTTGCAACTTTAACTTTTAGCGCTCAGCGGAACAAGCCTTGTCGCAGGTCGAGGCGCAACCGCTGTGGGAGTATCCCTGTCGGGCTCTGGCACAGCCGCAGCAGGTGCTCAGCGTTGACTTTGCCAACTTTAGTGTAGAACAGAACAAAGAGGGCAGCATGAAGCTAACAGCGTGAGTATTGCTACCCAAGATCATGTAGCCAGTCATGCTCTAATCTCTATCGTACTCCCTGCAGCAAGGGCAACTGCAATGGCATTGCATTGTGGGTGGACTGGCAGCTGGCGCCCAATGAGAGTCCCAGGTCTATCGTTAGCACCGGTCCCCTGGAGCCCGTTGAGCCGGGTCAGTACGCCAAGTGGGACATGTTTGTGCGCCAGGGCGTGCACTTTATCAACCCAACAAAGGTGGAGCAGCATTACCTGAACTGGAGCACTACGTTCAGGCCGTTGCTGGGCGAGCTAAACTTTAGCTTTTCACTAAACACGAACAGGGAAAAGAGTGAATAAAGACAAACATCATTTTAATACAAGAATTTAGACACGACTTGTGGTAATACACGTCATTGATAGTCCTTAAGATTTTGGTATCTCACTCTCCATGCGGGTGAGTACAATGTTGCGATCCATCTGTTCATTTGGATTCCTCAGCTTGATGCCGTACTCGCCGCCTCTGAGGCGGGTGCGCAAGTCCAGGGCGCGAATGTCGGTCATGAGGGCGTGTTGCTTGTTTTCCAAGTCGACATCGATCTGCTGCGCGTGATCTGAGAGCGCATTGAAGTTGGCTCTGGCATCATCGATCTTCTGATGGAGCACGCGGCGTACTTCACGCAGCTTCTCCACCTCGAGGCAGAGCATATCATGAGCGTGATCCATGCACAGCTCCATGCCGCTGCGCTGAGCACGGTTCTCCAGCCGCGTTTCGGCCAACTTGAGCGAATCAGACTTATCGTTCAGGGCTTCCTCCAGCGTCTTTATCTCACATACGGCGCTGTCCATCTCATCCTTCATCTTCAGCTTCTGCCACTCCAGCTCGTTGCGGGCCCGCTGAGTCTCGAAGATGCGCTTGCGAATGGTGTGCTCCGCTCGGTCCTCCTGCGCATGCAGCATGTTGCGAGCCTTCTCGCGGCAGATGAAGAGCGCCTCGCGGATGGCGGCCGTGTCAGCGAGCTCATCCTCGGCCAACTGCTTCATGCTCCTCACGTGACTAAGCCAAGCATCGTATGAGCAGGATCTGTCAGATACATAGGAGCAGTTAGTGCATGAACTCAAGTCGAATTTATTGTATTTCAGACCCTTTGGGATTCCGCAATGGATCTGGCTTGTAGGACAGGCTAGTAGAATAACGATCCAGACCGAGCTGCAAGTAGTCCAGTTCCACCGCCTCGCCTTTGTTCTCAATCTCCATGCCAATCTTATAACGGATCTCCTCCAGACGAGTCAGCTTCTCCCATGCCTTTTGGCAGCGATCAGCCAACAGCCGCTGATTGTTCTCCAGTACCATTAGTTCGTTCTTGACCTCGTTGTCTGGCTCGTCGTACGTCAACTCCGAGCCCAAGCGAGTGTCTCGCATAGTGAGCACCTCGCTGATAATGGAGATGGGCCCGGTCAATGCGTCCAGCTCACGCTCCGTCAATATTTTCTCGTCCTGCAGCAGTTTAATCTCGATCTCGATGCGTTCGAACGTCTTGGAAATGATATCGCGCCAGCTATTGAGCTGGTCAATGCTGTGAAGATACTCAACAGTTACTAGGAAGAAACCTTAGCAGCATCCTTCTTTGGACTCACCGATCCCTCAGCGCCTCGTTCGTATCATAGCTCGCCCATTCGCTCTCGATGCGAGTCTCATTCCGCAGTGATCGAGCTGAATGCCGCAAGGCGAACGCGTCAGCACGTCGAGCATCCGCCACGGTCCGAAGGCGACCCACTCGCGCGTTCCAGTCAGCCAGCGAGACGTGCGGCAAAGGTTTCTCCATTGTGACCACCGATTGAAAAGCCATCTCAATTACGTATTTATGTATTCCTTCCGAAACCTTTTTACAACAATACTAAGGTATTTATTCAAACTAAACTCGTGCTCACGACGAGAACTCACAACTGAAACTAAAGGAATTTCTCTACTACACAGCAACGGAGTTTTGTTTATGCCATGGTTACTAGATCGCCTAGGTATCAAGTTTTCAAGCTGGCTGCTAGGCAGCATTAGTATTAAGGTAATATGTATATTAACAAGTTAAGGGTGGGCGCTACAGAATGAATAATGCTCATTCACGGTCCACAAACAGTTGAATCTCTTATGGTTTCTTCAAAAACTTAATTTGGATCAAGCTCTAAAACTGTAGAAGATACTATATCTGCTATGACAAGATTTGCTACGCCCTAGATGAGCGTCGACATCTTTCTGATCTAAACCTATTTCAGATGGTCAGCACTTTAAAGAGCAACATTCCTTATATACTAGATACAGTATTTCCCGATTTAACAGCCCTCTAGTGAGCATATAGGAAAATATAGACAAGGGTCTGCACGAGTGCATACTTCAAATATAAAGTCTCCCGGTTCAATCGCCGCGAAAAAGTTGGCGCTCACACGGACAGACGGACGAACACAAAACCAATATACTCATTTCACATCCTCAATGAGTATGACAATTCGATATTGATTATTCAATCTAATGGAATTTGTTTGTATTATACCGACAGTTGCCATGAGGATCTCTAATCCTCTGTGTGGGTAGCCAAGCAATACAACATTCTAGCTTGGTGTGCGGCATTATTTATTGAGTAGAAATTAGCCAAAGAATCATATACGTAAAGTACATCACTTTTAAAAGAGCATTCGGGGAATGTTCCTAATGTGAATTTCCCAATTTTAATCCTTTTTTTTGATTATTGCTGTATAAAAGTCAGTTTCAAATGTTCATGGCCGTATTCTAATTGATGGTGAGCTAGGTTCGGTTTTACGTCTTGGGAATGAGGTCCTGCGTATTTGTTATTGCAATATTGTAGTCGGTTTGAGCGCATGGGTTGATCACTTCTGGTCCCTTTTGGCTGTCTTTAAACTCTTGCCTCATGGCAAGCGTCCGCTTGTCGATCATTAGCGCGTGGTCCTTCTTCTCCAGGTCCGTAGTCATTCTCTGTGCGTGTTGGCCTAGCAGATTGAAGTTGGCCCTAGTCTCATCGATTTTCTCTACAAGACAACGGCGAATCTCGAGTTGCTTCTCCACCTCGACGCAGAGCACGTCGTAGGGCGTATCCAGGCAGAGTTCGGCATTGCGCCGCTGCGCACGGTTCTCGAGGCGCGTCTCGGCCAACTTTAAGCTGTTTGTCTTTAGCATCAGCGACTTTTCCAGCTCCTCAATATCGTGCAGAGCATCCCGCATGCCATCCTTCATCTTAGCCACCTGGAAATCCAACTCGTTTCGTGCCTGCTGCGTGTCGAATATGCGCTTCCGTATAATGAAGTCTGTGCGGTCCTGTTGGGCCTGCAGCAGGGTGATTGCCTTCTGACGACACACGAACAGCGATTCCCGCATCGCAGCCGTATCGGCCAGCTCGTTCTCGGCCATTCGTTTAATGCTCTTGGTATGATTCAGCCAGCTCTCGTACGAGTAGAAACTGCAAAGAGGAGCAAGGAGTCAGAGATGAACTATCAAAATATCAAATATCTCTCACTTCCTGGGCAGGCGCGTAGAGTCCGGCTTGAGGGATATTAACGCCGAATTGGAATCGAGCTGGCGTTGTTCCTTGTCCAGCGTGGCTGCCTCTGATTTGTCTTCGAGCTCGATGCTTATCTTGGTGCGTACATTCGCAAGGACGTTCAGCTTCTCGAATGCCTCCTTACAACATTTAGCCAGCAGTTGCTGGTTGTTCTCCAACACAAGCAGCTCGTTTCTTATCTCCGCATCCGGTTCATCGTCCGTCATCTCGGAGCCCAGGCGGCTGTCTCGACTGGTCATCATGCCGCTAATGACGGCGATGGGACCCGCGAGCGCATCCAACTCGCGCTCGATGGCAGCCTTTTCCACCTGCAACAATTTGATCTCGTTGTCGATGCGGTTCGCCGACCTCGCGATGATTTCGCGCCAGTTGTCCAGCTCGATAATGCTGAAAGTATATACAAATCTTAGAATCTCGCCATATCCCAGCGGCTCGCACAGCTTACCGATCGCCCATTGCTATGTTCGAGTCGTGGGTCGCCCACTTCTGCTCGATGAGCGTTTCGTTCTGCAATGTCCGAGATGTGCACCGTATATGCGCTGTATCAGCTAACCGGGCATTGGCCACTTTGCTGAGACAACCCACTCGGTACTTCCAGTCCTCCAGAGTAATGTGCGGCAGGGGCTTGCCCATGGTGACCACCGATTGGAAAGGCATCTTTGAGTTTGTAAGGTGTCTTTTTGTACAATAATATCTATATCTTCTCGTGTAATCTACATATAAAATGTGTCTTCTCGTTTGTGTTGTTGTGTATGTTTATATTTGTATTTTCTTATAATTGAGAAGTATTTCGTATGATTCAATGGCGCTTAATCGGAATTTGTGCGTTTGTTTATGCACTAGGCTACTAGATCGGTAAGTTATATCCCTTCGACTATTGCTAAGGGCAACACTAGCATATCAAACTGTTGCCAGGGGCCTTGAAAATGCGCCCTATTAATACGATGCCTAAGAGAAATGGATTTATATTAATGTCGATATTTTATTTATGCGTAGAATTCGTAGACAAAGGGACTTAAAACTCACGTTCACTTCTATCTGTATGGACACACGGTAGGTTCCTTATCCTTAAAGCAAGTCATGTGCCTTTTTATCAATCATTAGACTGTGTCCCTTCTTAGCGAGCTCGTTGTGAAGCTTTTTGGCATGATCCGACAGCAGATACAAATTGGACCTTGGCTGATTGAGCTGATCCAGAAGACAACTTCTCTCGTAACTTCTTCACCTCCAAATAGAGGAAGCGGTGCGAGTAGTCGAAACATAGCTCTGTGACGATGCGACCGGATCGATTTTCCAGAGGTTTCCCGGCCTTGTGTCTCGCACGTCAAGGCCCTGATGTCTTTAACCATTTTGCCTACTCGGTTTGAAACATACGAATACGTATATAGGATTCGGTAGTCATGTACTGGCTTTCCAATCTGCTGAGAGACTTTTTACAACAAACGCAAAGCGATTCCCGTACAACTGCTTCTTCTATTTTGTTATCCAGAATTTGATTACTCCACCCAATTATCGTAGGAACGGCAGCTGTAAGGATCACTATTATCAATCGAGTCGGGTCTACTGCCTAGGGCCGCTCGTAGGATCCCGCTTGGACTATATAAAACTTGATTGGCGATTAAGAGACCGTTGAGCTGTGTCAGTGTGAACTGTTTCCATTTTGCATCATGTGATGGCCTACTACAATATAAAGTTTTGTATATTGTAAACTTGAACTTATATTTCTTAATATATTAATAAGATGTTAGATTAAAATAAAAAAGAACGAGCTTTTTAAAAACAATAAATGCAAACAAAAGTAATAGCAATGATATCGATTTCATTTCCGATATGCGTTAACATATGTTTATTATCGATATATATTAGTCACATCTGCGCGATAGCTATTTGAAGTCACTTGCCATCTCCAGCAATTGCTGCTGTTTACAGTTTTTTAGGCAAAAATCGCTGAAAAAGGATATTTAAAGTTTAAGAGGAGTGCGGAAAGGCAACGCTTTGTGCTTCTGAGGGTCAACGCCATTAACAATAGATACTAACTGCGCAGTGTGAGCTACGGGGACACGCTTGTGTGTTGCGCTCGAAGCTGCACTTGAAGGTGAAGGACAACAAAGGAGGCAAGGACAGGACGCTATACACAATGGCCACGTGCAATCGCAATCTGAATGATAGCTGTGACAGTGACAGTGCAACGACAACAACAACATGCCTTACCAAATGCGCTCCTCCTACAGTCAGCCTCAACGCCCTGCCCGACGAAATTCTCGAGTTCATCTTCACCTACTTGCCGCCCTATGGCGATCTGGAGCACTGCAGCCTGGTCTGCAAGCGCTGGCAAATGATTGTGAAAAGTAGGTGAATGCACTAACAAAATGTTGAACAATCATCCAATATTTTAATCTTGCAGATCTTGTGCGGCGATCACAGCTGAATTTGGAAAAAGGCCTCGCAGACTTTCGACTGCGCTGGGAGATCTACTCACATCAGACCGCTGCTTCCTTGGAGGCCAACAGTCCGCGTTTGTCTACGGGCAATCCCATGCCCATGCCCATTATAGCTGGGCGCTTTGCTCACTCAACCGTGAGACTGGCCAACTCCATGTATGTGTTCGGGGGAGGCTCCTCATCGGACACAACCTTCAATGATCTTTGGCGATTCGACCTAACGCACATGCGCTGGTCGCGTCCCCTGGCCACGGGCACATATCCCTCGCCCAAAGGAAGCGCCTCAATGGTGGCCTGGCGGGATAAACTGGTGCTGTTCGGTGGCTGGCGCTATCCCTCACTGCACCCACCCTACCAGCCGTGGTGCCTGTTTGATGAGCTGCACTACTACGATCTGGCCAAGGACCGTTGGCTGGCACGTAACTCGCTACCCTGCCCTCCGCCCATGGCCGGGCACTCGGCTAGTGTGCACGGGAACAGCATGGTTGTGTTTGGCGGCTATCAGATCAAGGACGACATCAACGTGAACTCCAACGATACCTGGGTGTTGGACCTAGTTGAGCAGCGCTGGTGGCAGCCCATATTTGTAGGCAACACACGGCCTGCGCCGCGTTACGGCCAGATCCAGGTGGAGCTGGACAAGCATCATTTGCTCATCGTTGGCGGCTGCGGCGGCGCCAATAGAGTCTACACAGATGCCTGGCTCCTGGACATGTCGCGTGACGCGTGGAGCTGGAAGCAGCTGAATGTGCGCAACAAGCACTTTGGGGCCGTCCATATGTGGTGCAATCCTGGCTGCAGGGTCAATAACTTCTTGGTTGTGGTGGGCCCCTCGCCCAAAATGCCTTTGGACTTTCAAATCATGAAGCAGAGTCGCGTGCCCGTTGTGGGTGGCAGCGCGTTACGTTTCGGTGGACTAGGCCAAGCGCCGGCGCCGCCTCCGCCGCTCTACCCGCAACAACAGCTGCACCAGCAGCAACTGCATCGTGGTCAGCGTGCCCCACTGCCAGAGCGCCGACCTGGCGGCTTGGTGCCGGAACTGCAGCAGCGTGGCAATGGGCGCTTTGCCGCCTTGCCCCCGCAGGAGCAGTACCTGGCCAACAGGCGGGCCATACTGGACCAGAATATGCAGCAGGCCCAACAGTTCATGCACAACAACAACGTCAACAACAACAACAACAGCAACCAGCCGCGCTCCGGTCATCTGAGTGACTTGCATTCGCCGCCTGCCGCAGCGCCCGCTGCACCACCAGCTGCTGCTCCCGCTGCACCGGCTGGAGACGCTGACGCCGCTCAGCGACTGCAGCGTAACCTGGCCCTACGCTGTCGCGACAACGAGCCACTGCTGCCCAAACGCTTCGACGAGCACTACGAGGTGAGTTCGTTATCTTACATATGTGGCATTCACCTCACGAACCACCTTCTCTTAGGATCCGTTCCGGATGGCCGCCTTTAATGTGCCAGGGCGTTCGCGCAGCGCTTCGCGGGATCACAGCGAGCGCATACGCCGCATGGAGGAGAAAATGAATGCCATACGGAACTCGCGGCGCAGTGCACCCGCCCATGTGGAGCCACAAAAGCTGCGCGCTCCCTCGCCCAAGCGTGTCCGCTGCAATGTCCAGTCGCTGTTCGTGTGCGACATCTCCAGCCTGCTGCAGCGGGATGCAAACAACGAGCCGGGCCTGGATTGGGTTGAATACAAGAACTTTGGCGTCCTGAGCGGAGCGCCCGACCGATTGATACTGTCCAGCCTAATAGCAGGCAACGGCGAGCTGATCCTCTTTGGCGGCGTCCACAAGGAGACGTTGACGGACATCACGCACCATGTGTCCAATTCCATACACTTCCTGAGTGTACCACGTGATATTATCTAAGCGCTGGCACGAGCCATACCACTCCCCCACACACACCCACAACACACTTGCACAGAACATATTTAGATATATATGTTTGATCCTAAGCTTTTGCTATCCTTGAAATCTGCGTACAACTTTCGACTTAACTGCATCCTTTGATACCCTTAAATTAGTTGGCTGCGTTTAGACATTAAATTTGAGTTAACATGTAATATATTATAATTAATGCGCATGATTAAACAGGATGAACCTCATAAATTTCGATATACATGTATGTATATAGAGCCAACTTCTGTTCGCATCTATTCGAGGCATGTGCTTCGCGCCGGCGAGCGTGACGAGGAGCGCAGAGCACGCACATGTTCTTGGGGTCCGAGGGACCGGCCTCCATCCACTGTCGATTTCATATACCAGTTTGTAAAGCCAATTGCCAAAGTTAAGAGCCATGGCAAAGCATCTGCCGCCGGCAGGTAGGAACATAGCGAATGACGAAGCGTGCAGTCGAGTCGAATTGTGAATGCCCTTCAAATGATTTTTTGCCTGCACATAATTAAACTTACAAATGATAGATAAATATATAATAAAATGATAAAAATACAGATATATAGTATATGTATAAATATATATACCGATAACAGATAGTTATTTACAATTTAATTAATTGATGATTTATGTGAATAATCCAAATATGTCTCAACTATATATTCCTCAAAACATATTTAAATGAGTTACAAGATATATATTTTGCTGCTTACATTAATATATTTATTAAAGTCCAATTCTCGTTATCTCTATTATCTGCTTGTCGCAATATTCGTTGTCAATTCGATATACCTCACCTAGTGCAGTGTGAGTTACAGAAATAACTTTGGCTGCCGAAGAGGCTATAAAGGGTTCAAGGCTGCGCCTCGGCAACGCCAATCATTGGCAACACAAAATGAAGGAGCTTTAATTTGTAATCTTAACTGGATGCTGGATGAACTCACACACACACACAGACACATAATTATTCTTAATAAAGATTACAATAGAGAGCGAGAGGGGAGATAGAGAACGAGCCCCCAGCGATGTTCAATAGAGCGAGAGAGCGGCTCGATGCCTAAGTAACAGCAGGCTGGAACCAATGCTAGCGGCTCGAGACTCGAGTACGTACACAAAGAGAGAGAGAGAGAGAGAGCAACAGTTCTGTTTGCCAATTGATCAGCTGAAGAGGGCGCTTTGCATCGAACGCTTCGTGTGTCCAGCAGTGGTAGAGGAAGAGAGTGACTCGACTAGCAGCTCAAGCTAAAGCCAGATGCAAAACAAAACTCAAGAACAAGAGCAAATAAAGAGCGCTTCTCTCCAGAGAGCGCCAGACAATAGAGTTTCGTTTGCGTTTGCGTTTGCATTTGCCAATTGATCAGTTGAAGGTGGCGCTTTGCGCTGAACGGTTCGTGCGTCCATCAGAGCTCTGACAGAACAGCTGGCAGTAACAATAGCATTGGCAGCTGTCAAAGCGGTCAAGTTCAGCTCCTTTTCAGATCAAAATAATTGACTTTTTAACTCGGGCGAACTTTTTGTCGTCTCTCTTGTATGACAAAACAAAATATAAAAGTGTTCAGCGTGCCGAATTAAATTATAAATACTCGAGAACTTGTCACAGTGCCAAATATTATGCGCAGATAAAAGGTGTGCTCTGCTATCCACCCGAAAATTATCAACAGAAAAAGTATATATGTAATTCAAAGGTCGCGAGAAAAGCCATAAAAATACAAATTATAATAAGCAAAGGAACAACAACAACAACAATACAAAGCGCTTATGTAAAGTTCTCAGCTGCGATTTACGAATCACGAATCACGATCGGTAATCGATTCCCAGAGAGATTCAAATAAACAATAACAATTTGCGCAGCAGCTTTCGAAAATCAGTGAATTATTTATACAGGAATAATCAAAGGTAAACATGGCAGTTCCCCGGATCGAGTGACAATCGATCGATTTACCTACGAAATATGAGTAACTCAGCCCCAGGCGTAAAGCCATGCTGTCTAAATATTATTGCGATACCCTACACAGGCAGATCTCATTAGTTCTCTGATGAGTTTTGTACATATATGCATATCACACAGATATACACATTTATATGTGATCAACTGTGATACTGTGATCAACCATATCGTATTCTTATCTCTTATTTATAGTCATAATAATTTGAGGAGCGCACTGCATTGGCATCTATGTCTGTCTGGCTATAACATCTATGTAAACACCTTAAACCGGTTATTTATTACCCATGCGCGAAATATAAATAATGAGAGTCACACACTATCCCAGCGACACACTCGAGCGCAATGGGCCCGACTCGCCGGCTTTATATTGATAGAACCCAAATATAGTAGTATGGGTATATCTCTCTCTACACATATATATGTATATTTGTCATTGATAAACAAAGTATATAGTATATATATGCATGCTCTTGAATGGCCAATAGACGCTCTACGCTTACGTCATGAACACTTAGCGGCAATAAAAGTTGATTTATCCCCAAGTGGCTTTTCTTATCACTAAAACATATAATTAAAATCGGTTACATATAGAAATATACTCAACAGAGTAGTAATTTCTATATTTTATTATAGAAAGTTAACTTTTTAATGCTTAAGAGATCTAGAGACAATTTGTTAAGCTCACCATAGAACGATAAAAAACTGATATCTTATCATTTATATTCAAAATTCATTTTAAGAGATTTAAAGATAACATGCAAAACATACCGCAAAGCGTTCTAGGCTGATCAAAAGAAATTTCGATATTGCGGGCATACATTTCGTATAGCTTAACGGATTTACAGATATTATGAAAATTAGTAATAAAACAAGTAAGAAAACTATAGTCGAGAACGCTCGACTAGGGTATACCCTGAACCCTATGAAGAACCGATATTCCGTGCATTCTCCGTTTCTTTTATAATACATATGTATATGTATGTTCATTATAAGCAACACATACACAGCCGAACGCACACACAAGCGGAAGTCTGTGCGTGAGCTGTTCTTTGACTGCTATTCGCATGCCAATGTTATGGGAAATTAAATGTTTAAAAACTTGTTGGGCGTGATCATGGCATCCATATGTATATATGTGCCAAAGCACAAGTCTCTAGTATTTGATATACGGGAGTTACAAATTTGAGGCGAAGGGGGCGTGGCATCCAAAATTTAACAAAAACCGAAACTGCGTAAGGCCAAATTTGAAGACTCTAGCTAGAAAGATGAATTAGATAGAATTTTATAGCTGATATATAGATTTTCGTTTGTAATCGATAACAAAAAAACGATGACAGTTATCGAATTTCTGAAACAAACTCGATATGCGCGCCCTATACAGGGACATACAAAAAAATTTGAAGTCTCTAGCTATTGTAAGTTCTGAGATCGACGCGTTCATACATACGGACAGACGGTCAGACGGACAAACGGACGGACGGACAGACAGACGGATAGGACTAAATCGACTCGGCTTCTCTCCCTGTTCAAGAATATATATACTTTATGGGGTCTGCCACGCCTCCTTCTGCCTGTTACATACATTTTCACAAAACCATTATACCCTGATTTTCCACTTTAAATGAGTTCAGGGTATAATAAATGAAAAGAAAGTTATATGATTAATTATTAATACGACCAATAGATAAGAGATCTGGAGCATATACCAAATCTACCATCAAATGAAATTGTAAAATATTCGTTGAATTAATGATAACAAAATAATAATGTCTATAGATCTCATGGCAATATTCTAAAATATATATCTAGGTTGATGTCTTATTTCAAATTCCTCTTCATATGGCACATATAGCATCAAATGAAGTAGTGAAATATCTAAATAATATAATATACTTATAGATCGTATGATTCAAAAATATATATCTAGATTGATTTTTTATGAATAATTTCTATATGTAATATGCTATACATGAGAGACCTGGATCATATACTATCAAATGAAATAGTAAAATATTTTGTGAATTAATAATTATAATATAATATTATTATACTATAATATAAATAATTTTAATTACATTTCACACACGAAATATGCTAGCCGATCCATTCATAAGAGACATGGGTTCCATGCTAACAAATGATATATCAGAATATCTAAATAATATAATATAATTATAGATCACATGATTCAAAGATATATATATCTAGGTTGATCTCGGCTGAATATTCGCAAATTTCTTTTCACACACGTGTCCGTCCCGTCTAATTTGCGATGCAAACGAAGGGAAAGGCGGAGCGCACAATCGATGGTGATTGATGCTGTGTTGGGATAGACTGTAACCGGTTTATGGGGTTTACTGAGGCGTAATTATTGGAATATATTCATTTAGATAGATACTCTCTGGTTGCAGATGAGCGCCGCCGCAGCTTTGGAACTGGCCGTGGCCCACCGCAAGGAGCAGGCGAGCGTGGGCAACTTGCTGGGCAGGCGGTATGCGGAGCTGCTGCACACGGAGAAGCACACGGACTGCGTGTTCCACGTGTGCGAGCAGCAGCTGAAGGGGCACAAGCTGATCCTGAGTGCGGCCAGTCCGGTCTTTGAGGCCATGTTCTACGGGCCGCTGCAGGAGCTGGAGCCGGAGATCGAGATACACGACATCAGTGCGCCCATCTTCAAAGTCCTCTTGGAGTACATCTACACAGGCACCGTGGACTACGAGTGCATGCAGCTGGAGGCGGCCATCGAGCTATACTATGCCGCCGAGAAGTATCTGCTGGATCAGCTCATAGCGGATGCTCTGCTGGCCATAACGCGCAAGCTGCGCTTCTCCAATGTCCTGCCGGCGCTGGAGCTGAGTGTCTGCATGGGGCTGGACAGTCTGCTGGATGTCTGCATGTCCTTCTTCATGCGCTGCTGCGTGAACAACGATCAGTACATGAGCTACCTGAAGGAGCACTACGTGCATGTCTCCAAGGAGTGTGTCAAGAGCATCATAGCCGCCTGCAAGGAGCCCCACAAGCTGCTGCTCTGGTACGTCTACGAGTGGACGCAGCAGGAGTGCGACGATGCGGGGCTCGGGGATGCCTCCACCTGGCAGCAGGTATCGAGCTCAGCGGATCTGGCCGAGTGCGCCGCACCCACGCCACCCGCCACGCTCGTCGAACGCTGCTACTACAAGGCCTGCCGCCCGTTCACCATAGACGCCGAGTCTCATGTCTGGCGGCTGGGCCTGAAGTGCTCCAGATTCATCTCTGTGATGGGGCTGGTACTGAACAGCCGGCTGGCACCCAGTCTCACCTGCCACATGGGCCACGTGCCGCAGGAGTACCGCGAGTCCCTGCGCATCGATCTGTATCCCGACGGCAGCGACCAACCCGTGTGGACGCACATCATCCAAAATCAGACCACGAAATACAATTGTGATTTGCATCTGAGCTGGGGCCGCGACGAGGCCTGCGTCCTGACGCCTGAGGTGCACTACGTGCTGCAGCTGCGCTGGGAGAGCAGCGCCTACGGCGCCGAGTATCCCTGCAGCCTGCAGTCCTGCGTCGTCGACGGGATTCGCTTCATCGACGGCGACACCTTCAGCGGCTGCTTGCTGAAGGGACTGCGCTACGTGAACCTAGTTTAGTTGCATTCGTTTTAGATAATTTAATTCGTAATCATTGTGTATTTATTGCTTTTAAGTTAATGTACGATCGCGAGTTCAATAAACTGTGAAAAACAACAAAAACAAAAACAAGAGATATTCATATCAAACAGACTCGAAGCCGGTTTCCCACCTGCTAGCTGATGATTGTACAACACGCGCGCAATCTTCCAAAAATATAATAATACTAAATGTTACAGGAAGCTATCAAGCAGAACATACGACATCTGGTTGCGCGAATTAATTAAATGTTCAATTTTAAATTTTATTTAAATTTACCATTTAAAATTTGTCATTCACCATGGTTCGCTGTGAATGGCAACAGAACTAATTTTAGGCTATTGTATATTTGGTATGTAAAAATATAAGTACAAACACAATATTATAAATTAATTTAAATAAAAACATTTAAATCAGAAATAATTAAATTAAACATTAATTCACAGGAAACTATCGAATAAATTAATGCCAATCGCCCAACTTTTTTGTCCACTGGGTAGTCATAATTATCGTCATTCACACAAATACATTCTATCGATAATTCTACTGCTCCTCACTAGCATTTTACCGCTTTTAGCCGAGAATAAAAGTAAACAAAATGACAATTTTGTATAAAGTTGAAAGTCGGCGTGAATTTGGCAATGCCAAGGAAAGCAGTGTTTTTCCACACAAGGTGGTGCTCTGCGCCGTCTCCGCACGCAACATAATCGCATTCAGCGCCCTGCAGAGCCTCTCCAGCCACGTCTACGTCTGCGACATCGTGACGCCCTGGCAGTACTACAAAGTCTGCACCTCAAAGTCCCTGATCAATGTCCTGGAGTGGAATGCGAACGGAGAGCAGCTGCTGCTGGGCTACATGGGCGGACGCGTCGAGATCTGGCAGCCCAAGGACCAAGCGCTGAACGTCTGGCAGCTCCAGTTCCACGCCAACATTCCCAGCGAGGACATAATCCAGGCGAAGTTCTTCCACAACGGCAAGGGCGTCGTCTTCAACTCCCAGAAGAAGGACCACACCTACTACGCGGAGAAATTCGAGCGCCTCGAGCAGCGACCCACACTGACTGGCTTTGGCGGCGTTGCCACCGAAGGCTGCTTGCTGCTCACCTCCTCCGGCCTGCTCGCCGCATTCACGCTGCCCCAGCTCCAGAAGTTGGCCAGCAGCAGCGGCAACAGCGGGCAGTTGGCCGAGCCGCTGCCGCTGAGCAACGCCTGCAGCGAACAGATCGAGCTTGTGCCCGTGACGCACAGCATCGGCATCTCGCGCAGCTACATCGAGCACTGCAGCATCGTGGCCAGCGCCAGCGGCGCCCTCAACATAGCCTACAGCACGGGCTGGCAGCAGCAGCAGCAGCTGGTCTACTGCTACAAGGTAGGGACTCACACTGACATCTAGGCTCTACTTATTACTGTCTATCCATGCAGGTCTCGCTGCAGCTAGAGGGCGAGCGCATCGGAATCAAGTCCGAGTCGCTGGCCAGCATTTTCCTGAACAGCTTGCCCTCGGGCACGCTGGAGAGGAAGCGGATCGCGCAGCTGCTGTGGACACGCGTGGGCAGCGAGGACGTCATCTTTGTGGTCTTCGATATGGGCGACAGCGCCAGCCTGCTGGAGCAGTGGACCCTGACGAGGCGCCACCAGAGCGTGCACGCCTTGCTGCAGCAGTCCTCGACTGTGCCGTCCGCCAGCAGCAGCAAGCCCGACTATGTGTCCAGTGAGAGCTGGGAGCAGGTGGCCAAGCTGCAGGTGAACGCCCAGATCTCGCAGCTGTGCAGCAGCCGGCTGGTCTCAGCGGACTGCGAGCAGCTCTATGCCGTGCTGCGGGACAACAGCGTGCAGGTCCTGGAGCCGGGCACGCTGAAGCAGGTGAATCAGACGCAGTTCGAGCACGACGGCGAGACGAGGTTCGTCTGCGGCGACCTGACGCCCACCAGCCAGATGCTGATCATCTTCGACAGCCACGCCCAGCTGCACGCCATGCAGACGCCCATGCTGAAGCAGGGCAGCAGCAGCATGCAGCTGCTCCTGCTGCTGCTCGAGTACTGCATCGTGACGGGCGTGGACGCCAGCGACGTGCTGCTCCTCAACCTGGGTAACCTGGAGGCGCTCGTGGACAAGCTGACGGACAACTTTACGCGCCAGCCCTCCTACGTGCGGCAGTTCTACTACGCGAACTTCTTGGCTCTGAAGAGCAACCTGTGCCGGGCGCAGCAGCAGGAGTTCGACAACCTTATCATCCTGCACGCCATCTCGAGCACGTTCAAGAGCCTGCTGCGTCCGTCGGACCTGGGGTGCCAGGACAAGGGGCCGGCGGACAACTTGGCCATGAAACTGGCCGAGTCGGTGCCGGACGTGGACACGGTGCTGCTCAATCTGGACCCCAAGGACTTCACCGTCGAGCCCATGATGCTGCAGAGCCTGCAGCAGCTGATCCAGTGGGTCACGGATCTGGCCCTCAACATGCTCAATCGCCTGCCCGAGGAGGTGATGAAGAGCAAGCTGTCCGGCAAGCGGGCGAGCTACGACATCAGCCGCGACATCGTCGCCATCGGCAGTCTGCGCGAGCTGCTCGTCATGATCCGCATCTGGGGCCTGCTCAATCCCCAGTGCCTGCCCGTCTATACCAAGACCATGGACAACATCGACGTGCTGGCCATATTGTTCAGACTGCTCACGCGACTGGCCCAAAATCCAGCTGAGCCGGATGAGCTGCTGCTGGACGAGTGCAGCCTGCTGTCCAAGCAGCTGCTCATCCCACAGCCCTCCAAGTATAATCCCACCACGTTGCTCAGCGCCCAGGGCTATGCGGCTGTGAAATCTGGTCAGCTGACGTTCACCTCGCTGGTGGAGCCAGTCGGGCTGCAGGACATCGAGATGGAGCAGGTCGTCTTTGCCAATTTCGTCAAGGACGGCGTCAGCAACTTGCAGCTGGGCGCTAATCCCAGCACCATTAGGAGATGCGCCCGCTGTGGGTTCGTCAATAGCGCCAACAAAGTGGCTAAAACCTCTGCGCTGAAGGCGTGGTGCAACAAATGGTTGCATTGTCACTGCGGAGGCTTCTGGAAACAAATCAATTAATATTTATAGTACTGTAACAATATTCTTAAGTGCGATTAAACGTAATTAAAATAACAAACATTTAAGATTTTATTGCGCGCAAATTTCGATGGTAAAAGCAAGCAATCGATAGGTAAACGATAGTGATAGTCGACCGTGTGTAATCGATAGCTGCACAGACTCACACACACACACATCTCGAGTACTATCGATTGCTTAGCATCTCAGTTTCTTATTAGACTATTGATAAATACAAACAAGAATTGGCTTGGAAAATAAATTTGTAATTGAATTAAGTTAATTGCAGCTAAAAATGAACATAAACCTGTCCAATTTCAATATGAAGAGCCTGGTCAAGGAGGCGGGCAGCACAATATCACGCGTGGTGCAGGTAAATAAATGCTTAGGCAACCATTTGCAGTGGGCCTGGGCCTGGGGACTGGGGCCTAGGCCTCGGCCTGTGGGTGTGAGCAACGAAACGAAAGGAAAGGGTGGGGGATGACAGAGAGAGGAGGGGAGCCTTGCGCACGCGATTGACTTTTTGCGTTTACCCTTGCCCTTTATGCAGCTAACCGAGGAGAAATTGGGCACCACCGAGCGCACCGAATACGATATACACTTTCAAAATCTGGCCGAGCGCGCCGATGTGACCAAGTCATGGACGGAGAAAATAGTGCGCGACACCGAGTCGGTGCTCATACCCAATCCACAGAATCGCGTCGAGGATTACATATTCGAGAAGATTGAGAAATCGAAGCCGAAGCGCTTGAGCAACCTGGAGCACCTGGCTCTGGACATGATCGAGGCCGGCGGGGACTTTGGCCAGGACATGCCCTACGGTCAGGCGCTCATCAAAGTGGGCCAGGCGGAGCAGAAGCTGGGCCAGTGCGAACACGACTTCATAGCCACATCTGGCATTTGCTTCACGCAGCCATTACGCAAATTCCTCGAAGGCGAAATGAAGACCATTAGCAAGGAGCGAGGCCTGCTGGAGACCAAGCGGTAAGACTATACCAGACCAGAGGCCCTAGATTCGAAATATGCATATATTGATTTATATCTTTGCATTGCAGCTTGGACCTGGATGCATGCAAGAACCGGGTGAAGAAGGCGCGCAGCATGCTGGGCCAGCAGTCGGTGAGTAGCCTCCGCTGGGCCTTGGCAAGCGAGATTGTCGCATTAAGTTGATTTATGAATTTTTGGCTCTGCTTTTACCTTTGTGCTGCTTTTATGTGGAATGTGTTGTTTGTGATTTATAGAAAGATGGCATTTCGCCAGAAGCCGCCTTGGAACAGGTACCGCCCATCGCCCATCGAGGCGCCTCCTTAAGCTTACTTTTTATCTCTTGAGTTCATTTGAGATTTTGATTCTTGGTGTATATATGCTAACATCTGTTCCGTTTCTTCCTGTGCAGGCGGAGCGCGACCTGCGCGTGGCTCAGGCCGAATTCGACAGGCAGTCGGAGATCACGAAGCTGCTGCTGGACGGGATTAGCACCTCGCAGGCATCGCACCTGCGTCATCTGCACGCCTTCATCCAGACGCAGGTGCGCTACTATAAGCAGTGCGGCGATGTCATGGACCAGCTGCAGCGCGAGTTGGCCAAGTAAGTGGCAAACAGCCGAGCAGCTCTAGAGGCTGCTCCATAGAGTTACTTAATTATGTAGCTAATTGATTACCTGTGCACCTGTGTGTAGGCGGCACTTAAATCTCTTGCACTCTGGCACTCTTCTATATGTGTACGTGTGTGTGTATGTGTCTGTGCGGTGTTTGCTTTTTGTTCTCCTTTGTTGTTGACCTTTCGGTATTTTTGTTGTTGTTTTGTGGTCTTACAGAATGCAGCCAGCGAAGCCTCGCCTGCGCATCAATAGCGAAGATGTCGACGGGCCTCCCAGCATCGCTTCGGCGCATTCCTGTGATTCAGACACCAGTTCCATTGCACTGGCCAAGGCCATAGATAGCGATTGCGATTATGATAATGGGCAGGATGTTGATATTGAGTCGGGCTTTAAGAGCATCGACATTGGTCCGGTCAAGGCGCTCACCCATCTGCTGGAAGACTTTGAGATAGAGTTCGATACGAGCGCCATAAGCACAGTCTAAAATCTAACTGAAATCTGAAATGAAAAGTCTTGAATCAAAATTCGGGTTATCACATATACGTATATGCGCATATATATATATATATATATATGCATATTAGGCTAAACTTTTGTATTGGTTGTTATATTGAAACATCTGGTCGTCCATGTGTAGTGTCGTTGTTGCTTCTGTTTCTGTTGCTGTTGCGGTTGCTGCCAAACGGTTTCAATTTGTAGTCCCACCTGTCCACCCCCAATCAACCACCTCATTTACACTCAAGCCATTAAAACTCTCATCTCTGCCTCTGCGTCTTCCATCAGCTTGGGAGGCCCGACGCCCTATATACCCATCGACCTGCTGGAGGCCACCAAGTCCAGTGCCGCCGGCGGCATGGGCGGCGGGGCGCGCAATCCTGGCAATAACAGCCAGCAGAAAGCCAATCAGTCCATGCAATTGAACGTGAGCACAGATCAAATGCAGCGTGCACGTGTCCTGTGTTCCTACGACGCTAAGGATCACACCGAATTGAATCTGAGCGCAAACGAGGTGAGAGTACCATATATTCCAGATTATCGCTAGCTTTATTATTATCTATCTCCCTACTTCGTAGGTCATCTTTGTTACCGAATGCTCGCCTGTTAACGAGGATTACATGTACGGTAAGCAGGGTCTGATGAAGGGCCTGGTGCCACGCGCCTTTGTCGAAATGCTCGATGAGGACCAGAAGGTCGATTTCTAATTGGCCAATTGATGAGGAACAGCGCCAGCAAGCAAAATGAAAGACAAACAAAATCTATTCGCAAGGAAATTAACTCATTAATACTCATTCAGAGCAAAGGCAATTGGACAATTACATACTTAGTTCATACATATGCAAGAGAGTACAATAATTTATCGGAATATACACATATACAAACATATTATAGTAGAGAGAGAGAGAGAGAGAGAACAATGCGCCCTAGCTTAACGTCCGTGTCGTTTGATACGAGTGCCTCATGTTAACCATAGAATGCATTCCGCAGCGCACCAGCATTTAGATACCTTAATGTAGCTAGTTGCCTCGTCCCATCGCCCATTCCTGTTCCTTGCTCAGCTTTTTAATCAAATATTTCAATATCTATATACACACATATAATATATATTTATTAATACCAATTTGGCTAACAAAGAATCTCTTAAATACATATATGCAACTCAATTGTTTTTACAAAATTCCTAAATCTCAATTAGAAACATCAAGAATATTTATTACTTAAATACGAATATATATATTTATAGTTATATTTATATTTATATCGTGCGAAGAGGAACATGTTTTAAAAAACTTTCCAAACATTGATATTATTGTTGCTAAACGTGAACCTAATGAAGCCTTTACTAATATTATTAAGCTTTTCAATCTCACATTGAACAAAGTATTATATATTTTATGTTATTTTGATAGTTGATTATTCGTTAGTTACATTTGAAGTGTGCTTTAAACACATCTATAGAGTATGAGTATCTATATGTATTTATCAATATATCTCTATTTATGGAATTGTTAATACATCTATATATTCGAAATCTGATTATTTATCTTAGGTTAAATACACATTTAAATATTATCTCTTCTCTGTTGAGTTTTCGGTGCAATTATCCCCCCTTGCAAGTCAATTAAATGTTTAAGAAGTACCCGAAACACCAAGCTAAGCCAAGTCAAGCCAAGCCACGCCACGCCAAGCCAATTTGGCGCTTAATCAAAATATAATAAAAGTGAAATGAAACTATTTAATATACGTATAATACGAATAAAAGTAAATGGAAATGAAAATGAGATGAATGCCAATGCGAAAGTAAAAACAACGATTTTTAGGTTTTCAATGCGTTTAGAGAATGGGTTTTAAACAAGTATAAATCACACCATAAATTATGCAAGAAACATAATGTATTTGACTAAAATTAAATGATTATAAATTGAAAATGAAGAAAATAAAGATAAAATGTAACAAACGATCGTTTCACTGGTACATAACCATTCCAATATTTATGTAGCCTGATCCTCTTCATATCCGTCTTTTGGCAAAATAAAATGTGAACGAATTCACAAATAACAGCACCTCGTATATCTGTAAGTGAATCGGGAGGAAGCATTAGATAACATGTTAGATATAAGATATATGCTAAATGCATGCGCTTACTAATCCCAGTAGTCTTCCACGTCCGATATCTCCATATCGTCTATATCATAACCATAATCGAAGCCATCGTATTCCTCGTAGTCATCGTCATTAGCGAAGTCCTCGTAGTCTTCGTAATCGTGATCGGTGACAATATCGTAGATGTCGTCCGACCTGAAGTACACGTCGTCATCGAAGACCAACAGCTCGGACAGATCGAAGAAGCAGAAGTCCGACGTCTTAGACGGCTCGTATGTGACTTGGACAATGTCCTTGGCATTCTGTTTCAAATCGCGCAAGAAGGACACACCCATGTTGCAGTCGTATAAGCCAAGTCTCAGGGGCAGCGGGCGTTGGGTTTCCTTTTGCTGTATTTGCAAGCGAATCTTAAATATAATATCGGATATGAGCTTCTCCGACAGCAGAGGGCAATTGTCTAGGTGCAAGACGCGCAACTTGGGGCAGGATAGTATCAAGAGAAGCACGGAATGGTCGGTGATATTGGCACAATATTTAAGGTTGATCTCCTCCAGCTGTTGCAGTGCGCCGAAACCCTCCATCTCACGAGGCCCGACAGCTGCATTTCCTGGTATTACGAGCGTACGCAATCCGACTAGCTTGCTCAGCTGACCCAACATTGTGGCATTCAAACAGTTCTGTCCGCGACTCTCGAAGTGTTCTAGTTGTGTGGACTTGTAGTCTACCAGCCAAGACAGCAGCTCTGGGCGTAGAGTGTAGTCGTCCTGGTGGCTGTACACAATCACCTTCTTGAGGCGTGGCAGCTTGGCAATGTGCTCGTACTGATTGCCCATGCCAAATCCGAATCCTGTGCTAACTGTCATGGCCTCCAGTGTGTGATAGCGCTGGCTCTCGACCAGTTGCTTGAAGGCCGGGCCAATCGAATAGATGCCCTTAATGTGTAGCTCCTTTAGGTGTTTCAAGGATTTCAGAGCCCTGGTCAGCAGCTTCACCTGCACGCTCGTGCAACTAGTCAAGGTCAGACACTCAAGGGTTTCCGGCAAACGGTTCATGTGCTGGCCAGTCAATCTCTCGTTGTTGGACAAATCAAGTTTCTTTAGCATTGGCAAGTGCTTCAGTGCGAGCAGTGCATCGTTGCGTATGTCGCAGCCGCGTAGCTGTAGAGTCTGGAGCTTATTCAGCTTGGCGAAGAGCTTCTCCATGATGCCCAGGGGCAGCTTATTGGCCGAGATTTTCATAGAATTCAAATTGATGCAGTTGCTGCCCAGGAACTCGGACAGACGCTTGATGTGGCGCTGCGGTATGACGCCTTCGATCTCCTTCACGTGACGGCCGGACAATGTAAAGAAATCACGGACATCCCACATGGTCAGTTCAGTGAATTCCTCGAACTTGATAGACTTATCCAATGTTGGCGCTGCTTGCTTATAGACCTCGCGGAAGCGCAGACAGGTGCGAGCAAAGTGAATGCGATCAGACAGCGGCAAGAATCGGAATATGTGATCCAAGCAATGATCGTTCAGATTCAGTATAGCAGCCGGCGGCTCATCGTCAGCTGCCGATGGCATTTCAAAGGCATCTGGCTGATGCCAGCTGTCGCTGGGCACAATCGAAAGTCGAGCGTTCTTCACATAGTGGACCTTGCGACGTAAGGCCCTGCCGGATCGGAGAGTTAAGTAAGATAAGATCATGAATGTGCATAGATGTGGATACTCACTTGGCGGCGCTGCGTGCATCGTCGAAGACAACAAACCCGCTTTTAGTTTTTAGCTTCTCAGCGGAAACCTTCAGGCCGGAGCTACCGGCTGTTTGGGAAAGCAGCTCCAAATGCTTCACGGCACCGAAAGTGGTGAAATGATCCTTCAAGCTCTTGGGCGATAGCTAAGCGCATATATGCACAGAAATACATAGATGTATATAACAATAATAATAGTATGTATTGGAGTTTATTGCTTACAGCTGGGGCCACATGAAACATATACAGCTTCTTAACCAGAATGTGATCCTCGGTGTAGGCCTCGTCGTCCTTAAAATAATAAGTCTTAGACGGATGTTGAAAATTAACGCTTTTGCGGGCAATGCGTGGGCCGCATATATTGAAATAATTGTCTATCTCGTTCATCTTAGATTTTCAAATTCTACTTCAACAACTGAGTGACAGCTACGTTTATGCTTGAAATTAATTTGTTCTTTTGCAGAAATGCGTCTCAACTTTTTCAGTTCGTATTGTTGAAAGAAATCGTTGTCAATTCGTCTGTTGCTTTGAGTGGAGCGATTCTCAAGTAACCGGTTACTTAGTACTGCACATCTCAAACTGCCTATCGAAACGGTTTTTATCGGTCGCGGGAGCAGGTGTTAATATATAAACGTATTTTATGTTTGGAAAACCTGTGTGTTCTACTGTGTGCGACAACTGACTTTTGTATAATTCCATTTACTTTTACATAAATATGCACCCTAGTTTTACTTGTGTTGTCTGTTGCATTGAGTTCGTGTATCTTATGACTGCGAACTATCGAAACTAAATATATCGATAGCGTGTGCTTTTTGTGTTTTCAAAAATTAATTTATGGAAAATTCAAATCGAATAGAAATGAAATAAAACAGTAAACAAATATTTTCTCACTCGCACTTTAATTTCGTAAATTATAACGATCTTTTTTTTGTAGCAAAGCTTACAAAAATGCTTGCATATTTGATTTTAGTTGTGTTCCTTGTAGAAAACCTAATACATTACATTATACATATTGACAAAATGTACACAATTTACGTTTTAAATTTAATAGTTTCTTATATACAGTTGTTCTACGAAAAGTCTTCGATTCTTAAGCCAGAATATCAACAAGTAGCATAAAAAATATTTTACTGTAGTAAACGCTGCCAGCAGCGCTTGCATTAAATATATATGTACATTTATATAATACAAAAAAGCCAAATAAAAATGTTTAATAAGTACGTAAATTAAGTGTTTTGTCTAGTTTTGATTGTTAGAGTTTCGCCGACGGTCACGAAAGAATCCAGGAGTGTATAATACCTGCAATGGCGGAAAACTATATTAATAATGGGGATACTCCTTTCATTAATATTAAGAGCTTACGATTTTCGCCGGGCGAGAGGGTTATATGTATGTCTTCTCGATTATGTATCGGCGCTGCAAGAAGAGAATTGCAAATAATACTTAAGTTTAAGTGAAATGTGAGCGGGGCAACAGCGGCTACAATAACAACAGCAACAACAACGACAACGAATTGTGTAAATATTTAATGAATAACTTCTTTATTTATGAAAGCTGCTTAAAATAATAATAAACTTTGTTTGCTTAGTAATACAGGCGCTAACAATAAAACAGATAATGAGGCATATGCATTTGACATAAATATTAATTAAACATAAACTAAACTGTTTATTATAAATTGTAATAATGCAAAATGTTATTGTTTCGTATTTGGGTTTGTCGTGTCTTTCAGATGAGCAAAAGTTTCGGTTGCTTTTATTTCAGTTTCTTTGTCTATTTGTAGAGGCTGCATGCGTGCCTTGACTTCTTCTTTTTCATTAATTTGCTTAGCTGGAAACTAATTTAAAATATGTATATATGCTATCACAGTTTCGGAGTTGCCAACATGCAGACAACGTGTGTTAGGAGCCCTTTGCATCGATGCAAAGGACAACGTAGCTTGACAACAATTAGTACACTTATAAACGATATAAGCAGGCAAGCCAGCGAGCAACCAAATGATCAAAAACGAGCAATCTGTCACGTGTGCAAAGCGTATGGCTGTTGGCGATTCGCGTCGGCCTCTGGCTGCATTTGCTGTTGTGGGCGTGGCCGTGGCTGAGCGCTTTCATCGGGGTTAGGCACAATGCGTATCGTACCCGGCTGGATCCTAACGTTTTCACAGGCTTCGCATATATTCAATTGCGGATGGTTGCGGAATGTACACAAGTTGCAGGCCCACATATCCAGTGGCTCCTCGCCTTCGTCCACCTCCGATTCGGACAGGGACTCCTCCTCCTCCTCCTCCTGATTGGCACGTGGCTGGGCAACTGTTCTTGCAGGGGATGCTGCGGGTGGAGCTGCTGTCGCCGCTGCTGCCGCGGCTGCTGCAGCTGCTCGCTGCTGTTGCAGAAATTGCTGAAACTGATAGTATTGCGCATAGGTCGGCGGCGGCTCCAGCTCCATCTGGAGCTGCTGCTGCTGCTGGGGTGTCAGGCACGCCGAGCTGGGCGCACTGCTGTGCTGCTGCACGAAATCTAAATGAGACTGTGTCTGCGCAGCGGGCACCGAGTGCAGCCTCAGCGAATTGGGCGGCACCTGAGCCCGAGCGCTGCCCGGAGCAACGCGCTGTCGAGGAAATGGCAGCTGTTGCTGCTGTGGGCCTGAGGGCGCCGATAGTTGGCGATTCATGGAATTTGGCGCGGCTGCAGTGCCATTCAGCTGAGGATCTGCAAAGGAAAGCATCTGTTATTTGAAATCAACTCTCATTCGATAAGAAGTGAATAAATACCATTGAGTAGCCGCTGACAGTCCTCGGTCAGTTTCTTGATATCTCTATCCAGTCTTTCAGATTCGCCCACGGGCACCGGCTCGGTCAAAATGTTGATCTCCTGCTCCAGCATCAGCAGACGCTTCTTATTCTCGCGCAGCGCATTGGCCAGCTTGTCGCGCCGCAGCTTCTGGCGCTCAATGATCTCGGCATGGGCTGCAAGCAAGGCGAACACATAAATCGATCAGAAAGTTAACTTCGTTATTTAAATACGCATATATAATTTATGTTTATCTATATGCAATTATATCGCTGTGTACAATATGTATACATATAAACGTGGCAAGTATATTTATGGCTCTATAGCTCACATTTTATTACTCTGTTGCTAAAAATAAAGGCGCGCATTTTTGCGCTCGCTAAAAGTTCATAAACAAATTTAAATTTAGTCCAAATGCGCAAACACACAAGAAATCAATCTAATAATAATTTATTTTGACTGAAAATAAGCAGCGCAACGCCCGATTTGAAATGATTTTTGAATTTGATTTTAGCAAAAAAATCAAAATCAAAAAAAAAACAAGTAAGAAAACTCTAGTCGAGACCGCTCGACTAGGATATACCCAGAACCCTGCGAAGAACCGCAATTCCAATCAATCTCCGTTTCTTTAATATAGATAAGTATATATATGTTCATTACAAACAAAACATATACACACATACACAGGCGCAAGCACACACAAGCGCTAGTCGGTGCGTCAGCTGTTCTTTGGCTGCTTTGCATGGCAATGCTATGGAAAATTAAATGTTTAATAACTTTTTTTCTAGACGAACGATTTTGATCAAAATTGTTGGGCGTGATCATGTCATTCATATGTATATATGTGCCAAAGCACAAGTCTTTAGTATTTGATATACGGGAGTTACAAATTTGAGGCGAAGGGGGCGTGGCATCCAAAATTTAACAAAAACCGAAAGTGCGTAAGGCTCAAGTAACACAAAATGCAAAATTTGAAGACTCTAGATAGAAAGATGAATTAGATAGAATTTTATAGCTTAATTTAGATTTTCGTTTTTAATCGATAACAATAAAACGATAACAGTTATCGAATTTCGGAAACAAACTCGATATGCGCGCCCTATACAGGGACCTACAAAAAAAATTTGAAGTCTCTAGCTATTGTAAGTTCTGAGATCGACGCGTTCATACATACGGACAGACGGACAGACGGACAGACGGACAGACGGACGGACGGACAGACGGACAGACGGACAGACAGACAGACAGACGGACAGGGCTAAATCGACTCGGCTTGTCATCCTGATCAAGAATATATATACTTTATGGGGTCTGCCACGCCTCCTTCTGCCTGTTACATACATACGCCTTCCAACAAAAACATTATACCCTGAATTCCCATTTTCAATGGGTTCAGGGTATAAAAATAAATGGATGAGAAAAAAACAAACAGTTTAAATAAAATTAAATAAAGGCAGACACATATTTTTAGACATTTTGATAGATTTCTAGCGGAAATAGCAAACAGGGCATTAGGCCAAAGGAGGATCAAGCTGACATAAAGAACATACATATATATATATATATATTTAGAGAAAGCAAACGAAAATGTTGTTGAACGTCATTTGCTTGTGTTGTGCAGACATTTTAATTGATAAATTAATTCGATAATGGACGAGAAGAATTCCAAGATATGTCCCAAAAGTAAAAGTGGGAAAAATGTTATTTCAATCTGATTGACTGTCGCCTTTAAATACTTGGCTAAAAGCAAATGCGTTAAGTGCTTTTGAGACATATATGCAAGAGACTTTAGTGACAATTTAAATTATTTAAATCGGGGCAAGAATATTCTCAATATATTAATGAAAAGTGCCTATGCTGCGTATGCTTAATGTGTCAAGTGGAAACCCATATACAATCCAATTAGAATTTCGGACTCAATACGAATTCGGATTCGGACACAGTCGTTGGCGTAGCGACGTTTTCTTCGCATTTTCGCCCTGAACTTGAACGAGTCGCAGCAACAACAAACACATTGCAAAAAGAAAAAAAAAACAAAATGAGAGAGCGATGAAGATAGAGAGAGAGTGAGAGAGAAAAAGAGAGTAAACACTGTATAAATATGTTTTTGGAGCGCGGGCAGTGGGACTGAGCGGAAGACCGGCAGATGCGCAGCTGATGGCGGCGCATCGAAAATAAAATATTAGAGAAACGCGGAATGGAACAAAGCGAAACCGAATGGGAAATGTACGGACAAGAGACATTTCCACGGCAAATAATGTGTCGGACTCAATCTATATATGCATACATATTTGTACAAATACAGCGAAATCGGAGCGTGGGCGTTACATTTTATATATTATTGTACATATACGATATAGCTAGGTGAATTGTTTATATAGGTAAGCTATCTGCATATTCGAGAAGGTTGGACAATCGAAAAAGAAATCGTATAATGATAATTGAATGAAGCATGAAGAGATTATCTGGATTATGATCGAGATTTATACTCGATCTGCCTCTGGCAGTTGAGCTAGCCGATATTATTTATATGTCGAAAATGAATTTAAAAAAAAAATATATATTATTAGCAGTATTATTTTGTAGAGATTTTTAAAGAAATGGAAAATTTTGAAAAACTTTGAAGAGCACCAAATTAGTCGAACGTTTTTTAAAATATAAAAAGAAATGATAAATTATAATGATAAACCCAAAATCTTCATAAAAAAAAAAACAAAATCTATGAATATATAGAGTGCATTAATCTAATCAGTACGCTTGACGAGAATTAGAGTACTATATATATATATATATATATATATATATATATATATATATATATATATATATATATATGTGATATAAGATCTCTGCTTTTCGTGATGACTTACGTAAGTTGAAAGAAATTGAAAAAAAGTCTATATAAATAATTATGATATGGTGTGGATTAACTATTTCCTTTGATCCACGGCTAGATATTTAAAATCATTTTCAATAATATTTTCAAAACCGATAAGTATCGATTTGTGAGACTTTGATCTACAATACTTAGCGTGTCTAGTACACACGTATTCCCTGATCTGCTCTCCGTAGAAAGACCCAAACACGGCGGCACGTTTAATCGATAAATATCGATATTTTTAAAATTTAACCATTTCTTCGTGATTATAAGACCCTTAATCACGACAAACCCTTGACTAACATCAAACCTGAATCGTACATGAAGAAATAACTTCCTTGTTGTTAAATGCATATATGGGTGTGATTAAGCTGATATATGTTCGCTCGATTCATTACGGTAAATATTAGTTAAAGAGTTCCACATTTCACAACATTGTTCGCAACATTTGGGGCGTAATTCAATTTGTTATCAATTGTAAACAGAATTGCCTGATAAGAGCAGACGCGATTCGACCCATTATACAGAAAAAAAAATTCCCCCATATACAAAATGTATGGAAAACCAAAATTGCGCCGCAGATAACGAATGCGATTTTAGACATGCGAAACAAGAGGAAGTCTAAATATAATTAACTCTCCAAATTTCTCTGCTGATCATGGTTTCATATACAAATTAAATTGTACTACAAAATAAATTAGGGATAATTTGATTGATTTGTAAACTTAATTACTTTTCTACAAATTTTTTATAAATGTAAAAATATTCAAAAAGATTTACGATTTTGAAAACTTGCATTTTTATTTTTCTTTGAAAATCAGTAATACTTAATATAGATTGAACCATATGAAACATTGAATGGGATGGGATAGACTTCTGTAACTGATTACTAGGTATATGGGATATATCTATATAATATGGCTCATCTATAGACTTGCTTTAGTTCCTCTCTCTTAACATCAATATCAACTCTGCATATCTGTCACTTTTGTTCCTTGACTGATTAGAAATATATCTAAATATAATTTATCATTATCATCGTTACCGTTATCATTATCTAAATCAGCATATCAGCTACATTCGCTTGGACATTTATTTTTTAGAGGTCAGCATGGGGTTCTAGTTCTAACTAACTGTCGTAAGCAATCAGAAATACAATCAAATTTTAATTGATTAGCTACCGAAAATTGGGGCGACTAATTAAAAATAGGTCTACACCTGCTCGTCTATCGGAACTAATCTCTTCGATTAACTGCTGCGCTACGACTACGCACTTCATACTCTCTTATGTGGTGGATCTTTCTTTATCTGTGGACTCACCTTCTCGATCCGATTCCGGCACAACGCCCTCGTAGAGGGGCATGTGCGTGACGCTGGGGCTGTTATCGCTGCTGCTGCTGTTGTGCAGATGGTTGTTGTTGTAATTGGAGGCGACAACATGGTTCTGCGCCTGTGTGGGATATGGAAATATTTCTGGCATCTCGACACTTGCAGTGGCAGTTGCAGCCGCTGCAGCTGCTGCTACGGCCTGCTCCTGTAGTTGCTGTTGTAGTTGCAGTTGCTGTTGCTGTCGGGCTGTTGGCGTTGCTCCATCGGTGACCAGCACTCCTGGCTGGGATGGTGGTGTGGTTGGGGGCGGCGGGCAGGGCGCGTAGAGCGGCACCTGCGGCCGCACACAGCCGGCGCTGAAGACGCTGCCCTCGTCCGTGACCGTTAGCTGGAAATTCTTGTGGGTGCCGCGACGCGCGTCGAAGCTGCTACTCGAGTAGGTGATTCCACTGCTGCCGTTCCCACTAGCCGCCGGCCCGGCCGTAATGTCTATAGTCGAGGGCGCCGCTCCGTTGCTGCTGATCTGCGGCTGGCGCAGCGTGAGATTGAGTGAGGTGAAGCTCTTGCGACCGCTCGGCGTGCTGCCACCGGATGTGGGCGAGGGGGGCGTCGGTGCGGGCGAAGGGGAAATTGCATTAACCGCGTTGCTAAGAAATTCGCGTGCATACGGCGGCTCCGGCTGCAGCGTGATGACTGAACGATGTCGCACGGGTGACCGTAACTGCGCAGTGGCTGCCGCTGCCGCTGCCGACTGCGCGGCTGACGTCGTCGCAGCACCAGCACCAGCAGCCACACTCGCTGTCGCTGTTGCTGTCGTTGGCGATGATAAGGAAACATTGAGCGACAGTTCCGACTCGCTAGAGCTGAGCGGGCTGGTGAGACAGGAGGAATCATTGGAGCAGCTGCTCGAAGCAACTGCCAACGGCTTCGGCGGCAGCGGAGGCAGCGGCGGAGCGCGACGCAGCGGCTTGTACTGCGCGCTAGGCGTCAGCTGTTGTCGCGGCGGCTGCTGCTGCTGCTGTCGCTGCTGTATCTTCTGCTGCAGCTGTGCGTTTAGCTGACGCGGCAAATTCAACGTGGTGGGTCGGGTGCGAGCAATGGGCGTGCCTGGAGGCGTTTCGACACCAACCGGTGGCTGGGTGGGCGCAGCCCGCGACGGCTTTAGAGGCGTCGGTGGCTTGGCCTGGCGCTGCTGCTGCTGCAAATGCTGTTGCTGCTGCACCACCTTGGCGGGGTAGGACTGAACGGGCGAGGGATGCAGCACCAGCTCCTTCTTCAACATCTGTATGCAATTGTCGCGCTGATGGCAATTCTCATTGACGCATTGCGTCACCAGAGCATCGGGCAGCGTGGGAAACTCCTGCTTCATCTCGTGGAACAGGTGCATAATACTTATGTTCGTGCACTGGCAGCTTAGCTTGGCTTTGGGCCTACAAGCAGACTCCTCCAGCTGTTCATAGCTGCTGCTGCGGCTAATGTTGCTGTTGTTGCTGTTGATGATGTTGCCGTTGTTCCTTTGCTGTTGCTGTTGCTCCTGCTGTTGTTGTTGCTGCTGATCCTCGTCCGCGTTGAGCAGTGCCTTGAACTGAAAGTGTTGCTGCAGTGCCTCGACTATGGTGGGCGTATTGTTGTTGCTCGCTTGTTGTTGTGGTTGCTGTTGCTGTTGCTCTTGTTGCTGTTGCGGAGGATTGCCATTTAATTGGAAATTATTTGCTCCGGGCGGTATTGGTGGTGTAGCCGCCATTTTAGGCCATCATTTGTCACTGTAGCAGACCTGCAAATAGCACAACAAAGACACGAGTTAGTTAGCTAATTGCATTAGCAATGGAAGACAATGGGCTAACGTGCGAAATTAGTTCATGGCCCGATTTAGCACGGCGACTAAGTCGGCAAGTTCAATTGCAAAAGAAACCTGGCAGAAATTAAGAAAATCACAAAATCGGGAAAATCGAGAAAAATCACAAAATCAAAGAGCTTCAAACAATTTGCTTAAGCGCCGAAAACAATAAACAAATGACAGAGGAAATTTAAAAATATTTATGACACAATGCGCGACATAAAAAATTGCTCAGGTTTTGAAAGAAAAATAAGATGCAAAAAAAGAAAGCGCTAAAAAAACACGAATAGAAATAATAATATTAAGTGAGCAAAAATAGAAGTGTCGGACTAGCTAAATCTCGATATCGCGTGCTGCTAGGACAGTGTCAAGGATGACATAAATATACACTTATATATTTAGACAGAGAGAGAGAGAGAGAGAGACAGAGAGAGGGAGAAGGCAAAGAAACAGATGGATATATATGTATGTACATAGATACATAACTGATGTATGGCAATTTATCATAACCAGTTCAAAACTGACAAGAATGTATAATACATTTGAATCGACTTACATTTTGATTTCGATAAAACACAATAGTTAAATAGTATAATTTATTATTTAAGATTTGCAGTCGAACAGCTGAAAATTCGCAGAAAATGCGAGCTCTGTCTCTTTCCTTATTAATTTGATCGATGACGTTTCTAAATCTTTTAATGGCCTATGTTGAGCTTCACACAAAGATGTATATCTTTATATATATATATATATATATATGCATACATACATATGTATATATATTTAAGTAGTTTATTTATTTATGTCTATTTGTATTTATTTATTGTATTTTGTTAGCTTTAACTTTGAATTTGGACTGCAGCAAACAATTTTTTGCGTTTTGTTTTTACATTAATTTGGAGTTTCGTTTTCTGGTTTCTTTTATTTGTTTATAATTTGCATTTCAAATTTAAACATAAACAAACAGTTTTCCATTAGTTATATACTTTATGAGCAGGTGTTTTTGTCATCTCTTTCCACTTTTTATGGTACATTAAACAATTATTTTCACGCTATTTCACAAGTTTTCAACATTTTTCTAGCTGTTTCTATGCATATTTTCGAAACGAGTATAATTTATAATGGCACGCAAATATGGATATTTATATTTATAATATTTTTATAAACTGCACAACACATATTCGTCTATCGAAATTAAGTTCTCTCCGAACGCGTTTGAACGCTTCAAATGCCAGCGATAAACTGAAAACAATTTCAAAAATATTCGAAAAGAGTAGAGCCAAGAAAAAAAACATCACACACACACACACACAAATAAACTGACGAGAGAATATATGTATATGATATTTTTTGCACTAAATGGATGCTCGCAGATAACAGAAGAAAAAAAAAGAAATTGTAATTTCCTCTTCAAGTGAACCATGTGACGTATGCGTAATGTAACCACTAAAAATATCGCGTGATATATCGAATAGCCACAAAACCGTATTTTAATCAGCTTGTTAAGTCGGGCAATATACATATATATAAATTTAAATATACATTGTGTTGCCTTTATATTAAGATCAAGTGAAACGAATCAATTAAATCATTCAATATTTTTGACACACGCACACAGTCAAGCAATTTGGCAAAGCCTTTTACCCCCCCCCCCCCCCTCTCTCTCTCTCTCTCTCTCTCTCTCTTTCTCTTTCTCTCTTTCTCTGTTGTTTCTTATAAATTTCTTAAAATAATTCTTTGTGTGGGTGTTGCACAAAAGCATCGATAATTGAATGAAATTTTTTCTCAAATCTAGCCAAACAACAACAACAAAATGGAAAATAAATAATATGCTGAGGTGAAAGAGTTGTTAAAGAATGAAATTCATTAAAAATCAAAAAATAGCATGTCTGGCTGAAAGAAAAACTATTTAATAGCTACGTCGGCATCTAATAGAGTGAAAGAAGAATATTAATCGCTGACATCAACGCGAGGATTAAATAGAAATTAACATTGTGAAAGTATTTATACAGCCCTCGCACATTGTTTTTGTCTTTGCTTGGGAATTGCGGCTCACCTGAGCTTTTGGAAAAATAGAAACCAACTACTGACAGCATTTATAAAAACAAATAATAAACTTTGGGACACACACACACATATGTATATATATTAACCATAAAATATACGACTATAGTAATAAAAATCAAACATTTATGCACAAAAAACGTATTAATAATAAAGCATTGGCATTAAATTTGGATATGGCACATTTAACATGGCGCCATTAAAATGGCCGGCCACAGGCATAAATAATATTTATATTTCTCTATATCTGTCCGAAGACAACAGCCAGCAAAATTTGTTTCTACACATACACGAATATATATACAAATGTATATATGTATATATTCCAGAATTTGTTTATTTCAATGTCCGACTTATAAGCAAAATATGATAAAAACAAAAAAATATTGAAGATGGTGAGAAAACTCAAAATTGAGCAGCAATTAATAAAGAAAGCAAAAAAGAGTAAAGGCATGTAAGAATGTTTGAGTCGGGCATAGGCGACTGCAAAATACTCTTTCACGAATTAAAAAAAATGTATAGTATATATTTGAAAAATTTAAATTAAATAAAATATGAAAAATCAAATTCAGCAATTTTCTATTACTATATATTTTATTTTATAGCTCTACCTATAGAGATTAAAAGTTATTTAACAGCTCTAAAATTATGTTGGATAGTTATATTCATAGATGCATTTGACCTTTAGAATTTTGGGGTTCTAGCTGTAAAAATCAGTTGAAGATACTAATTTTCTTTAAATACAGACTATCATGACAATTTAGTCTTCATATTTTCCGTTTTATATATTAATACAATTTAACTATTTCATTTTTATGAAATTTTCTAGCTTAAACGGTATGCAGCTGTGCTCATAACTTTTTTTGCAGCAACACTTTTTACTGCAACACTACTGTAGGTATCATATCAGATACAGTATCTAGATGTTTTATGCAGATAAAAGGCAAGACATTGCATATTGCTAATATACTCCTTTCAGTTCGTTAAATCGCATATCAAGTAAGAGTACTTCAGTAATTATAAATTGCCTTGATTTAAAATGCGAATTATATATATTAAACACGTATACTTTGTATACTTTGAGCCCATGCAGCTCTCTCGCTGTTAGAGTCTTTGGGTTATTGTTATTAAGGCATTTACTATAAGCATAAATGACCTTGCCGCAATGAAATCAATTTTCGCAATTGGCAAAATTTTTGTTATTTATTTATTTATCCTCTTTATTGATTCTGCATTTTGGTTTTATCAGAATATAAGAGAATTTTCGTTCCACAAAATTCCAAAATAACATTTTTGTATATGGGGAATGAACGGAATGTGAGCCAAAACAGTTTTCATAGTTGAAAACTATATGGAATTGAAAATACTCTATAAGCAACATAAACATCACCATGCTTAAGACCTTTTATGATATATATTTGGACTCATATATTTAGTTGATTAAAAATAAGAAAAAAATTAATGCAAATGGATTAATGTTAATTTGTATTATTTAATAGGATATAACCAAATACTTTTCATAAACCCTACGAAATAGTGTATAACATGATCAGCACAAGTATAAATATGATTTTCTTCTTTTTTTCATTGGGGGATACTGGGCATATCTTGTTGATTGAGAAGAGTGAAAGAGGGGCTGCGAAGGGGTTGTTAATGAAAATTTGTTTAATTTCAATTAATTCTCTTATTCTCGTTTTGTTTGCCAGTTTCGTGTGTCTTATGGCGAGGGTGTAGCGTAGACAAACATGCGAACGACGACTGCAGACGTAAACGACCTTCACAATTAGCTGGCGATATATGCAATAGATATACATATTCACATATATATACACATATGTATACAATATACAGATGTGTGTTATTCGAGAGATATGCACGAGTCGTCAACTGGGAAAGGAAATCGACGTCAAAAAGTGCAGCTAGTATATTGAAGAAAACAGAGAGTATTCCTATACACCAGATACGCACACACATTGGCGGGTTCTATATAGAGTATAAATGGTATGCCCAGGTAACTGAGTGTTTTATTTGCCTTGACACACGCATAGGGAGCTTGTGTCCAGAGTACAAAAGATCAACAAGAAAAGTTTTGCACAAGTTTACAAAGTAATTAAATTTATGGCAGCACATATAAGTTTTATGTGTGGATGCGGCTCGGTACGGTTCGGAACGAATCCTCTTGTAATTGGACGGAACAAAATTTCCATTCATTAAAATGCTTTTGTGCAAAAAAAAAAAAATGTTGGCGGCGCTTCGCGTGCCTTTCGAGCGATTTACACTGAAAACAAACAAGAAACAAAAACAAAAGCGAAAGACACAAAAAAAGATGGGAAAATGTGTTTCTGGGTTTTCCGCGCATTCGATCAGCGGATTCTAAAGTTGGTCATCCGTTTTTAACAAGCATGCTGCATGCTGTGGGTTTTTCTCTTTGAGAATCAGTTCACAATATAGATTTTAATTGATGTTAATGTTAAGGAATATGGTAAACTGTTAGTTGATGTTAAAGTTAACAGTTAGGGAAGTGCTTATCCATTAATCCAGAATTGGAACTTAATGTCCATGCTAAGGCTCATGGCAAATACAATTTAAGTGTTAAAGTTAATGGTAAAGTAAATGTTAAACCTAATGGTAAAGTATATGTTAAAGTTAATGCCAGTAGCACACTAAGTAAATAACTCACATACAAATTGAGGCTTTTGTTAAACTCATTGGAAACTTTATATTTCATGTTAAAGTAAATGGTAAATATACTGTTTATATATATATGTACGTAAAACAATACAACAAATTAGTTTCTGTGTAGAACTCATTGCTAAATGAAATGTAAATGCTATCGTTAAAGTTAGTTTTCCCGCTAAATTTGATGGCGCACTTATCAGTTTCCATAGAACAGCTACACATTATATTGATAGCATATCAAAATAGCATTCGAATAGTTAAAAAAACCCTTTCAATTGTACTCTAATTTTAACTGTACTGACGTTTCCCTTATCGGCGAAACTATATCACGTTTATTTTTATCAATTAAGTAATCTGCATTACAATAGATATGTGTTCGTAGACTACCGAACTGGTTTTGTCTTTGAAGGCCGACTATTTGAAGTATCAATGCATTGACCGGAAATCTCGGTGTCTCGTCTTGTCAAAAATGAAAAAAAAAAATATATATATATATAACAGAAAAAGAAAAATGATTATAAATAAATAAATAAGTACGAAGCAAAGAATATTTTTGCACACAACAAAAACGAGGGGGAAAATAACAATATACCTCGCCCTTCCCAGGCTGTACGTACGAGACATTCAATTCTGAAACAGAAAACATACGGATCGGGCGAAGGCAATGCGTAGAAAAACTAGAATGAATATTACTAGATAACTCTGCTCTACAACATGAAAACAACTTTCACTTTGAGAGAAGAAATACGTTGAGGAAAATTGTACAAGTATAAACGAAATATTATAAATCAAATGCAAAGACATGAAATGAAATGGAAACAACTCGCAAAAATGGAACGAAAATAATTTAATTTTTTGTCTTCTTTTTTCTATAGTCTATTTTCTATTTTGTGTTTTCTTTGCTTTTCCTTTTCTTTTTTTTTCATTCTTCTTTTTTTTCTTTCTCAGTTTTTGTTGTTTTTCGAGCGGGTGCTGCTTGCCAATAATTTGAAGAGGCGTTTTGCGGAATTTTCTGCAGACGTCAGGCCTTGACTGACGTCATTAGCGCGAATTTCAATTTGGAAAAAGAAGACGGGAGAAACGTGGTTCCAATCGCCTGTCCTGCTTTAGCCCGAAGCATTACTTGGCCGCGATAATGCAGACATTAATACGGGTTATTTATTTATTTATGAATACTCTTGTTGTTGTCTTGAATTTTTCAGTTTTTATTTCATTTTCTGTGTTTTTTTCTAGCTACATATATCTCGGTTCTTTGGCTCCTCATAAATGTGCAAATAATCAAAGCGGAGTCAAAGGCAACAGCAACAACATCAATTTCAGTTATATTTAGACGCTGTTCATTTGGGCCTGAAAAAAATAAATAAATGACAATCAGCAAGGGCGGGGGGCGAAGGGGTTACTGACAGGTGTGGCTGCCGCTGGCGCTGCCGCTGGCGCTGCCGCTTATCGCCGCGAGCCTGGGAAACGCTCTTCGTACCGTGCTTGGCGACAATTTCATTGTATGGGTTATAACAATAATGTATATAAATATGTACATATTTATATATATACTTTTTTGTTGAAAATTATAGCGATAATGATAAGCCAAGTGGAGCTTATGGAGCCGGGCCAATTACATATATTGCAAACATAGTGTATATCACACTATGAACTAAATATAAGTATATAGTTTTAAAATGTACGTATGTAGGGAAATATGCAGGGAAATTCCCGCAATAACAGCAACAAAGCGACAAGCGCGAGACCAGATACAACTACAGCGACGTATGTATATAAACAAAGACGTAAAATGAGAAGAAAAACACAAACACCGCTCTGCCTGCCGTTAAAATGTAAAAACAAAAACAAGAAGAAAACAAGTAAGAAATCTCTAGTCGAGACCGCTCGACTAGGGTATACCCTGAACCCTGCGAAGAACCGCTATTCCGTGCATTCTCAACTTCTTTTATATACTTATGTATATGTATGTTCATTACAAGCAACACACTCACACACACGCAGGCGCACGCACACACAAACGCCAGTCGCTGAGTTAGCTGTTCTTTGGCTGCTTTGCATGGCAATGCTATGGGAAATTAAATGTTTAATAACTTTTTTTCTAGAGCAACGATTCTGATCAAATTTGTTGGGCGTGATCATGTCATCCATATGTATGTATGCGCTTAAGCACAAGTCTCTAGTATTTGATATACGGGACTTACAAATTCGAGGCGAAGGGGGCGTGGCACCCAAAATTTAACAAAAACCGAAATTGCGTAAGACCCAAGTAACACTAAATGCAAAATTAAAAGACTCTAGCTAAAAAGATGAATTAGATAGAATTTTATAGCTTAATTTGGATTTTCGTTTTTAATCGATAACAATAAACCGATAACAGTTATCGAATTTCTGAAACAAACTCGATATGCGCGCCCTATACAGGGACCTAAAAAAAAATTTGAAGTCTCTAGCTATTGTAAGTTCTGAGATCGAAGCGTTCATACCAACGGACGGACTGACGGACAGACGTACAGACAGACGGACAGGGCTAAATCGACTCGGCTTGTCTCCCTGATTAAGAATATATATACTTTATGGGTCTGCCACGCGTCCTTCTGCCTGTTACATACATACGCCTTTCAACAAAAACATTATACCCTGAATTCCCATTTTCAATGGGTTCAGGGTATAATACAAGCTTAGGCTATACAGAGATGAGGCTTGACAGAAGAATACGATGAATGCAACAGCAGGCATATATCGATAGTAAGCTACCAGGAGCTCTTAAGTCGATGAATTTAACAGTGAAGAACAAATGTAATGCACTGCTTAGAGATGAGACTTTGCAGAAACAATAGATATATGCAATAGGGATCACCCTTTATGAGGATCACACTTCGGATACTCACGTAGATAAAGCAAACGAAAACGGGTTGTTATATGTCAAAAGTCAAGTCAATATACGTAAATAAATAAATTCAATAGAGTACCTTTCCATCTAGCTAACAACAAAAGCTTGCCAACTTTATCACTAATGGAAACAATCTCTTTTTTTATAGTTTATTTTCGATAAAAGTTTGCGTGTTTTGAGAGTATCACAATTCAAAAGAGACGTAAGTACGCCCAATAGGTTTATTGCATCTCGCCTACTCAATTGCATTTACATATTTTACCTTAACAAAGTGTCGTGTCACGTTCCCAATTATCGACAGACAATAATTTTGGCACCTGTTGGTGCCGAAAGTATGAAATGGGGGAAAAAACAATGAGAGCCATTGATAAAAGCATGTTGAAAACTGTGGGACATACATAGAAAATCAATATTTGCACATTAAGATTAGAAATTATGTGGAAAAATATAACAAATACATGCGCATCTATGGCGTACACGTATTTAAATATTTTCATAAAAATTAAGGCCATTATGGCAAATAGGCAATGGGCCAGACCCGGTGCGTCGGACCCGTCGTTTCTAAGCTCCGGACCCTGTCACAGTTTTAGTGTGTTATCACTTGGTAATGGGGCGGGGGCGGAAATATTCATATAAAAATACCTACAAACAATCGCACACACACCAACACGTGAACACACATTCGCAACCGCATATGCTCATACGCGCGCACACACACACACAGACAGACGAGAGTGCGAAAGAGACATGTAGAGAGCAACAGCGACGACGCTGATGTATTAACGGCAAAAAAACGACAACAACAAGATAAAAACCAGCCAGATCGTCTCTGTGTTTGTGTGTGTGAGTGCGAGCGAGAGAGCGAGCGCATTAAAACAGGTGACATTGGTAGCAGCGCTACGCAATAATAGATAAAAAATACATAATTCAAATAAAATGTAAAATGCCAGCCAGGTTAAGAAATTACACGAAACATGGCCCAAAATGCAAGACCAGTGTGTACACACAGAGATATGAGCGACGCAACTTGTTGAGTGCATAAATATAACGTTATACATATAGATTAATAATGCCGTTTGTGATATTCTACTTACCAATAATAACGTTGTATGAATATTTGTGAAATGTGCACCCCTTGACTATGTTTACTGTGCAGCACTTTGCGATTGCATCAACTTATTTTATTTTCACTTTATCTCTTTCAGGCCCTTGCTTGGCTTTCACTAATGCTTTTGCAGTTTGCTGCAAAAATACACACTTGCACTCGCTCGTTCGTTCGCCTCGTTTATTTCCGTTTCGTTACGTTTTCGCCACAGCGTTTATTGCTATTTAATAATTATTATTTTGATTTTCGTTTAATTTCTACGCGATCCGATTGATCCGCGAACTGTGTGGCAAATGAAACAGCTGATTGTTTGATAACAGCGTCTGCAAGTTAACATTGTGCTGAACTGCTATTAACAGCGATGTCTTATGTTACTTACCAGAAATGACGTTGCCATTTTCATGCAGTTGTGCATCCGAATAACAAAAATAATAAGTTGAACCATTTACACATTTGTGCATGCTTACAAAATTAAAGGAGGAATAAGTCTTAGTTTAACAGCTGTCAAACTATCTATCGCAGAGCCAATTGAGTGCGAAGAGTTGGCGCAGTAGCGACTTAACATAATCGATAGACGACAGCTGGCTATTCGTACCGATATATTAAACTAAACAAATATCGTATAAAATACAGGGTGCCTATGAACTTTGATGGTATCAAGAATAAACAAACTCAAGTTGGAAATTTAAAATAATTAAAAGCTGTAAAAAATCGTATTGTTGTAAATAAATAATAGTGTTTGGTTTGCTTGCAAACTGCAGTATGCTGCTTGCTTGTCTTGTATTTTACGTTTAGAATAAGTGAAGAGCTTTTACACCAAACCTTGATTAAATTGAATTAATCATAAATATTATTTGAGAAACAGTTAAACATATATGCAACATACATTCACACATGTACAACGACTCTAAATCAGTCCAAAGAGATAGTAGAACAGAGGCAAGATGAGAGCAGCCTTCGCAGAGGAAACGCCTGTCACGCCCACAATCAGCTTGAAGATGCCGTAGTAAAAAGCGAGCTGGAGCGCCACATGAAGGCCCAAGAGACTGCAAAGCAAGACAGACAGGTCAGTAACTGGAATGATATTGTATACGGTACACTAACATCTTATCTTTGCGACGCGCTTTTTCCAGATTCTTGGGCGATTCCTTGCTCAGATACTGACGCACGCCTCGAATTGTGTTGGCGAAGTACTCATCCCACGTCAGCTCTCCTATATCTATGCCGAACTTCTTCTTGTCGGCAGTAGCCATCGTCTTCGACAGGGCCAGCAGACGCTTGCTATCGAAATGCCATTCGGTGAATATAAAGCGCTCCAGGGTATTCAGCGAGTTCCAAACGTTCTTATGGAGACGCATCAAGCTGTGAGAGGAAGCAGTTTGAAAAGGAGCAAATTACTCTTTATTCCTCTCTCTCTCTCTAGGCAATCGATATGACAACTCACATTGGTCTGCCGCCACCGATTTTGGTAACCAAGTCGAGGAAGAAGCCGGGTATAAAGTGGAACAGTATAGCGCCAAGGCGGAACAGCATCAAGCTCTTGACCAGTCGCAGATTGGGGTACCAGACGGCGCTGTTGAGCGGATAGTCGTGCAAATAGCCATTGATTTTGTCCTTTAGAAACTCGAAGCGGAATGGCTTATATGTGCTGGATGTCAAGTGGAATATCTGCAGCTCCGCGGGACGTCCGGCATTCTTGGTTCTGCAAAGGACAGAGATTAGTTACCTAAACCAATGTTGTTTAATATTACCTACTTCAAGGAATTGACGTAGTAGCCCGTGGTTATGATGCCATTGACCACCACGTCGATGGGAATGTAGTCCATAATGATGGTGGGATCCAAAGGCAGACGACGCAAGATGCCTTTGGAGGCGCCCATGAAGAAGCCCTGTGGGCCGTTCTTTGAGATGGTCCAGCCGGGAATGGGCTCCTTCCAAGCAGCCGTGACTGTAAGGAAAGTCCTTTAGGAAAAAATCCTTTACTTCAAATGGGTCTTCACTTACTCATGCTGGGGCGCACAATGCCGCAGGGGAATTGCGAGGCCACGTTGGCCACCTCGTGCTCTGCCAGGTGCTTCGTAAACGTGTAAGTGTTGGGATGATCCTTGAGCAATCTGTAAGAGGCATTCAAAGTGAATTACTTCCAGTTAGCTGGCTCACAGGGGCAACTCACTTGGGTTCCAGTTCCTTGAGCGCTTCGTCATTGAGGGTCTCGGCCAGTTGAATGATCTTTTCGGGATCGTCGGGCGAGGGATATAGCTTCTCCTCCACTTCAGTGATATAGGCATTCACATATGCGCTGGACACATGCACCAGAGCATCCAAGCGACGCAGCTGCTTGCACAGCTCGACGACGCGACGCGTGCCACGCAAATTGATGTTTGTTGTCTCCTTCAGGGATTGGAAAAAGTCCAGCGTGGCGGCCGAGTGGAACACCACGTTCACGTTTTCGATCAGAGTCTCACGATCCTTTGGTGAAATGCCCAAATGCTCGAGTCCAACATCGCCCTCAATGGGCACAATCTTGGAGAGGCGCGACTCCAGCTGCAGCTCCTTGAAGCGATCAAAGACCGAGTTCTTCTTCAGCTCCTCCAGACGCTGCTCCACGCTCTTGCCCTTCTTGGCGCGCATCAGCAGGTAGAGGGTGCCCACATTGGGCACATCGCGCAGCAGCTTCTCCACGATGGTCACGCCCACGAAGCCCGTGGCGCCCGTGATGAAGACATTGCGTCCCGCATAGAAATCTGTGATGGGCGAGCTGAATTGGTAACATTTCGATTAGTGTCTATCGAGTGGAAACTTTAGGTTTATTTATATAACTAATGCAGTTCGGTTTATTTACAGATTCCCTTGCATAACACAAACTTTCCCTACGCTTCAAATGCGAACAACAAAAGCTAAATCAGCCTCAGCAGCAGCAGCAGCTCCAGCTTCAAGATGGAATCATACAACAAGTTTGTCGCATTTCTCCGTAGCTCTAATGTCCAAAGCTCAAAACCCGTTTTTGTATATGTATGTGCATATGTATCTGTATGTGTATGTGGCTATGGATACAGTGAGAGAGTTCTAACTGCTGTTTGTCGCCTGCATATTTGTCTAACTAGCTGAATTGAGCTGCGGGCGTATCAATGGTACTTGAAACTGGGTGGAAAATATTCAAGTATTAATTAAGCAGGAATCTGAATAGATATTGCCATTATAAATATGGAAGCAATAAACGCAAATATGTAAAATCACGTAGTTGAGGTAGCTAAAAGAGTGCTCCGGGCGTAGACTAAGTCAGCGGCTATTCGTATAATTACATAGGCATATGGTAATGATGTATACTAATTCGATCTGAATAACTTTGGCATAATGTACTAAGAAAGCTTTTAGATTGCTAGGTAGACGCAACTAATTAACAGTTGATGCTGTTTGTAAATATTTACGAGTCAATTGTATAATGTATTATAATCGTAAATCTTATATTACATAGGCCATATGTAACTATGCGATGTCGACCCAAATTTGTGTTTTTGACACACGCGAGCGCAATTTGAATTAGCCAGCTTCGAATTGGCTTTGTTTTGGCCCTAATGATGGCAGCGTCTCCGACGCGTCTGTGGCTGCGTCTAGTCATGGCAAATGATTTTATAATGAACAATGCAAATGATGTGTGCGTTGTTTGCCTTTGTTTTTGTTTTCTCCGTTTTTATTGACCAACAAATGGCAATTTGACGTTGGAGCTGCGCAATCTTGAGATTCACTCGATCAATTTGCGGACAGCTGAGCCGAAGCCGTTGCAGCTCCAGCTGCAACTGCAGCTGCGGTTGCAACTGCCGCAAGCGGCTCAGTCATTGGCAAAACAGTTGCGATGCCAACTTCGGATTTGGCTCTGAGACTCTTGGCCCTACCTGTCAACCGAATGCGGCTTTCACTTTGCCTCTTGGCCCATTAGCAGGTGATCCCCATTTTCGGCTACCCGCAGCTTCTAGCGTGCCAGCGATTTGCCATAAATTAAAAGTTTTTGCGGCTTTCGGCAATTTGCAAATTTGATTTTCGCAATCCCTTGGCCAATTTCCTACTGGGTCTTATTTTTTGCATAACTTCGTGTATAATATTGTGTATACGTTGTTGGGGCCACAGTAAATCGTGTCTTTATCTCGACTAGAGCCGTGCAGTGATTAGATTTTGGCCGCGGTTCCCTCAACTCAGCCAACTGGAACCGCACTTATCGCGGGCAATTAGCTGGGGGGATTTATGGCCACAACTGGAGTGCCTGATTTATGCAAACAGGTCAGTTCTGACTCGCTCTTTGTGTGCCTCAGCAGTACAGGTAGCTTCGCTCCCCCATCCGCGTCTATAAATAACTTTAATCAACTAATTTTCTTAATTCTAGGTTCTAGGATCCCTGCTATTAACAGCGAACTCTCTGGATGTACGCGACCTCAGATGAGTGCTAATTGCTAAGTGCGGACATAATTGCTGGTAATGGTGCTCGCTGCGACAGCACTACGGGCGGAGCATTCAAAGGGATTTGCTTTTGTATTTATCTCAGCCACGTCGTATTTTTCGTTTTCGTTTCTCGCCTGCATCAATGCCCGCCCAAGCAGAGAGATGTTGAGGCAACCTGTTCACGCGGCCCCAACAATTAACGTCATTCATAATGCAGCAGGTAGCTTTACTGCGCACACATAAATCAAAGCCTAGGTGTTGCCCAGGTCAAAGTTTAAGGGGCGCGTAGAATGCGAGTGCTTCGAAAAATGTCGAGTTTCAATTTGTGGAAACAATTCACACCTGAAACTGAACGATTTGTCATCAAGGGAATGCGATGAGTTTAAGGAAAGAAAATTACTAGACTATAGGAGCTACTCCCTATATCTAGCTAGAGCTATTGTGCCAAAACTAATTCATATTCATAATTTCTTTATATATTACATATCATACAATATTATATCAATATATTAATATATATTCCAGAATTCTGTTTATATGCCGGCATTCATGTTACGATCATATACATATAAAGTAGTTCAACTGGTTTACCAAAAAGCTGAACTACATATAAAACAAGATTTTTGCTGTTGTTCGGTTCTGTAATCAATATCCATTAATTCTTTCTTTTTACAGATTTTTGTATTTTGAAATATTTTATAAAACTTACTTATGAAAAAATTTTATAATCAAAGCGATCTTAAAAAGAATTAGTATTTTTTATCTCATATCAATGTATAAAATTCTAAGAACTTTTACTATGAAATTCTAAGAATTTATATTACAAAATCTTTCCATAAAACTTAATATTTTTCGAAATTAATTTGCTCCCAAATAAATTTAACAGTTTCAAAATCGGAAGTTGTAAAAAATTGAGTTAGAAAAGTTTCTAAAGTGTTTTTTGTTTACTGACTGAGCCGAATGCAAAGCTAAGTGTCGGATCTCTGACATAAGATCTCAGATGACTTCCATATATGTATATGCCTCTGTGTGTGTGTGTGCGTGAAGAAATAAACTCTCTAAAACTCAAGGCACGCGTCCAGAGCGCGAGAAATGCATCTGCTGCGGGTTTATTTATAGTTTTACAACTTTCAAGATTGAAATCTATTGCAATTTTGGCAAACTGCGCTGAACTTTGCACCAAATGTGTAAATTCAAATAATTAATGCATACACACACACATTCACACACACACATATATACACGTATGTATATGCGAAAGCAGTCAAACTAGCCAGAGTTATTTGTTAGATGGCCTTTTAGGCAGCTCATGTCCAAAAATGCTCGCTTACCTGGCCATTGTAACGGGGCACAGCTGTTGATGAAATGCACGAATTGATATTCAGTTCAATATGTACAGTGTTCGCTATATAGATCTGGCTGGATCTAACGCCGAAGAGCCGAAAATTTCTCTTTTATTTCGCTAAACTGAGCTTCTTTTTTCTTTCGCTGCTTCTTCCTCTTCACTTTGTTGTTTGTTTAAGCGCTGTCGTTGCGGCAGTAAACAATATACACATGCACACACACTCGCATATATATGCAAACATACGCATGTATGTGTGTCGGTGAACAGTTACGTTGCTCTCTGTGTTGGGGTGTGAATGTGTAGTCGTGTCTGTGCGTTCGCTCGCTCGTCCGAAACTCTGCGTGGAACACAACCTGCGCGTTTGCCGGCCGAAGGGAAACTGTTTTGTCGACTCCCGTTGATCGCGTCTCAATGAGTTCTCTCGGTACGGCAATCAGTGTTGCCGAATCAGCTACTTGGTAGCTAGATTTGGCCACTTTTTAAGGCCGATTGCTACAAAAATTTTAAAACAGCTATTAGCTAAAAATCTAGCCATTTTCAAAAACTAAAATTAGCTGAAAGAAAAGTGAACAAATATCGGAGTTGGTCGCATATTTTGGACAGTGAAACAAAGTTTCCTTCAAGATGGAACCAGTACCCAAAACCATTGAGCAAGAGGTTGCGTTGTGTCTTTTTGTTGCAGAGCACACTGCTACTTCACAAGTTGACCATTTGTCACAGTTGTGCGTTCGCAAGTTTTGTCCTGTACCGGAGACGGCTGATCATACGGCGGACAAAGTGTGGAAACATTAAATAAATTAAATTAGTAAATTTTAATACTGTTTGTAGTATTTTAATGTTAATTTCATTTTTACTTGATATTTTTAATGTGGTTATATAGCTGTTTTCATTTCAGCTATTTTTTCAGCTTTTTTTAAAGAAAGTTAGCTACTTTCAGCTACTTTTAGACCTCGCTTTAGCTACTTTTGCTGAAAAGTTTCGGCAACACTGACGGCAACGAAGCACACGACGATGATTAACAACGTCAAAATAATGATGAGCAGCGTGAAACCAGTTATACAGTGGCGTTGCACGTAAGGGTTCATTTCTCATGGATATAGTCAAATATTCCAAGGTGGAGTTTAAATGTAATTTAAAAAAAATATTAATATACAAAATATATATATATACATATGTATATCTATTTTTAAGGCATTTCAGAATATTTTTAGGTTGTGTTTTGATAAATAAACAAGTAAGAAAACTCTAGTCGAGCTCGCTCGACTAGGGTATACTCTGAACCCTGCGAAGAACCGCTATTCCAAACTTTCTTCGTTTCTTTTATATACATACATGCATATGTATGTACAGTTAAACCAATACACTCAAACCCACGGACTTACAAATTTAAGGCGAAGGGGGCGTGGCATCCAAAATTAAACAAAAGCCGAAATTTCGTATGACCCAAGTAACACTAAATGCAAAATTTGAAGACTCTAGCTATAAAGATGAATTATACAGAATTATATAACTAAATGAAGACATCGGGATTTAATCGATAACAATAAAACGATGATAGTTATCGATTATTTGAAACAAACTCGATCTTTTCGTGATATACAGGGACCTACCAAAAAATTTTGAAGTCTCTAGCTCTTATAGGTTCTGAGAACGACGCGTTCATACATACGGACAGACGGACGGACGGACGGACGGACAGACGGACAGACGGACATGGCTATATCAACTCGGCTTGTCTCCCTGATCAAGAATATATATACTTTATGGGGTCTGCCACGCCTGTTACATACATTTCAACAAAAAGATTATACCCTGATTTCCCATTTTCAATGGGTGAAGGGTATAAAAACAAAACTATGTATCAAGCAGTTTATCTTAATTGCAGCCAAAATTTAAACTAAACAAAAAACTGTAGCATTCTTTAGGGGCTTTGATATAAATCAGCTCTGGTTTGCAATTTTAAAGTATATTTTGTGGATAACATTGAAAATCGGAAAATGTGATCGAAATTTTAAGTAAAAAGATATTGAAACAAAACAAAAGCTAAAAATTATAAAATACATTTGAAGTATTACTATATTCTAGTATATAAAAAATTATAAATAAATTGTTTATAAAAAATCATTGATTATTCTTGTTAAAATACTTTATCGTCTAATTATGGTTTTCAACTCAACTACAAAATAATCAAAATTATAAAATGAAGGTTTGGTGTGTGAAATATAAAATGGAAGTAAAACAAGTAAGAAAACTCTAGTCGAGACCGCTCGACTAAGAAATCCCCTGAACCCTGCGAAGAACCGCTATTCCAAGCATTATTTGTTTCTTTTATGTACACATGCATATGTACGTTCATTGCAAGCAAAACATACACACACATAGACAGGCGAACGCACACACAAACGCCAGTCGGTGCGTCAGCTGTTCTTTGGCTGCTGTTTGCATGGCAAAGCTATGAGAAATTAAATGTTTAATAACTTTTTCTGCCAAAAATCGTTGCTCTAGAAAAAAAGTTATTGAACATTTAATTTCCCATAACATTGCCATACAAACAGCAGCCAAAGAAGAGCTGACGCAACGACTTGCGCTTGTGTGGGCGTGTGTCTGTGCGTGTATGTGAGTGTGTTGGTATAAGAAAGTTTAGAATAGCGGTTCTTCGCAGGGTTCAGGTTATACCCTAGTCGAGCGGTCTCGACTAGAGTTTTCTAACTTGTTTATTATGTACTTAATTAAGAATCAGATATTGCAGGTGGGTCATAGAATATACAAATTTGTATTTTACCCAATATAAATTAAAAACTCTCGTTAGTTTGGCTTAACATTTAAATTGTCATATTTATTTCATTAATAGTTTACATAATTAATATTTTAATCGTTTACGTTTACGTTTAGTTTTCGTAATTTACAAGTGCACAAACAATTGACTATTTGACTATATACCAGGACTATTTGTTATTATGTGACTACGATTTGAGCTAAGTTTTGGGCTTGTTTACAATGTATTGTATTTGTATTTGTATATGTATATGTATTTGTATTGGTATTGATAGGTACGTTTATTCGATTTCACTATATAGCTGACTTGTACTCAAGTGTGAGAGCTTAAAGTAAGAATACATGATGATACCCTATGAAGAACAATGGAAACGACTGAGCTGAACGTATGTGAGTGTATGTGTCGTATATGTGTTTGTGAGTGTATGTGTGATTGAATATTGCACAATATGTATGATCCACCGATCCCACTTGGAGATCATTCTACAACCAGACCAGGAAGGCCCACACGAAGAGCGCCACAGTCAACCCAACGGGGAAGCCCAGGAAGGGGGTCAGCGCAAAGTAGAGAATAGCAAAGATCGTTACGAAGCCGGCATAGTACAGGATATTGAAGCTGAAAAGGAAAGGAAATTACATATATAGATTATAGGAATAGAGAGTAGAAGGGGAAGGAACTATTGAACTTATTCACTGATTGATATACATCTATCGATCATTAAATGTAATATCTGAGTAAGGTAAACATTAATGGACAGTAAAGCTGGTCATTAAGTGTATAACTTCCATATCGCTGACGACCATGAGCAACTGAATCAGTGAATAATAATAATCGTTAAAAACATCGATATTGAGCTGGTTGACTATTGAACTGATCGATAGTTTTCGACTTATTGATCAAATTAAGCTTGTTCTCTATTCTCAGCTGTGTAGTTCCCATTCCGATCACTTACACCTTCCAATAGTTGCGATGCCATTGCGTAGTAACCGCCGACTCCTTGAAGTAGAAGCGCCTAATGCCAATCAGACAGCGATCGATAAACTCTGACCAGTCACAGCGGCTGGCATCGAAGTTGTAGCGCTTGCGATCACTCTCGTGGATGAGCGAGGAAATGCGCAGAGCATTCGTCATGGAATACCGGAAGTCCTTGTCCAGAAAGTAGTCGAAAGCCTTGGTGCCATTCTGAAAGACGCGCATGTACTCATAGGCGCTGAAAGTTGATAGAGAGAGAGAGATCAGATTAGATTATAGATCGGATTACACTTGCGGAAGGATAAGACTTACGTGTGCTGCGGCATGCCTATGCCGAAGAGCTTCTCCGGTATATAGAAGATCATCGCAGGCAGCAGATGGAACAGATAGAAGAACAGATTGTAGCGCCAGCCATTGCGCAGCTTTGTGGATGGCTTCCAGACGAAGCTGTTGGGCGGATGGCGTTCCACGCTGTCGTTGATTATATTGCAGAACTGCGACAGGGTGAGCGGATTCACCTCGCCGGATGTGCAGTGTATGATCTCTGGCTCTTCGATGTTGCGAGTGCCCACATACCAGCCCATGACCAGGGAGCTGTTGATCACGTAGTCGCACGGAATGATATCGATGACGGCACTCGCGCTACCAGACATGGTGCGAAAGATGCCCTTAACGAAGCCAGCCAGGAAGCCCAAGTGGCCCGAATTGGCATTGCCCACCCAGCCCTTCATGGGGTGCTCCAGTGTGCCATATACTAGAGTACGAGATAATTAATGCCTCAGATGAACAGTCTTTCATTTGGACTCACCTATGGATGGCCTAACTATGGCTGCCGGCAGACCGGCCATCTCTGCCATGAGCAGATTCTCGGACAGATTCTTGGTGAACGTATACGTATTGGGGTGGTCCTTGAGGTAGCTTTTGCACTTTTGCTGAGTGAAGTCCACCCAGGCCTCGTCGTTCTCGGCCATCTTCATCATTTCGTATGGGTCGAACTGTGACTTGTACACGTCCTCGGTGATCAGGCCACGGTTGTTGCTGTTGCAGAAAGCAGTCGAGCAGTAAATGTAGGCGGACAGCTGCTTCAGCTGCTTGGCCAGCTCGATGGTGCGCATGGTGCCCGTCAAGTTCGTGAAGATCGCCGTGCGCAAGTGTGAATTGAATCTGATTGTCGCAGCACTGTGATAGATCACGTTTACTCGGTCGAGCAGCTCCTGCAGCAGCTCGTCGGCAAACCCAAAGTTCGGCTCGGTTAGTTCACCAACAACGGGCACCACCTTGGCTAGGGTTTTCTCATTGTACTTCTGGAAGATCTGTTAAGATATAAAGTGTAAAATTTCATATACATAAACAATATATTTGATAAAAGTTAAGAATTTGTTGATGACTAAATCTCTTTATGATGATGTGTATATATTACATTTTTATACCCTGAACCCATTGAAAATGGGAAAATCAGGGTATAATGTTTTTTGGAAGGCGTATGTAACAGGCAGAAGGAGGCGTGGCAGACCCCATAAAGTATATATATTCTTGATCAGGATGACAAGCCGAGTTGATATAGCCATGTCCGTCTGTCCGTATGTATGAACGCGTCGTTCTCAGAACCTATAAGAGCTAGAGACTTTGATGTAGGTTCCTGTATATCACGAAAAGATCGAGCTTGTTTCAAATAATCGATAACAATCATCGATGTAATGTTATCGATTAAAAACCGATATCTTAATTTAGCTATAAAGTTCTATTTAATTCATCTTTATAGCTAGAGTCTTAAAATTTTGCATTTAGTGTTACTTGAGTCATACGCAATTTCGGTTTTTGTTTAATTTTGGATGCCACGCCCCCTTCGCCTCAAATTTGTAAGTATATCAAATACTAGAGACTTGTGCTTTGGCACATATATACTTATAAATGACATGATCACGCCCAACAAGTTTAATCAAAATCGTTGCTCTAGAAAAGATGTTATTAAACATTAAATTTCCCATAACATTGGCATGCAAACAGCAGCCAAAGAACAGCTGACGCAACGACCGACTGGCGTTTGTGTGTGCGTGTGTCTGTGCGTGGGTGTGAGTGTGTTGGTTGTACTGTACGTACATATGCATGTGTATATAAAAGAAACGAAGAAAGTTTGGAATAGCGGTTCTTCGCAGGGTTCAGGGTATACCCTAGTCGAGCGGTCTCGACTAGAGTTTTCTTACTTGTTATTAATATATTTTGATATTTTAATATAAACTCATTAATAATGCAGTTACTCACCTCTATATCGAGACTGTTCTAAACAATTCTGCAGAGTATTTTATTAATAATTAGCTAATAATATTATTATACTGCTTTGCTGAGATTAATTGGGAGTTTTCAAATTACTCCAAATTATTTTGACCTTTAAATTGAATTTATTTAAAAAATATACATGTTTTATAAAATTCTAAAAGTTTTTATCAGGAAATAAATTTCTAATTTGTATAATACTTTATCTAAATTTTTGTAGTTTTTAATTTTATTAATTTGAATTTAATATAAATATATTAAATTTCCACTAACGAACCGATTCCCTAATATGTGTAATGTTATAATTATATAACCCACTCAAAAAACTAAAAAAATATTAACAAAATGAAAAACTAACAAAGTTAAAAAAACTGAAACTTTCATTGGATTTATGTTTGGTTTAATGCGTGGAGTATGCTTAAGTGCGAGTAAAAACAAAATAAAAGCGAAACACAATTTGTTATTATGCTATTAAAAGTGCGTTTAAAGTTATAATGATGGAAAGGGGGCGAGAGAGTGCGGCCGAGGGAAGCATATGTTCAGGTGGGTAGTGTAGGTACGGTTATAAAAATTGTTGGCGTTACCACGAGTTGCTAAAGAGGCAGGCCGAAGCGCCCGAGCGGAAGGTACTTCAGCTTCGACAAATTAACGCGCAATAAAGAGGGACGGTAATTGTCTCAAAATAATGGGGCCCGGGCCAACAAATGGGTCAGCCGAGAGTCAAAGTGTCGTCAGGGGCGTGGATAGGGGGCAAAGGGGCAGAGGTCAACTTGTGCTTCTCTCAGGGGTCCACAAATACTCACCGGCTTCTGGAGCAAGCGATTAATGCGCTCGTTGGGATCGTGGTTGCGTTTGCCGCGGACCAGCACGTAGATGGTTCCAATGTCGGGATGTGTGTCCAGCAGCGCCTCTATCAACACTGTGCCCAGAAACCCAGTGCCGCCAGTCACAAAGATGTTCTTGTGCGCAAAGAACTCGGGAATGGTCAAAGCGTTGCTCAGCTGGCGCTGATTGGGATGTGCTGTTGATTCGCTCTCAGATTTGGTAATCCCGATCTTGCCGTTGCTATCGCTCTTGCTGGTGTGGCGATTGCTGTTGCCATGCTCCGTTATGACGGCCATGGTGTAGGGCTCTAGGTTTGTGGGTGGCGCCAATTTGCTGCTGGATGTCTCAACGGTTGCGAACTGCGAGAGAGTCACAAAAAGAAGACATTGATAAGGTTAAAGAGTCTCGAAAACTGGGAGGATTCTTCTCCATGGCATTGATATTATTTATTTATGATATATTTCAGTCTTTAAGCTTTCGAATAAAGTATCGAGGTATTGAGTAAGATTTTATAGTAGGCGTAAAGTTATTTTTTTGAACAGGCCCTGGTGTAAGTCTGCTTTGCTTATTGTGTATCCAGAGTTGTTCGTCTTTCAGCTTTTATGTTTACACTAGTTAGTATTAGTTCAGCTTTGGGGAAATACAGTTCACAAAATTTCTGTCTCTATTTTTTGGATCTCCATCAAAAAAGACGTTTCGAAACATATATACAAATTTAATCAATCAAGTTAATCTATTCAAGTTCTGCAGGCATCACAATGAATATGACAAAGGGCTTAAAGCTTTGTATGCGTATGTTTCGGCAGTTTAGGGGGTCGCGAGTTCCAATGGAGATTCATGGCGCCATTAGCTCCGTCGGCTGTGATCGACAGATCCGTAATTTTCGGTCCGATGAGCCACAAGACTGGACGGCGATGCGTGCTGACGATGCAATTAAACAGATAAACAAAAAGTACGGCGATGCGGGTAAGCGATACGATCCTCGGCCCTATAAGAGTTACGAGCACGGCGACAGTTCCGACAAGATTGAGGCCAGCTTTAAGGGTCCGAAGGAGCCGGAGTCTAGGCGCGTCATCACACAGGACACCACCGAGCATCAGCGTCGCCAGCAACGCATCATCGAGGACAACAAACGCAGATGGCAAAAGCGCGTTGAGCCCAAGTCGCCAGCTGCGCTAGAGTACGAGCGTGCCTATCAGGTATATGCCAAAGAGAAGCCCGGAAAGAAACGTCAGCGACAATCTAACGATCAACAGAACGCAGAGGAATATAGCAAGCGTCGTCGTCATCAGCGACAGACGGAGAAACAGCGTCAAGAGCGTGAACTGCGAGAGTCTCGCAAAGGCTACAATTTACCCAAGTCGGAATTCCCTAATAAGAATGCCTCTACGGAGTACGCAAGCAATGAGTGGTTGGAGCGGAAAGCGGAAGAGAATGAGGCCAAATACTGGCACAGCTGGTCCACCTGTCCAGATGAGCGCAGACAATCGGAAGTCCAAACAGGCGAGGCTGAGGTTGGGGCTGAAGCTGGGGCTGAGGCAACTGCTGACGATGAGGGCTCGTCCGGCTATAAGAAAACCGAGCGCCGTGGCTTCATCAAGCCAACATTGCCATACGATAGCTCTGTGCGCCGTTTCCAGACGCACTCCAGCCAAGTGACGGCACAAAGTCCACTTCCATTGAATCCGGAGCAGTTCGCGGACCTGCAGCAGGTAGAAAAGCTTGACCAGGTCAGGGCCGAGCGTCGCCGGCCCAGCGGCATGGAGAAGCAAATTATGCTGCTCAACGATTTCAATCGGATGAAGCCTCGGCCAATATCCTTGCTGCAGTCGCATCTGTCCAAGTTTTCAAGCAGCGAGCGTAACCGGGAGGCGGAGTTAGAGGACATAGAGCTGCCGGAGCAGATGTCACGCACAAAGCTTGCCTGGCAGGGCTTGCCACAGCCTGTCTACAAGCGGTTTGATGGCATCAATCGGGTAATGGCTCGAAATCGCAAAAGCCAATGCCAGGGCAAACGCGCGAGGAAAAGCATTGAGCCCCCGCGCTTTAAAATGACCCTTCGGTCCAATGCGCTGGGTCGCAAGCGTCCACCAATGGAATGCTTTTCCGATTCGCTCGCCGTCAACACGGCGTTCACTCCGCGCAGCGAATACATTGGCTATGGCCGACAGACCATTTGCGACGCGTGGCAGAACTTCAGTAACGGCTACTATTTGAAGCAAACACACTGAATGAATCAAAAACGAGAGGAAGGAGCCCAAAAAAAAGAGCCAGTCCCCCAAATGCGAAAATCTCAAATTTTATGATGACTTATAGAGCGAATGCAAATCGTCGTCCCTGAAAAATTACTCACCAATACAGAGAACGAACGATTTCCCTACTTTTTATACTAAGTTTAATAAAAGAGATTTGGGGTAGTTACTAATACACAGCTGCGTTTGTGGGATTGACTATGGGATAGAATTTTCTTTCTTGAAGTATTGACGGCGAGCCGAGAAGAATCAAATTTTATCTGTAAATTAGCTGCAATTTTTACTAGATTGAATATTATATAAACTTAGTTACTCTGAATGCCAAGTAAGATTGTGTTCGTGGGAATCGCGGCGGTGCGCTAAGTTTCTATAATAGTGCGAATGGTAAATTTCTAGTCTCTCAGAGCAACAGACGGATATAGCTTGATCGACTTGTGCCGCCTTCCTGATATATACACTTTCGACCAGGACGACGAGCTGACTGTGAGCTCTCCCACGCATATATTGCATATATTTCAAATTGATTTTGATTGAGATTTTGATTTGAATAATGACTATTATAATTATATTATGGTATCAATGAGAATGATAACGAAAATTAGGAGAATTATTAGGATTTTGTAATATTAATTATGTGTAAAATGGTGATGGAGAGTCGAACGAAGCAGAAAATAGTAATTGAAACTCGGAGTACTAAAGAGGAGAGGACTATAATGAAGATGGAAATATTAATGATGCCTACAAAATAATTGATAATGATGGGAATGATATGGATGATAATAATCACAATGATGATGATAATGATGCTAATCACTATCCTTAGCAATTCTAGTACAATAATGATATTATTACTGAAGTAAGTAATAGAGTGACGAAAGCTGTTTCGTTATTAAAGTCAACGAGTTGGCAAATGTCCCGTTCGACACTTACACGTATATTCACTTTACCGGACTGCCTTGATCTGGTGACGCGTGCGTTGGCAGAGGCCCTTCAGCAAATTATTAGCTAATTACGCGAATATCTGTAAGCGACAAAAGCGAGCCACATGTGTTGCCGAGAGACACATGATTTTATTTCACTATATTTTTGGATTTTTTCTTTTTTCTGTGTGTGGTTGGCTAAGGTCCCAGGCGTATTGTGGCAAAAACTGCGTAGCCGTGTTTATTTTATTTTATTTCTGTTTTTTTTTTCTTTTCTGAGATTAATTTTGATCATTTTCAGTGATTTGTTCGACGTGTGTGTGTGTATTTGTGTCAAGGCCGCGTTGAAAGGTAACTCGAAATACAATAAAAGATTTGTTAAAGTCTGCAGTCAAATTGTTGGGTTTGCTGTTGCTATGATTATTTTTATCAAATTTGAAAATTTTTCTATCATGTTATTTAATTTTGAAATCTTTAGTGTCTAAGCTGCACGGTCAGGGACAAGTCGCGGCTTCGTTTTCGCTTTCGTGCATCGATAAGCCACTGCCCCAGATAACAGCGGCTATTTCCTTAGTTTTTGTCTCCTTTTGACAACTTAATGCTAATTGCACATGTCTAGCTTCTTAATATCTTTCATAATTGCGGTTTTATTTTGGCTTTCAATTAATTAGCTGGGCAATAGCCTTCGCTAACTGCTCAATTTTCACATATGAAAAGCCGTCAAAATTTAATTTATAATATTTTTACCTAAGCGATTGGCTAATTGCCCAATGACTCGGTTTTATTTCGATTTCATTTCTGTTTTTCTTTTCATATATATATATATATATTTTTGTTTTTTGTTCAGCTTCTCAAGGCGCTTTCAGTGTTGACATTGAGCTCAGAATTATGTAAACTGTGCTTCCGATGCATTGAATTGCTAACTAAGATCTCTCGCGCAGAATGCCGCATCATGCCGTTGGCTGTTTAGCCCTCAAACTGGTTTCCAATGAAACTCTATGTGGACCAGGTCTTGGGCAATATCAGCATAATTTTAACTGACCTAAAGCGCTCTTTTATAGCCTGCTATCGGCTCAGCCTCAAAGCTCAAAGTCAATGAACTGTACATCTGCTGAACGTATGCTCGAAGACTTTTTATAGAATTTCGTGAATTCATCATAAATTATTGACCAACTGGAAAACCCTTATTTGAGCAAGCTGTATTTAGCACTTAAATCACGTAGAAACTACAAATGAAAGCAACATCCATCATCGCAAGCTGTTTTGCATGTGTGAAATAACATTTTTGGAGTCTCATTTCTATTCAAATTTAATTTTGTTAGTTTATATAATATTAAAATATTAAAAATCTATAGAATAAATGTAAATATCAGTATAAAGCTATCCAAATATTTGAAATAAATTTTTAAAAATTTTGTAATGCCCTTAATACATAGAATGGAGCAACTCAGATTCCATTTCTTATTGTACATTAAATTTCTTTCCATATTCATACTTCTATCAAACAGCGTATACTGATTATATAAGCCATGCTGAGACTTCCATTTATGCATTCGTCATAGCACGAAGCGCAATGAAGCGTATGAAGGATTGTTAAATGCGATTTGTTTGTGGGGCTGAGTAAATACCAAAGGTCTGCTTCATATATGTGTATAGATAAGCTAGGGACTGAGCGCGTGCATCTGCCTCAACACTCATCGACATACATACTTCTATGTATACAGATACACATACATATATATATAATATATATATATATATATATATATATATATATATATATATATATATATATATTGTTCATGTATGTTTGTACATATACAAAAGCCCATTTTGAAGATTTGCATAATTTTGCTCGATTTGCGTTTCGCTTGCTAATTTTGTTTAAAACAAAATGACAGAGCGTCGCCGAGTCGCTGAGTGTTTCTATATATAATATAGCTAACTGCGGGTATTTATGGCTAACAATGTTCAAATGTGAAGAGAGCAAAATCGTTTATGCATATTAAATCTTTTGAAATTTCTTTCAGTTACACACATGCTCAGCTATTTGACCTATTTAACGAAGTGCAACAACAACAAACAGACGAAACAAGCACAAGCACCGAAGGCAATTTGGTGACGTTAAAAAGGGCTGGCAAAAAAAGTTACAGAAATCTGTGACGAATATAACAATGTGAAGAGATGCAAACAGCAGGCACATTTTATTGGGACTTTCTATTTAACGAGATAAAATCTCTCTGGCATCTCACTTTTGGCTTCTGCCATAGATACTTACCTATATACATATTTATGTATATATATGTATATATATATGTATAGATATATTTTGATATTAGTGTGAGCGTCTCTGCTTCCGGCATAGCAACAAAATGTGTAACAATTTGCTTATTTATGCATGGCATGCTTTTGCTGAACTTGATAGCCAATTTGGGGGCGAGTCTTCGCAAATAACAATCGCTATTTTTTTTTATTTTTTATTTTATAGTGCGTATTACTTTGGTTGTTGTTGTTGCTGGTGGTGGCGGTGCTGTTGACGTTTTTTTTCTGGCATTTGCATATTGTTGTCAGACCTTAACATTGAAACAGCATACGCTTGACGGGTTCAATCAAATTGCCGTGTGTCTGTGTGTGCTGGCATAATTGATGCCTTGTCAATGCCGCTAAATCAAAAGACTTAGGCAACGAACTTGCCGCGCCTAATTGAAAGCACAATGTCTTCCGCTAATGGGTGTGAAATAGCGGCTTGCTACTCGAGCAATTCGCACTTTATATTATTTATTTTCTGGTTTTTTTCGTTTTTTCCCTTTTTTTTGCAAACAACAAGTAGACAATTGAGTTTTGTTGTTTCGAGCAGCGGCTGCTGTCAAGTCAAAAGAAATTATAAATAAATAAAAGACACTTTAAAGGAGTTTTATTTATTTGTTTTTGTGTTTAACCCAACCGGTTTGTGGCATCAAAATTTATATATATTTATAGCCGCTGGGCAGAGGTGAAATAAATCATATAAAACAAAATTGGCCACGCTGTCGAAAACATACTACAGAAATGACGACAGAAATTGTGCTGAGCAGGCGAAATAGGAAAACGCGAGAGACCGAAAACCGAAACCTTCAAATTAAATAAAAGACCAAACGCAACGCCAATGAATTTTCCAGCAAGAGCGCGCAAAACGTGAAAAACAAATCAACTTCGCATACAACCACTCACACACACACACGCACAAACACCTGCTCACACACATTCGCATACACAGACACACAGAGCTATCGCAAAGCACAAACAACAACTTAAAATTGGTTTTGGGAGGCAAAGAGAAAAGGCAGCGTGTCAATAAAGGCAGAGAAGCATAGTCAACAAAAGTCAACAATAGTCAAAGATATATCATTTTTTCAATTTTCCTTGTGTCAGGTATTTCAAAGAAATAATTAACAAAAAAATATATATTAAAATAATGAACCCATAAGAGTTTGTTGTGGGCGCTTTCGTCAGCGCGCTTCCGTTTCGCATCGATTTTGTTTTGTTTGGCAATCGATTCTCAATTCGATTTCCACAGTTTTTTTTTCGTTTATTTTGTAGGCACAGCACGGGTTTTCAAGGCTTTTACATTCGACATGGGTTTCACTTGATGATTTCTATGCACTTGATACAGTTTTAACAACTTTTTATTTTATATATATATATATAATACAAATTGTGGCGTAAACTAACCAAAAAACTTGGATTCAATCGAAATCCAAATAACAACACAAACTTTGTTGATCGAAGAAAACGGAGAAGTAGTTGCTGCCAATGCCGACGCACGCTCAACTCGGACTGAAACCGAAACCGAAAAGCTGAGACCCAAAACTGGGACCGAGACAAGCTGAGACTGCGACTGAGACTGAGACTGAGACGGCGATCAAGACTGAGCGTGGCGGCATCGACATGAGGAAATTTTAAATACCCGCCAGGCAGGCCAGGCAGTCAAAACAAAAACAAAAACATACAACATAGAGTGATGCTTGAGCATGCTATCGACTGCCGGATACTCTTTCGGAAATGTACATAAAGTGATTAAATTTGATTGAGAGTTTAGCAGAGAGAGAGAGAGAGAGAGAGAGAGAGAGATATTGAGAGATACGGAATAGAGGACTGAGATAGAGATAGATAGAGAGAGAGAGAGAGAGAGAGAGAGAGAGAGAGAGGGATAGAAATCGTGAGTTATAGACAGAGAGAGACGACAGATCGAGAGAAGAAAACAGACATATATATATCGAGAGATGAAGACAGCAAAAGAGGGCGAAAGGGAGAGTGTGAGAAAGGGATTGAGAGATAGCGAATAAGAGAAACAGAGAAACATGAAATACTTTATATTGTCAGGTGTGTAGACAGTTCCTCTATGTTCTACATATATGAAATTGTCTTATATTTATCTGAGTACATATAAATTCATATATCATCTGTAAAAGATTCTAATTCTACCAAGATTTCCCAACGTATCAAAGTATGTAAAGCACAAGTATAAAAGCACAAAAAACTGCATTTAGATAAACAAACAGCTGGGCAAGACCAATATGCTCATTTAACCATGTGAGCGAGCATGAAAACAGCTTAAAGCAACAACAAAAAGCTACGGCAGCCGCTGCAGCAGCAGCAGATACAACAACAACACGTAAAGCATGAAGTCGTCCGCATGGCAAACGAAACCACGTAATGACAAGTAAGAAAACTCTAGTCGGCGGTCCCGACTAGGAGATACCCTAAACCCCGCGCTATCTGCGTTAAAATACTGCATAATTAGCATTTCGTATAAACGCACACAAAATTAAATTCAATTCATTTTCAATTGTTTAGCTAATAGCGTCATCTATGGTTCGATTGAATAGCGCCATCCAAGTTTCGAACCAACTGAGCAGCTGATAATTCGCAAATCATAGCGCCATCTATTGGAAATATGTACACTAAAACTTGCGGGTTTTAGAACTTGCTAGATGCACGCAGCTCAATGTGTATGTGTGTATGTGTGCACATGTATAGAAAAACAGTTTGCTTTGTTTTGCTGGTCACGTGTTTGGCCGATTGGCAAAATGTTTTGTTTAATAACTTCTGCGCGAATTAATGGATTTGAATGAAATTTTCAGCTTATGTTCAACATATTTTATTAAATTTTTTCCAATTTTTAAAAATGTAAACCCATTCATTTACTGGCTTTGAGTGCAACTAACCTCAATTTAAATATTTGGGGAAATTTGGAGCCGGTATCCAAAATTTAACAAAAATCAAAATTAGAGAAAATAAATATAAAACTTACAAAAAAATTTGGGGACTCTAGCTATAAAGACGTGGGAGATATAATTTTATAACTAACATTCGATATTGTTTTTAATCGATAACAATAAAATTAAAATAGTTATCGACTTTTTTTAACAAACTCGATCTTTTCGTGCTATTCACGGACCTACATAAAATATTTCAAGTCTCTAGCTCTTATAGGTTCTGAGAACGACGCGTTCATACATACGGACAGACAGACGGACAGACGGACAGACGGACAGACGGACATGGCTATATCAACTCGGCTTGTCATCCTGATCAAGAATATATATACTTTATGGGGTCTGCCACGCCTCCTTCTGCCTGTTACATACATACGCCCTCCAACAAAAACATTATACCCTGATTTTCCCATTTTCAATGGGTTCAGGGTATAAAAATCGGAACACTAAATAATAAGCTCAACAAGAGCCAAGCCGAGCATGCGCGATTGACTGGGAGAGCATGAACCCACAGAGAGAGACAGAGAGAGAGAGAGAGAGAGAGAGAGAGAGAGAAAGACAATGGTGAAGCGTGGAGACAGAGCGAAGAGTCGAAAATATCAAAGAGCTCAGAGCAGTAACAACAACAGCAATGAGTGCCGCTAAGCTGCGTTGACTTGGTGAGAAAGCCAGCAGCGATCTCTTGTTTATCTTTATCTCCATTACGGTATCTATTACGAGTGCGTTTGACTCTCGTTCGCGACGCATAGTTGAGTGTGTTCATTCGAAGTTGGGTTTGAGCTCAAGTCTTGAGCCAGTTTCAAAGGAAAACAACAACAACAAAAAACAGCACAAAACAAATCATTCAGCAAATCAGTTGGTATTGTACTAGGCCATTTAAATGCAAATAGCTCGATGAATATTTATCAAATTGTGCAATAAAACTAAACAAAAGTAAATCAAGCAGATGGAATATAATTCAATTATATTTATTGTTTATTAACTTTTTTTATGTACATATATATACATATATAAAATTATCTTGAAGTTGTTTTCCCACTCGCTTCATCATTGGCCCAGTTCTAGTCAGCAAATTTAATTTGGCTTAACTGAAAACAGAAACCGTTAACTGCTTTCAAAATATTGGAGCAATTGCGAGGTCAAATTTGCTGTATATAACAGAATATGTATTATTCTTAAACCACATTCTGCAAACGCTTGCATTTTCACTTTTAAACGGAATTCTTGTTTATCCAATCGGTGTCAATGATATACATATATACATATATATATATATATATATATATATATATATATATATATATATATATATATAATCATATATATATATAGTGATACATAGACATAAGTGGATATATGTATATTTTTTCTTGAGAATACGAGAAATGGAGCAATTAGGTGAGTCAGAGACTGTACTCTATGAACATAGCGTACGTCTACTGCTAGCTCTGAACTTTTATTTGTAAACTCAATTTTTAGCATTAATTAACGGTATTATAAATGATTAGGCTAAATCTTAATGTGATAAATAACAAATTAGTGTATCAGAAACTTGTCTTTTAGACTAATTTGATTTCTAGACTAATTTTGTATACACGAAGTGTGTTCGATTGCCTCACTCACTGATAAGTGTTTGAGCTTGCATTTTCATTTGGGGCTTTCGGTATAAAAATATCTATTGCATTTCCGGTTATTCAATGCTAGACGTCTCGAACGTAATGGGGACACAATGTTATATATGTATCTATTTTTAAAGCAGAGCCACGTTGGCTATTCGTCTCTTAGCTGGTCTCAATTGCAGATGACCTGAAAAAACGAAGCCCACATGGCAACTATAGTTTTGAGTTGAGCCACAAACAAAGGTTGGGTGTATTATGATCTTCGTGGTCTGCGCGACAAAAGAAATGCCTAAAATAAAATTTGTACAGTAATTTGTGTGACACGCAAAAGATAGAAAGTGGGTGGCTTGCCAGCGTGTAGGTGGGTGTGCACTCACTCTGTGTGTGTGGAGACTGAAAGTGTTTGTCGGCGACACATCATGAGCAATATTGTATACAACACAGAGATGATATAAGAAATCATAAGATAAATCATAACAAAACTATGTATGTAAATGATATATGTACATGAATCTGTGGCACATGCATAGGTAGATCCCAAACAAGCTCATTTCCTATACAATTATTGCCAAGACCATAAAGAACTTTGAACCATTCGGAAATAAACTTTCCAGTGTTATTATTTTTCTATATTCCAATCGCTTGCACTTATTGTGTAATTAGCAACGTTAATCTAATTGCTGGGATGGATGACTGTTCTGTAGGAATCGTTATATACTTTGTTGTAATGCTGTAAACGTGCTTGGCTTACAGTTTTTAATATATGGTAATGATAATTGCAGCTTGATTCTAATTAGCATAATTTGTTGTGATTGCAAGTTAAGGGGAAGCCTATTGTAGTTCATAGAACGTGTGTATAGTATGTATAGCATATCATGTAAACAAATAAAGGAATCATTTTTATTTTCTTCCAGTTCCAGTTTTGACTGCTAGTTCCTGACTGCCAGCCACCTGGAATTTTCGAGTTAATAAAATTTTGAGAATCTCGCAGAGAGCGGCGTGTGAGTGGTTATTTTTACTTAAGAGCAACTCAAGCGTCGTCTTAGAGAACTTCCCATTCACATGCATCTACATCCTGCTTTTATCAGTTTTCTGATTAGTTTGTCTTCCATTCGTCGGTTTTGAGAATCGCCAAGGAAGGCGCTTGAGAGACACGCTTTTTCCAAATATACAAACTGTAGCGAATTTAAGGTGAGTTAATTTCTTGATCACGCGCATCTGCATCCTGCTCTACTCGTCTCTCGCTCTTTCCTTCCATCTCTTTCGCTCTCTCTTACAGAGCAGATAACGGTTTAAATGGGCCATAACAAACCGCCCATTAGTCATATAATTAACATTAACATTGTAAATAGGTTTGAGTGGCCATTTCGAAAATGCATTTTAATTCAATGCCCAACCGCAAAGACTCTCTCATGATTTAATCGAATTTCCATCTAGTCACCCGGCGTTCGCTCTTCTCCTCTCGTCTCGTCTCGTCTCGCCTTGTCTCGTCTGGTGTCTCGCCTGTTGCTGGTTAACTGCTTTTGCCAAGTTGTGACTGAGGCTGAGCCAGCAGCAGCAACTTTTGCCTCGTCACGTCGCCAAGTGGAGCTCTTGCACTTGGAACTGCAGCACACGCACTCACACACACACACACACACACACACACAGCCACACTCACACAGATGCATACACAGAGCAGAGGGCTCGCGTGATTATGGCAAACGACGTCACACAAGGTGCATGAGTAATGAGTTTAGTTTTTGTTATTTGCTTAACAAATTTAAAGTCGCTTAGCTTTCAGTTTAAAAAGCTAATTATTGAATTAATAATGTGTAACTACGTGAATTTAATACTTTTTACAGCGTAAAATATATTTTTAAGCATTCATTAACCCTGACTTCCGTTATTAGAAAAACAGAAATACATTTGAATATTTAGACTAAAGTTGGAAATATTGAAAATAACAAATTATTCGTTTAGCTTTAAGTTCAAAAGGCTTAAAAAAGAGAGTTTTTAAAATTAAATTAAAGCGTAAAATAAAATTAAGCAAGCTTTCTTTATGACGATTAAATATAATCTATATTGGAATAATTTTGAAAATTTTTTCTCCTTTTTTTATATTTCTAATATAATAATATTATTAATATTAGAATAATTAAATTATAATTATAAAAATGTTTTATACATATATATTATAATATCTTAATACATAATTTAAAGAAAATCTTGTAAGTAAATGTTTTTTTTTAATTTATTGTTTAATCAATTTCAAATACCTTTCTAAATATATGCACATATATTTAAAAAATATTTAAAGAATGTCCAACAATGATTTAAAGCCACTGTAACAATCTATTTTAAACTGTAAAAGAAATTAATGTATTTATATAATATTTATAGTACTCTTATTCTAATTATATGTGCATGTATTTTTTTAGAAAAACATTTAAATATAATGAAATAAATAAATAAATCAACTAAATAAAATATATATAAAAAAAATATTTTATGATTTTACGATTTTAAAAATTGATTTTTCAATCTTAATAATTATTACTTTAATTATTATTAGATTTTTTTGTTAATGTTATCTTAAAAAGTATTGTCATGTTTAAATATTTATTAATATAATATCGGAAATAAAAAATTATTTGATCAAATTCAAAATAATATTCTAATATAATTTAACAGAGTATATGCAAAGCGACTCGATCATATCATATTTCTGCTGTTCCTCTTTGTTTTAACTAAATGGAAATTGATTATTATGCATAGTGGACCATAATCGTGGTGAGGCTTGAAAAGTCAGAGCGATGACAATGCACTTATCATTGCATGGAATGCGACCTTCGGGATTGTCCAAATAGTGTTCGAATGAGTCGAACGAAGGTCTCTTCGTTGACTTACAGAGCAGATTAATTGAAATTGATGACAGATTCAAGATATCTCTTTGCGGCACAGGCGATAATTGAATTTGAATATGAATTTCGAATTTGAATTTGAATTTTATGTTTAATGGCCGGATATGGCAACGCCAGGCGCTTGGTGCTCTGGGCGGCAGGTGGCAACACTGGCACAGTTGTCAGATTTAAAACTCAGCATGCGCCAAAAGTTGTTGTAACGTTGACATATCTGTGCTATATCGAACAAAAAGTCGTAGGCAAAACAAAATTTCCTTTGCTCTCGTCTCGTGTAAGTTTTGTGTTCTCTTTCGTCGGGACGCTGAAAAACGCATGCGCTGGCAGCAACAACGGCGACAAGAACAAGAACAACAGCAAGAATAAGAACAATAACAACAGCTCGAACAGTATATTTCATTCAATAGGAAAACCCCCACCGACGGTGGTGGAAAAATCAGGCAAAGGGAGCGTGAAACGGAAGCGACGGGCACTGCGCAAACTGCGCAAACCACGAGTCAACAGGCCAACAACAACAGCAACAGCAACAACATCAACAAAAATAGAAAATCAAGAGACAAGGCAACAACAACAGCAACAACAACAGAGTGTGAGGAAGGGTGTATTGTGTTTGTTGTTGTACAAAAACTCACCACCGGGGAGCGAAAAGAGGGTGGGAGTTGCCCTCACTAAGTGAGCGCACGTGTGCGCTGGTGTTGGTGTATGTCCGTCTGTGTGTGTTTGTGTGTGCGCGCAGCCGCCAGCCCCCGTGAATTTGCTTGGTGAAATTTTTCGCTGCTGGCGGCCCGGTTTGCGGCCCAGCAGCAGTTGCCCAGTCGCCCAGTTGCCTGTCGCCAGTCGCTCTAGTCGCATTTCGAGCTGTGCTGCTCAAGCGCCAAAAAAAAATAATAATAAAAAAAGCAAAACTGAAGCAACGAGCTGCAACAACAACAAAAACACGCGTCTTCTACAACATTCCCACGATCCCCCCGCAAAAAAAAAACTGGGCTGGGCGCTGTTATTTTTCAAAATTCTCAATCGTGTGTCGCGTGTGAAATCTGTGTGTGTGTCTCTGCCTCTCTTTCTCTCTGTCTCTATCTCCATCTCGTTTGCTCTTAATTATGAGCAACAAAATATAGAGGCTGTAAGAAACAAGTGAATGCTCCTTCGACACCACCAACACCAGCAGCACCAACAACCAGTCGATTCATCAAACGTTTCTTTCCATTCAGTTCAGCTCAGCTCAGCTCAGTTCAGGGCCAGGCAGCAGGCAGCAGGCAGCATCCAGCAGTGACGATTCCAACCTCACTTTTGTGCCGGTATGTACAACGCCCCTAGCCCCTAGCCCCTCGCCCCTAGCCCCTTCTCCACAATGTACTATGTGCTCTTGCCCCCTCTCTTAAATCGTATATGGTATTTATAGTGTTTAATTTTGAAGAAGTGCCCAGTTTGTTGTCAAATATGTTGCCAGCTAAAGCTTACAGCAGGCATTTATTTTTAGAGCCTCGAGACACCTTTGCAGCACGCCCCACACACACACACACACACACACACTCGCACAGTCTCTCACATGATGAGCGAGTGTGAATGAGTTTTGGGGGGTAGCGCGCGAGTTTTCTTACTGAGGCAATCGGAATGTATGTCGCTGCGTTTATTATCTCATCGCTATTGGAAACGGCGGCGGTCGTAAAAAATTTAGCGCAAAATCTGTCATTTCCGTTGCTTGCTTCCGCAAACAGCAGCCAGGGAGAGACAAACAGAAAGAGAGAGAGAGAGAGAGAGAGCGAGTCAAAGAGAATGAGCGTAAATTATGAATAAGAAGAGCAACAATAGCAGAAGCAGCAGCAGCGGGCGCAGCAGCTTCTTCAGTGTTGCCGTGCGGCGCCTTTTAAGCCCAACGACAAAAAGTATGTGACACAAAAAAACAAAAAACTGAAAAGTCCAATTATTCGTGCCGATTTGAAAGCAGCGCGCTAAATGGAACTCTGGTTTATATATATTAGAACCCAAAAAATAATAACACTTAATGCTTCAATTAGCTTATCTGCTGCGATTAGATATGTCTGCGAGATAGTGAATCTATCAATAGATATCACATGAGTCAATATATTATATAACACTGACAATTTGTTTTTTTTTTTTTTTGGGTAGCCACCCTTGCGGCGCGCACAAAAGCCGGCAGCGAAAGGCGAATTGGGAGCAGTCGAAAAAGGCAGTAGAAAATTGGTAGTAAATGGGCACAGCTGCGCGAGAGCGACTCATCGTGGGGGTGTCCATATGTGTGTGTGTCTGTGTGTGTGTGCTGGCCTCTGTTTGTGTTGGTGAGAGCAGGCGCGTGAAAAATCTTACAAAGCAAAGGAGCAATACAAAAGGAAAAAAGCAGGCATTTTCCCAATTGATTTTCAAGGCGGCCGAAGTGGTGCAAAAAAAAACTATTACTAAAATATATATGGAATAATATAGCAGTGCTGCAGTGCCATAATTAAGAGTTCATTGTGGAATAAAGCTTGCAGAAAAAGAGGAAAAATGTACAAAAATATTTGACAGCTATTCAAGAAATGTTACGTGTGAAAATGTGTGCGAAAATGCGTGAAAAATGCTTGGCAAGCCTCGAGAGCAGCGGCAGCGACAGCGACAGCGACTCATAGCCTATTGCATAAAGATATGTGTGAGTACGTGTGTGTGTGTGTGTGTGTGTGTGTGTGTGTGTGTGTGTGTGTGGGTGTGTAGAAAAAGAGTAGCGTCTTAAACTCACCCAGCCACCCCAACCCCATCCCTGCGACCTAGAGACCGCTAGACAGCCCGAAAAGTATGCTACACAAATTTGGACGCAATGAGAGCTGCGATTGCTCTTATTGATTTGTGTGTTGGATAGTGTTGGTGTTGTTATTTGTTCTCGGTATTGGTGTAAGCTGTTATTGTCATTTGTTGTCGTTGCCGTTGTTGCTTAACTGATTTGACATTAAATTGCAATCGGTTTCATCAGCAGCAGCAGCAGCAGCAGCAGCGGCGGCGGAGGCAGCGGCAGGGGCAACAACATTTCAAGTGCATTATGTCATTTTTCTCGTTTTGTTGTCCACCTGCCTGAGTCCCCCTGAGTGTATGAGTGTATATGTATATGTATATAAGTGTGTGTGTGTGTGTGTGTGTGGTATGAGTGTTTGCCATTTTGCCAGTCGAGGACGAGGACACAGCGCTCGTTGTCTGTCAACAGGGCGCCATTTAATGCCGTAACTTTGTGTAATTAAAAAAAGAACAAGCAACAAGGCGGGTATCGCATACACCTACACCCGCACACACTCAAATATATATATATTATAGTTATAGTATATATGCCACACAAAAAAAAGGAAAGAAAGAGAGAGAGAAAAAACCAAGTTGTAATTTCCGCCCCAGCAACTAACTGAAACTGATGTTCGAGCAGAAATTGAATTTTCCGTTGATGTTATTTGAGCTCCGAGGCGTCAGCATAATGATTTAAACGACTTGACCACACTCCGTGTAGGTGTGTGTGTGTGTGTGTGTGTGTGTGTGAGCGCGAGTGCGTGTGTGGCTGTTGAAATATGGCTTGTGCGGCAACGCTTGACGCTTGGGTGATTCTGGGTTAAAAGGGTGACCGCGCGTGGGAGCAAGTGCCGCATTTTATATGCGACTGACAATACATATTCGATTGAAAGCATTTGTATAAAAATAGAGAGGGTGGCGACAGTTAGAGTGGGCGCTGCGAGAGCGTAGAGCGTTGTGTCTCAACCTATTTCCGGTCTGATTGAAAGTCATGCCTAAAAGTAGGCAATACTTTTTGGCCGCCTGACAACTGCGCAAGATTGCCAGCACTGAGCGAAATGAGCTGCTAGTTTGGTTTGCCGCTGGCCGCAACACACCCAGCGCTGCGCTTGGGCCAGCCAATTGGCTAAGCAAACTGAACGCTTGCCGGCAATTTCCGTTTTTTTAGCCAACCTGTGTGCCCATTCAATTATCAACTCAAATAGTAAAGCAAAGATTCGCAGTCCGGTTTTAGCACGTGTCCGCCTTTCCGTCTGTCCGTCCAGGCAGCGAGCCAGCCCAGCCCAGCCCAGCCCACAACCGGTACGGTTCATCAGCCCAATTTCAGTGTCCTTGAATGCGTGTTTAACTGCGCCTCGACTTGCGTGTAATTCATGTTTTTTGAGGTGTGCCTTGCACTGGGCTTTAAGTTTCTCTTTTTTTTTCTTTTTTGCCTCTCTTACAGTATTTGTTATTGTTTGCCAAATCAATGGCGAGCTCAACGTTCAAGAATCCTCTGCCAGCGCACACTGCATCCGCCCCCAGACGCGAGCCCGAGTGCTGTTGACAAATAAGCTATGCAATTGTAGGCCGTCAATTGCTTTCGAGAGCAGCAAAAAAGCAAAAAAGCAGCAGCTTCTGCTAAATATATATATATATGACAGAGTGCAGTCGATTATTATTGCCTTAATATTTAATATTATTTACCTTTTTATGAGGTCAGCGATGACCGAATTACACAAGGCATACACTGGCTTAATAACTGGGCTGTAAATGGGTAGAGGGCTCAGCAAATAGTGGAAAAGGCAGGAGATGCGCGTAGAGGAATATTAAGTAAATGGGAGATTTTGATATATGTATATATATTATATTTTATTTCCATACATTATACTTATGAACATAAATCTGTAAAGATATATGTTTATATGTTTTTATAGCACTATGATAATTGGCTTACGTACTTCAAACTGCCTTTAATTAATATCGTTTATCATCGATTCTCATCGGTATTTTCATAAGCTACTTATTAAATCATTCCCCATTAGTCTATGAAGAATTGTGACTAATAGAACTTCACCTTTTTCTTTAATGACTCATTTTATCGATGCTTACACTCTTTTAGAAGTTCATCTGAATTAAATCAATCCATATCATGAAAGCTATCTATGAATGCCACCTATTATTTCCCAGAGTTGGTTTATTATATTTTAATTAGATTGCATTGAATTGCTTAACAACGTGTAGTTGTTATCCTACAGACATGATGATGTCTCAGTTTATTTTTAATGAAATTTGTAGTCACATAATGCTGCTATTGCAAGAGCTTATATACTGTTTCTTAATAATCCTACTATTTCTTAATATTCATACTCTTACCATTCATACCATTCATACTATTCATACTATTTCATTCTATCCATACTCACAACACTGAGACAGAACACTTCACTGTTATCGAAACTTAACCGTCTCTATGTCTGCATCCAAGTGCCATTGCCAGTGTCAGCAAAACCTTAACCATACCAAATCTCAAATACCTCTCTCTTTCTCTCTCTCTTTCTGTCTCTATCTCTCTCTCTCTCTCTCTCTTTCTCTAATATTGTTGAACAATCTTCAAAAATAACCCAAACCAATTCACTTCTAAACCACCGTCAAAGTGCCATCACTATTGTTATCGATGTCATTCCATCTCTTAACTGACACTATTATCGCTATCTATCTATCGCTTTCTATATTCATTTGCTCATCTTTTGCAACATCTGCATCAAGCTCGACTCGCTGCACTTATCGATCAGATGGGCACATTCGAAGCAGCAATGCAAACATTAGTTCATTGAACTGCTCTGCGGCTGGACGAGCAGCGCGAAGGCAGCCGCAATGGGGATTCTCTGCTCCACTCCACTCCGAATTCAACTTCTCCCACGTGTGCCACGACTTTTAATTAGACAGCAAACACATTTTGTGGGCCGACACCGTTACGCACAGCACTCTGTGCTTACTAAGCTCACCCGCGTGTGTATGTGTACTTTGACCTCTTTGGTCAATGTCAGTGCTGTTGGGGACTTGGCTCTTGGACTTGGTCTTGGTGTTGGTCTTGGTCTTGGTCTTGGACTTGGACTAAGACTTGGACTGGGTCTGTCTCTCAGATTGAATTTCTTTGCATGCGCAGGCAGGTTTTTCCACACACACTTGCTGGCATCAACATTTCCACGACTCGTTTTTCACAGTTCTTTGCGGCTTTTTCAATTAAAGCTTGTTGCATGCCACCAGCGCCGACGTCGACGTCGTTATCGTCGTCGTTTACGTGTCGCTCTTCACGAGCCAGCTGACCACCGCTGTACGCCCCTCCCGCCTGGTGCCCTGGCTTTCTTTTGTGCGCTTTGTGGCTGCCTTTCTTGTCGCTGCCTCTGCCACTGGCTCAGTTGCTGCCGCCGCCACTGCCACAGTCGCTGCCGCTGCCGCTGTCGCTGTCGCTGTCGACGTTGGCTGACGCTGCATAAAGTCTTTCACTTCTTTGGCATCCAAGTTTAGTTCAGTTCCAGCCGGCGTACGTAGCGCACGCGTCTTGCGAGATCGATCCGACACAACGGGACATCGAATATAATTGAGTTAGCAGCGATAAACGATAAGCGAGCATAAAGAACGCGTCGCGAGCTCTCTCTCTCTCCCCCTCTCTCTCTTACTCTGTGTGCGTGTGTGTATGTGTGTGTGCGTGTACGTGTGCGTGGCTCTCGTGCATTCTCTTTCATACTCTTCCACTCTCTCATCTCTCTCACTGCCGTTGGATTTCTTTGCGCATGCGCGCAGCGTTTCGAACACAAACACACGCATGCGCTGTCTCCGTCTCAGTCAGCGTCTCCGTCAGCGACTCCGCGCAAAAGTGAAAATATTTGGAGAAATTTCTTGAGCAGAATATCAGTTGCCAGTTTTTTGTGTGTCACAGCTTTTAATAAAACAAAAAAAAAAAAAACAACAACAAAAAAGTCGATCACCAAAAAAGGAAAAACAAATTAGCACGCATTCACTCAATGCTCCGTGATTGACCCGCCCCGATATCGAAATCGAATTCGAATCCGAGACACTTTGCAACAATTAGCCCAAAACGAAAGTGTTCGCAAATGTCATTGACCCAGATCTGAATTGAAATTTGGAGCCAACGCCAACAGCAGCAGCAGCAGCAGCAGCAACAGCAACCAGAGCAGCGCAGCAGCATCAAGAGCAGCAGCAAGAGCAACAGTCAAAAAAACAGAAAAAAACTAAGTTTCAACTTATGCTCGCTTCAGTTTGTTAGCTTTTAGTTAACTCTTGACTCTTTTTCTTTTTAACAAGTAAGTGTAAGGCCGCCTGCGTGGCTAAAAATATGCAAACGGCGGCAAATATTTGTGAGGGGGGCGCGACGGGACGGGTAGGTGTTTGGCTTATGCAACGTTGACGTAATATTTAGTCTAAAACTAAAGACGACCGCGAGAAAGTTGCTACAGCAACAACAAAAACAGCATTTTCGAAACCTCATCTCTTTTGCTCAATTTTGTTGTTTTTGATATTTGTAATATTAATCATTGCATATTTACAAATACAATTTGCACACACTCGCTCACATACACACACACACACACTCGTGCAGTGCTACGAATATGAAGACGCAGCATAATAAATAAACATGGATCACGGTCAGCTACAGACCGTAACAGATACACAGACTTTGAGATATACAGCAGCGTTACAGATACAGATACGTCTCTTTCAGCCACAGCGCGAACACATTGCAATTCCGTTTTCAGGTGTTGCGAAAACGGTTTTTTCGGCGCTATTTACCCTTGTTTCGCTGACGTCTGCGCTTTATGCGTAGCTCTTTGTAAATGCCATTACAGCCACAATAATTTGAATATATATATATATATATATATATATATACATATATATATATATATATATATATATATATATATATATATATATATATATATATATATTTATATATATATCGGACACTGTCTGACCATACGCATTGACCCACTTTAATACGACTACAGCGCATGCGCAAATGCAGTCAAAATTCCGCGGGCTTTTCCAAACCTTTCCACAATCCCAGACACAGAAATATGTATATATATATACATATATGCACACATGTATTTGTATCAATATATATGCCACTCAATTTCATTAAATATTTCTATTGATTACGTGCTGCGATTTTGGATCAGCCTCAGCGAAATTTCAAGCACTTTCGCATGTCGGAATATCGAATCGAGTCGAATCGAATTCTAAGCCTTTGCACACTGCCAGAATTCCTAAGTGGTTTGCCAGCTCTTTAAAAGTGAACACTGTGTGCATTGGCACGACCTCAATTGGCATATTTGATGGCCCAGTTTATGACTTGTGACGTCGGGCTGAGGCAGTTATATGTCTTATCTTTGGGATCTGCTGGGTTATAAAACCTTTTAGCGTTTCATTACGATCGACACATGAAAAGTCATTAAGGTGTCTATACTAAGCTTACTTATCTTCCGGTTTGGCTGTTATTTTCATTCTTTATATTTTATCCATACTGAGATAGCAAAACTTTAGAATATTCAGTGCTCATATATATCCTTATATATAGCTAAAGCTTTCGTTTATATGAATTTCTTTTTCTGTGCACTTTTGCGCTTTCAATATGTCAATATATTTTGCTCGTCTCTTGAATTGTTTCCTAGGTTCTTCCTGTTGCTTATAGGCATCACTTACGTAAATCTCTCTGCTGCTCTGCTTCCTCTCTAATTTGAGCATTAAGTGAGGTCAATTGCTTGGAGAACTTTCTAAGCAAGTTCACAAGATTCACACATACTATTCGTTGCTTCAACTCTTATCTTAAATCGTCTGGGGCATTGTAATTCGCCAGCTTTTTATCTCCTCAGCCACCTCGTCTTCTGGGCCCTGATCAATCTCACGTGCTGTCGCGCAATTCATAAACCTCAATTTTAGAAAATTGCAACGCAATTTCATAAATCACTTGCAATGTGGGCGAAATATACGTATATATGTATAAATGTATATCCGATTTGGGGTTTTTAGTTAATTAGTCGGGTACGTTTTAATTGGTGCTGTAGACATTGTTCTTAGTTTTGGAGGCTGGCATATTATTCAGTCTTAGCTCATGTTCGGGGCTAAAAATAAATATAAATATAAATTCTAATTGTAAAATTACTTAATATCTAACTTTGAGAGGCCGTCAGCTGACTTTCAATTGGGCTGGACTGAAAATTTACCAGGAGGGGGAATGCGAGGCTCTAGAGAGGGAGGAGGGAGCAGGAGGGCGAAGATAGGGGGCCTGTGCCAGTGTCCAGTGTACAGTACAGCGACAACGTTTTCACTCAGCCGGGGGCCCCATTATACACACTTAAATTTAACTTTTATGCTGTAAACTGCGAAGCGCTTTGTTTGTTAATCAAAAGCGCAAATTATGGGCACAGGCAGATGCAGAGAACTGTGGCCACAGATTAGCTCAGCTCAGCTCAGCTCTGCTCAGCTCAGCTCGGAGCGCAGAGTCTGTCACAGATTTATTCAATTACACACAAAGCATAGATAACTTACGATAACTGTAAAAGCAGCCCGAGAACGGGTGGGGGCACACAACACACACAACACACACAGCACACACAACACACACAGCACACACGAGAGACACACTCACATAACAAACAACAAACAAACACACGCACACAACATCAACGAGAGAGACACTCGTCTGACTCGAAAGGTTCAATAGAATAGAGGGCACAGACCCATTATGATGCCATATTGTGCCCAGCATCCGCTCGGGACTTACATTTACATAATGTGCCCCATTGTCGAAAAGTGAAAATATGTCTATTTGAACTTTCGTTTGTAGTTGTCATCATCCGCGTCGTCATCCGATTGAAACAATCTTCAAAATTGCTAAGGCAAACAGCGCCTCAGCAGTTGACACCTTTTGACCAGTAGAACTGGCCAAATAGTCCATAACCAAAGTCAGCCAAATGCTTCCGCATTTCACCTCAAAAAGAAAAAATAATAAGAAAACCCCACCAAAGACATGTAATCCGAAAGCAACAAGGTCTCCGAGAAATAGAGAACCAGAAAATCAGGCATGAACTAGCTGCAGAATGGCTTCAAATGCAATCGCTAAGAATTTTGAATTCAGTCCACGAATAGTTTATGCTCTACAATGCAGAAGTGTTTGATGAATAAAGGGAAAGCTTAAATTTGAAAAGAGGCTAGAGAAAATGAAAACATTACAGTTATAATCAGTTTCATTGATTTGCTTGTTTTTATGTTTTATTATAAAATAATTACTTTATTCAATTACATTTTTTTTCAATTCTCTTTAAATATTTTGGTTTTTAAATTATATGATATATTTTTGCTTCAAATTTTTTAATTTAGATCTCTTTTTACATTTATAATAAAAAATGAATTTCTTTTGAATTTTTTTTTATATATATTTATTTAGTGGATTATTTCGTAAAATGCGTTCCTTTTTTTAAATACTGTAAAAATATTTTTTATAGGGCGTAAACTTAATGAAGTTTTTTCTTTTAGTTTTGCAGTTCATTTTAAGTAATTAAGTTTAGCTTCACTGAATCAATTAAGTTTAGTGTTGAACTTTTACCTCTGGATTCGTTTGGCTGTTTAGAGTCTGCTTAGCGAGCCGATACTAATTAGGTTAAGGTGTACCGACTTACAGGTTTATATTAGTGCATTAACTGCACTTTCTAATGGCCAAGCAATAAACTAGTTTCTAACATGCAAATATTTAATTATCTCAATATAGTCAGCTGTCTATAATTGTCAAGATATACCTCATGTCTGTCAATTTGTTGTTCTTTAATTGTCGCATGTTGAATATCTGAATATTTTGCTACTTGTTGGACCCTTTGCATAGGCTAGTTAATGCCAATATGCATTTAAAATTGCATATAATCGATTTAATTTGTATATATAAAGCAACTTTTGAAAAGAGGAATGTTTTTAATGGTATGAATATTTAAAAGATTAAACTTCTTCAATTATAGAGCCTTAATGATATATCTCTTTCTTTTATGCAGTCGACTTTGGACTTAATAAATTAATATTTAAATAGATCGCCAATCAGTGGAGAAAGAGTATTTTGGGGTTACAGAGCTGCTGATCGAACGGCCATTGTCTGGTTTTTGCCAAGGGTATTGGCCTAAAATGTAGCCAAGTAATGGACAGACAAAGACCTGCTTGGGGTTTATGAAAGACCAGGGCCAGTTGTTGCTGTTGTTGTTGTTGTTTTTGTTGCCGTTGTCGAAGTCGATGACGCTGACGATGATGATATGCGGCACGATTATAGGAAATGGGTCAAACAATACACAGGCATAACAGTGTAACTACCTTGTCAAGGCAGGTTGAATGTTTACCGTTTAACGCGCGCACACACACACACAGACACCGACACACGTACATACACAGTTATACGATATACTGCAGCTACAGATTGGTCTTCATGTTTGGTTAACACGCGCAGAGGCGTGGTTCGATTTCGTGGCGGTGCAGTGGTGTGGCGACTCATGTTGGCTCTGCCTTGTGCCTAAGCGCGCGAATTTTAAAGTCACTCTCCAAAAAGAGAGTCACGGACCGAAAGAGCGAAAGAGCGAAAGAGCAAGAGAGTCAGAGCGAGAGCGCCAAATCATGCGATGAAAAAGTTGATTTTCAAGAAATTTCACTTTAGAATTTGAGGCGGAAGAAGAAGTCGTCGTGTGCTTTGGGGCTGACCGAAAATGGTAAAACTGGATTCCCTGGGAAGGTCCATTGATAAATTTACAGTTACGTGATGAGAGCCACTGCGTATCAGTCAGTGGTGTTTAAAATTTAATTATGCGGCAGCTAGCGAGCTGTCTCAGTAGTGGTGGCTGATGGGCACTCGAAACTGCGGATATGATTCGATAATATCATGAAAGAGCTGTGCCAATTTAACACATTTCTTAACTCGACAACAACAATGAAAATAAACGCTGCGTCAGTGAAAGAAATATAAAATACAAATGACCAAAGAGAAGAAGAAGAAAAAACTAAAAGTCAACAACAGACAAACACTTAAGTCTCTCTCTTTCTCCCAGTCTATCATTCTCTCTCTCTCTCCCTCTCTCTCTTTCGCTCTTTCGCTCTAGCTCTCTAAACTCTCTGGAAATAGATTTTTTTTTGCTGTACCTCTAATGAAAACGAAAGTTTGGCTAACCAAAAAAATTACCAAATTTAAATACGTTGGAAGAAAAAAATAAAATACAACAACATATTGCGGAATTTAGATATTTAAAAGTGAAAGCCATGGGCTGGCCCTCCGCTTTGGACTTGAGTTTGAGACGCATTTCAGACAAATATGTCCGCATTTCGATGAGATGTTCCATAAATACATAGCTACGAGTCGGATACAAAAAACCCATGCGTCGCAACGTGTCGCATGCACAGTTCCTGTCCACGTCCAATATTTGAGCAGCGTTTAATTTGAATTTCATTGTTGTTGCCGTTGGTAATTAGCTAAGGCATTAACAGCGACGATAATTTCCCCGTTTGGCTACGAGGTGCAAAGTTTTCTACATAAGAAAGAGGGGGGATGCGGACGGAAGTGTTTGTTGATGCCGAGAGATGCTGTTTACATGTGTGTGACAACTTGAACTCTGATCGACATAAATGCCGCTGCCCTTAAAGCTGGGTGTGTTTCCTGGCCCGAAGGGTTACGGAATCGTTTCGCAGTCTCGCCCAGACGCACGCACACACACTCGCGCACAGAGAGGCAAACACACGCAGTTCTAGCGAAATGGTAATTTTTGTTTGAGCTTAGCAAAACAACAATCACTTAGCGACGTTTGCATTTCTTGTCGTCATTCTGTTGACAGATTCATTCAATATTTTACAACTCAAACTTATTAAGGAGATGACGTGTGCTGGACTTGTACCTGTTACTTTTCCTCTTCTAGCATGGTCTATGAGTTTTCTCTTCAATTTCATTTAATTTCAGAGCTTTCATGCCACATTTGGCTGGCTGCATTAGTATTAGTGACCTTTGGCAAGCTCAGCTTGCGGGCATAGGCCAGCGCTGAGCTTTGGCGTGTCAGTGTCGCACGTCTGTGTGTGATTAGTTGGGGTCATTTCATTTTCGTGTAGCGCATTTGCGTAGCAGTTAAGCTGAATGAGTGCTCAAATCGAACGCGGCGCGATGCCGTCGATATAGAATGCCCGCTCACAGGCGACGGAGTGCGCATTCGTAGTCTGTCATCGATATCGACAGCAGCGTGTGGTTTTAGCCGCTTTTCTGTTTGGTTAGTTCCTCAATTGGCGCCTAAGCGGCTTAAAGTCTTTAAAGAGCTTTGCATATTCTGTGCTATTGTGCGTTAAATTGAATTGCGGTTGCAGCTAGTGCTGAAAAGGATACCAACTGTTCATATACATATATCATATATATATTATTCTATACATATTTATATATGTATATCTCAGTTGAGTGTAGTTCGTGTCTTGCAGACGTCATGAAATTTGTTTGTTGCTGGCTGCCGTCCAAGGATAAGAATCATACCACCATCTACGTCATTTGGCCAAAATTGATGTCTGCTTGGCTTCGCTGTTGTGTGGCATCCGTTTCTGGGGCTTCCTCACGCACATGCCTCATGATCTGTCAGAGGCGACTATATTTAGGCACAGGCTCTCGCCTCGTGTGACACTTTGATAGATAGACAGGCACGAGCGAACGGCCCGTGATGTGGGTTCTCGATTGAATGCTGAACTCACTTTCTATTTCCAGCTTCGGCTAAATATAAAAGCAAACAAAAATTCAATGCATTCTATTTTCTCAATGTTTATATGAAATTTTAATTGATTCTAATCCTCTCTTCCTCTCTTTCTAATTGCAGCACAAATTTGGTCGCCTCTTCCATACATACAGACTACTAGAGAACATAGGACTCTAGATTCTGACTCTGTTTAGCTTCAACTTTTACAACTTTTCCTGTTTTCCAGCTGAGAGGCGATAGCCAATATACATACATATATGCATAGTTACGAAAATGGAAAAGTTTTTCATTACGAAAGCAACAACAACTTCAGTCAAATTCTGTGAAACTTAATTGCATATTAACCAATACAATAATTAAAGCTAAAGCACAAATAGCAGCGTTGTGTTCCAACTAAAATACAAATCGAAATCAACTTCCCCAGAAAACACTTCCACGAGAACAAAGGAGAGAAACCGAACAATAAAACATTAATTATAGCTGAAGAAGAAGAAATTGAGGAGCGCACATTGCAAATGATTCAACTGCTTCCTAACTAAGCTAAGCGCGAGGGATACTTTAAGGGTGAAACATATATATATGAGTCATATATATATATAACTGAAATATAAAAGACAACAACAACAGCTGCAAGACGTAACAACAAACATGTCACACGCCGTCGCCATCAAAACAGAAACGGAAAACTGCATCAGCAGCAGCAACAGCAACAGCAACAGCCTCAAACAGTCGCCACAGCCCGCACAGCAACCGCATAGCAGCAGCAGCAGCAACAATAACAGCAGCAGCAGCAGCAGTAACAGCAGCAGCAACAGCAGCAGCAACAGCAGCAGCAGTAGCAACAACAACAATAACAACGGCGATGCTCCGTTCTTATTGCTGAACGGCACTCATTCGCATCAGCGCAGCAATGGACTCACTGCAGCGGCGCACGCAGCTGTCAGCTATGCCAATGCCGGCACCGGAAGCGGTGGGGGCAGTGGCAGCGGTCTAGTTGGTGGTGGTGGTGCGGGTGCCGCGGCTGGCCTCAATGCGGCCCTGCTTGGCGCTGCGCCGGCCACAGCGTTGCCCAACAATGGGGGCCTGCAGTCGCCATACGAGAACTACAGAGTCGACGATACCAGCTATGTGCCCATCGGACAGTTCTATGCTGGGCGGAGCGTTTTCATTACGGGCGGCACTGGCTTTATGGGCAAGGTGAGTTGATCAATTAATCGAATACGTTTTATATAGAGCAGTGATTAGAGTGGATAGATATATTAGTAATAATATCGAATAATCGATAATCGACTTTCGATAAGCGAAGTTGAAGGCTATTTGGGAGACATTAAAACGAATATAAATATTCAATAATCAATTACAGAATCATTGCTAGTTCATTATTGAATGATTGCTTATCCATTATTGAATGATCAATAATCAATTGTAGAGTTATCGTTAATCAATTATTAAAATCATGATAGTTCTCTTGAGGCTTCCCTTAGACAATCTCGTGTCTGATATTATTTGAACAATCGAAATTTTCATCACTCATTGGCAATGCAACGGTCCAGTATTGATATATTGAAGTAAGGGTGGATATAACATTAAATAATTTAATATAAATATCGAAAAATCGATAATAAATTACCGAACAATCGTTAAACGTTAATAGATTATAAATATCATGATCATTGTGTTGAGGCTTTTATTTCTTAAAGTAAACAATCGAGTATTTTATCTAAGCTAAGCAAACTAATAATTGACTAATTTGATTGATTGATTTTTCCTAAACTATCGAATTGCTCACTCAAGCCTTAAAATCTGAACTGCCCCATTAAATCGTCTCATACTTTACTATTTAATATTGTAAACATTTGAACCGCAAAATTGATTTAGTTCGTGCTTTACAGAGATTGGACTATATATTTAGCAAGTACTAATTAAATATGAACGAGAGTCACAACTTCGCCCCGAACCAGCTGAATTGCGACTGTAGCTAGGCTTTAACAGTTTTTATTGCATACTTTAGCGGGCTGCACGCACCATTCATCACGCATACGCCACGTGCGCCGCATGCAATTGTGTTATTTGCATCATGCGGAGTGTTGAACTCTGGCCACGCCTGGCAACGAATTGAGGTTATTCTATTGCACTCTCAAAATACTTAGTTACATGTAAATCAACATCTCAGACAAACTGCAAAATGGGTGTGTGTGGGTGAGTTTGTGTGAGCGGGAGTGGGCTGCTTCAGATGTCGAGTGTCGCATCTCTGCCGGAAAGTCTGGTGTTGACTCATCGCACTGGCATGTCTATGTACACTCGAACACATGTCGCATAAGCTCTAATTGTTCCTCGCACACACACACACACACCCCCACACACATGAACAAGTTTGACTCCTAACATATCCTGTGGCTGTTGTGCCAATTTTCAGCCATTGTTTTGCATGTGTGTGCGTGCAAGTGTGTGTGTTGCATGCCTCCTGCCTGCGTCATTATGACATGTAATCGTTGGTGCCGGTGCCGCTCAGACTGCCACTCAATTGTTATACAGTGAGGCAAACGTTATTTGTATTGTGAGCGCTCAATGCTGTTTCGCATCGATTTTGTAATCTAGTTGCCAGGCACTGTAATTTAAATGCCATAACCTGCTACCTGTACGTCACAACAGAGTCCGCCCCCAAGCAGCGCTGCTCCGCTGTCATTATTATTGTTGTCTTCCTTTGTTATTTCAGATACAATTTTCACTTTGTTATTTGGGGCGTGTCTGGCAGCGCGCACATCCAGTCAATGTCCTTCGTGAATGGCTATTGATAACGTTCGATTTGGTGTTTAACCATTCATTCAATGTACTTTGACTGCTCACTTAGCGGCCACTTCAGCTGTTGGCGCAACGTCCACAAGGGTGCGGGCCCTCTTGACTGGCCGTAATTATAGTTTACGGCCTAATGAATATGTCTTATTGGCGAGGGAGTGAGCTCACTCACAGCCTAACTGAAATGGATTAATCAACAAAAAGTGCTTCGGAAAATGTCCAACACGGTGATTGATGCATAGTTTCTTTTTTGTTTTTGTTTTTTTTTTTCTTTTTAAATATATGCCCGCATATATTGAGTTGTTTTGACCAGGAAATGCTAATTTGCATTGCATCAGCATTAGCTGCAAATCTATTTACATTCCATTTGCTTTTTATGATCGCCAGTATCATAAAAGCTAACTTGTTTAAGCAGCGTGTCTAAGTACAGAAGTCAGTTATTCAGTTAGTCAGTGTACTAATCCATTAGTTCGTCAATCAGTATCAATCAATATGATAATTGGTCAGTCAAATTAATCTTTCAATGAGTTTATCAATTAGACCGTTAATCACTCCTATCCCATCAATCGCTATATCAATAAATATTTTCTTCTATAGATAGATCATTTTGTTTTAATAAATCTTGTTTCCATTTCCAGGTGCTCGTAGAGAAACTGCTGCGTTCATGTCCGGATATAAGAAATATATATCTGCTGATACGACCGAAACGAGGCCAAGAGGTCTCGGCGCGCCTCACGGAACTCCTAAATGCACCGGTAAATATATCCTAAAACAATCAAATTCCAGATCAACAGCTAACTGAACTTGTCTTCCATAGCTATTCGAATCATTGCGGCGCGAGAAGCCGAAGGAATTAAGTAAAGTCATACCCATATCCGGCGATATAACGTCGGAGGAACTGGGCATCTCAGAGAGCGATCAGGTAGGTCTTAATGATGATGGTGATGATGAACCCACTCAATGCTAATTCTTTTCTATTCTTTTTTGGTAGAAACTACTTTGTCGCAATGTTTCCGTTGTATTTCATTCAGCTGCCACTGTGAAATTCGATGAGAAGCTCAAGCTGTCAGTCACAATCAATATGCTGGGCACAAAGCGGTTGGTCGAGCTCTGTCATCGCATGATGTCCCTAGACGTGAGTATATGGAAGATCAGCCAAATACGACCCCTTACTTATGCACTGATATTTCAGGCACTTATTCATGTATCCACTGCCTATTGCAATTGCGATAGAACCGATGTATCTGAGGTTATCTATGCACCACCCTATAATCCCGATGATATCATCTCATTAATCAACTGGCTTCCGGAGGATATACTTGATCAGGTGTGTATATATAAATTTAATATGTAATAAAAGCTGATGTGGTGGTCTTATTCTTCCATTAGCTGACACCGCGCCTCATTGGCAAGCGCCCCAATACGTACACATTTACAAAAGCCTTAGCGGAGCATATGTTACTTAAGGAGGCTGGAAACTTGCCCGTTGCCATTGTGAGGCCCTCAATTGGTAAGTCTCTCGCAGGCCACTCTTAACTATATATTAACTTAGTCAATTGAACTTTCAGTGACTGCCAGCCTGAATGAGCCCTTTGCAGGTTGGGTGGATAACTTCAATGGGCCAACGGGTCTAGTCTCGGCGCTGGCCAAGGGCCTCTTCCGCACGATGATGTGCGAAAAGAACTATGTGGCCGATATGGTACCTGTCGATATTGTGATTAATTTAATGATTGCGGCTGCTTGGCGCACAGCGACGCGCAAATCCAATAATTTACTCATATACAATTGTTGTACTGGCCAGCGTAATCCCATCATATGGTCTGAGTTTGTCAAATATGCCATGACCAGCGTTCGCAAACATCCCTTGGGTAGGCCTCCATTTGTCTTAACATTTGATACGGAACTTTATATTAATTTTACCCAATTCCAACTTTCAGAGGGCTGTCTGTGGTATCCGACTGGTGACCTGCGCATGAATCGTCCAATGAACACGCTGAATTGTATATTAAAACATTTTCTACCAGCTCACATACTAGATGCTGTGGCGCGCGTTATGGGCAAGAAGCCATTGTAAGCAGCGCCTTCTCCCACACACTGACAGCTGACACCAATACTAATGCAATTGTTATCGTTTCAGTGTTGTCAACGTTCAAAACAAAATTGCCAAAGCTGTCGAATGCTTAGAATATTTTGCAACGCGCCAATGGCGCTTTAAGGACGACAATGTGAACGGTCTGCTGCACACGCTCAGTCCCAAGGATCGTGAGATATTTGTGTTTGATGTGCGCAACATCAACTGGGACAAATATGTGGAGCGCTATGTGCTGGGCTTCAGGGAGTTCCTGTTCAAGCAACGGCCCGAATCGCTGCCCGCCAGCAGAAAGCGTATGGTCAGGTATGTTCGAATGGGCTGAATTACATTGAACTCGCAACGAAAGTAAGTTGGTATATTCAATTGCAGATTGTACTATCTGCATCAGCTGGTCAAAGTGGTCGCTGTGCTGCTCACCTGGCGTTTCCTCATGTCACGCTCGAAGCGCTTGAATGATATGTGGAGCGCATTTCTGGAACACGCGCTCAAGATCGCGCGCCTTATACCATTTTTGTAATAATCCGGCTGGCAACGGCAGCAGCAGCAGCAGCAACAGCATGAATCTTGTCTGGTGATGTTCTTCTTTGCAATTTCTAAATGCCTTCAACATGGCGTACGTTTTAGAGGTTTTTAGCAAATAATTATAATCATATTTTTATATATGTTAAACGAGTAAACAAACCTAACAATCGGGTTCATTAAGTATGGCATCCGTGAATAAGAAAAGACAAAACACACAAATGCTGCAGAAGCGGTGACGCAGGTATCTACACGCATCTGTTCGCCGCTCGAATGTGCAATTTTTGAGATATATATATATATATATATATATATATATATATATATATATATATATATATATATATATATATATATATATTTAAATGCCTCTCCATGGGTGACGGTTCTCTCGTTGGCGAGTTAAAGACGTAATTTTTGTAAATTTTGTGCAGTCAACTAAGTGAAAGTAATACTATAATAATACGAATCAAATAAAGCGTATATATAATATATACTAAATAAAATATTCCACCTTTGCGAAACACAAAAAAAGCAAAAATAAAATTCTTGGAAAGACGATAAATTCGTATTTAATTTATGTAGTAAACATGACTACGTCAAAGATAATGAAGCAATTTTGCAGTAATTAGTAATTCCGAATACTTTTGCAAGAAAAACAAAAACAAAAGAAAACTATTTAACAAATTTAATAACAGCAAATACAAATTAGAGAGAAAACAAAAAATTATATGAAATGGCTTGTTATTGCTTTAAATTACATAAACGTAACGTAAACTATGCTAATATTAATTATAAATTATATTACTAGTTTTAACATTTTTACAATTACAATTAAGTTTTCAATTTATATATATGACAAAACAATACAAAACAAAACAAAGCAAAAAATGAAAAAAAAAACAAGCGAAAACAGAATTATATACGACAAAAAACAAACACAAAACAATTTAAAACAAGAAATGCAGTTTATAAATATACAAAATTCAATTTATGTATATGTACTATATTATGACAAATATGGCGAAAATGAAACAAAAGAACAGAAGCAACTCACAACAAAATACAAAAACCAATAAATAATTAAACGAAAAATATATTTATATAAACATCAAACATAATTTCTTAGCATTTGCAGCCTACAAATTATGCGTAATCAGCAAAACAAAAAAAAAGTTAAACAAATTATATATACAAGTTCTATATATATATATATATATATATATATATATATATATATATATATATATATATATATATATATATATATATATATATATATATATATATATATATATATGTATGTATGTATCTGAGCGAGTTTTTGACTTGAGATTGTATACACAATTAGTGAAACGTCATTATTAAATTTATATATAAATTAAACTTGCAAGAAAGATGAAGAACAAAAAGAACATATAGTAAGAACATTCCATCCAATTAGTAGCAAAAACAAAACAAAGACAGCTGCATCCAATTCTAATCAATTTTTTATACCCGTTCATGCGGTGGAAAGAGTATATTTGTCCGTCAATGTCACAGCAGATAAAACTGTTAGGCATAGATTCCTAGGGCCACTTTAGGGGCGAATTGTATACCTGAATATTTCATTTTCGATTTGGATCGATTTATCAATAGTTTTTATTTCTTTAAACAATTCCATAAAAAAAAGCCTTAGTTGATTGTTTTGCTTGAGCAAGTATTGCTCAGTCGGCTACCGCCGACTGACATCCTTCCATCAGTTCTCTGTGCCGCATTCCCATATCTAATGTCAAAAAGTAGTCCGAGCTGATTCATTTTGGTTTAACATAACTCGTAAGGTTGGGGTCTAACTATATATAAAGACAACAGACATTTCGTGCAATTATTATATATTTTTATGTTCTAGCTTTTATTAAATTTGATTTTTAAAATAATTAATAAAACAAACACTTCCAATATTGAAAGAGAAAACAAACGTTTAGTTTATTTGCTAAATACCTTTGCTAGTTGCAGTTGACTCGAAACGATTAGAAATCTCGACTTTATTCCTTCGTTTTTTTTTTTTCAATATAGTTATCTAGATTAGAGAGAGAGATAAATATAAACTAAAAGGAAAGCTATAATAAATAATAAACAAATTGTAACACGCTATTTCAAGATTTTAGTTCTTATTGGCATGCAAATAATTGAATTTAGTAATTTTTCATTAGAGCCGAAGACGATAAAAACTGAAGAAAAAATTATTAAAAAGAAAAAAAAATCAAATAAAAAACCATTAAGGAAATTGTAAAAAAATAAAAGAACATTTTGTTTTTAATGGGTCTTCGAAGGGGCAATAAAAAGACGTTTCAGTTTTTTTGTACACATGAATTCTCATTTATTATTATTTATATTTCACTGCAGATTTCACAATTCATGCGCTTACACGCTATCCATCTTTAAAATTGTCTTTTACTTTGGCTTTACCGATTTTGCAATATCATATATATTTATATATATAATTTTTTTGTTTTTTGTTTGTTTTTTTTTTTTCGTTTTAGAGGTTTGTTTGTCAGATGTTGTGATTATGGAATTAAAAGAGCGATAAACACTTTTTAGCTCGCATCGTTCAGACAAAACAAGGACAAGTCAATGATACATTCGAATGTGTTGAAATTCGGTTTGTGCTTCCAATTAAATTGTACACAAACTTGTTCACAGGGGCTTGATATTGAGACATGTAGAGTATTTGAGAAAAGGTTGTTTACAATATATATATTTGGTTTTTTCTTTTTCTTCTTTTTATTTTGTTTTTTTTAGTTTTGAAAGAATCTTGAAGGAAATCATAAATAGCTTTTCGTTCAAATCAAGCATATTAAGTATATTTTTTTAGAATATTGTGTGAGAGCTACAGTTGAGAATTTGTTCAGCAAAACTTTCATTTTCTTGAGTGTGTTGATTTCTTTTACTTTTGTTTTGTTTTGTTTTATTTTGTGCCTTGCCTGCGAATTGTTTAATATGTTGTAAATACTAAATGGACTTTTGTTGTATGCTTAAGCGCTTTTTACTTTTAGTTTATTTTGGCTTAACTCTCAATCGTCGTTTGTCTCTGTCAAGCGCCCCTACACCGCATTTAACAACTTCCACATATATAATTCCCGTATATTATATTATTAGCACACTTTTCCTTAACTCTGCCTCACGATCTAAACTCACATTTTTGCTTACAAAATGTTGTTTTATTTTTGTTCTAGTCTTTACGTTTCTGTTTCTTCTTCATCATCATCGTCGTCATCAACATTATCATCTGGTTTTGTTTTGCTTTAAATGTAACAAAATAAATTACGATTTAAATGAAAACCTTCAATTTTATTTTATTATATTTAATATTTATATTTATATAGCTAGAGCTAGGTCTACGCCTGTATCTTTAATTTTATTTTTATACTTTCAACTGCTTTTGTTTTGTTTTATTATTTATCCCATTTTAAGTATATAAAAAATACTATTTATTGTTTTTATATACTTATATATCAATTGTTTTTCTTCTCTTTCTTTAAGTATTTGTTGTATACATATTTGTTTGTTTTTTATATATTTTCGTTGCGACATTTTATTGTGGAGCAATGAAGTGTATCCAAAACTACTGATATTGGTTGGCGGCAATATATATATATATATATATATATATATATATATATATATATATATATATATATATATATATATATATATATATGTATGCAATTGAAATCATAAACCTCTCGATATATGTATATATCCCAGGGCAGCAGTGGATGGTCTGCAACTGAACTGAAAGTGATTTTTGAATAGATCAAGAACTGCGCGCCAACATTTGAATATGGTTTGTGGTGTGATTTCGTGATAAATATGTCTTTGTGAGAGTAACTCTTGTCAGGTTCTGGATCTTAGGTACACTAGGTGAGTAGTTTTTCAGGTTACGATGTGGAGTTATCAAAAACTAAGGGAACGTAGGCTGCCAATGGAGGAGCTATCAATGGTACACCATTCGACTGATCTTAATGCAATGCAATTTCGACCCATCCACCACAACCTCTATATAATACAATGCAAAACGGAAATGATAATTTCGCTAAAAAAGAGTTGGTGAAAAGTGTTTAGCTCTATTTAGCTTGAGTACGAGAATTTCGCTTATATTTTACGCATATATAAGTTTTTTTCGTAGGTATGCATTTGTATTTGGGGATCGCCCTTACATGCCTCGGCACAACCATAATAGATACACATATAAGTAAGTATGTAGTATAAATGTTCATCTCTCCGTGTGATATACATAATTATCATATGTACTTCCATCTCTCTCATTCTTCAGTGCGAATCGCAAAGAACTAATGCCAAACAAACTGTTTGCGATCTCTTTCTTGAGCAAAAAGTAAGTTTTAAAGTTAGATTCTAAATTGTTAGCTGTGAATGTTCGAGATATATTTGAAGCATATTTTCTTTTTCTTTTCCATTTTTTTTTGGTTTTACTTTCTTTTTTTGTGAATTAATGTGTTGCATATTTATTTTTTTATTTATTGTTTTTTTTTTTTAATTTTATTTGTACACATTTGTTTTTTTAGTTTGTTTTGTTTGTTTTTTTTTTCGGATGTTAGACCTACGTAATTTACATACTCGATTATTATGTTTGCCATTTTTTGCGTCTTCAGCATTATTTTGTTTTAGTTCCTCGTACATATATATTTATATATGTGTAGATGTATGCGCATATAAATGTTCTTGTACATAAGCAAACATATACATTTACATAATATTATCATTCGTTACATATATATATATATATATATATATATATATATATATATATATATATATATATATATATATATATATATATATATATATTTATTTATATACACATACATATATAGATGCCCTAAGCACACATTGAATATGCTTACATTTAATATACATATACATCATATAAATTAAATGTTTTTCGTTAATATTTTTAGCGTCCATTGAATTTCATTTCATAAATTTTTAATTTGTGTTGGTTTTTTTTATTTGTGTGTATTGTATAATTTTTCAAGTTTTTTGTTGTTCCTTGTTTAATATAAATATGTATGCATTTTAAATTTTTTTGTTTTTTTTTTTTGTATATTTTATGTCATTGTGTATATATATTTTTATAAAAATTATATAATTTAAAGCTTGTTTGTTTCGTCTGAACTAAATGTAAAAATTTGAATAATCACCTCTGCTCGCCCCAAGAGCTTCGACCTTTGCAATTTAACACATGCAGAAAAAACATCTTTTCCAATAATATTTTCTTTTTTGTTTGTCAAATACTTAAACAAATACGAGTTGTTGCTCGCCTTTGCTTGGCCAACCCAAAACTTGAAACTATTTTACAAAAATCGTCCATTATTCATTTAATGTTTTCTTACTCTTTATATCTTAAATGAAATATGGCGCTCAACTCAAATTCAAAAATAGAAAAAAATGAAAACTCTTGGTTTTTTTTTCTCATAATTTTATGCTAATTTTTGTTTTTCAAACATACAACTGAATTTTCATAAAAATCACCCTGTAAATTGTAGTTTTTTTCTATTTTTCTTTTTTCTCAATATTTTTTTATGTGTATATATACTTTACATGCTACAGTTAGCTTAGATATAAAATACGTAAGTTCATATGCTACGACGGAAGCTTTTATTTACAGGTCAAACACAAACACAGAAACGAAAAGCAAATTCAAAATAAAAACAAAACTTAAGCAACAGAAAATACTATTAAATAAAAATATAATATGCTCGCTGTTTGTATATGGACTATGTTGCATTTGTTTCATTTCAAAAATAAATGAGAAGTAGCTCAAATAAATTAGTAAATGACTATATGCGTTGGTACGTTTTGTTGTTGTTGTTGTCTGGAGTATTCATATAAAATATAAGCAAATTTGTTGTTTTAGGAATATTGTTTAGCATTTCAGTCATCAGCTTACAAAATTAAACTAATAATAGGTGTATAAAAAAGGGTAAATCAATAATCGCCGCAAAATCAGGATAAATACATCATATATACTTATATACAACCTCTTGCAATTGGCAAACTAACGGCTTACAAAAACTAAGCTAAACTAAATCTAAAACTAATTTCCAACTAATTCTTATAATTTGTTTCTGTTTCTCTTCGCATTTGTAATTATGTGTGTATGCCTTGCGCATACAAATTTTTAATTATAAATTACAATACAATTTTGTGAACTTCTCACTCGTGTGTTTGTTTTTGTTTTGTTTTGTTTTGTTTTGAAATATTCGTTATGCTTTTTTAGTTCTCAAACAAATTGTGAGTGGACCTGGGTCCCAAAAAACAATATACGATGCAACAATTTATCGATAACAGATTTATCGAAAGCTCAAAGCCTTTGCTGTCTGCAGAACGCCTCGTGCGCCGTGGTCAGATTTGCTCTAACAACTGATTTCGGAATGATTGTTGTTGTCCTTGTACCGCTCTGCATAGCCCTGTATGGTGAAGGGCGTATCAGTTACCGTTACAACAGCCGCCGTCTCCCCATTGATGATCGCTCCATTGCCCGTGGGCAGGCTGCCGTTCATCTTGGCGCACTCCCGCTCCTGCTCGTTCTTAAGCTGCACCTGCACATTGGCGTAAGACTGCTTGGCGCTGCCATTGGCAGCGGTCACTGGCGCCCCTCCAGCTCCGCCGTTGGCAAGGCTCTTGCTCAGAGCTGCCGGATCTAGCGTTATCCCGTCCAGCTGGGAGGCGAAGGACAGCGGCGGCTGTATGGTCGTCGGCGTAGGTTGCGGTGTGTCTAAACTGATCAGCTTCGCCTCGTCGCTGTGCGTGGGCGATCGCAGAATTGGTGTTGCTATGGCGGATGCCACTGCGGACGACTGCAGATTACGCTGCGAGTCGCCGCTGGCCATGGTTGTGATCGCGCCGGCGCTAAGCAGCGGCTGATCGCTCTTCGAATTGGGTAAGATGAACGAGGTCTCCCAGCAATCACCGCCGAGTGCCCCACCGCCCTCCATCTGCTCCGGCAAGGCCGGCTTCGGCGCGGCAGGCGAGGTAACAGCTGGTGGTGTGCAGGCGTTTTGCTGGCGCTGCGCAGTCGGCGCATAGGAGCCCGCAGCGCCTGGTGCATGTGGCACGCCGTTGCCGGGCAGTGGCACCAGGTAGTCCGGCACGGCTAGACAAAACTCTTCGCCATTGGGCGGTCGTATTACCGTCTCGTCTCGCTCCGCGGCCGTGGGACCGAGTATGTTGGGCAGCGGCGCATTCATGATGCTCGGATCTTGGGTGCAGGCGGTTAAATGCTCCAACAGGCTGGTGAAAGTGGGTCGGTCCTCGGGCGTGGGATTCCAGCAGTCGGCCATGATCTTGTATATGGAGACGGGGCACTCGGTGGGCGAGCCTAGACGTCCGCCACGCACCACCAGCTCCATGACCTGTGTATTGTGTTGGCCGGGATAGGGCGAGCGACCCAAGCTGAACACCTCCCAGAGCAAAATGCCGAAGGACCAGACATCCGTTTTCGAGGTGAAGATGCCATCGAGGAAAGCCTCCGGCGGCATCCACTTGATTGGCAGCATCGCCTTTCCGCCCTTGCGATAGTAATCCGATCTGTATATGTCGCGGGACATGCCGAAGTCAGCTATTTTGACCACTCGACCTGGGCCCTTGCTGCTCAGCAGACAGTTGCGAGCGGCTATGTCGCGATGAATGAACCGCTTGCTCTCCATGTACCGACAGCCCTTGGCCACATCCAGAGCACAGAACAGCAGGTCCTTCATGGTCAGCAGAGAGGGTCGTTCCGGTGTGTTGCGATTCTCGCGCAGAAACTTTTGCAGATCGCCGCCGGCTAGCAGCTCGAGGACTATGTAGTAGGGCTGACGATCGAAGCAGACACCAATTAGGTGCACCATATTCGGGTGATTGAATTTGGCCATGATCGCAGCCTCCTTGAGGAAATCCTCTTCCTTCTCGCGCTTGGGATCCTCACGAAGTGTCTTCACAGCCACAGGCATTTCCACAGCATCGCCGTCGCGATGGCGGTAGAGCGCCAGGTAAACTTCACCGAAAGCGCCCTTGCCCAATGCACTGAGTGGACGAAGAAGAATGAGGATTAGCTAAGTGAATTCGGAGCAATCTGAAGGAGACTCACTTGACGAGCTGCAGGCTCTCGCGAGCCACCTGTGGCAGACTGTTGACATCGATGTGGCCGTTTAGTATGCCATCGCAGCCATAGTTGGGGTTAAAGTTGTTCAGGTTGGAGTCGTCAATATTGTGGCGCAAGCGACTCAGCTGCAGGTCCTGCTCCACGAGCATCTTGTGGCGCAGCTTGGCCTGCTTCTTCCGTTGATAGCGATTGTCTAAGAGTGGGAGATCGAGTGCGATTAGCTGAGCTGTGGACAGGCGATATCCTGCTTTGACTTACAGAGCATAAAGATGAGGGCCGCAATGCAGATGAAGAGCACGGCCAGGGAGACCATTAGAATGGAGACCAGATACTGGAAGGAGGACTTGCCGGCCTCCTCCTGTCGCTCGCAGGCAGTGTTGTTATCGCGCTTCAGACTCCAGCCATCGGGACATATGCAGCGGACCTTGGACCTATACTCATCCAGGGCAACGCAGCGATAGTCGCAGCCGCAACCCTCAATGGCGGGAATGATGATGATGGAACCTGAGCCACTGCTGGCGCCCGCAAAGATCTCACTGGCATCCTTAAGGCTGCGGCTGCTACTGATGTAGGAGCTGCCGCCCTCGCCATTCGACTCATTGAGGTAGACGTCGCCGCCAGCATAGCCACCGCCGCCACCACCTGTGTTGCAACCACCGCCGCCGCCACCAAATCCACCCTGGCCATGCCTGTGGACCGTGGTGCCATTGTCAGCCAGTTCCACGTAGCAGGAATGCCCACCACGTCCACCTTGCAGCAGTGCAGCACCATAGGTGGGACTCAGTGCCTGATCTTCCTTGGCGCGCCAGCCACCACCGGGTCCGGCGGTCTTCTTGTTCAACGGCTCGCCGTTGATCTGTCCGCTTTCGGGCGCCTGCGAGGGCTTTGCCTTTTGGCCATGCTGAAAGTCTTCGTCTATGTATTGGCCAATGCCAAGGCCCCCACCACCGCCGGCCACCAGCAGCGGCACCGCCTCGTTCTTGGCCTGGTTGAGCAGAAAAACAAAAGAACCACCGCCCCCACCACCGGCGCCATTCTCAATGTAGATGTTCTTCACCATGTCCTGCTTGGAGCGGAAGCTGTACTGGCCCAAGTCTAGATCGTGCTCTGACCCACATCCAGCTTCCTTGTGCACGCCCATGGACTTAATGCAGGCATTCTCGCCCTGCTGCCCAATCAGGAAGTACAGCTCCTCGTTCTTCAGCAGCTCCAGCACCGCCACGGCCACAGATCCACGTGAGCTGCCCACTCCGCCGGAACCCAGGCCGCCGCTGGCGCCTTTGGCAATGATGCTGTAACGCAGGGAATTACAGTTAGGCCACTCGAGATTGGGATGGGCTCAGGCAACTTACGTGTAGTGCCCCTCGTTGGGCACCTTCCACTTCTGCATGCCTTTGTAGGTGCTCTGATCCTCCACGACGTGCACTTCGCGCAGCACATGGCTTTGGTTTTGCTCCTTGTAGGCGGCTTCACATTGGGTTTGCGTCGGTCCTATCATGCCTCTCGTATCGCATGTTGTTAATTCTAAATCTGTGGGGGGGAACGCAAGCATGGAATGATGGAGATATTTTATATCTTAGGAGACTTTAGACCATACTAAGTATATAAAGAGAGTCATGGATCGAGATCAAATTGATCAGTTATATAAATTATTTTATACTACTTGGGATATACTGGGGTAATTACATCAACATCTCGACTCTATATTCTAGTGATTTCAGACAGACAAAACTACTTGGAATACGTTTTTCTGATCACGACGTCTCCAATGATTTCACTTATCACTTATCATGATATCACTTGATAATCGGATTTCCCACTTACAGTTTGTATGCTCGAAGTCGTGATGCGCCGGACTTTTCAGATTGTGCCTGACGTCCCAATAATTATAGCCATTGAGATGCTCCTCGGGTATGTTGAGACCGAAGCATTCGGGACTGAGCGAGAAGTCATCGACGGCCACATCCGAAAAGATGCGCATGCCCATGCGTGCCTCGAACTGGAGATAGTATCTGAAAAAACAATTTTAAAGTATTTAGTAGGAGCTCCCACAGACTATGGGCATTTCGACGTACTTGGCTGTAATGTTGGGCAGGACGTATTCGGCGCGCAGCCAGTCGCTGCCCTGGTTCTTGGTGCTCCACCAAAGCGTGGTGGTTATGTTCTCCTTCTCCTTCATTTCGACAACGGAGAGATTGATGCTGCCCGGATTCTTGCCGAACTGATGTATGTAGAAGCGAACCACGCACGAGTTGCGATAGGGCGAGTCCGAGTTGCCATGCACCGAGGGCGGCGGATTGAAGGTCTTGCTGAGCATGATCGCATTGCTGGCGAAACCAATTATCGAGCTCTTATCGGAGTTGTTGATGTGCTGGTTCATGTTGACGAGCATGTAGTAGCCGCCAGTGGTGTTCAACAGATGCTGCTGGGTGTGGTCGCCATCCGGCCCCGTGTCGTGGGTGGGCGAGGAGCCAGTGTGCCGTGACCAGGTCAATGTGGTCTTGCCCGAGTCGCGCCAGCCGCACCAATCATCCTCGAAGTCGCAGCGGCCGCCGAAGGGTATCTTGTCTACAGGGAGATAACAGAGCTTGAACTGTTGAACCCGCTGGGAGTTAATGGATGAATGGACAGTGGCTACTCACCACAAGACTGCTGCTCGTCTTCGGCGTCGTCGCAGTCGCGCGTAATGTCGCAGATGCGTGGCAGGGGAATACAAACGGGCACTTTGTTCATCATGCACTTGACCTGGGAGGTGCTGCACTTCTCCGACTTGGTGCCCTCTGGGAAGCAGTTGACCATGCGCAGATTGTCCAGTGCCACATGCGCCTTCTGGCCCGGCTTCAGGTCGGGCACGACTTCGAACTTGATGCGGAAGTCGCGGGATATGCGACCAAGCCGGAACAGCTTGTGTGTCCACTGGCGGAAGTTGTCGCCCTGTATCTCGGCCGGCACCCAGCTGCTCTCCTGCGGATGCAGTGGCTCCACAACCACGCGTGACAGTCCGTGACTCATGTCGCTCTGATGCATATAGACCTCCAGAAAGCATCGCTCCAGTGTCGTACTAAACGATGGCGATGTCAGGTTCAGCTGCCGTGTGGTCGGCTGCACCCGGGCGTACAAGAAGTGGCCATTGGCGTCGTCTATGCTGTCTGCGACGGGGCCTGGCAGCAGACCAGTCATGTTCTTCTTGGCCAGCTCTGTGCCGCTGATCACCTGGAAGCCATCGGCCAGGTGCTCGGTCCATTCCCAGGCGCAGGGCGTCTCAAAGTTGCACTTGACGCCCAGCAAGTCCTCGATTTCCGTCGAGGGTGTCGACTCCGTGTGTGGCGAATATGTGTTCTGCATAGGAGAGGGACGAAGAAGGGTTAATTAGAGCTCCGTAAGTGAGAATTAGTATTTCGCTCTCACTCACCGGCTTTGGTGCTGTGTCTCGAATGCGTTCCTTGATCTGTTGAATGGGATCGATTTGATCCATGTCGCCATCGGTGTCGCCGTCCATGTTGCCATCCGTGACACTGCGCACAGGCTCGTCCGCCTGGTTGAAGCTCTTCTTCAACTTGAGCAGCTCACTGATGGAATTCTTGCGAGGATACGTCCGCATCGGCTGACTGTCCATGCCCGCGTACAACGGCGGAATGCGAGTCGAATAGGGTCCCGCGGTCATGGCGGCCGCTCCACTGGGCTGACGCAGTCGCTCTCCGTAGCGATCGGCCGAGCCAACGCCGCCCAAGCCGTCGATCTTGCCAATGGACGAAGTGGCAGAGTAGGAGGCATAGCCGGTGCTCTTGCCGCTGATACCACCGCCCGGACCGCCCACCGAGGGCTTCATCAGCTCCTTGCGTAGCGACTCGATGCCGCGCTGCCCATTGCCGCGCTCGGGCCGCGGCAAGCCTCCGGCTCCCACATGGGAGAGATTCTGGCGGCGACGTGTGTCCCGTCGGCTGCCGGGCGGAGGACGCGAGCCAAAGGTGCCTGCGCTAGCTTCACCCTCGTAATCGTCGTAGACATGGACGGGCTGAGCCAGGCCCGGCAGCGTAGGCAGTGGCAGCGGCTGCGGCTGCTCGTGCAGCCGTCCGTTGCGCAGCTGCTTGCCCGGACCCTGGTAGTTGTTGTAGCTGTTGCTCTGGTGCTGCGACATGGGCAGCGAGTTGAAGGTGTGATTCAGCAGCGGGCGCTGCGCCAATGCCGACGGCCCGCCCAGCAGCAGCAGCAGCCAGAGAAGGCTGACCACCAGTGGGCGTGGCATGCCGTTCGAGTGCAATTTGGCGTGTGTGTGATAGTGTGTGTGTGTCTGTGTTTGAGTCGCTGTGAATATCTATGGAGAGGCGCTGTCGTAGCTGCTGCTGTTGCTATTGCTGTTCCTGTTGACTAAGTCCAGCTGCTGGTGTTAGGCTTTGAGTGGAGGCAGTCGCTGGCTCTTTAGCTCTTGTGGCACTTGGGCAATGTAGTTGCTGACCGCTGGGCGGGCACACGAATCGCGCATTTAAAGTTCTTCAGATGCAGGCAGCACATTGCTCAAATGTGTGTGTGTTTGTGTGAGTGTGAGTGTGAGTGGGAGTGGGTGTGGGTGTGGTTGTGGGTGTGTAAGTGTGTGGGTGGTTGGGTGTGTGGGTGGTTGTGTGTGGGCGTGTGTGTAAAGTTGCTTTGTTAGCTTTGCTGTTGTTGCTCCTGTTGTGGTTTGGCAATCTGCAAAAGAGACAAAGAGCGAGAGAGAGAGAGAGAGAGGATGTGAGATAAAGAGACCGAGAGTATGCAAATTAATAACGCTTCATGACTTTTGACTTTTAATGCGTGCATAGATACCGTTACAGAATGCCCACGTAATGACATTTTCATACGCCCAATTGCTACACCCTTTGGCCTCCTGCTTACAATTGTTGTTAGCTGCGCGAATTGAATTATGCGAAAGCATTGCGATCGATTGGGAGAGCATGAATTATTGCCTAATTATAAGCACAAACAAATGTCTCAAGATGAAGAGAGAGATACTGCCCATCCACAAACATACTGAGACTGAGTTTGTCGAAAGGCCTTAGAGTTAAAAACTTACTGCAATCGAAATCGATTTATCGATAAAAATCTGATAGTTTAAGATAGGCCCACTCTTACTTAAGAGCCCTTGACAGCTGCCTTCTTTATGCGAGTCAATATAAAAATATTTGAGTTACGTATACCAAAGAAAATTCACTAATATATACATAGATATAACCGTAGGTTTCTGTCCTCATTTAGATCCAAAGGTATGCAAGGTACACATCTCCAGCGAGATTATATACAAGTCTTGGAATTTCAGGTTCATTATTGTACTACTCAGAATACCCCTTCCATGCTCCTTAGACGCACACAGCGATTCAATTGAAGTAGAACGAAAAGCCCAGAGTATCGCCCACGGAGACAATGCCACTCCTCCACGTTTTGAATGCCCCTGGACTGTGCTGTGCATCAAATAACATCAAATATACAGAAACTGTCAACTGCCAAATGCACTTTGAGCCCAGCCGCCAGGCATTGAACAATTTTTGCACAATAGAACACGAAAAATGCAATAAAGGCCCTGAAAGGAAGTCATCCGCCCCTTCAGCCGGCCCCTTGCCTAGCTCATGGCCAGCAAAGAAAATCGATGAATCGTTTTGTTTGACATTTGTCGAGGACCGTTTTCAATTTGTCTCTAACATTTTTGCAAGCTGCCTGGAATTGTTCATGGAGCCTAAAACCCTCCGAAAATGGGTCAATGATAGAAAAAGCCTAAGTGCCCGACAGGTGACTGTGTGGAGCATGCACCTTTACAAATATTTACCAGTGCCCGCAGTGTGGCAAAGCAAATGTTTATCATTTCTCTCCTATGTGGGAGATTTCCATATAGACATATAGGTCAGGTTTGTTGCTTTCGTTTGTTCTGCAACTAATTATATTCCACGCAATTCCGACAAAAGCAATTATTGAAATTCTCGGAATAATTTGCAGCTGGTCAGATAATTTTATGCACAGAATATTCTGTGCGGACGATTTTAGAATATTATCAAATGTAAATATAATATAATTAAACTGATTAAGCTAAGCCCTTAACATTTAATAATGGATGCATTTAAGTTTATTTGCTTAAGCCCTAATATTAAAGAGGACAATTATTCGGGTTGGACTAATATATGATAACTTTTATCAAATTAAATATGAATTTTATTCTTTTGATAAATAATGTTTAAGCACAGCTACTGAAGTACGAACTGAAAAAGAAAGTTCTATATATATTATGAAAAAACTAGCTTGCATAAGTATTAAGTACTTAAGCTTAAGTTTTACTCATACAATTTATATAAATAAATATATATATATATATATATATATATATATATATATATATATATATATATATATATATATATATATATATATATATATATTTTAGCCTGCCTGAAAATAATAATATATATTATAACAATTTTGAAATTCCTCTCAGTTTACTTTAAGCTTTAATGCTCACATTCTATTTCAATTTTTTGAATTTCTAAATATTTTATAGCTCTGCATAACTGATTTCGCTTATGAAATCATGCTTAAAATTTGATCATTTATTGTTAAAAATTGTTGCGTGCAACTAAAGCGTACATGTGCCCGGAATTTTTGCTGATATATGTATATGGTAAATATATAATGCCTTGGAAATAGATGAAATAATTGACCTGCAACCAGAGCAAATCAATTGCAAAAGAATTTTGTATCTATAAACCAAAAATCGTTCAATGATTTATTTGAACAACGACAGCAGATGCTACTCGATGTAAATGTTGTACGGCAGACTATTTCAGGGGCGTCGAATAATATCACTTTTAACATTTTACTTTCAGCATCCACACACACAACTCAGCTACTCAGGCAAACAATTTTCTCGTGCTTTTCGCCTTGACTTTATTTTAAGGGGCGAAGAAATAGGCAGAAATGCATTTCTTGTATTTCGAATTGAAAACTTTCTTTCGGCCCATTATCTAGCTGGCTGTATATAGTATATTGTCGAATGTTGTTCTTCTTGTTCTTGTATTGGCTAACTGTTGTCGATTGTCGAGCTGGGCCAATCGTTGCTTTTGGCGAGGCAAACGGCAAACAGCAAACAGCAAAAGAGAAAAAATAATATCAAATATTCCAAGCGAAAAAGCTGGGAAATTATCGCGCTAGATGCCGAAAATCTGCACACAAAAAAAGGCAGAGAGGGAATTTCACTCGCTATGTGCGAGAGTGTGTATAACTCTCCCTCTCTGACTAGCTCACTCGCTCTAACTATCCATCTCGGCCTCATTCGCTCTCGCTTTCTCCCATTGTGCGAGTGTGTATAACTTCATAGTACGCGCTAAGCATGCTATACAAAATGGCTGCCGCAGTTGTACAACCAGCACAACGAAAACAACAACAAAACAGAATCGTAAATACACACAAAATTGCAAGCACACACGCACACACACGAGCACATCTGTGTAGTAGAATAAAAGCGAAATGTAGGCAAAGTAGCGAGTAGCACCTCGGTACCACGGCGCGTATACGCAATAGCCAAAACGCAGCGAGTACAAAACGGAAGCGCAATTGAAGCTGAAAGTTGTGCGAGAGCCTCAGCCAAAAGGAACCGAAGCGTTTTTTATGTAGAGCTAACTAGCCAAGCCAGAACTAACTAACATGCATGTCAACCCGCTGGGAGCGGGCGTGTGGGCATCAGCATGGGGGAGTGGCAGACAGAACGGGTTCAAAATACGTAGAAGTGCAGATGCACTGGCGACACGATGCCTCTACGGGCTCTACAGCCTCTGTGAAGTGGAACAGGAGATCATCAAGCAGGCCACAGGAACTGCAGCAATATGTCAATTTTCTTTTTTTATTATACACCTCGCTGTTTGTGGGTGAGTGGGGGCTAAAGTTTTCCAGCGACAGCCACTTGGCGCTGATTTACTGGGAAAAAGTCGCTGGCAAAGCTGCTGCAACTATAGCGGTTTTCCGGCTTAATTAAAGCGGCAGAAGCAGCAGGCCGCAAGTGGAAGCTAGAGGGACGATAAGCTCTCAGGCAGTAACGTAAATATAATTGGTTTTAACTTTCAATTAACTACGCTCGTAATTTAATTAAACTGGAAGGTATGCTAAAGGTTGTCTATATATGCATAATATACACATATATTTTATATATTCTGTAAAATATTGATCTATTTTATTTAATTTTAAAATGTTAGTCAGGAGTAGTGACTATTGTTGAAGTTTTGCATTTAGTTAGTACATTATTAGGCAACTAAATTTCTGTAGTTTTGGATTAAGATTATACGAGCTTATGTAAGAAGTATATTTATTTACTTTATAGCTACAGTTTGTATATAACTCATCTCCCTCGATATCTGCCTATGAAACTATCTTGTCTTTAAGACTAGCTTTGTAATGTCTCCTATGAATAGATATAGCATCTAGCTATCGTTAGTTAATTGGTATAAACTCATCATCCATTACAAGTTTGAATATTATATAATCAAAGTAAATTATTTGTGAATTTCAAGAATAATAAATAATAATAATTATTATAATTACATAAAATATAAATATTACAAAAATTAAAAGTCTTCATTTTATAATCGTTATTTGAAATTCAGTAATAATTTAAGAATAACACTAATATAATAATAAAAAATATAAATATTATAACCAATATTTGGTGTTCAGTTATAACTGAGTAGCAACATTGAAAAAAAAAAACGTAAGCCTTGTTTGCTGTAGCTGGAATCCATTGAATATGCATCAATTTGGTCTATTTTGTACTGAGTAAAGAGCAAATAAATACACAGTTAAACTGGAGGCACATTGAAATCTATAAATAAGTGCGAGCTTTATCTATATCTGCCTCTGTCCTATGCCCTATGCCCTATGCCAGCATAATGATGCATAAGCATTGCTTGAGTATAACATAATATTTCAATATCCTGACACATTGACATCCAATTTTCGGAATTATTAATTTCGCCCACTGGGGCGAGATTCCTTATAATTGGATGCACCTCATGTGAAATTTCTCGGAAATACGTTTTATAATTCTACCTGAACTTAAGTGCAATTTGTAATGAAGCGAACAATTATTGAAAACTGAATTAAACTCCAGGAAACGAGGAATGGATTATCTTTTTGAGTGCGTATGTGTGTGAGGTAGCTAATGAATTTCTGTACAAATAGCTTTTGACTTCTCAGATATTACTCTAATTGACAAGCTAATTAAAATTGTTGGATGCAATATTCACGGGATATACTATATTTTTACTTAAAACCCAAATTGAAGCTAGCAAAAACTGTTGCAAAAAAATATGTGAAAAAGATTTGCGAGCTTAGAATTTGTTTTGCGTGTGTGTATTTGTGTGTGAGTGTGTATTTTGCAGATACACACACAGCGGTAACAACAACTGCGACGAGTTGAAGCTGCGTCAACGCCGCAAATGTTGCGCTGCTACTGCTGCTGCGGCTACTGTTGGTGGTGCTGGCGGAGCTGGGGGTGGTGGCAGCTGTAGGGCTCCAAGGCTTTGGACCATCACCAGCCCCAATGCGAAACGCAGCGCACAGCTATGTCGGCGTCGGCTGCTGTGCGCAGGATACACACACCAGCACATACACACACACACACACACATCGACACACGAGCACACATACACTCACACACGTCAAGAGAATCGTTCGCTACTAATGGCGCAGACAAATTGTTTTGCGTATCTCACAGATACATAGATACAGAGGCGCACAAAAGATACTACACACAAAAACACACCATGTAGCATATACCACACACACACACAGACACTCACACTCACGTACACACACACACACACAGTAGCAAAGTAATGAAATTTTCTTTGCAGCAATTTCTTTTTCATTTTCATATTTTATAATATTTTCCTTTTCGCACACGAAATTTCTTCCAAATCTAAGCCACAGCAGCATTTGCCAAGAATCTTTGTATATCAGCATATGTATGTATATATATAAATATATATATATATTATTTGGTCAAACATCATTTCAATTACCATAACGCGCACATTTCGGTCAGCTTAACAGACTAATGGCAACTCAAAGCGTTTTCTTGACTAATATTACTCAAATTCTGTTGACTGGAAAAAAAAACTTTTACACTTTTAAACACATTTGCACTAATATTCGATGTTATTTTTCACAATACAAATTTTCAATGCTCTTACAGCTGAAAAATTTTTCTTTTTTTCTTGCTTTTCTTGTGCTGTTGTTGCAGTTGTTGTAGATGCTGCGCTCTGTGGCAGAGTCGCGGTGTATCCGTGTATCTGTTGGATACTTGCGCGCACGACGCTCGGCAAACGAAGACTGAAATTGGGAAATTCTCGTGCGGGCTGCCAGCAGTGGCAGCAGCAGCAGCAGCAGCAGCAGCCGTGGCAGCATCCAGAGGCAGCCTAGAGGCGACGAACCCGACAGCGTCTGGCTCTCGTTGAGGCGCAGGCTAAACGAATATCCTGCGCTGAAATCGAGCTGCGTGCAGGATACACAGAGGGAAGCAAAACGAGAAGAGGACATTTTCGCTACTCGCTGCGGAAAAGGACTCGCTGCGCAACTTATGGCGGCAAAAGCTGTTGCTCTGCTTGCAGGGGAATGGGAGGTGCTAAAGAGAGACAGAGAAAGACTGAGACACAGAAAGAGAGAGAAGAAGAGATAGTGAGTGTGAGTGGGTCCGAGGCGGAGGCTGGCTCAGTGGCGCGCTCTGTCGGTCGGCGTTTGGGAAATGAATGCAAACTGCTGTAAATTGAATTTAGCTGCATGGCAAATGGCAACAGTGCCACGCGGAACGTGCCGCACACCGTGCCACAGCTACACCATGCTCAACACTCTGTGGGCGTATTTCGCTGTGGGCATGGCCGTGCGTCAGCTTAGCCCGCATTACGTTTCCTTTTTCAATTTGCGCCTCGCAAACGCGCCTCAAGTGCAAGTGTGCCCAAGGCACGCTGCCCTGCTGGCCCGTTGGCCCGTTGGCTCTATATAAACTATATAGTATAGCAATATCTTTTCGCTGCTCATAGCTGTCACAGACTTAATGGTGGCAACGTATTGGCTACACTTGTGTCCTCGCCACCCAGTTTCCACGAGCAGCTGCTGGGCGGGCGCGTCTGTAATTTCATCTAATCAGTTGCACGGATGCGGCATAAATTCATTTATCATCCGAGCAACTAGCACTCAGATAATCTGTGGCTCAACAGCTGCTGCATCCTGTTGCCTGCTCATTGCATTTGATTGATTTAGCAATGAATCGAATAGTCCTTTGCAAGGCGAGCGAGACTTGATCAAGGTCTTATATAAGTATTCCATTTCCTGCATCTACTAGGCGACTGAATACTACTTATGGTGCGGCATTCATAACGAATTTGTTCATGCTCAAATGAATGTGAATAAAGCTATTTTTGCTAAGTTTTATGGTTTTGTTTTATCGCCTCAAAATATTTATTTATTATATTCTATTTTAGAATGATGTTATATAGAGCTAAATTTAACAAATAGACTATATCTAACTTAGAGACAACTCTGAGATAAAATGAAGGAATCTACAATAAAGATATATCTTCTGACTTTATATACTTGCAGGAATACCTGAATACGACAGTTGTGAAAGTTCTTACCTGATTATGTTAGAGCATAGTGCCTTTTTTGTTTTTCTTAACGTGCTTCAATATACAAAACTATACCAAAATGCATAAGATTCAGAATAAGCTAAGAAGTGAGTGCCTTTAATTGAATTTCGATGAGTGTATGTATGTCGAGAGCCTGTTAAGATAATACAATGTCTCCAACTCTGAAAGTCTTCGAGCTATGCCAAAAGCTCGATGATTACTTTATTTACTCTAAGTGCTCTACGTACTCTTATGTATGTATATCAAATCAAGAAATACTTGATATATTTCCAGACTTACTTATTACGATCATAAATTCATTGTTTATCTAGTGGCTTGATCTATATAAATTCCAAACACCATTAGCTATCATTAGAGGTTCCATTAGGATCATAATTCACATGGCTTTTAATAGAAAATCCGAAGAAAACTAAAAGCAAATTCGAATGGCACAGCAATAAATCAAAATGGGAAAACATCATCAGCAACAACTGCGTTCACAAACGGAAGTCACAGATCTACATACATACATACATATCCACTCTTACATATTGACGCTTGTATTTATATAGAATCGAGTGTATCTACTATATAGTGCGCATACATCGGGACTTACATATATCTATATATACATACTTTAAATATATTTAGAGACAGTCGCAGACAAGAAAAACAACGACGACGTAACGTCAAAGACCGATCGCAAGGGAAAATCTTGCTGAGATTTTTCGCCGTTCGGATTCGGGTTTTCGTGAAAATTCGCAGCCGTAAACGGGACCGTAAAATGTTTAGAGTAGCGCAAATTGCAAACTATGCGAATTGCACATAAATGCGTCACGAGTCTAGCGACGTCTTAGTTTCTGAGTGTGTCTATCTCGTGGCTGCGCAACATCAAAAATAACACACATTTATTTATAAAACACACACACTCGCACACATGCACAACAATTTTAGTAGGTGGGGCAACTCACAGCGGCATGCGACGCGTGCCAGTCACACGCGCCCTTCGACTCAACTCGACTCTATGTCAAATGTATCTGCATCTGCGGCTGGCGAATTGCGAATTGCGAATCTGGAAGTTGTACTTTTGGTTCAATTACACTCACTTAAATCCGCGCACGTAGCTTGAATCGGCATTAAGTATTATATTATTTTATTTATTTTCCCTCGCCTTTGCTGCTCTTTCGTATAAATCGGACAATCGCGTCGAGGCGACATCTAAGAGACGCGAATGACGACTGCCAACTGAGGCGACGCGCGTCGGCGAGATCGACCCCAGACGCAGCCCAATAGCTGCCGCTGCTTCTGTCTTTTCTCAGATTTTTCTCACGGCCGCTCGCCAGCATCCTTGACTGTTGTTCTTGTTGTCGTTTAGCCCCGCTTCACTCTCCGCTCTGGCGTCTCGTGTTTGTTTGTTTGTTTTGTCTCTGGCGTCGCGTCAAGTGGATTCGACGCAATTGACTTGTGACGCGTCTGTCTCTGTCTCTACACATACACACCCGCACACGTACGCTCAGCGGGTGTGCAGCTATTCGGACATCGATTGGCCGAATATCCATCCATTTGCACTCAGCTACCTGCCCACAGAGTCCATCAATGCCTTGCTGCGCCGGCGATCGTTGCATGCCCCACAAGATTTATGCCCCGTTGCAACTGTTGCTGCATCTGAGCTATTTTTAGAGCTGCCTGCGACAATATTTCTTGTGGGAGCTGCGAATGAACTAAATGAACTGCAGCCAACTGCCTCACTCCTCTCCACACACAAGTATATATACATACATATCTATGTGTATAAGCGTTGACTCCTACTCCGAGCGGAAATGTGGCTCAGCTGAATGATCGACACTAATTACAGTGCACAATGTGTTTATTTTTGTCGTAAAAAACCTGGAGGAAGATTAACATTGCAGAAGAAAGAATGTACATTTTATTACACCATATTATGATATATGGAACTAATACAGGTGGAATGTATAGTAAAATAAATGTTACATGTTATAATTAGTGCATTCTTTTGAAGTGGAACTGATTATGTTTTCTATAATATAGCTATAAGCTATAACCTATAAGTTTTTATTCAGTTTGCAAGTAATTTAATATCTTAATTAAGTTACCAAAAAGGTAGCAGAATGTTAAACAATAAATATTTCACTGAATTTTCGTAAATAAAAAAAAAGCAAATTGAATTTATTTATATATATAATTATAATAATATTAATAAAAAATTAAAATTATAATTTATTAATAAAATGTTGTATATATTCATATCAAAAATAATTTTTAAACCTTAAATTTATAAATGAAAATTCAGTGCGAAATTGTTTTGTGAAAGTCTTTGGAACGGATAGATGAAGACGTGACAGTTCCCATAAATATATATATATTCTTATAAATTCGAATTTTAGATATCTACCCACGAAATTGAAAGAAAGCAATCTCAGAGTTCAGGATAACTGCTAGTCAGGCGTTCCCATGTTGAGCACTCATATATGAATATTTGCTTTAAGATATCCATAATGTAATATAGTAAATGTATATTAAAGTAAATGTATATTAATAAAATCTAATTAAACATAATAATTTATTACTCTTAAAAATGCAAATATTATATAAATTATATAAAAATAACTTCTATTAATGCCTTGGTAGATTGCATGGTAATTTGAAGCACACTGCAGACATAAGAATATTCTGAATAAGTGTACTATTTCAATATTGGGATTTCAATAAGATTATTAAAACTCCTTATTGTTTGTCTGACTATATTTAAATTTGGAATCGTAATGCATTTAATTCTTGAAATTCGTTATAAGTGGCAGCATTATTCATATACATATATTAATGATGAATTAGAAGAATTTGTTTTATCGAATACAAACAAAAATTGCGATGAGTAATATTAAATAAAATTAAGCCTGTTTTGGTATCATTTGTGTTGAGTATGTGATTGTTTTGTTTGTATTAATTCGCAAAAGTAAACCACAAATAAATGAAATTATAAATGTTTCTGCTGCTTTTAATATTATATAAGTGTTAAATTATTTTTAAATATTTTCGGTTTTCATTAAGACTGTTTTCTTGTTCATTCATCTTTAAATATATAATTTTACTTATATAATATATTAGATTGACTTTTATTTATGTGCACTTTTCTGTCGTGAACACCCACTGTGCAGAGATCATTTGGTTTGGTTTTCGGTTTTCAGTGTGGTCGCTGTCCCTGTCGGCTGTCTGCTGTCGGCTGTCGCCTTCAAATCTCAAGTAGCTGCCAGCTCAAGTGTTGTCACCAAATTTGTTTGTTTACGTTGCGCCCCTGGTTGTGCGGTTATCGTCATTCGATGCCACGGAAAAAACTGTGCAACACGCCTTAAGGCGCCATCGAGGCACAGAGTCGGGCGCATGTCAAGTGGCCCAGCAAGCCAGTCTCAATACCCAAGTCCTGTTTGTCCTGATATATATATGTGTGTGTGTATATGTGCGCCCGTCAACTGTCAACTGTCAGATTGTGGGCCATTGTTTACGTTTTGTGCTGCGGCACCTGCGCACTGGCCACATAAACAATCCGAGCAGCCTGTACCAGCTCCGAGAGTCACGAATGAAATGCAAACAAGTGGCCGTGGCAGCACGCGACAAACTGTTGCCCTTGTAGAGAGAGACTGTCCAATGCCCCTCCTTTTCCCCTAATGTATATATATATATCGATTGGTGGAGGGCATGCGCAGTGGAGCAGCGCTGACTGACATATCGAAGGAAACTCCTTTTGATGTAGACACAATAATTGCGGGGCATGCCACTGAAAAAGTATCTGCTGCTGCTGCTGCGTGTGCAGAACGTTCCCGTGCTTCGTCTGTAACGGTTCGCAACATTTCTAGTGCGCTTTCACAGTGTGTCCAGCGTGTGCGTGTGTGTGTTGAGTGCGTGTGTGTCTGTGTGTTCAAGTAAAAGATAGAAACAAAATCAGATTTTGCTGCCTGTTTATTTTGCATCATTTGTAGTCGCATTACGAGTCCTTCAAAATTTGCTTTTTGCATTCAATTTGCTGCTGACTGTGTGTGTACGTGTGTGTGTGTGTCGCTTTCTTTGCCTTGGTTGCTTAACACGCACAACCACTCACGCTCACACTGACGCTCACAGACACTCATACATACAAACATCTACTCAGACCAATACACACGCATTTGTGAAAAGTGAAAGTGACGCCCCAAACTTGGAGAACGCGACGAGCTTTGGCCACATCTCTCACACACATATATATTTATATATATATATATATATAGATCTAGATAAATATATATTTTGTACTTCGTCACAGCGCTTAGCAAAGTAATTTCGCCTTATTAAAATCTTTTGCTGAGCTCCTTATCAATTTTAAATCCCCACTTAATCTACGAACAGCCCTCGCCCCAGCATCTCGGGGCCCTTCTATTTATGCGTAGCACATACAAATTTTTGCACACACTTATACACAATTTGGGAGTCCTGACCAACAACAACCCCCAATCCTCAACCCCCAGCCCCACACCACCAAAGTTCTCCTCGCATGCTGTAAATTCAATCAATTCTTTTCGGCGCTCATTTTGTAAATTCTCATTTTTCATTCCTCATTTTTCTTGGCCTTGCGATTTGCTTTTTCGAATTATTCCAAATGTTTGCAGTCAAAATGATATAATACTAAGCACGCTAGCGGATTCTGACATCCGTTGGACTAAGAACTTTATGCCATTCTCGATCTGAGCAACAAACTAAATTCAATTCGCAACAGGTAAGTACAAGGCAATCCTTTTCTTTCTTTCTTCCCTTCTGGTTTGTTACATAATTCAACAGGGTTGCTTTAAGCTAAATTCGAACGGTAAAGTTCAGGTAACTTGCAAATTTGAAAATTTTCCTTTTTGAATCATTTTGAGTAGTTTTTGATAAATTATGGACCCATTTTAAGTACTTTACACTGCATGTTGAGCACTCATATTTCGGTCCACCCTGAGAATCCCCTCGAGAGTCCTGCCTGCCTGCCAAGGACCGACTGTACATTTATCAATTTCTCGTTGCCACAATCTACAATTGTTGTTCATATTGTGGGGAATTATTATGCTCGCTCGCCCTGTGAAAGAAGCATATTGGCTTTTCTGTTTAACTGGACTGGACTTGAGTCAACGTCAGTCATAAAGCAAAACTCTCCCCTTCCATATAACAATTATTTAAATAATATTAAAGTATATATATTTTTCAAAGCTTGCAAAGTAAAATCCTTTCAAACTCAATTCAAATCTCAAATATCTTTATCTTTATCTTTTCTTCAATCACGTACGAGCATTATGCAGTCGGTAATGCTTGACTGCAAAATACATATTTGATGTCGTTGTTATTGGTGTTGTTGTGGTCCTTGTGTCGTGGCTCTTCTCGCTATTGTAACTGTAATTTATTTGCCTTTGCTCCGTTCAAGGACACAGCCAGTGCAGGTGCTACACGCATGGCTAACCACAGACGGGCACACAGACAGCCAAAGACAACAACTGTGGAACTGCTGTCGTCTGTGTGCCTGAATTACAATTTAATTACTTGGGAAGTCCTTGCTGACTTAAAGGATCAGAGCGAGCGACACCGAGTCAGCTTCGATGTGTGTGTGCTATATATAAACATTTTTTTCAATTAAGTTCCGTTTTGGCTGGGGAAGTAAGCCCTAAGCCCGAGCTAAATCCTTAATAGCCGCGCAACCCACGAGTCACGAGCCACAAGCCACACAACCCACGAGGAAATCAATGCTTAAATGTCAACTGAACGCCTCCAATTCTGTTTTGCAGTAAACTCAAATGCCCGAGGCATTGATACTACCCGGCATGGCTGACGCAGAGCCGGACTTATCAACGTTCGAGAATAAAACGGGACTCGCCGAGGACATGAAGTTCCTGGCTTCTATGCCCGAGCTGTGCGATGTCACCTTCCTCGTTGGCGACACCCGTGAGCCCGTCTGTGCCGTCAAGGTAGGTGTCAATATATATATATATTCATGTGAGTGTGTGCGTATGAGTGTGCCTGCGTATGCGCTTGAAACCAGGTCACTGCGTAATCGACATCGCATCCAGTTCAGACCCCTATCCTTTACTATGATTTCTTCCCATCACAGGCTGTGCTGGCGTCGCGTTCGCGCGTTTTTGCCAAAATGCTATACGCTGCACCGTCGCCGCAGCGGAAGAGGGAGACAACCACCAAGGAGAACAAGCTGCGTCTCTTCCTCAAGCGCTCCTCGGAGCCCCTGCTCAATCTACAGAATGCGGCACAACAGGTTCGTTGTCTCATAATCGATTAACTTCAAAGGGGAGGGATTGGATACCATCATTGTGCCAATGTGTATGTGTATGTGTTTGTATCTTCATGCGTATGCGTATGTGTGTGTGTGTGTGTGTGTGTGTGAGTGAGTGAGTGAGTGTGTGTGTGTTTCTGAGTGAGTGCTGAATGGGGGCATCTATTCGATTTGAACTCAATTGATATTCTATTTTATTATTTATGTACATTGGTGTATATATAAATATATGTATTTACTATAAAACCTTCAATAATATCTATGTAACTTTTTCTGTGCGTTCTCTGTTGTGACTCCATTCCCAAACATCCAACATACATAAACCGCAAAATTATAAAAAAATAAACACACAAAATTATATCCATAACAATAGAGAACCGGTTTCACCCAACAATTAGCTCCGATACCCGAGGTAAACGCTTAGTTAACCGTTAAGCGACAAACTCTATGTATGTGTATGTGTGTGTGTGTGTACGTGTGTGCATATAAAGTAATTAGTTATTTATAGTAGTTGTGTCCTAGTTATCAGTACAGTGAACGCTCTGACTCTATAAGCTATTCTATTTAAGCTATATAGAATATATATCTTATTCAAAATGCTGTCTTGCGAGGGTTCCCTGTACTAGCTGTGCGTGTATATGTTGTACATAGTATGTGTGCTTTAAGACAGGCTTTGAAGAGAGACTAATTCATAAGCTCAATGTATATATCTGCTAGTAATACTCTTTTTAAAAGCTACTGCATCAAATTCTGAATAAACTTAAAGTAGCAAACGAAAAAGTAATAGATATTTGAAATACTTTTATCCTGATTGCCATAAACAGTTCTCTAAACTAAATTTATCTCTCTCATCTCTACTCAATACTTCAACTAAGCCTAAGTAATATATATTCCTCTTCTATCGCTGTTAAACTACCTCTATTATGATATGTGTATATATTTTTGTCCCTTACCCCCTGCACTTGCCCTCTATTCCAGTTCTATAGATACACTGTGTTACATAAGTATGCCTACAGTTCATGTTTTATGTGGCTAACGGTCACAACTAATCATTAAGCTTGTGTTTGAAGTGTTCTCGTTCTATTAGCCTCTGTTAGCCGTAGTCGCTGTCAGCTCATCGGAAATCACTTTTGCTAACATCCCCTTGTCTTTGCAGCCTTCTGGTCAACAGCATCAGACGCTGATTATTGAGGAATTCGAGCCAGATGTCTTCCGCCAGCTCATCGAGTACATTCACACGGGCTGTGTGACCCTCCAGCCGCGCACTCTGTTGGGTGAGTTCCCACAGAAATTATTGGAAGATCCTTTCAACCAACTTGGTTTATGTATCTCAATAGGCGTCATGAATGCTGCTGATTATTATGGGTTGGAGGAGCTGCGACGCGCCTGCGCCGGCTTTGTACAGTGCTGCATCAACGTGGACACCGTTTGCGCCCTATTGGCATCCGCCGAGCGCTACATTCAATACAAGTGCACCAAGACACTAGTGCAGAAGGTTCTCGAGTTTGTGGACGAGCATGGCAACGAGGTTCTCAACCTGGGCAGCTTCACACTGCTGCCACAGCATGTGGTTCGCTTGATACTCGCCCGGGAGGAGCTGCGGGCTGATGAGTTCACAAAGTTCCAGGCGGCGCTCATGTGGAGCAAAAAGTACTTCGATAACAACCCGGTACGGCTTCGATAACTATGTTAGTAATCCTTCAGCTAGAGCTAATATTTCTTTCCGCCTTCCAGAACATTGACATCAAGGAAATATTGGGCACATTCCTGGAGTACATACAGTTCCACAAGATACCCGCCAATGTGTTGATGCGGGAGATCCATCCGTTGAATCTGGTGCCCTATGCCATAATCATGAATGCTCTGGCCTACCAGGTGGGTTGTGTGCTTAATCGTCCAGTTGCTGTTGGCTGCTTTGTTGTTTATATAACTCAGAATCATTCATGCCTCATCATTTATCTGTCTACCTGTCTGTCCATCTGCCTCTCTATCTGTCTGTCAATGTGCTCTTTAACCATCTGTCGCCCATCGCCTATGCTATCCATCCTGTTGTCCCCCTTTATGTCTGATTCTACAAATTGCAGGCAGACCCAGAAAGTATCGACCCCGGAAAACTGTCTCCCAACTCTAGCCGAGTAAGGCGGGCCCGTCAAAATCAAGGAAGGTCCATGTCCGTGCAGAGCTCGCTGGATCCGTACGGATCCAACACCACGCTCAGCTCCAGCGGCAGCAGCGACCCCGCCAGTGGTCCGCATCACAGCAACTAACATAGGTTGAACGGCCCCTCCTCCTCCTCCTCGTCCCATAACCAGCCACACCGCCACCGCCACCACCACCAGTCGCTGCCCAAGATCCGCAAAGCCAAATCCCAATCGTTCCGCACGCGACGCAGCCCCTCCGAGCGCCGTAGTCCCAATGCTCCCACTCTCACCCTGAATACCAACGCTGCCAATAGCGAGAAGAAACGCAGTCCGCTGACACCTAAAAGTCCGGTGCTGCCACAGCCAGAATCCAAGAGTCCGGGCAGCAGCTCGCAGAAGACGCCCACCACACTCTCGCGCCAGGGCACCTTGCGCGCCTCCAGTCGCCGGAAGAACAGCGGCCAGTTAACCATCTCACTGAGCGCCCAGAGCCAGGGCCGTCGCAGTCCGTCCGGACTCAACGACCGTAGTCCGCAAGGCCGTCGCAGCCCGCTCTTCCCCAGCAGCGGGCTGAGATCCCCGAATGAGCAGCCAAGTCCGACGGCGCGTAGTCCCACAGGTGACTCCCAGCGACGCAGTCCGACCTTCAGCATACAGATCCATACACAGGAGCGTCGCTCGCCTCTGGGCGCAGTCGCACCTTCGGACTTCAGTTGCCAGGCGGGGCCATCGAACGCGAGACGTAGTCCCACGTCGACTGTGCACGTGCAGGACATGGCTACGGAGCCGGAGGAGACCAGCTTCATTGGGCTGAAGCGAAACTCGATAAGTCTCTTCACGCCCATTTACTTTGCCAGCGAGAAGCGAAGTCCAATGGGACCCATACCGCCCATCACAGTGTCCAATCCCGCCGAGACATACAAGAGTGCAGAGCGCGAGCGCGAGGCAGCAGAGGCAGCAGCTCGGGAGAAAGAGAAGGAAGCCGCCCAGGCACAGCCGCAGCCCGAAAAGAAGAGCGTCATGCGTGAGATCCTTGCCTTTGTGCGCAAGCCGTCGAAGCACCTGACGACCCGCACCAATCGCTTTGCCAATGCGTTCACGAGGGCCGAGTCTGGCTCCTCCAGTGGACCCCTCATACGGCAGAGCACATTCTCGGCGAGCCCGGCTGCCTCGTCGACGGCCGCCAAGAGTGCCGTGCAGAAGCAGATGTCCGAGGTGGGCTTCGAGCCGAAGATGTCGCTCAAGTTCGCCCACTACACGAAGATGTCGTTGAAGCTGCGTCGCCTGGCCCGTCGGGAGGAGGAGGAGAAACAGCAACAGCAGCAGCAAAAGTCATCGGCAGTCAGCTCGGCGTCCGGCTCGAAGCGTGCCAGCACGGACTCGAATGCGGGCAACGCACAGGATCAGGTAGGTGCAGCCGGAGTAGAGGAGGAGCAGCCATTCGAGCTGGCGAATGTGCACTTTGAGAAGGTAGGTGAGTCCTATATCAAGCATGAGCGACTCCGCGAACTGGTCGAGCCCGAACTGGAGGTGGAAGACGAGCCCGAGGAAGGCGAGCCGGAGCAGCCGGATGCGGCCATGGCTCAGTTCGTCGAGGACGTGACCAATTCCCTAAAAGTGGTCGCACTCAACGGCGAGAATGGGACGCCCGCCGTTCACCATTTTACACGACGCTCCGAGAGCCGGGAGCCCATCGAGCCGCGAATCAGCGAGGAGCGTGAGTCTGACTCGAATGACCTGATCATTCCCGACGAGCTGCGCGCGGAGCTCACCGAGATTTTGAAAGCCTATGCACCAGAGCCAGTTTATGTTAATCTGCAGGCGCTGCGGCGCGAAACCGAGGAGGCCGAGGCGGTGGCCCGTGCCGTTGCAGAGGCAGCCGCCAGTGTGGCGGCCGCAGCTGCAGCGGCGCCGTCAGCGCCAGAGAAGCTGCCGCTGCAGTGTCCTACTATTGAGTTTGAGCCGCCCTCGCGTCGCTCGTCCTTCGATCCGCCGCGCTCACCGTTCCTGGAACAGCTACGCAGTCCGGGCGTCGATACGGACACGGATCTGATCAATTTGCAGCGGCTGGACTCCGGCGGCGACAGTTTCGAGATGGTCGACGGCGATCGCAAGTCCAGTCGAGCCGAATCCAGCTTCGATTGTCCCTACTCCTCGCGTGACACCAGCTTCGACGTGTCCATATCGCGATATCAGTCTACTAGCTACGAGGATCAGACCTCCAGCTTTGAGATCGTCGACACGGACGATCGCCGTCGACACATTGACCTGCGCAAGAGCTCGATTGAGCTAGTCGATGCGGAAACCTTTCAGCGCTCCGGCTCCTCATGCGGCCGCAAGTCCTCCCTGGAGACCCACTTCGACTACACGCCTTCGGAGACGAGCGGCATTACGCCCGCTCGATCTCCCAACTTTCCCATGACCAAGAAGCAGAAGACCGAACACTTCCGACAGCTGCACATCTCGCCCTTCAGTGCCTTCTCGCGGGCACGCAGCCCGCTCTCACAGCAGACCTCCTCCAACTACAGCTCGCGCGACAGCTACGACTCCAGCTCGTCCTATCCGCACGGCCATGAGCCGCAGCGCAGCCCCTACGCTGACCCCAGCAAGAAGCACTTTCCGCTGACCATCAAGCAGCGCGAGGAGGAGGTCAAAACATTCCTGTGCACCGATCTGCGCTGTGCCTCGATCTTCGAGCCGCGTCCCAGCTCGGTGCTCACTCAGCAGCTCTCCACGGGCTCCATGTCCACGCCCTCCGCCTCTGGCTACACAAATGCACCGCGGATACCAAGTGCATTGAGTGGAGTGGCCGCTGTGCCCGCCATTGGCGTCGGCGTAGGCATTCCCCTTGGCATGGGCATAGCCCCGGCAAGCGCCTCCCTGGGATCGTGTGGCTTCTCCAGTGGGAGCGAGTTCGAGCCGCCTTCGCCGCGTCGCGCGGCTAGTGCGTCGCCCAAGCACACATTCACATTCCGCATCGTGATGAAGAAGGTTGACAGCTCTCCGGAGGCGCTGTGCCCGGAGCGGCACCGTTCGCGCATCATCGATCGCTATCGGCGCCGGGACAGTCGCCGCAAGCGCATCCACGATGCGGGCAAGAGTTTCTAGACGGCGATCGAGGGCACGATAAAAACACAATGATAAACATCCATAAGTCTTAGATAGAACCCAATGTTTTTGTGTGCCTAGCTATAGTGATCGAGACAGACAACTAAGAGAAATTTTTCTTAAGTTCTAATCAATGTTCGTTTATCAATTGAAGCTAAACCAAATTTGTATCTTAGTCCCAGGCAGCAATCTGTGTGTGTCGGCGAGACGTTATTTTTGTCAGCAGGCATGCAGTTTTTTTGACAATCTAAGTGTTATTCAATCCAAGGATTCGCCTCCAGCAACCCCCTCGGTAACTCTAGTCGTAAGTTCTTACAGTAACTCAAAGCGAAGATCAAACTTTATAAAATGGTTCTGGTTTTTAGGCCGTTTCAAAACCCTATGCTAAGTATTTGTATTTGTAAATGACGAGTCCTTGAATAAATCTATTTATATATATATATATATATATATATATATATATATATATATATATATATATATATATATATATATATATATATATATATATATATATATATATATATATATATATATATATATATATATATATATATATATATATATATATATATATATATATATATTGTATAGGCTAAGCTAGATCATTTTTACATGTAGGGTAGCACTCTTCATTGACACCTTATCATCGTCTCGGCTCATGCTTGCGAGGTACAAATGAAAATTTACACTGAACTTGATGCTAGGCTGCTTGAAAAATCTCAAAGCAAAAGGAAAAACAGAAGAATAACTAAAACAAAAGACAAAATATAAAGAAATTCTAAAAAATCTACAAAATATATGTGAAACAATAATTCCTCCCACGATTTACCTGATTACTAATTAAACAATAGAGACATTTACATACACGATAAATGATTATCTATATACACACATTTGCATTAATGTTAATAACTAAATGTTGTAATGTTTGTGGTATTGTGAACAAATATTACGAGTAAGTGCGCATTTTACGTGGTTCCTGTTATATAGATATATATATATATATATATATATATATATATATATATATATATATATATATATATATATATATATATATATATATATATATATATATATATATATATATATGATATATAAATGAATATGTATTACAAATTTTGGATGGACTAGCTGTTATATATATATATATTATAATATTGTTATTGACAAAATGATTAATTCTTTATGTATAAAAATCTGCTATTGCAAGGGACAACGTTTATTGTTTAAACTTAAGACTAAACTAAACTTAACTAAAGCGAGAGTCGTTAAATCAGATTAAAATTAATTTAAACATACGCTATATGTACCCTTTGTATGTATACATGTATATGTTTGGGTAATCTAAAGCTGGATTTGGGGCCGTACTTAAATCTTAAAAGAAAACTTTTGTGCCGAAAAAAATATTTTAAAAAGTGAAAATTTATATTTGAGAACAGAGCAAAAAAAAAAAAAGAGAAAATAATATGAGATAATATATCATGTTGTTCGAACTGTTTTTTGGGCTTCACGTTTGCTTGTGAGCAAAAAAAGGAATCTAAACTTAAGCAATCTATGTGGTTTATTAACTAAGATCAGCTGTCAGCTTAATTTATGAAAACTAAGAAAAAATCCAGAAATGAAAAACAAAAGAAAAAGATATCAACATTTTACAGGTATTTACGCATATAAAGCATTTAATTCTATATAATATATACATATATTGTACTTACACGACATTGACGACAAAAACAACAACAACATGAGCCACATCTGCATCCGCATCGTATACGCGCATATATGTGCATATGCGCATATGTGTGTGCGGTGTACCTTGCCAATGCCAATCCAAAACAATTTTGTTCGTATAACTAACGTGAATGCAAGTAGTTGAAATGTTGCTATATTTTGATTTGTAGTTGCTTGTTTTTAAAAACTAAATCGAAACGCTTGACAACAATCCGTAGTACTCCAGAGCGATAAGATATCACTTTTGATTTGCCTGTGTATGCGAGAGATGGAGTCTCTCTCCAGATGGAGAGAGGCGAAAGCAGCCAACTACAAATTTCACAAATGCGACTTTCTTCTATTTACAGACATTTTACCTAGCGGATTTATTGGATGCGGACTGCGCAGGCGTGGCCATAAGCATTTTTATCACAAATAATTATGTATAAAAGTTTTGATTGTGAAAGAGGGAAAAGGGACAGAAAGTGAGAGGGAGAATGAGTTGTCCAATTCAAGTCCACTTCCAGTTACAATTGGAAACGTGTTCGTTATAGTTCAAGTTTATACTTTATACCGTTTCTATCGTTATCGTTGCAGTTATCGAACAATCGAACTTATCATAAGTATATATATATATATATATATATATATATATACATATATATGTATGTGTTTGTGTGGGCATTCGTTTAGCCAAATTATAGTTTATGTGCGTTTTATTGTAACAATTGCAAAATAAATCCCGATTCAATGTCGTTATTTGAAAACAAGAAACAAAAACATAAAGCTGTTTTTGGAATATCCATTTTATTCATTCGCCTCTTACAAACGAGCATCTGTGTGCAGGGCAAGGACACCGTCGAAGTCCTCGGCTCCGATGTTAATGTAGCCATAGCCGTTGCCGTCCACCTTCACCGACTTTCCTGTGCAGGAGCCATTCACCTGGTTGCCGGAGATGACGTCACAGTATTCGCCAGCGGGCAGGCAAGTTTGCAAATTCTCAGACAGATCGTATAGATTGTTATTGAAGGCGACAAAGCCCTTGGAGCCACGGCAGAAGGCGATCTGATTGTCTCCGTTGTCCCACCAGTTGTTCATCTGCGTGCCTCTGACGGCGTTCTTGAAGCCCACCATGTTGTAGATCTGTCGCCAGCGGTGCTCACAGATCCAGCCATTGGTGCAACCGCCATCCTCATCGAACTCCGGCGAGATTATGCGCTCCTGGGCGTCCTGGGGCGGCGCCTGGTCGCGGTCATCAAAGCCAAAGGAACTCATCACCTGGCTGATGCCGTAGGGATAGGCCAAATGGAAGGCGGTCGCCATCTTGTACTGCTTGGGCGACTTGTAGTTGAGTTCCTGGCCGCCATCGCGCTGATTGTCGTGGTTGTCCACAAAGGTGAGCGCCTCCTCAGACGGCAGGAAGCCCCAGTCGGTGCCCCAGCTCGACAGCCATTTCAGAGCATTGTTGCCGCGGAAAGCTTTGCCAATCTCCTCTGAGAAGCGGAACTCGGTGACGGCTCCAAGTGGCGTGTATTCATCACGCGACACGGTTTCGTGGCCATGGTCGATGACCTCCTGGTAGATGAAGGGCCGCGCGTTGTTAGGGAAGCCATGGGCCGTGTTCAGGTTACGCGTGCTGCTGTAAATATACTGAAAGCCGAGTTAAATACTGAACTGAGTTACTCCGGCTACTTTAAGTCTTACGTCCAAATCACTGGCGGCCATGTGCTTGGCTGCATCCACGCGGAAGCCGGCGACGCCGAGTGTGATGAGATGGTCCAGCACCTCAATCAGCTGCTTCCTGACATAGTCTCTGCTCTGATCGAGATCCTTGAGGCCCACCAGTTCGCACTGCTGCACTTGGAAGCGATCGTTCCAGTCGTAGATCTCGCAGCTGGGATGGAAGTCCTGCGCTGTGTAGGGCACCGCCGGGAAGGACTTGGTGCTGGGCTCGGCCACCGAGCCGCCTGTGCCGCGGGCAGTGCCGACCCAATCGCCGGACATGTGGTTGAGCAGAACGTCCACGTAGATGCGGACGCCCACATCGTTGCAGCGACGGACCATGTCGGCGAACTCGAGCTCATTACCGGATCGAGTGATCAGCTTGTAGGAAATGGGCTGATAGCGCTCCCACCAGGGCCGACCCTCGGATATGATGTTCTCGGCCACGGGGCTCACCTGCACGCCCGCATAGCCGTGGGGAGCGAGGAAGTCCTCGCACTCCTGCGCAATGTCCGCCCACTTCCATTCGAAGAGATGGACGATGGTGTTGCGGTTGCCCCACCACTGGGGATTGTGCTGAGCCAGCGCCAAACTGGCCAACAGACAGACTAACGTCAACTTAAGCATTGCCAAGAACTGCCTCTGAAAGCCACTCGACGACCCACTCTTATATACAGAGCGTAATCTAATCATCACTTGACCAGGGATTTGCAAGCTTCGTGTGGAGCCAATTTACGGCCCAGTGAACGGCGCAAATTTATGATGGCCGCAGCTAACTGCCATGTTGACCTATGGTAATAGTCTTGGAACAATAACATGACTCAGGAAACCAATCAAAATATGTGCAAAGATAATAAAATTTGACATGGTTGGCAGGGAAGCTTCGCTAACTATATTTATATATGCTATCAGTTCGAATCAGTAAAAATTATGGGCCAGTGCTAAAATATACTATCTGAGTGTATTTAATCTAATGGAAAAAAATTGTTTTTAGTTTTTCCTTTTATTTTTAACGGTTTTTAGTTTGTTTTATTTATATTATGTTTTTTTTTAAGCAAAATAATGTAATTATTTATTTTTAAATTAATTTTAATCGATAGTTTAGGCGCTTGTCTTGCGATAGATTTAATGTGAATATCTCAAACGAACTATCGATTAACAGTAAGTTAGCTATTCACAATAGCAAACGCAAACGCAAATATTTTGATATGAAGAGTAGAATATTTTATTTAAATTAAAACTTAAATTAAAGAATACTTCTGCTTTCTGTTTGATTATTTATTTAATTTTAACTAGGCGACAATGTTGCAAGGTATTGCTGTTGTGCAAAAAACTTTGACAAGGTGGAAAAAATGCCTCAGACAATCAAATATTGCTGGCGCTCAGATTTAGCTATAGTGCCGTTCTGTAGGCTGTGCTAATTGTTGCAAAGCACAAAATGTTGCTGGTTCGAAGAAACTGTTGTAAAACCAGCCGAAAATGTAGCAGACTGGCTGAATAAAATGTTGCAAAGCTCGGCAGAATGTTAAAAGCTCAGAGAGTAGCTGACTGACAATTATGCAAAGCTCAGATAAATGTTGCAAAGCTCAAATTGTAGCTGAGGCTAAGCTAAATGTTGCTATACTTTTTTAAATTGCTTTCCGAACCAAAGCCACGTTTAATGTTGCAAACCTAAAATGAATTGTTGTGAAGCGAAAATGTAGCTTTAAACTAGATTTGTAAAGAGTATTCATGCTTCTGTATTACGCTTCTGTGATTGCCGTACAGTTTAGTTGAGTTCTGCAATATATGGCTGATGTTCGAAGCGCTTATCAGTCGCACGCCGACCTGAGATATAGAAAACAGATTTCTGCTGATTTCTATTTTTGTGAGGTGGCCAGGCAAATTTGGGACGTTTTTGCCAGCTTTGTAACTTCTGTCGTGCGCGGCATTCCTGAATATAGTTTTTGCGTAGTACAACTGTGAAGTAGTATATGATCTCCACCAAAGACAGCATGCTCATGCCCACAAACAAACTGAATGCACTGCCCAGATTAGCTGAGAAGGAATGATATGAGAGCTTACACAATTAACTGTTATCGATAGCTCAACTTACAGACTAGGGTGACCATATTTGAAAGTAAATCGACTCGCACGCGTCGATAGACTTCTGAATTGAGAAAAATGTGAACTATGGCATCATTCTTCTCGATTCCCGTGCTATAAAGGGAAATATATAATCAGTCTATGATCAGGATCGGGTAGACAATCAAACAAATACTTACTAGAAAGGATCCACAACTGGCATATTGAGGATGAGCTCAAAGTTTGAGATTTGCACATCGTAGTCAAAGTGTTCACAGGTCAAAGGGCAAGGACACTGTGATTTTTTCTTGCGCGTTATGATGTCGGCTTCATAGATATGAAATCGTACACTTAAACCTTATATTGCTAATGAATATCAATGTATATACTTACGGAAATTATCTACCAAGCAGGGTATATCCCGGAATGTGCATACCCGGTCCTTGGTGCGGTTGAACTCGAAAAAATAGGTGTGGCAGCCGCACAGCTTGTCCATGTTGGTGGCTCGACAATTGAGCTCGCAGTTGGGATAGACGTAATCCGGGAAGTAGCGCAGCTGAAACTCGTGCCTGAAGATGCAATTTCTCTGCGCGATGGATAGAGCCTTGACGGCATCTGAGCAAAATGTCTCCACAACGCGCAGCGTGGCAAATGATTCGGTGTTGAGACCCAGAAACTTGATATCGGCATGAGCGCTGGGGAAGGCGTCCGTCTCCTGGATGAGCAGCTTAAAGCCATGCGAATAGGATTTAAGAGCGTCGTAGTTTTCGTCCTTGTAGCGGAGGATTAAGGATAGGCCATTGTCCAGACCACCAGCAGCCGCCTGGGCAGTGAAATTTATCCTGAGCGACAGGTAGAATAGATTTATATATGTATATCTGAATGTATGCTTTGGACCTACCCATCTTGGCGCAGATTGAAGGAGCAACAGTGTCCGAAGAACGTCTTCGATAGCTGAAACAAACGCGTGCAGTCCATAACATCTCCGTGGTAGCGACACCGATGCAGTATCTCATGACAGTCCCAGCGCAGTCGGTCCACAAACTGAACCATGGTCAAGTTATTGTGCTGCAGCACGGACTCCATGAGCTCAATCTCCACCGAAGAAAATTTGTTATCATCCAACATGAAGCCGCTGAAAATGTGCAAGTTCTGCAATACGTCCGATGCCTGAACACCCTGCGGCAGCTTCCTAAAGAAGGAGAATGTCTACATAAAAGATTCATTTTATTTCAGTGGCTTACTCACAGTGACTCGATGTACGCCTTGGACTTGTCCATGTTAAACAATACCTCGGGACAGATTGTAATGGGCGGAAAGTAGAGCTTGCTCACAGGCGTGTGGTCATTCTCCACATTCATGCGGGTCGGACTGCTGCGGTAGTCGGCATAGAAGGTCTGCGTCATGACAATGGCGCAAATGAACATCACAATCGAGATGAGAATCCACACGAAGTGCACCACTCGATTTGTGTCCTTGTCACGAGTGTACTTCAAACCATGTATGCTGCTCGTCGCGCAAAAGTCGCACCAAGTGCGCCTCAAGGCCCCATGGAAAGCGGAAATCTTTGGATCGATTTGCTCCGGACTTAGTTCCTCTTCGTGGCCCATTGTTGCACTGGCATTAGCTGTACTTGGAATACCTCAAGCTGCGGTGTGATTTTCGATTTTATATGCTGCCTGAGGGGCGTGGCAATCATTTGACAAGGAAGCAACTGTTTATTAATATCAAATTAGTGTAGGGCGTGACTCTGGGGGAGGTTAAGGAGCTCAGCTGACAACGCTTTGCGAGCGATATGGACACTGGTTGGCCAATCCTAGCTGAAGACTTCTGAAGTAAGTTTTAAATACTCTTTAGACAAGCCTAAAATAAACGATAGGTAATCTGAAGTATTCATTGAAGAAAACTATGGGAAATAGATTAATGTACACTTTGAAAGCAATTTGGATTTACCTTAAAGTCCTAACTAACGCTCCCCTTTTTTCCTTTTATCCTTTTTCTTCGCTACCCTACTTCCTTCTCGGCCAATTCTTTAAAGTTTATTATTTGCTTCTCTTCTTTTCCAGTTATTATATTATCTTCCCTTCTCTTGTTTTTTAATAATTTCTTTCCTCTTATTAACCTTTACTTTGGACGTTCCGTTAAAAATTCTTCTCTTTGTATTCCAAATTTAAAAGACAACAGCAATCACCTCCTCAAGTTGAAATGTCTCATATAAGGAGTCCCATCTTGTATTTAAGAAAGAATACATTAAACAGTTTAAAGTTGGTTTTTAGCAGTTTTCAATTTTATTTGCAAACTTTTTGTCTTTTTTCTTGTACGTCGAATCGTTTGCATGTACACAATAATATATATGTTATATATATTTGTATAGAAAAGTATTTAGTGTTTCATTAACGGCTTAACAATAGTTGCTTACTTAACTTCAATTGAATTGACTCTATACAAAAAGAAAAACATAACTCTTTGCTATCACAATGAAAAAACTACGCATTTTGAATGGTAGACAATTGAATACCCGTATCAGGCACGGCACGGCGCGACTACGTTTACAAAAGAAATGTGACTTGGGATTGTTTTGTGCTCAGATTTAAAATGATATTGAAATTTTGTGGGCAACTGACGGTTATTGTCTTTCTATAAGCTGTTGCTTGAACTCTCGAGCTTAGGGCAATGCTAATGCGGTAACAACTTTTGGCTTAGAGTATAATTAACTAAAATAATAACTTAAACTAGCTTGTGTGTAGTGTAGTGCAGTGTAGTGTATTATAGTGTAGTGTAATGGTAATTACTGCCTAGACTCGCTGGCGGTGATGGCCAGCGGCGCTGAATTGCCATTGCTCAGCCTTCCGATTGGTGCTTCGTGGTTGGTCCCGCTGCTGCTCCCCAGACTCGGCTTCTGCTCATCGTTGTCGGGATTGTCCCAGAACTGGCGCTCGCCGGAGCCAAAGATGTTGTAGAAGGTGCCGCAAATGATGTACACAAACGCGGCTATGAAGAAGACAATCTGCCACTGTCCCATGGTGGGCTGAGAATGGAAAAAGAGTTCATGGTTATTGGAGACCTGGAAAATAAGAGTTTTGCTTACTCACCTTATTATTGATCAGATTGCCCGCAGCTATAGGCGCCAGCAGACCCGCCAGGTTGGCCAAGCAGTTCGTGATGGCCATGAGGAAGCCTGCGAAGCGTGGCGTCAGATCCAAGTGATTGATCTTGAAGCCGGAGTAGATGCCACCATTGAGACCAACGCCAATTGTGAGTATAGCCAGAGTCAGGGCGCGATCGCAGCCCGTGTAGGAGGCGGCAATTAGAGCTAAGCCAGGTCCGTACTGGCCAATGCTGTTGATGATCTTTCTGGTGGCCGTCAGCGAGAAGCGGTTTGTGCTAATCAGCCAATCCGCAATCACCGAGATGAACATGGAGAACAGCCACATAGCCAGGTAGGGCAGGGAGCTGAGCAAGCCGTTGGACTTCAGAGAGAAGCGTAGCACCTGCTTCATGTAGGTGGGCAATTCCGTCATCAGGGTCTCATAGCCATAGTTATGACCCATGTGGGCTAAGAGAATCGCGTAGAAGGGCAGCGACTTCATGATGGACTTGAACGGAATGGGCGGGCTCTGAAGGGGAGAAAACGCATTAGCTGCCTGAATGAATTGGCTGGATAAAGCTAAAGAACCTACCTTGACCACATCTGTGCCCCAGAGGGAGTCGTTGATGTAGCGCTTCTCACGCTCGTCGATGCGAGGATGCGTCGAGGGATCCTCAAAGACAAGGATGAGAAAGGCGATTGACCACAACGTGCCCACTATGCCAAACACATAGAAGATCGACGGCCAGCCACCGGAGAAGCCATATTCCGCCAGAAGACCAGACAGCGGCATCGAGATAATCGTACCAAATTGAGCACCTGCGTAGACCGCAGCTCCCATGCGGGAGCGTTCGTTGGGTGGTATCCACTTGGCTAGCAGAGCGTGAGTGCAGGGCACAATGGGACCCTCCCCCAGGCCCTGGATGAAGCGGACAGCGCACAGGCCGTAGACTCCGCCCTCGCGAGCTGCCACAGGCACCAGGAAGGCGAACACGGAGTTGATGAGCATGCCCCAGCCGAGGAACCGCATAGCACCATATTTCTTGGCCAATATGCCGAAGGGAATCTGTGTGATCACATAGCCGTAGAAGAAGGAGGACAGAATATAGCCTTGCAAGCTGGAACTCCATGCAAACTCGCCATCTTCGCCATTATCCTGAGAGAGAGGAGAGAGAGAGAGAGAGAGAAAGGGTGACTTAGACATTAGTTATCGATAAGCAATCGATCTACTTACAACTTCCAGTTCACGATCGCCGCATTCATCGTCGAGTATCTCCTCGCCCTTCTGAATAGCCGTGTGGTTCACCATAGCCACAATAGCCACGGACATGTTGGTGCGCATCACGTAGGCATTGGCCATGCCCAGGAAGAGCATGAAAGTGACAAAGTAGCGAGTGGTTGCCCAGCCTGCGAACACAAACAATAAGAGCGAACATATAGTAAATCTTTAAGAGTCGTTCGTTTTATCCGCACCAACTTTTAATTACGGCCAATTAATTCGCAAATCTGTTGGCACTTGTTTGTGCAAAGATCTTAACGAGCTTGGAGCGGAAATGAGTACACAAACTAAAAAAAAACATATACTAAATTCTCAGATTCATAGTAAAGTGTTAGATACACGAATGATCGACTAAGAGGTGGGCTCGACACAAGATAATATATATAAAGTTGATTTATATTTTCCCTGAGTGATATCATGACGTTTATCAGTTCCTCAGTTCAAGTGTTGTCGTCACACGGCAGAGCAAGTCTGTAATACCCATCAGTAATCATTTCCCCTGGGTATACACAGTTACAAATCGAGGTCTCAGCTCTGAGATAATAATAAGATAAGGGGCATACAGATCAGATAAGATTGCATATAGTATCTCTATGACTCAATGCCAGGCAGATGAGTCGCAGACTGCTGGACCGTATTTTTTTCCAGGCCCGTTATTAATTGCCTCACGTTTCCAGCTATAATAGAAACCTTGCGAAATTCGAAACGTTGCGGCGAGTGAGCTATTTGTAGACCAAGCCCAGGCCCGAGCGAGTCATAATTATTATTGTTATTTCTGTTACTGTTGTTCTTTGCCGACATAAAATCAACATAGAACTGATTGTATATTTACTTTCGCAGTGTCATACAGCCGTCGCCTCGCACGGGCGGCCAACACGTGATACTTCATTTCCTGGCTGAGCAAACATTTGGTATTCGTTGGGATCTTGAGCCGGGCTTCGCTTCGGAGATCGTTCTCGATTGCTTGCTCTAGAGTTCAAGTCGAGTTTAGAAAACACAACTGTATTCTTCAAAATGCTCAACGAACTTGGCAAATGGAATTTGAACTTTCAGCCATTTCGCTTCTTTCCCCCGCCAGCTCAACAGACCGGCAATAATTTTTTGCTTAGGTTTCGTTGTTCTGTTGTGCGTTTATTTTCCACACTACAGAATATTTCCACAAAATATGACATCAAGTACTGTGGAAAATCCGGGCTACCAATTGCTGAAGCCAAAAAAAAAAAAAAATAATAAAAAAAAAATAAACAAAAAATACAAAAAGCAGAGTCTACAAAGAAAATAATTGTGTTCGTTCGCGTTTTTATTTGTGCGCACGCAGCGTTAAATCGCGCGATTTGTCAAAACGACTACTGCCCTCTCCTTCTTTATATCTCTCTCTCTCTCTCGCACAAGTTGCACAATCAGTGCGGCATTTGCAGCACGTGAGTCGCGTGTCAGCACAGGGCAACCAGCGACTCGTGCATGCCTCAACTATTTCACGATATACATACATATGCTCTAAAATGGGCGAAATGAATAAGCTTTCAGCTATAAATATAACGCATACGCTGCGTGTGCGGATCTTGAGTGAAAGAGAGTGACTGCGAGAGAGAGGAAGTGAGTGAGACAGCTAAAGAATGGAAGAGTATGTAAGAGTATGCCCTTTAATGGCACAGAGATTTGCATATTCTTTTATTTACTTGGCTTTAACATTTAGACTATTAATGAATATATTTTTGGATTGAATTAAGTCTTGTATGGATCCAAAGATGATTTCTTGATATAGCATTTCAAAAACATTTCTTTAATACAATTTTTGCAATGTATTTTTAGATATATAAATAAAAAATTTAATTGCAAATTTAATCTTCTTTTTTTAATTTTATAGTTTTCTTCATATGAATATGAACTCATCTATTTGTTTATTTTAAATAGATATAAATCTGAGCCACTTTGATTTTTTCCTTTCTCTCTCCGCTTCTGCACTGTAATAAGTTTAATTTTAATTACATTTAGACTTCCACTTAAAAGTCTCCACCTTAGGTTCCAGATGTGTTATAGCTAAGAAAGAGATTAAGTAGAGAAAGTCTCTTCTTCCGCATGTTCTCGAATTTCATTTCGACTCTTGTCAAATTTCTTTAAATAGCACTTTCCGCACTTTTCAACCTTGAGGCTTACCCTTTGGTCGGTCATGCTGATTATTTTGATCCCAGACAAGGACATGGCCATCGCGATGGCGATGATTGAGTTTGCTGCGTCGAAAGGGCATCTCGTCAGTCTGCCTTGGCGCGTCTCTTGAGGTTTTCGAGTTGTAAAAATAAATTAATGTAAACTAAACTAAATTCGAATCGAGTTCGCGACACGTTGCACGAAAATTCTCAACAAAATTCGCGGATTGTTGCTGTTGTTGCAGGTGAATTTGTTGTTTTTGCTGTTTTACTTAGACTTTTTGCGCACTCGCTTAAACCATTTCATTGTCTATCTGTGCAGTGGGCCGGGCCTGAACATGTCGCGGGTCAAGATATTACAAATGGAGCTTATTAAAAATGATTTGTTTGCGAAGCGCGCGTTGCACTCGCGAGAAGGTGTCGACGCGACTGAGCTGTCGCTGAAGCAGAAGTGTTCAAATCCAATTTGGAATCGCCGCTCGCGTTTAACTGTTGGCTCTGGGCTCTTGGCTCTGTGGGCGCCTTTGCGGCAACTGAGCGCCAACTGTTGCGCTATCCGACTATATAATAAACGGGGCCGAAATCGGCGAGCGCCCGAGACGCAAGCGCAAGCAAGAGACCGAGAGAGAGAGAGAGAGAGAGAGAGAGAGAGAGTGGGAGAGAGGCGCCACGATTACATCAACCATTTGCTAAGGGAGGTATGGTCGAAGCATATGTCAGCCTAAAACTGAATCATCAGCTGTTGAACCTAACTCGATTAATGTCAATTGCTTTATACATATATAGTACAGTACGCCAAGAAGATCTATTTATAACTGCTAGACGTAAGCATCTCGTGATGCCTGAAGCGAAACTCGACAAGAACTAACTCGAGTTATGCCAAAACCAAATGTTATTTGCCAAATGCGCGACCAGACTTTGGACATCTACAATCGGCTATACATATATACATATACGCATGCACGCATACATATGCACGTATGTGGTAAGAAATTATTGGGAAAAATGCTTCAAGTATTGAAGCCTTAGAAATAAGAGCCGCTTCAATGCGGCAGAGGCATGCGGTGTGGGGACAGCCACTGGCGCCAAGCGACCAAAAGGGTGATTGGTTTTTCTGTTTTTACAGGGTGTGTGCTAAGTGCTGCTAAGTGGTACCCACTGGTCTGCCCACTGTGGTGCCCTTGCCTTCCCCTCTCTAATTACCAATTAGGCGCTCCGTGTGGCCATTATAAAAACGCGATTCATTGCATTGTCAGGTGCTTGCTAATTTGGAGAAATGCGCAAAAAACTAGCCAAGCTAAAAAATTAAAGCCCACTTCTGCTAATACACAGTGGAACGGGAAATAGTAACTGAAACACATTGCAACGACAACTGAACACACTACGGAATAACTCTATCCCTCGATACAAACTTGCTATGCATATAAATATATTAGTTAATATTTATTTTTATTAAACTCTCTCATATTCAGAGTTTATTTTTCAGTGATTTCTTAGAGTCTACATAAATTTACTTTAATTTTCAAATGATCTAAAAATATTATCTTTATTTGCTCTGAAATTCTGAAGAATTTCCTTTATCTATTATTTACTATTTACCAGTAATAAATTTGAATAAATGAGTATTTATCTGCTAGTGCATATACCCCATTTGGCGACAATTCATGACTCGACCGCACACACACTCAAACACGCGTCCCCACAGAGTCGAGTCATAAAAAATAAACACCAAGCCACATGTTGTTTTCGAAGTCTCGAGTCGGCTTTAAGCGGCAGACGAGAAACTTTGCCGGCATGCGGCGAGTGCACGTGTTTGTCGCCTGATTCTCGAACGGACCACCACAAGTTTCGCCTCAAGCGAAAGAGAAAGAGAGAGAGCGAGAGAGTGAGAGAGGCCAGAAGCAAGAGAGCAGCTCAAGCCGACTGACGAATGAGCTGCTCAGCTGAAGTGGACTATGGTCAAAGCTGGCGTAGCTCACTAACATTTCGACTCGACTGTATGCAAACTGGAAATGTGAGCAAATTGTTATTGTTATTGTTTTGATGGCGCAGGCAACAAGTCGAGAGAGCTGTAGAAAGAGTGAGTAAGAGAAAGAGAAAGAGAGAGAGAGAGAGCAGAACCTTGACACGCGATGCTCGTGTTATGTCAGCTTTTTTATTTATTTTTCTTTTTTGGCAAAACCTCAAATGGAAATATTTGTTGGCAGGTACAGTCAAGCAATGAGCAATTAGTCAACAAGAATACAAACGCGCAAAATCATAAAAATAGCAGCTGCATTTGTTCTATTTCCGTTTCATTGACGAAGCATGCGACAGCAGCTGACAGCAAAAGCAACTGAAAAGTGAGTGCAATTATTTACTAACTGTCATTAAGCCAAGCAGCACGTGAACCATGCAATGGCTCCGAAAGCTTTCGAAAGCTTTCGATTCTGTTCTCTTCCCACAAATGGTTGCCTACTTTGAGGCGGTTGTTGTAATGGCTGGAACGTAATGCCTGAACTACGTAAGCTTTTCACGTAAGGCTTATCGAGTTGTTTATCTGAAAAGTATCCATATGCTTTGCTTCATTCATTCCCAGGTAATTACATGACAGTCTGTTTAGATTTCAAACTATTGAGTGTATATATATAGCATATAGCATTCTAGTGGAATGTCTGAAGTAACTTATAGCTTTGTTATTTGTGTTTAATATTTTATATTGTTTGAGTAACTTGTTTATATGAGTTTTATGAATGCCATAAACTGGAATAAACAACTGGTGTCAAGCATAGGTTTTTGAGAAACGTCAGATTGGCAGGTGCAAAAAAGTTGGGCAAATATATGGATATATATATTTATATTATATATTTGCAAATACTTGTGGGGAGTTGTCAGGGGCCAGACATACTTGGCTGACTTGTGTGGCGCCCTTTGTGGCCCAGCCACGCCAATTCGATGATCTCATGTGGCAGCAAAAACCAAAATAATTAGTGAAAAGCTCATTTCACAAACAAACACACACACACATACATACATACGTACATTTGTGTCTGTCTATCTCCCTGAAAAAATTAATTCGAATTTGTTCATCAGAGTGGGGCCATATCTGAGCTTTGTATTATTTCAATTGTTTCCGTTTTGGCCGAACTACAGTGGACGCCAGCTAAACTGATCCACGCTCAAGCAATTCCTATTCGTCAGGTGTGTCGCTTCGCTTGTTCATTCATTCATTCAATGCCTTTTGCGCTATTCGCGGCTTTGCTCAATTGAACCTAAATGCAAATATATGTATGCATACACACATGTGTCTACATATGTATATGTATAAATAGCATGAACATGAGTAATTTTCGCCGAAACTGTCGAAAAAACTGCACGATTTTATAATCATTAAATAAAAGTCGAGTTAAGTGAATTTTCGCTATGCCCAGCCCCCTCGCCGCTCGATCGAACGTGACAGCTCAACTTTGCAAACTTGAAGCGACAATTTTCCAATTTAAATGAAATGCCTCAGCTCGACTGTAGACTGCACTACAAAGACGCACGTTAAGAACAATTGCACAATACTATTAGTCCATCCAGGCACTACACAAATATGTGGGTAATACTTATGTATATGTCTCATCGAGTGGGCGTTCGCAAGTGCGAAACTTAGCGCGCACTTGCGAACGCCGTTGCAGCAGCTCCCAGAAACCTGCCCTATTTCACTACAAATCATATAATGCGAGTCGACATGCCAGAAGACGAATTGAATCGATCAAGAAAATCTGATCGAAATGCAATGTCGAGTGTCGGGGCCAAAAAGCTCGCGACATCATCTCGAAATTTGTCAAGCTGCCAACGGTTCTGTGGTCAAAGAACGAAATGCACCCAAATATACCCTGTACGACAGCTGTGCGGGGTAGATGCATTCTAGTAGAGGCTTTCCACTATTCTACATAGTGTATATGATTCCATTTTACTTTCAACTAGTCGCCACATAGTATGCAGCTTTCACTTTTAGTTTGATTGACTAATTGATGATTGGCTAAACCATAAACCAATAGTCAGTGCATAATAACAGTTTTTAAATATCTAAAAGAATGATTAAAGCAAAGTCAGTTCTGGCACGACTAAACCATAATTTGCAGATTATTTAATTTCTTCACCTAGCTGCTTGCTTGATCAGTCAACGATCGCAACGTCCCCTTTCACTCGGTCGGATGAAAGTGAGCGAAAAAAGGTCTTCAGAGCTCGTTGGGGAATGCCAAGGTTCTTGACACTGTTTAGCGAATTTCCTCAATTGTTCTTGACCTTAGCTCTTGACTGGTTTGCGATTAACAAAAACTAGTTTCATTTATTGTTGGTATTTCGTTGATTTTATTGCCGCTGCAATTCATTTGCATAGCTTTAAAATCACGTATAAATGTTTATTTATTTTTTTTGGGGTAGATCGAAACGCATTGCCGGTAACCGGTTTCAACTGCCGTCCCCCTCGCTAAAAACGGACGAGAGGGAACTGATCTGATCTATAAAGTGTGTCAAAAGATCGCGGATCGCTGCAACTATGGCAATGTAGGAAGACAATCGAGCTCAGGCCATAAGCAGCCAGACAAGCGGGGGAAATTGAGACAAACAAAATGTGAGCCCCATTTTGTGTCAACAACTATTTGGGGCTTTACTTTTGAATACCGTTTCGGTTACGTACTCCCCCGCCTCGCCGCTAATTGTGAATTTGGCTCACGCGTTGGCGACAGCAATAAAGCCTCGGCTCGCTTTAAATATTTATTTATTTGTTTGTATACTTATTTTTGTGAATCTTACAAAATGTGCGAGACAATGCATAACAAATAACTTCCGTTTCGCGGAGAACCCTGAGAGGTCGGCCCGGGACTTATTGTATTATGCAAATCAAGCAGAATTAGTCGAAGCTGGAGCTGAGGCTGAAGCTGAAGAAGCTATCTAATTTAATCAGCGTCAAGTGCGCTTAATTCACATTCACATTCACATTCACATTCACATTCACATTCACATTCACATTACAATTCCCTTTTGCGCGACTCAGCAGACCAGTAGTTGCGCCCTAAGCCCATCTTAATAAAAATTTAATTTTATATAACAATTGAGCTGCGCACTGACTAATGCCCGACTATCAAGTCATCTGTGGGGACTTTTCTCTCTCTTTAAATAATCCATTTACATTATTTATAAGATCGCATGGGCACTTATACTACGAATGAAACTACAAGTAACTGCGCACGTAACTACACTTCAAGAAATAACTTAGGTAGTGGTGACTAGACAATTAGGATAAAATAGTACAAAGTAATTCTCAGCTGCGAGTTACATAAAAACTAATAAAAGAATCTGTTTTTTAGGCCAAATTCGAATTATTTTGTTCAACTTTCAATTGTACAGGCTTCTAGGACATCTCAGTGACATCAACATGAAAAGGCTAGGCAAATATTATATAGCAATCAAGAAACATCACGACTGCCCAGAGTTTTTCAGAAATAAATCTTCACACTTAAATTGAATGAACTCACAAATATATAACATAAAGTCGCCTCGTATTGTTCAGTTCATAAAACTCAACTTCCGACAATGAATGCCAGAAATTAAGAACACGATAATATTTATATTATCTCTGATTACCTCTGATATACTTATAAAGCAGTTTCAGTTAATAGACGCCCAGATACCATCTAATCTCAATTATGCACTGAATATCATGTGAAACTTACCCAACTGTGGCTTCTCGGGGTCCTTTTCGGAGCTCGAACAGATTGCTTCCTTCGATGCAGACATTGTGTGTGTGTGTGTGTGTTTTTTTTTTTTTTTGAGTTGTATATTACTATATATGCAACTATGTATATAATTATGTTATTATGTTAGTCTAGTACAGTCTCTTGGCGGTTTGGACGCGACTTGTACTGAAAAATTCAGTCGAGAGCGTTGCGAAAGTTGAAGTTTTGTAATTTTGGTCAAGCACGTCGCTTGGCTTGGTTTTTAAGACATTTTCGTCGAGCACTTAATAATATTATTGTTTTTCTGTTGTTACTTTTTTGGATTTTGTTGTTTTGTTATTGCCTTTGTTATTGTTGTTTTTTGCGGTTAATTTAGCTGGTTCGTTCACTCGCTCAGCTTGAAATGTTCTGAACGATTAACGGCAAGACGCGTTGCCTTTAAATGAGCCGCAGTCAGAGCCGGAGACGGAGACGGAGACAGAGACAGCGACAGAGAAAGAGAAAGAGTGTCATGTGGAGACAGAGATAGCTAGTGAGATGCCGCGACGTCTGTTTGCACGTTTAATTTTTGTTTTGTATTGTGTTATTTGGTTTGCTTATTGAGCTGTTGACTTAATCTCGAGCGGAAAATCTGCGCATGCGTCTCGTCGTAATCGTCGTCGTCAACTCGGCCGATCCAGAGATCCAGACACGTTAATCTGTAAGCAGTGTAGATCAGAGCACACATAGCAAATTAGTTCGATAAATTTAGCAAGATGCGATTCGATGGCGAATCGTTGGCATTAATTGTTCGAGCAAACGCGAAAAGCAGCAGCACGATTTTAGATCTCCCTACGCACGTTTTCGATGAAGCTATCCAAATATATTTTTCTCTGTCAAATATTTGCAATGAGTTGCCAAAAATGATTGCGTGGGGCATGTTTTATTATTTATTATTAGACAGGTGACATTGATTCAACTCCTATAACTTTTTAGTTTCTGTGGTACAGTTGCGCATAGCCGTTCTATGGCTAGGTGTCAACTGTCTCAATATTTGCTCGAGTCCGGCTAACAATCTATAGTGAGCTAAACTAAACTTACATTATAACTTCACATACATGTATGTATGTGTGTAGCTCCAGTTTGTCTGGCTTTTTCAGCTAATACATATACATACATATATTTTTACAAAATAATAGGTCATTAACTCAGCTGTTTTGAGACTGTCGAACTACAAGTCACAGCTGATGATGTAATTTGTTGATCGCTCCATAAATAATTACAACTCATTTCTCTGTTGCCCAAAAAATTAATTAATTTTTAATGATTTACATATATAAACAAATAAAAACTGGTTACGATTTTGCACATATTTCATTAGGTAAATCAATTATCATTCGACTTCTGTTTGCGCCCAATTCTATGGAAATATCATTAAATACGTAAGAGTATTGAGTGGAATCTCGATTGGAATTTCAATTAGTGTTTTTCTTTGCACGTCACACCAGCTCGAACTTCGATTTTAGAAAGTATTGCGAGCCAGATGCAGCTGAGTTTGGGCCGAGGTTTGAATTCGGCGACTGAAACCTGAACAGTTGTTTGTTCGTTTGTTTGTCTCATTTCATTTGTTTACCTCGCTGTGCTTATTGTCTTTTTGCAGCTAAATATTTCCGAGAATATTGATTTAAATACAAATAAATGCATAGCTATGTATGTCGAATTCGGCTTGTCAAGCATTAGCATAAAATCCCCGATTTCTATTCTACAGATCTGCAGGTATCATTCCTCCTTCATTTCAATGCCCTTCGAGCAATATCTTAGTTTTCAATATAATATATTGCTCTTTAATACCAATTTTTATTAAATTATTTTGCTGCTTCCATAAGATCAGTCAATATATATGTATATTCTCCTGCATTTTATTTAGTGCTGTTTAGACTTTGCTAACAGCTTTAGAGAAACTTTTTTAAGCCTAAGTTTTTTTTTATCAGTATACAAATTTTCTCACTCCTACATAACATATTACATATTTAGTAAATTAAATTAAATTTAATCAATTATCACTTATCTCATCAAGCTTCTAACTCCCAAAAGATAACATTTTCAAGTATTCCTTTTTATTTTAATGTCTTAAGTCATCATTCAAATTTGTGAGGATAACTCAGTCACTTTTCCTCAGACATTTTATAAGGGCATTCAATGAAAATATTAACATTTCATGCATCAATTCTTAAGGATCATCTGCTTATTACTGGATCAATAGTATTTGAATTGAGCCGACTTTTTGTCAACAAAATAATTATCAGTTAGTGCACTTAGCATACTTTGCAGTTGGTCTCAAATAAATAAGCCAAAACAAAATCAGATGCTGAATGAATCAGCATATTTTGAAGCTGTTAAATGATGGTGATGTGAATATATGATATACTCTGAGTGCAAATCTATTTGAAGACTCGCAAATAAATTTCTCTTTCGACTAAAACAAGGGAAACTCTCAAGCATTTTGGGTAACTATTTTACAATATTTCCATATATACATTTATACTATATAGTGATATGATTCACACCTTCTCAATTTACGAGGCAATTATCACCTGGGCTGTGGAGGTCACGTTTCAGTTAATCATAAACTCTAAAGTTAAGTGCAACTGGTTTTTGAGTTTTTGAAACAGTCCAATTATTATTATCTTTTGTTCATAATTGATTTCAAAATAGGCTTACTCAAGCCCTGCGACATGCTAATAGGAACCTCTTATTTTCAGTCTAGTGTAATTTAGTTGACAGCCGGACTTGGGTTTTATGTAAGGTGTATTTATTTAATAAGCCCTTGATATGCATCAAAAAGCGGGCTTGAAAATAAAAATGGATAGAAAAAGTACACGAGTTCCTATAATATATATAAGGCAGTCATTGCAGTGAGCACGCTTTTGTAACAAACAAAATGCAAAATGCAGTGCGGAGTGTGTAGTCAGGTAATAAATAAAGGTAATAAATAAATACTATTGCTCGAACAGTAAGCGATTCAATACAACTTTGAAGCATATGAAAGAAATTGTTTTATTTTAGTCAATTTATAGCCCATCAGAACCAACTGAACAACTTTGTCAGAGCTATAGAGCGTGCGCCTGATGTGTTTCAAGTGTTTTGAATTCCTTCCATTATTTTTCTAATTTCATTCCGTCTTTTTTTATAGATAGGCCCCATCATAAAATGTTTATGAGTGCTATTTTCTGATATCGAGTGATAGCTGACCAGTTGCCAGTTACTAAGAACAAATGGCGAATTACCCTCTGCTCTGATGGATTTATAGACACGTTACAATCTGTTCAACAGCAAGAGCCAACAAGAGAGCTGCTAAAATATTACCTAATCTTAATATTGTTAATAATTGAAGTTGTCAAGGCCCAGTGCTGCCCTATCAAGTGCTCGTAAATTAAACGCACTTATCTCAATCGTACTGACGTACTCGAACCCATAAAGTTAACACCAAAATTAGCGGATGTGCAAACTCCACGGTTTTCACCTATTTCCCACTTGATAATCGTACGGCACGTGGGATCTTCTGAGAATCTAATAGAATATTTATATATGTATATTATATTACAAATGGAATTTTCAAATGTAGAATTCTACATATTTGTATAGTTAATATACATATTTAAGATTACAAATAATTTATTATCCCAAGAATATTTAATCTTGATCATTTTTTTGGCTTATAAAGAATACGTTTAGTATTTAAAACAAACTTTATCTCTCCTCCGTGATATTTTTTTTCTCTAATTTCAAAATCAAATTCTTGCTCGACTCGAAATTCCTGATAAATTTCAAATCTGCTGAAAAATTTCCCTAATTCGACTCATAAAGTGAGCACAGTAAAGTTTTATGATCCCAATTACGGTTGTTTCTTTTGCATTATACGCCCATCTAGATTTATCGCAACCCCATAAACGGGTCTTCCAGTTTTTTTTTGCTAGTATAAGTTTTTGTGCTGCGTCAACTCGTCATCTAAATACGTCAGACTGTCAATAACCGTTAATGCTTATGGCCCCTGGTAATACTACTTCAAAATTTTCCACATGTGCTCCGTGATGTAAAAAAAGAATTAAAATTTCGCTTCAAAATGCGTTTCACGTGCAACAATTTGCTATACCTCTATCGCACTGCTTTTCTCCCTCTCTCTCTCTCTCTCTCTCTCTCTCTCTCTCTCTCTCTCTCTCTCTCTCTCACTCAGTCACACTCACTGTGACTGTGTCATTGTCAGCTAATCTGAAACATAAATGTGTTAAATTTCTATTTTATTTGAATTCTCGCAACTTATTCGCACGATAATTGCGCACACTTTTTTTCCTCGCTCGTTTTCTATTTCAATATCTGAGGTTATTTGAGATGGCGCCAGTTTTGAAGTTCAAGCGTAGAGAGCGATGTAGAAGAGACAGATAGAGACAGACAGAGGGAGAGGCAGCACACATTCGTCTCGACCGACTGGCTCTCGATGCGACCCATTGTGCGATAGGGCATTGTGGAGTGTTGATTGTGCGAGTACATTTCTTTTAATATATAGCCTTTTATGATGTTTGTTTTCTTAGCACAGTGGGAACTTTTTGACTTTGGAGTGTGCGTATATTTGATTAGCTTATCGAGCGGAATCGACTCGTTAACATTTTCTGAGCCATTGCGCTTGCATTGAGATTCCAGCGCATTGCACTTGACTCGGTCTGTGGCCTAACACCAGTTGAATGGTTTTTCACTTCAACGAGGCTTTCAAATGGACATTAATGAACTTACTGCCAGGAATTAGGCAATTAAGTGCACACGATTAACATTAATTATCGATAGCCATGCGGTCCATGAGGACTTGATGAGGTCTTTAACATGCACAGCGCACGACAGAGCAAGAGTGCGAGCGAAAGCAAAGGCGAAGAGTCGGCTTAATGACAGCTCAATGTTCATGCTAATGTTAATGTTAATGTTAGCATTCGCCAATGTTACTTAACAGTTGTCCAGCTGTTCTTGGCACCTCGTCAGTTATCTAAATAGTCCGCGAATTTGCATAATGTACGTAATTAGTTAATTGCAATACAGTGAATTGGAGCTCGAAAACTCGCTCACCTCTCGCGATGCGTGCCAAACAGATCAACTATTTAAAACAGTTCAGCATCAGCTGCTTTATTTATTTTTTTTTGTTTCTGTCTTTGGGTTTGCTTTTGCTTTGCGTTTTTCATTTACTTTTCATATTTCTTGTGCGCCGCGCAGACGGCGAATTAGTGCTGGTCGCAGCGAACGAGCGGACAAAAACAGAGACCGAACTAAACTTCGTAAAAACAATGCAAATAGCGGTTGCTACGTTGCACAAATTTGCAAGCGTAAATTATTTCATTTAGTGTTTTTTTAACGTTTTCAGTTTGTAGCTTTTTAGTTATTTAGTTAATATATGTACAATAAGTGGCACTCACGAGTTTTGCTCTTCCAGCGGGCAGCACAGTAAACTTTTTGAAGTATGTATATTTCGCGATTAGTTTTCACCACGCGCTTACGCTATAACTTTCTTATTTGCCGGGTCTGAATGGGAGTCGCTGCAGCTGGGTCGCCGTCGTCGTCAGTGACAGGGAGAACCGGCCTGGCCGAGCACTAGCGCTGTAATGACTTACTACCTGAGCTAATTGAACGTTTTTATAATTCTGTTTCTGTTTGCCTTTCGGTCGCATTAAAACAGAGACGCAAGTGGGAGGTGGCTATCAAAAAAGACGACGCTGTTTTAGCTTGATTCATCAGCGCAGCCGCCCGAGCACGGCCGAGCGGCGAACGACGGCGCTTCGTGTGCGCGGATAGCGGTTATGGTGATAATGACAGCGTTTATTGGCGGTCGCGTTATAAACTATTAAATGATGTTTTAAGTGCCTGCGGCTATTGCCGCAGCCGAAGCTTTTACTGTCACCATTCACGCTGTCCACATCCACATCCACATCGCAGCTCTATGTCTCTCGCTCTCTATGTCTCTCGCTCTCTCTGTCGCACGCTCAGACTCCAGCTCGAGGCGAATTGCACGTGAGCTTCGCTTATTCTTGCCTTTGCTTTAGTTTTGCTTCGCTTGCAAGTGCGAGTGCAAGTGGGAGAGAAAAACAACTGAAGCAGAACCGGTTGCATGCCAGCTTCAACTCACTTCGCGCTCTCTCGAATTCGCTTTCCTTCTCTCTGGCGCAGTCGGAGTCACGTGCGCATACGAGCAAATTCTAGGGTCGAGAACAGTCATTGGCAGTCTGTTGACAGCGGGGGAGGCTACGCGACGGCGTGTGCAGCCCGTGTGATAAGCGAAGGTTAAACCTTTTGTAAGACGTCTTTTACAATGTTTACAGTTAACTGTAAACACATTTACATAGTAAATCCGCGTATTGACGGCCAACCGAATGGGGCACGCTGCAATTAAAGCCATCACCCAGCTGAAGCGTTCCACAGGCGTATGTACAGCGCCTTCGATATTTACAGTTATAAAAGCGACAAGCGCGATAAGCTCTAAGGTCAATAAAAGCCAGAGCAAGCTGACCGTAGCCAGTTGGCATTGCACGAGTCTTGCACCTATTCAAAGTTAATATAAAACGGATTTAGCGCCATAAACGCGCTATAAAAGCGCGTAATTGCCAAATGGTAGCAGAACTGTTAAGAATTGAACAGCCGATGATGACTTTATGAATGGGCATGAGCAGCGTCACATGACTGATTTATGGTGCAACCGCTTTAAGCTGCCACATCTGCTTCCAGGCCAAAGCTTTCTGCCAGCCAACAAAGCGGCATCTGACCGAACCATTTGACAATCTCAAGAGCCGTTATACAGGGGATGGGAAACACAGTTAAATATTATATATTGCTGTTTGGCTACTTAACTAAATCAATGTGGGCTTTATCGCACGGGATAATCAAGGGGACGAATTATTTATTGAGTCTCGTATTATAAAGAAATACGATCGACCCTCGATGATGTCAAATGAGCCATATTACCTGGTCTAGATTAGGATTATTCTACCAAAACAGTAAACCTAATTTGAGCTATACTACTTTGTAAAGAACTGTAGCTATGCATATGCGAGATATACTGGTTCTATAGCTATTTACCTGTGTAGGTACTTTTCTATATTGAATCTATATATATTTTAATATTATTTTATTATAAGTCTAGGACTATATTTATGGAAAATACATATGACTTTTAGTACTTATATAGCTATAACATAGTATTCACATCAGATAGAAATGGTAGTTATAATTTGGCTTTGAAACACATCACATAATATAGAACGGAGATAGTTTCTGAAGCAAATATATAATATATACATATATAGAACGGAGTTAGTTTCTGAAGCAAATATGTAACATATAAACTGAACATCTCATCAGCAAAGGACAATCATCAAACACAAAACATGATTGCAACTAAGAAGCTTTTAAGACAAGCTCATAGTTGTATGTGGTTTCTTATTTATCGAAATGAAAACAGCTTTTTATCATTCATGTGCGAGAGACTTAATTGACTGTTAGTTGGGAATATATTTTACGATAAGTTGTAATAATCTAATGCACTAAGAAATATAGGAGATATCCCTTAAATTAGCCCACCCAAAGGTAACTTCGCAGTTAGTTAAGTTGTTTTTGCGTTTTTTGCTTCTTATGGGGCCCGATGAAAACAGCTTTATAATATTTGTGTCAAATACGATAAGTTTAATAAGCTATAAGGCGGGGCTAGGTGCTGCCTCCCTCTTGATGACGGCATTGAATTATAATGAAATCGAGTTATGGCGACTTGTAATCATGCATTGGGCCTATGTTTACGCACGTAGAGCAATGGCGCACTCTTAGATGCTTAAAGATATTTTATTTTTGAATAGTCCTAATGACGATTTAATCATCCAATGGGGCCCGTCGCTTGACGTAATTAATTTCGTGGGTGTTTTGATGTCTGCTGCCTGCTGATAAAGAAGAATTTTGATTTTTACGCTTGCTCGCTAATTCAAAAGAGTATATTGGTTTTGTGCAATGCCCGTCTGTCTGACTGTATGAAGAGAATTAAAAATTGAAAACAAGATTAAAATACGAGGGATGCGCTTTATATGTCGGGATTGGTAAGTAAAGTCTGAAAGTGCCATAATATTTAATAATAATATATTAATAATAATTTTTAGCACATATGTATGTATGTATTTACGCACAACTGATTTTTGTTTTGTTAATAATGATTTCATAAAATTAATTTGGCAAAATAATAGGAATTTCTCGAGAGGGTTTTTTTTATTGTTTTTGACAAAAATTAAAAAATTACATTTATGGCGAAAATATCCCATTTTCAGTACTGTCAAGTATTTTTGGACCAGTATTATGTAGTCGATCAGGCCTGATTGCAACAATTTTACTTATTAATTTTGGAACAGAGCGTGTGTTATGGATAAGGTAATTGTTGGAAGAGGCCGAGCTTTATCAACAGAGATTTATATCCCACATTGATTGGGTCCACTCGACGTGAAGTCTTCTTATTATCAGCTCGACAGATATTGTAAAACAATGGCCGACAGCCAATCATTTATTTAAAAATCTGTTTTATTAATAGTTGTGAAAGCTCCTCCTATCAGTCGAACACCTCTTGAGGCACCCTGTTTCCCAGATAATCGCTGTATGGTCTTACGAAAGCATTACAGCACTTTAAGAGCTACAGTTAAGCAGGCAACACGCGTTAGCATGGCAAATCAACAAATGATTGTGTCATTATATTGCAGCAGAGATTAAAGGAAAACTTTATTCCTTTGGTACCCCATGACGAATGGAATAAGCTATCATTAAATGTCGTAAGAGGTGCTAATGAGCTTCCAACTGGTTATTCAAGCGAGAATACATTTTATCAAGCCACCAGCCGATCCACAAACTGATTGGGAGAGACATCGAAACTAATTAGAAATGTTCTTAGAGAATTGAGGGAAAGTTGACATTAATAGACGATGTCATTTTGCACTCAATTTTTTAGCAATTGATAAGATATATGTATATACTATATAGTGTTAAAGATGGCGACTGCTAACAGCTTAGCGGAGGAATAACAGTGGGTAGACAAATATTCAAGTGGGTAGCCAGGAGCCATAAATATCTTAAATATATAATAATATAAAGAAAGAATAATGTCAAACTAACAAAGAAAGAAAGAAACTTAAAGTACAAAGTGAGCTCTAAGCAATAAATTAAATTTGTACAACAGAAGATAAACGGACAAGAGCAGGAAAGCCTAGAGAAAAAAACAGTCTAAGAGCGTTAAAGACGTCAAAGGAGCAGAAATTAAGGGATATATTAATAAATATACAGAAAAAAGCTTAAATAAATGAATAGTATAAGTAAGTAGAGCATTAAGGCCCATCACCCATTAATTGAAAGTTATTTGATACAAAGGATACTCCCATAGTAAAGCCTGAAGTGAGTAAAAATCATTGTAAGCCGCATTATTTCATTTCCAATCCTCTTTTACTCCTTCTTTATCTAAAAGTTGTAACAAGTTAGACACAACTTATAGAGACTTCATTACAAATACTCGGAAGCTGTTGGTAAGCCGAGTACATTTTGTGAGCTTAAGTCGCTTGTAATTCTCAGCTAGTTGAACATCATAGCAAATTAGGCATAAGCCTGTAAAACTTTTAACCTGTTGTAGTCAGTGTTTTGACTTTGCTTGATCATAATACATTGAAAGATCGTCAGAGATTTATGGGCCTGCTTTGCAAAGGTAATCATATGAAACTAAATGCATTCGCTTCGATAAAGTGTAAATGATGAAAGTCATAAACGTGTGGCCGCGCCGAGCAGAGCTGATAGCCGATAATAATGATGACAGACTAATGCTGATATAATGACTAGGCAAATATGTCTCTTCCATAAAGCGGGCGAGGCAGCAAAGGCGGCCATAAATCTCGGCCAGTCTAATTGAGTGACAGCCCATTGTTTCAGTCTGCCGCCTGATAAGGAACGTGTTGTGAATCGGCCGAGTGACTCCATCACGTTCACGTGAAGTGCACGCCGTGGTTGTTCAGATAGCGACCGGGGCAACAGCACCACGCGAAACCTGCACACCTCCTCGCATATCGCGCTTATCTCATGAGTTATATCTTACCAGGCAACAGCAGTCGCCTGCCCCACATCCCTGCACTACTTGGTCGTTGAGATATTTATATTTGTTGTTGTTTATAACTATTGCCTGTTTATTGTTACCTATTTATCACACGGGTTAATGGATTACGCCAGACACCAGACACCAACCACCAGCCACCAGCCATCAGCCACCAGACTCCAGACGACATTGCCAAACAGTTCCATGGAGGCTGTTCGTCAGTCACTCAGCTCACTCACTAATGCTATCTGTGTCAAATGCTCCTAAATATTTGCTCAGTAATTGCAAACAGCACACTTTGCAACTCATACAAAGACAATAATAATTTAATCATTAAATATTTATAGCGCTGACTTATTTAAATACTTCGCATTACGCATACGCCATGTTGGCTCACTCTTTTATTCAACTAAAAGCGACTTAAAGTAGGTAAAAGTTATTATTTTACAAACTATTGGAAAATGTAAGTAGGATGTATGTATGTATATACAAACGAACATATAAATATATATACATACATATGTTTGAATGCATATGCATCTTGCTAAGATGCAGCCGACGCCTAATAAATCTAAAGAAATATTTCACATTTTCTTATTCTTATACTTCTCGTACTGCTTTGCATCTATCAAGTAATTAGTCAGCTGCTTATCTAAACTCAAATCTTTCTAAAAACTTGCTTAGCAATAGCTACAGAAATTTCTTCGTCAATAAATATCTATAGCGATGTCTAATAGACATTTCACATTGCGCATACGCCATGTGGAGCAATTTCTTATTTAAAGATGAAGACTAAAAGTATACAATGATTCTGAAACCGTAGGAAACTGTTTGTCGAGACTTATATGTATATATAAAATAAGCCTCAATCGGGCATATAAAGTAAGCAACAGCAAGGTGATCCAATGGAGAATATATTGTTCATTTATTTAAAAAAAATTAAAAGACTCTGCTACACTCTGATGCTATTTTATTTCAAATCCCTATCTTAACTTATAACTTATGTCTATTGCCATGGTTCGCCAAGGGTTGGTCGCCCATGCGATATTTTGCTTGAGCAATAAGAAAGTTTCTCTAAGACACAATGGATACTCTCATTTAGATTTTCTTCTAGAAACACAAGCTTTCTACTTTGTTTTAGCTGCCAAAATAGGTTTCCATTTTGGTGCCTCTCCACTCAATTCGTAATAAACAAATTCTCGCAGCGACAACAGCCCTGAGAATAATTTCCATAAAACGTTAAATCTCTGTTCAACACAAATTCATATTTTGCTTAGTAAATTTTGTACGTAATTAACTGTTTCTAGGACACACGATGCCTTGCACAGTGTCCAATTTTGAGTCAGGCTCTAATCGGTATCGGCCCAATGTGCGCATTGGCAATTGGTTCGAGGACAACTGCCTGGAGCTGGTGCGTTGCAGGAGTCACGTAAAATAGTTTTGGTATAGTTATATATGGGAATTCGGTTTCAGGACAAGATGGTCAGCTTTCGCAAGATGCGAGATCGCGGCGAGTTGCTGGTGGAGAAGGCGCGCACGCTGTTTGACAACTTTCAGCGGGAGGTGCAGCTGGCGGCGCCTAAGGAGAACCTAACAATCGGTGCCACGGTTCAGCTGATGCCCATTTATATGAACATACAGGACATGGACACATCGGAGCTGCAACCAGCTCTGTCCGTGGTCATCAACGAGTACGCCATTCGCAGCAGCCAGACCATCAACCAGGACTGCGAGCTGACTGTGGCCTCATCGGCGCGACCCTGCGTGCGCAACTCGTTTCGCATTGTCAGCGGCGATGACAAGGATCGGTCGAACGAGACACTGAAGTATGGGCAGCGCTTCAGGCTGGAGTGTGTCGAGCCGACGAACGATCCCATTCTGCTCTACAGCGCACCCAAGCTGAACAACCTAACGCAGTCGATCAAAACGACTTTCGACTCGACCAATCACGGCGAAGTCAACTTGCCTCTGGGTCTGGTGCATCGCAGCGTATGTACTGCATGCATGCATGCATATATACACTCTCTTACTCTTTAAACTCCTGCAGAAGGTGATGTGTCCCGATGGCGACATACCCACGGCTTTCACCAACTGGTTCTGCATGCACGTCGATCCGTGCAAGCGCTTCGAGAGCGAGGGCGAGGATGTGCCCGTGAGTAAATATAATATAATATAATATATAGCCATACATGCTATCCTCTAATAAAACTCTTTTCTGTTAGAGCAACGCGCCTCTAGTCATTGTCCACAGCGCCACCAATCGGAACCTGGCCGCTGAGAATGTTGTTACACAAACCCTTTTTGGTCCCGAGTTTTTGGTTTCAGTTCAGAACTATCGCAATGTGTTCAAGCGCGAAATTTGGAAGAACGTCTGGATGATTAGCAATGGCCATCACACACTCGCTAAGCGCGCATAAATTATCCAATAAACCCAGACGGCCACGGCAACAATAAATTCTATTTTTAATTACATTTGTTTTTCTTTTCATTTATTTTTTATTTTTATCAGTTTTGCACTGGGAACAGGGTAAATCCAGGTGCGCGCTGCGATAAGCCAACTGAATAGGATTGTTTTGTCAATTTGCCAATTTGTATCTCAACTTTGGTTAGAGTAATCGAATTGTTTATTGATTTACTAAACACTATATATTAAAAGAGAATACTTCATATTTAATAGGTTTCGTCATTCGATGTACATTATATAATATATAAGAAAATAAAAAGAAATTCAAAAAAACCAATGCACTTTTCCCTTTAAATGGCCTTTAAATGGCTGTGAAGTGACTTTCATGAGTCGTAAACCTACCAGGGTTATGGATATATTACAGATATATGTTATTGAACGACTAGTGTGAATAGACTACATTCTACAACAATCCCCTGTTTCTTATAACTATGAAAGCATATGTCTGTTTACTTTTGCTTAACAGTAGCTAAGATTAAGTTTGACCGAGAATCTTGCAGATTATCTCGCACCTCAGCAACACTTTATTGCATATCTATAAAGCCACTCTCGAGATCTCTGTTTACTCATTTCTCAAGAAGCCCATTTATATAATCCTTATCACTTAGAGGTCTTTCATCAAAACTATTCTAAGTTGACCTTGTTTTGGCAGGGTCGCTGCACGATTTCGCACACGGAACTGGGTCGGCCAAGCTCCCGCTGTTAGGCCGATAAGGCCAAAGAGTCCCACCTAGCGAGCTTCGGTTAGTATATAAACCATTAGCTCAGTCCCACAGCCAACACACTCAGTTTCAACAATGTCTTCAGGCTTCTTCAACAAGCAATTAACGCCTCTGCTGCTTCTGCTACTCACCTTGGCTAGCCAGCGAGTCAGGTGTGCGGAGGTGCCTCGCATCATTGGCGGCCAGTTCGCATCGCCAGGGCAGTTTCCGCATCAGGTGTCGCTGCAGCTGAAGGGTCGTCATCACTGCGGCGGCTCCTTGATATCGGACACGATGATCGTAACTGCCGCCCACTGCACCATAGGTCAGAGCCCCAGTCAGATGAAGGCGGTGGTGGGCACCACCGATCTGGGCGCTGGCAATGGCCAGACGGTTGACATCGCTCAGCTGATGATACATCCGCAGTACAATCCACAGTCCCAGGACTTCGACATGTCGCTCATACGCCTCAGCAGACCTGTTAAGTTAGGCGGCGCCATTCAGACCATTGAGCTGGCCAGCGCGGATTCCAACTACGCAGCGGACACCTTGGCCACCATCAGCGGCTTCGGCGCCATCAATCAGAATCTGCAGCTGCCGAATCGCCTCAAGTTTGCCCAGGTGCAGCTCTGGAGTCGCGACTTCTGCAATGCCCAGAACATACCTGGACTCACGGATCGCATGGTGTGTGCTGGACATCCCAGCGGGCAGGTGAGCTCGTGCCAGGGCGACTCCGGCGGCCCACTGACTGTGGATGGCAAACTGTTTGGTGTCGTCTCCTGGGGATTCGGATGCGGCGCCAAGGGTCGCCCGGCCATGTACACATACGTTGGCGCCCTGAGGTCCTGGATCAAGCAAAATGCAAATGTTTAGTCCGACGGATGCTTCGATATTGACCTGATGTGAAAACGAATAAGCTATTTACAAACTATTTACAATTAGCAAAATGTTACCTGTTAATCAATATTTAAAATAACAATGCCTTCGATATGTAAGTGAACCAAATAAATTATACATACATCTATTCAAATATATTGTTATTGTTAATTAATAGTCAATTTGATTTTATCCCGAAAAGTATGCTACACATTATTTGCAAATACCGCCTACCCTGTGCACAAACCTTAGTACTTAAGCTGGTTTGTATTTAGGCATTTCAAAATGGACATGAACCAAACAATTTTAGTACATTTTATCCGATACTCAAACCGTTTATGGTAACGTATTATTATAAGCTATAAACGTTTCAAATTTAGCCGCATTGTTTAAAGACACATTATTCTGTCTTCTCGTCGACCTTAAACCATGAGACCACAAATCTTTTGCACTTCATTGACAAATTCATTTTAACGAAATCAATTTCAAACAACAAATTCATTGTAATCCTCTAATATTCTTGGTAAAAATCAAACTCGCTTTGGAGATAATTTACATACGTATAACGAGGTAGAATTTTATATGCATAATTAATACAATGTATGCAGAAAATACTCTTTTGAGCATTGCTCGAGTAAGTCAGCTAAACTCGTGCCATCTCCTATCAAACCAATGCAATTCTTATTTAATACAAACACGAAATATTTTAGTTTATTTGTAACTTTATTGTTTTTTTTTTTTTTTGTGTCCTTGTACAACTTGTGTAATTGCTTAAGTACTAGACATTCACTACGCGCTTAGGGTATTATTGATGCATTATCAAAAATTTCTTAACCACACTTATGGCTTTTGGTTTGTACGCTAAATGTGAACGTTAAACGTGCCTACGATCGCAAATCAAACATGACATGACAACAATAGCTCGACATATGTGTGTATATACGCATGTATGCATCATTGATAAATGTTTGATTATTTACATTTGCGCTATAAAATTGTACAGGTAGTATATATATGTATAATATGTATATGTTGGTATTTACAGTCGGTTCTGTTTGTGACTTGAATGACGCCCCACCAAAGCTAAGGGCGCAGACAATTGTATAGTTGCTGTTAGTAGTGTGTCAGTATAAAGTAGAAGGCACTATTGCATATTTGTGTCTTAAGACTAAGTACCTAGCTCTATACTTTAGTGATATCCATAAGTCTGTCTGAACTGCTGATGATATACTCTACATACAAAACGTGTCTCTCTATAAGCTGGCGTTGTCTAACAAACGGGATATGTAGTCCTTGTTGAGTCCATAACAAAATGCAAATGAATATATACTCGAATGCATATACAATTTAAATATATTTGTCATCCCTCGTAAACATAATTTGGCATAGGTTTCTCCTCGTCTTCTCTCATATTTGCGAAACAGAAATTGAGCTTAAAAAACAAAATAAATAAAAGCAGCTGAGGTGCCCCAGAGAGGTACAGAGTGCGTACTCCTAGCCAGTTGGGAATGCTGTGGTATACGAAGGACGTGGAGCGAGGAGCGAGGGGCGAGGGTCGAGGGTGGAGAGGGGCAAAATCACCAAATGCTTTCCAAAATTAAAAAAAACACTACAACAACAATAGACTTAAAGCAAGACTTACAGACTAAAACATATTTGGAATTTTACTTTTGCAAAGCCATTTAGATGTCTGGAGAATTCATAAATAGTACAAGATATCTATATCTAGCATATATATGTGTATATACTTGTGTGAGCACTGCGCTGCACAACTCAGTTATTGGCCTGTCAAATACACACACACACACACACACACACCCTCTCTCACACACATACACTCACAATTCACACACACAAAGTTTGCATGGAATAAAAAAATTGTGCTAAAAAGTTTGAAACATGTAAATGCAAAAATTGCGCTACGACTTGCCAGTTGAACTCTATAGCTTAAATTGCTAAATAACTATAGTATTTATATATATGTATATAAAGATCTAAATATGGTAATGTGCTATGCTTAGAAAACTTAAGATCTACTGTACAACAGTCGTTCTCTTTCTTGCTTGTGCGCTTACAAACTAATTTCGCTAAGTTTATCGCCCGAAATAAAGACATACAAAATGAATTTGAATATAAATAATTATTAGTATGGGCAACGTTTCCGCATCTGTGAGTGTGTCTGTGTGTATCCGTGTGTGTGTTCATGTTGTTGCTTCAGTTAAAAGCCATGGCAAATACTCTGCTAATGCCTATTGCACAACTCTCGCGGGCCGTGACCTCTGCTTAAAAACTATGAATACGTCTACTACTGCTGCTGCTGCTGCTGCTGGTCCTCCTGCTGTCCAGCAATACGGTGCCCTTCGCATAAAAGTAGCCTCACAACTTGCTGCTGTCGTAGTTCTCCATCGTCCAGTGCTGGCGCAGATGCGAAGCGTTGCACTCCTCCATGACGAGCTTGTCCCTGCTCTCATTTATGGCCAGGCACTTGCCCGAAGAGCCGTGATGCAGCAGCTTCGTGTTGTCACGATATGTCCAGAACTAAACAAAGAGAGAGAGTTCAGTTAATTATATATATACTACCATATATAGATATATACTGTATCGCGTATACTCACCTGGTTGCCCTTGGAGCCGTGACAGCTGAAGAGTATCACATCCTTGCCCGCATAGTCCAGGCAGGCCTGATCGCGGCGTATTTCGCCCGTTTTGCTAAGCATCCAGTACTAGCAAGAGGGAATGAGTTTTATTAAAACAAATTGTGACAGCAAGTGCGAGAAGTTGTTGCATAACGTTTAAGCCAAGTAGCCGCATTACTTAGTATTATTTAATATTAAATTAAATGCCAAAAGCTGCTACCAGTCTCTGTGTGTGTGTTGGTCTGTGTTTTGTCTGCGGTTTTGTCATGATTTTTTATAATTTGAGCCACGTTGCCAGCAGCTGGCATGGCCTGGCCTGGCCTGGCCTGGCCTGGCCTGGCCTGGCCTGGCCTGGCCTTTGTTCTGGTCATGGCCTCCACGGCCGCCATTTTGTTGTGTGTTAGCATTTCCGCTTCCGCTTTGCCGCCGCCGCCGCTGTCGCCGCTGACCACACTGATGATGTTGGCCACGTGAATGCCGTTTCGGCTTGTTTATTGTGCCTCGGCTGCACACATTTATAATGTTGCAACATTATTTCGTTGCGCCGACATTTGTTCTAGCCCCTCGACCCAAACCGAAGCAAAGCAAACCAAACCCAAATGGCATTTGCGGAAATTGGTCAAGAGCAACTGTTGAAGCTGTTGCTCGAGTTGAGTTGCATGATACCCTAACCAAAAGCTTTACTCTTAAAGAAAATGATGTTCAGAAAAGTTAATCTGTAATAAGATCAAACAGGAAACGAGCTTTGCTGATAGCAGCTACTGTAAACGGCTTTGTTATACCATCACAAACATTATTTTCTCTTCACTTTGTCAGTTCTCCTCATGTTAGTATTTTAGCTATATAAATACTGCTTGATAACATTTTCAAACTAAAATTCTTAAAGTCCTACGCTAGCTGTTCGCTCAGCCGGAGGCTTCACTGTATGTTTACATTTCACATTTTTACTCGCTTACTGCATATGTTCCCCCTCTTCACTCCCCGCGGTTGCCCACTCTTTGTGTGCTTGTCCTTCATTTGCTCAGCTTAAACATGCATTTCCCTTCTTATAACCCCACTCCAAGGCTGTTCTTTCCTCTTCCTCTTCCCCTTTCATCTCATTTTCCGTTTGGAGCAGCTGCAGCGGTTTACATTTTTAATTATGTGTGTATCTTTTTCATTTACATTTAAACTCTTCTTTTTTACTTCTCATCGCAGTTTGTACTTTTTTCGGTATTTTTTTTAAATATGCATTCGCGAACTTTTAGTATTTTATAACGGTTTTTGCAGCAAGCCTCGTTCGCAGAAAACGAAAATTAAAATGGAAATTTTTTTTCCATTATATTGTGCGGGTTTTTGTAGCTGCTGGGAGATCCTTTGACTAGTCAGAAGAATAGTGCAATGGCTGCAGCCACTCCCACAACACCCGACCGCCCCCTCTTTTTTTTGTATTTTTTTTCGCATTGCAAGCGAAATTAAAATTTGCCACGCCCACACATTTTAGTATGTCCTCAACGCTAGCAAATGTTGATTATTTTATTCAGTCGCGGGCCGAGCTGCCTTTAAATACCCTAGTCTGGTGCGTGAAGAGCGGTATATTAGCTTGGGTGGCAGCACTCTCATTTGCATACGCCAACAGCTGTATCTCCAGTTTGCAGGGTATTTAGGCAGTCGTTGACTTCGGTGTGCTCGCCTTTGCTACTTGTTTCATTTCTTTGCAGCGTTTTGTTGCAATGTCATGTGAGCAGAGCGGAGGCGAGGGGTCGGAGGTGCCCCACAGTGTTGCTGCTTGGCGTGCAGGAGGCGACTGGGCGGGGGGCTTGGCTAGGCGTGGCAAAACAGCCGCCGCCTGGCGATTTTTCATGCGTTTTTTGTGCGCTGCACGACGGAGTGCAACGAGGTCAACACTTTCCATTTAATGTTGAATAAACAACATAGAACCCACCGCAAAATGTATCTGTGCGTTTGAATGTGTGTAAGTGTATGTGTGTCTGCGTACACACACGCTTAGAGTATTTTGTATGTCTGTCTGTCAGTGTGTGTATGTGTGGATGTTTGATTCGTATGCAGTTTTTGTTGTGCGTTTTTGTTGTCGAAATGCTTGTTATTAAATGTTCGTAAAATTGTCACAGTTTTTGCTGTTGCATTTGTTGCTGGTTGTGTAAAATACTCACACACACACACACAAAGACAGAGACAACATGAAGCTGGCAAAAGCAAAGCCATGGAAATGATTTATCATTTTTGTCATTTTATTTATGATTGCGATTTAATTAATTTTGCAACGTGGCATAAATCTCAATACCCATTGCGTGTGACTCTGTGTGTGTGTGTGTGACTGTGTGTGTGTGTTTGCCTGTCTTTTCGTGTATAATAGTCAGTGCAGTTTGCACGCCATTTTGGCAACATTTTCTTCAAATTTGCTGATAAATACTTTCGCTCTGGCTACGGCTAAAAGGCGAATGCGTTAAATGTCAAAAACTTAAGGAGAAAGTTAAGGCAAACAAACAGAAAGAAACAATATTTTCTTCAACCACAAACTCCGTTAAATTAGTGCTCAAAACCGCAGGACTATCAAAAATTTGTTGTAAATTAGACGAGTACGAGGAGGTTGCAGGGATACTTTTTTTTCAAAAATCAACAAAAATTTTGACAAGTTCCCAGGGCCAGAATCGTAGAACGCTTTAGGGAGAACCATAATCAAGAATCAAACTGGTACTAAACATAACATTAGAAGACATGTATAACTGGTTCAAAAAAACAAGTTTATATTAGTTTAAATCGGGTTAGGCTTAGAAAAGGTTAACCAAGGGACAGACGAAAGATGAGCAGCCTTACGGAGACTCTGAAACTGTTTTAGTTCTTTTATAGATCCAGTAAACTTTAATTCTAAGTAGACTTAGGTTTAGTCAGTTGCATAGTAATTAAGATAGTAATTAAAAAAGATAGTCAAAAACGAAACGCCAAAAACAAACAATTGAGAGACAGAAATAACATAAAAATAAAATAGTTCTTAACCATTAGCGGATCTTTGTAATTTAAAAAAATGTATATCTATTATGTTAAATGGGAACGAAAAGTAACTAAAAAAATATAACAAAAATGTATGAAACATTTAAATACATATATATAAATATATATATATATATATATATATATATATATATATATATATATATATATATATATATATATATATATATATATCTATAAATAAAAAATGATTAAAATCTTTGAAAAACAATATATTATGTGTCACAAAGCCCGTCCACCTTTTGCGGACTTTAAATCTTGATTGAGTTGTCTGTGAGAAAAAGAAACTAATTTGGTTTTTCTTCAATAATTTGTCTTAATACAAAATTTGACTCTAAAAAGTTTTATCTTTCATAATAAACCAATATTCCGTTAGCTGGACTCATCGTTATTCAGATCTCAGTTGCAACGCATGGAAAGAGAAAGTCCAACTGAGCGTCTATAGTATATCACATAAGTATAAAATCCAAGTGTTAGGTATTTAAGTCCATTAATATATGTATTAATATATACATAAATATCGGTATCGGTTTAGTGTTTGGTTAAGTCCAATGGTTAATCAAGCAAGCGAATAAATTGAGCGCATGTCTAACTACTGGATATAATTGTAAGCAGAAGTTGGAAAAGCACTCGAGAGAGCGGGAGCGAGACCCAAACAGTATATAGTTTAAATATACAGCCGAAACCAATGCAAAAATAGCATATATATGTATATATCTGTATATATCTGTATATCTGTATATATGTGCGTGTCATAGATCCCAAGCAGAAATGCGTAACGATGTACGGTGAGGGCGTGGTAATGATGGATGTAGAATAGGATACCTGATGTCCTCCTTGGCCGTGGCACTCGTAGACACTGACAGGATCTTCGTCCCCGGTCTTTGGAGCATCGATGCACATGTTCGTATGAACGCTTCTTATCTGCAAATTAAGTTTGATTTGTCATATGTGCGAGAGAGAGATAGCGAGAGAGAGAGAGAGAGAGAGAGAGAGAGAGACAATAACATTCGTTGGCTGACAACAATATTAGAAAACGGACAGCAGCTGGGTTATTGTTATCGTTATCGTTATTGCAATCTGTTATCGAGGTGTTAAAAAGTATCGACCCTTGTGCCAAAAATTTACATTTTAGTCAAATTAGTAAAGGGTTTTGTCTTGAGGAATTCGAGTTAATCAATCTGTACACGGTCTCAACATCGAACGAGAGCGAGGGAGAGAGAGGGAAGTATATATATGTAAATATATGTATATAGATGTATCTTAACGGTTTTGTGCTTCAACGGAGTTTGTGGCGGTCGCAGTGCTCTGTTGCTTTGTGCTTTTGCTGTTGCTGTTGCCGGTGGTAACAAACCTGATTGCCGCCCTGCCGATGGCAAGGATATAGGCCGACGGGCTTCTTCAGGTTGCGCTTGCCCGAGGGCGAGTCCAAGCAGGTGCGACCGCCATAACCTAAGTTCCTTATCTGTGAAATGGGGAAACATAATGTGTTTGTGTATATCCATAAAATTGGCACATTAATGGGTTAGTTGTTTGAGTGTCGGATAGAACGAACGGGGTAGGTCTGGGGCCATATCTCGGTTATATAGCCATTCTCCACATGCCACATGCTGAACAATAGCTGCGTGTTTCCCTTGTCGGAACGTAAACTGTGCAACTTACCTCGCCATTCGCCACCGCGTCGCCGGGAATAAAGAGCTCCGGGTATATGGTGTCCAGGTACCACTGGAAGGACTTGCACTGCAGATTCTCGCTGTGGATAGGGAATGAAAGTTAATTAATTGAGGTTAAATTTCGCTATTACTAGATAGATTGTGCGCTGCTTTGACGCTAATTAACTAACTAACTAACTAACTATCATTGAAATATAATATATAATAATAATAAGAGATAATGCATTTAAAAATACTTTTTAGTTAATCTTCAATATAATCAATTATGCAAATATAGATAGTAAGTGCTCCCGTCACTTCGTTTATTCTCTCCTTTTATCATATATCATCTACGTAAATTACAAAAACTTTCTTATTGCCGTTTCCTCATTCAATTCACAACTAATTTATATCGGCATCTCTATTTGGCTATACTCTCAACTTTTCTTGGTTTAAGCTCTTGATAAAAGTTCCATTGACACCCCTGATTGGCTATACAATCTATTAAAGGTCTTTATTGAATTTTGCACTCCACTTACCGCAGCTTCTGGCGCTCGCTAATGTCGCCAAAGTCGCCTTTATCCATGCCAATGCGCTGATAGTAGTATTTGGCGTAATCATCCATCCAGACTTCAGCCAGACGAACCGAATTCTTTTTCAGCACATTCACGCCAGTGCGCCACTGAAAGAGAAAGAGAGAGATGCAGAGAGCAGAGATAAGGATGGCTGTATTTACATGGCAACAATTGGGCTGCAACTGACAAACGACAACAAGAACAACAAAGTGCGCGGCGCCAAAAGCCACAGAAAATATTTGGCAAACAAACAATCGGCTCTTATACAATGGAGTCGAATCTGAATCTGGAGCTGGAGCTGGAGCTGCAGCTGGAGCTTATCGTAATGCCTCTTGTGGGCCAGGTGGGCGGCGCCAGGCAGCCTAATTACCTGAATGAGTCCGTTTCGGTCATGTGTACCAGCTTCTGCTGGTTGTCCACTTGCTACTCCTACTGCTCTTGCTGTTGTTGTTGCCTCTGGCTGCTGCGGTGCGACTCTGTGGTTATCTGTCTTCGCCAACCACAATTTCGCCCGCTCTACGTATTGTCTGCCTCTTGCCCCATGCTTGCCAACTGTGTATTGTTCTTGTTTATGCGCTTACAGCCTGCGACTGTGAGAGTGAGAAAGTGTCTGGCTGCGTGGGTGTGTGCCTATGCATGTTGCCCTTGCCAGCTTTGAGAAACGCTTGCGGATAATATGGAGTAGCTTGGGCCAGAGGCAACTTAAAGACCCGCTTCGGTGTATTCAAAAGTAATCGATTTTTGTAAAATGAGTAATCGATTTGGTACAAATTTGATGATTTCATAAATGTTATTGCAACTGAGCTACTATATGTAAATTAATATACCTAATCGAAGAGTAAAACTGCATATTCGTAAGCTCAGATATAAACCACTTATAGAAACAATGATTTCATGGTTATATTAAAAATTGATAAGTTTAGATGGACCATCATAGAATAGTTATCGATTACAAAATCGTTTAATTTAAATTGAATGAAGTTTTGGCAAGATAAAAAATATATAAATAGTGTTTTCATGGTAAAACCTTTCTGATCATATATTATATAATAATATATTTAAGAATACAGCTTGAGTCAAGTTATAAAAAGTAAATAATACTATAAATGATTTTCCTGATTTTCGATATTCGCTATTAAACATATTCATAACTGTCAAAGTTGGAAGCTCGAAGCTAAAGCACCGTCAGCTCATTTCCCATTTATCGACAGAGTCGAATTGCTGAAGTTCAATTGGAATTTTGCCCACAAACTTTGTCGCATGTTGGAAACATGGGGAGCTGCTGATGCGCCCTAATGGCCTATTTGCCCGCAAACAGTAGCTGCTTTTATGAGATCCTCAATAGGCAGCAGCCCACCGCCCAAAATTGATGTCATTTTCGGCAGCTTATTGGCCGCTTCTATGGCGAGTCGCATGCATGTGGCAGGCGGCATGTGGCGTGTGGCAGGTATCTATACAGTTCGTTGCAGCTTAATGCATGCCATACACAACAGTTGCCAAACTTTTGTCAAGCGTAAACCGTTGATAATTGAGGCAGCAGCCAAAGACTGTGGCACGGCGGCCGCAGTGGCCAGCTCCTGTCCTTGCCCCTAGTTTCAGTCCATGTCGAAGTTCTGGTTTCGTGTTTATGTCCTGCAGCTGTTTCGGCTGCTTGCTGCTTTCTGCTAGCTGCGGTTGGCATGTGCGACATGTGCACAGAGGCAGCCACTGTTGGGCCACTGTTGACCAAACACGGACCTCCAGCCACACACAGCGCACGTCGCACAGCACACAACACACAGTAAACAAACACACACACACACACATTCATCGCAGCTGACTGTATGCAGAAGTTTTTAATTCTCAAATGGTTTGCTATCGTATTGTGCTGTAGCGTTAATGAGAGGCCTGGTCTGGACACTTACCTTGTAGGGCGAACGCTTGCGGAATATGTGGCCCACGTGGGAGCAGGGCACGATTTCGAGAGTGCCGCCGCACATCCAGGTCTTGAAGGACAGCTCCAGATTCTCTCCGCCCCAGATATCAAAGCCCGAGTCGTAGGTGCCCAGCAGTTCGAAGAACTTGCGGTCTATCGAAAACAGACCTCCGGCCATTGTCGGCGAGTAGACGGGCTCCGACGTGCTCTGCAAATAGAGAAAGAGAAAAGGAAAAACATTTAAGTATTAACAATTTGCTGACCAAACTAACGAACAAATATTTAAAAAGTCTGCTGGCCAAGTGCAGTCGTATAAGCACATCTAATTCCACTAACTGAGAGCTGGAGCGACTTATGCGTTGGCCCGTTTGGCATCCCAAGTGGCCAACACCTGAGCAAGCTTCTAAAGCCAGCCTCTACCCCAGCTCCGGCTCCATCCCTTTCGTCGAGTGCTTCTCTCGGAGCAGCATCTGTGGAATTCTGTTTTTCGGATACTTTCAACAGCTTGGAAACTCTTGAGGCTACATTTTATTTAGTACATATATTCCTATGTTGTTTCGCACCATCCTCTATCTCTCTGTCTGTGCGCTCTTGTTTTGGATTTCCACAAATTTTGCTTGTAATTGAATATTTTGTACTGTATATTTACTGTGCTGTTACTAGAGCTGCTGCTGGTAGTACTCGTGCTGCTTTCGGACCAGCTGGCATACCATTTCTCTGCTCTGCCCTGCTCCAGCACATCTTGTGGCACATTTTGCATTTAATTGGAGAATTGCATTTCGTTTTCATTGCAATTTAATTACAATTTTGCTTGTTTTTCAGCAGCCAACAAGCAACAGCTGCTTGCAGTTGGATGTCGGTCATGCCGAATAATTAAAAATAAATATCAAATTTTTTTTTTTTTCATTGGCCATTTGCCGAGCACAAATGAGTAGTAAACAAAAACATTAAAAACGTCAATAATTTATGAAATGAAAAACAATTTTAATAAACATGAGTTAATAGCGATTGTATTTCTCTTTCAGCAAATTATCTGAACAATTTTATTACGATTTCATTATGCAAAACAGACAGCAGCCCAAAGCGATGCAAATCACACGCAACGTTGCGTATACGCAATGTGATATGCAGCAGACAGACAACGGCCGTCAAAGAAATGTAAACCAACAAAAGCAAAGAGGAACAACAGAAACTTTCTTGTCCAACAAAATCAAATTCCTGACAACGCAAATTAAGCTACGTGACACAAGGCAGAATTTTAAATATTCTACCTAAAGCTTGATTCAATTAAGGGAAGATTTAGTTTCAGCGAAAAGCTGCAAAACCCTTGGCTATTTTGGTAAATGGCAAAATTCAATTTACATCAATCCAATTACAAAGTTATCCAGAACTCTTCGCTTGAAGTTTTAGTTAAAGTTAAAGAAGTGTTAGCCCAAAGCTAAAAATTTATATGCCATAAATTATAAATGTGAATAGTAGCTTTTGAGATTCTAAGTAAATGAAGTCAAATTCGTCAGGAAATAAAAATGGTATGTAGCAAAGGCTGTCAGATTAAACTTTAAAGTTGAAGTGACTGAGTTTACTTTAGTTAGAGTACAATAAAGTTCATTTGCCATCAAGGTTGAGCTGAAGACACTCTGCATTCAGGGATAATGTGGACAGAGCAAACAAAAATCCAAAAAGTCGCCGAAGTTTGATTTTGTTTTTAGAGACCGAGGCAAGAGGAAGCGTAAAATAAATGAAATTGTCACCGACTGACTGCCTGGGGAGTTGTCAGCAGACCCTCGGCTGTAGCGAGGGCGTGGGCGCCTGCGGGGCATGTCGTATCGCTAAGCAACTAAAAATATGTTACTTAAAGGCAGCGACAATAGAAAATGCAGCAGCATCAGCAAGAGACAAAAGCGTGGCACGAGCCACGAGCCAGGCACAAACAAGCAAACATCAGGCGAATACTGAGTGAAATCTCCAAACGCGACAAGTGCCATTGTGTGTGTATGTGTGTGTTTGGGGCTGGAGACTGGAGGGAGAGCGCGTCATGGCCAGGCCGGAATGGGAGACGGATGCCAGATAGTCAAGGCAAGCGCAGAGCTGCAGATGGGCTAGGGAAGGGTAGAGTGCAGCGGCCAGGAGAGATGGAGCCGGCTAAAGCTATGCCTTTGGCGGCCGTTGGCAAATTCGCAGTGTGACATTTAATAAACGCTGCTGGCACAAGACAACAATGAAAGAAAGGAAGAGGGAGAGAGAGTGAGGCTGGTATAGAAAGGGGTAAAAATAACAATAAAAACAACAATGTTGTAGGCAAATATAAGTGTGTGAGAGAGAGAGAGAGAGAGAGAGAGGGGCTTTGAGAGACCAACGGAAGCGGGTGGGTGGCCATTTTGTAGTTCTTTTCCATTATATATATATATATACATATATATATATATATATATATATATATATACATATTGTTGTTGCCGCCGGAAGTGACAGAACAAATGGCAAAAGTGAAAAGCAGTAGCAACAAAAAGCAGCCTTCAGCTGAGTGTATGAGCGTGTGTGTGAGCGTGTTATGCATGCATGTGTGTGTAAAAGGATTTTATTGTTATAGTTGCGTTTTTTGTGTGTGCTCAACATCCTTTTATTTTTGGAGTATATCGGGATTTTTTCCCTAGAGACTTAAAGGGTACACAACAGGCCGTACAACAACAACAGCTGATAAATGATAAATACTGTAAGGATCTGCTTATGTTAAATATCCTCAAGCTTAAATAAGGTCGGTCACTCAATAATATGTTATATAGGAAATTAAAGGGTATTTATAGTTCGTTCATTTTGAGTTAGTCATTTGGTTTTGTTTCATGCGCACAGGAAATTGAAGTAAAAACGAAAATAAGTTTCTGGCGAAAATAAACTGAAATGAAATAAAATTCAGCGCTGAATAAATAAATAAACACCAAAAAGATGAGAAGAATTGCAGTTGCACTCTCGGCGGCACTCACTCTGGCACTTGCTGTGGCATGTGGCCATGTGGCATGCTACTGTTGCACTGCCAGTTGCAGTTGCTGTTTTATTCTTGCTGTGCAAACAAAGTCGCATAACTTTTCGCTTTTGCCATACGTCGTCTACGTTCGCATATAATGCGGCTTAAATGATTCAACAACGGATAAATATAGCCACTTTTTTCAGACGACAGTATGAGTGTGTGTGTGTGTGTGTGTGTGAATGTGGGTGTGGGTGGAAGCAACAAACAAATCATGCAGAGTGCAGCCAGCGGCATGCGGCATATGAAATGAGTTTGTTTGCGGCTGCAAGAAGTTGATGCCCCACAGGCTCAAAGGCTCAAAGACTCAAAGGATTCACGAGGTCCAAGGACCAAAGCCCGAGGCTCAGGACTGTCTTTCGACACTTGCGTTAAAATTTACTTGATTTATAAACCAATCAATCAATTTTTGTGTAGATTTGCCGAAACAAAGACCTCTGCCACAGCACAGGCAATCAGGCAAGAGCTTAAAGTTAAGAGGGCTAGCAAAGGACCCAGTGAGTTGCTAAGAGATACCCTGTTTGGAATGATGGAAATATAGCAAGATAATTAATATTATTAGAAGAAAATATTTGTAGCTTAAATATCGATTTTATTTAGTTTATATATAGTATATTTAACATCTCAACAGATATATTGTATATTTTTATAGATATTTCCAATTAATTTTTGTATCCTAATCTATAGTATATTATAATAATTTAAAGAACTGTTGAGCAATATTTTAAGCTTTCTCAGTATAGTATTTTATGTTTTAGAAATCTCTATAAATCAACTAAATAATTATATATTCCATAGTTGAATTAATGACTTTACAGATAAGCCAATGATCTCTCACTCCACGAATATACGAGTATATATCAAATATATATCAAATAATACGTGCGTTTTCTATAATGTGCCATTGGATTAATGGCTTTTCAGATGCACCAATGATTTGTTATGCCAAAATGGCCAGGCCAAGCCAACCAAGCTTGGGCTACCCTGTGGACAACGCGCTGTCTACTGAGTATGTTAAGTGGTGCGCATTTCTCACATGGCTTCAATGCGGCGCGCAACGACAGCCTATTTAGATATCAAATAAATCTAGCGGCATTTATTATGCCAGGCAGTGACACAATTTTAGCTGAAAAATGTCGGGTCCTTTGGCCACCAAAGCCATTCGTCAAGTGCAGAGCGGACACAACAGAGAGAGATAGAGAGAGAGAGAGAGAGAGAGAGAGAGAGAGACGGTGAGAGAGAGAGGGAGAAAGAGGGAGTGGGAAAAGTAGGGAGTGCTTCAGTAGAAAATCCTTGCGGAATCCTTCGCCGTAGGCAACCGCAAATTAAGCAGACGAAAACGAGGAAGTGGCCCAGTTGCGTGTGTGTTTGTGTGTGTGATAAACAGGCGCCGCAATGAGTGCTATGGAAATAATGTGCTAACCTGCGGGCTGCCAACAACAGCAACAAGAACCATGGAGCCACAACCATAGCCACATTAATATCAAATAAAACAGTCACGAAAAGCAGCAGGAGGCGCCAAAAAAATATGCCCAGGAATATCGTAAATGTCAGCCCCGCATAATGTGGTAAAGAGGCGAGGGAGCGTACAAGGAGCGCAGATAGCTTGCAGGTCCCGCCTCTCGGTCGGGCTCCGCCGTGGGGACAAGGGCACAAAGTGCCTGCGGGCCGACGCCTGCGGCTGCGGCGGCTGCTTGCAGCAACAAAAATGTTTAAGAAAATATGTGAAGAAAAGCTCGCAGGAAGGAAAAACGCTGCTTGACATAATGTGAAGTTGACTTTTGACAAGTGCTCCTAGACACGCCCCCTCCGCCCCTGCCACAACGCACACGCACCCGTACACACACAGTTGTATCTGCAGCTTAAAGTGTCAGCTCAGCGGGCGGGCGGGCGGTCGAGGCGGGCGTGGCAGGCGCCTACTCGAGAGTTTTCATGCCCCTTTGCATCGCATTTGCATGGGGCCGCCGTCGACGTCGCCACATTCGCAAGAAAGTTAACAGTTATATAAGTTTTGAGTAGAACTTAAGATCTGTTGGAAGGCGAAAGGAAACCATCTGCAGATTCGGCTAGAGGCTGGAGTGGTGCTGGTGCTGCTTAACCCGCTTAGCTACGCTTAAAGTAAGACAGGCTCTTAAAAAGCTTATTAAAATGTTTAATGTGGCACACACACAAACACACACATATCCGCATGCAAACACCCACAATCGTTGACCGGCAGGCAACTGTTACATGAAACGCATCAAATTAGCATAAAAAGTTCTGCGCTGCTTTGGTGATTTTGCTTTGATTACCGGTTCACTGGACCGTTAGCGAGTGCTTAACGTTCGCCAACAGCAGCAGCAGCAGCAGCAGATGGAGCTGGAGCAGGAGCAGATGGGAGGGCAGCAACAGTATCCCACACACACAAAACCATAACCCAGCGGAGCTAAGCCCAAGCAACAGCATCCCGACTGTCTGCTATTTAGCTCCAGGCTAGGGCGTAGTCAGGACAACCGAAAATGGGGGCGCTGGATATCAGTAACCGTCTGCGATGGGAGTTCGGGAAACATACAGCTAAATGAAATGAATGAAATACGATATGCTAAGCACTATAATGAAGTGTCTGCCTAATTAGAAGAGTCTAGAAATGCATTCGTGTAGCACAAAATTATAAATGTAATTGTGTATAAATGCGTCATAGATTGACCGAAGAGGAAAACATTCTAAAAGCTTTCCTTTTAATATAACTTAAGGCAGGACTAAAGTTGATTCTAGTAAAACTTGAGCTTAGTGTTCAGGCAACTTAGTGGGAACTCAAAAATGTCATTAAGTAAGCGCAAATAGAGAGAGTGAGATTAAGGACAGTGAATGACATTTCAGCTCTCATCATACAGTATTCAAATTATTTAATAATTAGCATTCACTTATCATTGAAGAACTCTACTATTTGCCAGCCTGACGAGAACACATCTATGCACACCGCCAGGTGTGGTTTAAGCTACTTATCTAGCCACGACTGCTAGAGTTATCATCTTTTCATTTCACTGTCTCGCTATAAATGTTTTATTACATACTAAAAATTAAAGCTTTTTTAAGATTATTATCCCTTTGCTTATGCATTTTTAAAGAACTTTTAAAGTCAGAGTAAATAGGGCTGAGCAAAGTCCCCTTCAGGGCGCCGTCTCTGCTATGCTCATAAAACGCAGCCGAGATTCGAGCGCGTGGAAAACTTTGTTCGTTTTTACACGCAGCGCGTCCTGAAAGTGCAATAAAAGTAAAGTGCAACGCTGCGTATTAAGCAGTAAAATGCGCGCACGTGCAAAACGCCAAAACACACAAAAGTAAAAAGAACAAAAAGAGACGGACAGAGAGAGAGAGAGAGAGAGAGAGAATGCATGTAGTAAAATTTATGAAAATTAAAAGCAAAGACGCGCGCGTCGTCTGCCTCGGACAGCAAATACTAAATAACGTCGTCAAAAATGGCGACGCTATCACGTGCCGCAGGGCGGAAGAGAGCGACATTCCTCCGGCCGGAAATGAACAGGGTCGAGTCAAGTTAGCCGCTTATTTAATTTGCCGCGCAGTTCTACTAAGTTAAAAGAAAACAGCAGTTGGAGCTCACGCTGACAGTAATATAATTACAGTTCGGTGAGAGGGGCGGCGCAACGCCTCTGCGCACGTGTGCATGAAACAGCGTCCATCTGTGGGTCTAAAATTCGGAAGCTGGACCCACTCAGCCACATCTTCAGCCGCTCCAAAACTGCTGAAAATGGAGTTTTTGATTATGCGCAGCGCGCACTCGATTTGCATGCGGTGGGGTTGGGCCGTGGGAAGGAAGAAGGGAGAAGGCGTGAAAGGAGGCCTCCAAACGGAGCGAAGAGTTACGGAAACTGCCTTTAAGTACGTGACTATTACTAGTTTATGGCGCACATGATGATAAGTGAGCTTCATTGAGCCAGGCCATAAGCAGCACATTAATTACACAAGTTTGGTCCGAATCGATAAGGGGCATTACCGAGATACATGAGGGCTTTATAAGTTAAGTTTTGCCCGAACTTATGATGCCCAATTTCAGAACTTTAATGCCACATTAGCCTGTTCAAATTGGAGAAACTTTCAAGACTTCATAGCTTTATTATTGTCATAGATACTCAATACATACATACTTACTATATATATATATATATATCTATAGTTACAGTTCCTAACACTATTTGAACTCAACTCAATTCGAATTCTTTCAGCCGATTGCATCGAAAAAACTCTTCTCTTTTAAAGCAAGTCCACACAAAATGCACAAAAATATAAGGACTCTCAGTTTGGATAAGGTTGGGGATTTTAGCAGTTGGCGCCTGAGCTATTCAAAATATGCATTTGCTGGCCAATTAATAAAGCCAACCTGCAGGCGGACGCGTCGAGCTGAAGGCAACTCAAACATTTGCTCCACTTTTTGGTAGCCAGCAGACTGACTGCTGAGAGGGGGCTGATGTTGATGTTGATGTTGATGCTGATGGTGATGATGATGGTGATGATGATGAGGCAGGAGCTAATGTCGTGGGAGAGGCACAGAGCTGCTTTGGCATGCAAAAATTCCAAAGCTATAGCTATATATATATATATATAGTCATCTATCTGCATGTCATGGTTGCTGGCGTGATAAAGGGGTTGCAGCCGGAGCTGTGGGTTAGCGCCACAATGTTGTCTGCCATGCACAAAATATCGGTTGCGAAAATTGCTTAAAAATGAACCAACTGCTGGCAGTTGATGGATGGGCTCGCAAAGTGGGGCCACTTGCCGCTCTGGCCATGCCCCCGTGGCCTAAGCAGCACTCGCTGGAGACGCAGGGGCGGCCGAGGAGCGGCATTCAGCCAGAACATCAAAATGTGTTTGTTTGAAGTGCATGCGACGCAGAAAGAATAACGAGACTTTAAAAATTTCATATCTACTTTTAGTAGTTGGTGCTGTTGCTGCAGCCAGTTCTGCTAGTGCTGCTGTTGCTTATTTCCATAGCGCTTTCTCATGCATTTTTGCTGAACACACATACACACTCACACACACACACAACAGTTTTAGTGATATATGTACACACACTATCGTGTTTGTCGTAGTTTATACCCGCACCGCAGTGTTTCAGACAGGCATGAGAGATGTGCTTACTGGAGTTGAAATATACTTAGATGATCATACTAATGGTCTAGACTCTAGACAAAAGTTTCTAGAGAGCATGCTTAATATAACATAAGGACGTAGCACGAAGTGAACTGAAGTGAAGTATGATTGGCATTTGAATTTAGCAATCTATCAGAGAGCATTCTTATATCCTGTGATATACATATGTATATAGTCTCTGTGTTGATTTACTCATCAGACACCCAACTATGCAGCTATCTCTTTAGCCATCTATCTATCTGCTCCTCTCTCTCTCTCTCTCTCTCACTGCATCGTCTTAACTTTCAGCACCCATACACATTTATCTGGTCATTTATCTCTTAGCAAAAGTGCTCCGAGAGAAAAAATTAAATTTAAATATTTAAGATAGTTTCGCTTCTCTCAGATGGCTCATTGTACGAGTGGCATGTGGCACATGGTGTGTATAATGCGGCAAGTAGTTCGGGTATTTGATAGTCACGCATACCACACTTAAATGTTTTCTGTTTTTCCACTTGTTTTTCGTCTCTTCGAGTGTGTTGTGCATTTTTACGAGCGCTTTTTAATAAATCATGCGCCACGTAAGCAGACTTTCATACAGAGCCGAAAACACTGCCAGTCTGATGTGTGTGTGAGACTAGTATTTGTCTATCCTTCTTCTCGCTTGAGTGAGTGATTTGCATACGTTGCTGCTGCCGCTGTTGCTGTTGATGCAGCTGCAAAAAATGGCCCAGCACACAAATCACATTGGGGCAATGGCTTGAACACGCCCACAGCGCCCACTGCTGCGTCCAGCTGCTGCCCAGCATCAGCACCAGCAGCGAAAATGGTCGTTAGCCACGCTTTTCATGCGGACATACATACATACGGACCAAACTATATATACACGCACACACACACACACACACAGACACAGACACACACACACATACACAATGAAGGTCTGTTCACAGGCTCGTTTCGGGCTCTTTGCCTGGGTGCAAATTAATACACTTGCGAGCCCTATTGCGATTGCAGCGTGATCTTGTTATTGTGGGCAACACACAACCACCCAACCACCCAACCACCCAACCACCACTTACTGTGGTTTTCGGTGCTTCAGCACCAGTAATAATAACAGCAGCAGCAACAAGGAGCCCAACAACAAATGCTGCGAGCTGCCAACAATATTTTCGAGTACTTCCACTGCACGGCTTAATATGCAAAGTTATGAGAGTCTGAGCCCTGCCCCTAGCTCCAGTGGCCGCTCTCCGTATAGGACCGCAACAAATTTCGAATAGCCTTCAGCCAGGCATACCTGGAGATGGCTTCAATAATATTGATGTTCAATTTAGAGTCTAATATATATGTATATATATATATATATGTTATTAGATTATTAATTGAGTTCTCTCTTCATCTTTTTATCGGAATAATTCGTCCTAAAAAAACTGAGTGACACAAATAAATAAAACGTTGAACATGTGAGCACAACGCCCACATGAATATTTCAAATATTGTAGATTTGTTGATCACAAAGTTTCTTAAATTTGATTTGTTTTTATTTAATTTATTTATTTAACATATGAAATATATAAATTTCATTCATAAATAATTAGAAAAATTGTGAATTTTTCATTAACGATAAATGCCAATCTCATCAAGTACCTATCGCACCAACGCGTGCCCATCGCATCACGTGACCATCTCAATGGGCGCTGCGTCAAGTGCCCGTTAAGCGCATTAAATTGGCGGCCATTTTATAATTTGGAATAACATAATTTCGCCATTATTAACGGGCCACACCACAAGCGCCACAAAAGCCCTCAACAACGGGGCAAACGAGCACGGTGCAACGTGTTCCGTGTGCCCTGCTCCATGCTTCACGCTCCGCGCCACTTGTGCCACATTCCCAACAAATGTGCAGCAGACTTTCAGGCGAGTGTAAAATATAGCCACAGATTTCCAGTGTTGGTTGCACGTTTAATTAAACAGAGCCCGGAAAATTTATACATAACGCATACGTATATAGCGAGGGATACATAGACTGAGAGGGAAAAAGGCTAAGCTGTACGCCAGAGCAGCTTATGAAGCGGATTTTTTTGCCGTCTGACCGCCCGCCCGTCCGCTTGTTACATTTCAATTAAAAGTTAAACTGCATGTAATTTCCAGGAAATGTGTAAGTAATAACACTGTCCGCTGCGCTCTACTTGAGCCAAATTAATTTACGAAATAAAAATAAAAACGGAAGAGCCGCAAGATCAGAAAAAAAAAGGTTAGCCGAAGGGTTTGTTGCGCCGGACCCAAAACTGGCCTCACATTAATTAAAACAAAAAAAGCCTGCAAAATACTCTAAAAAGTTCTAAAGCCAAAAGCTGCGCAATTGGGATTTGTGGGGCAAAGGAGGCTTTAGGGCCTTTTTTTGCGTCAGCATTGGGTTACGTTTCGTTTTGGGTTTCCCAATTTCCAAACTAAATTCAATTTCAGCTGCTGCGATTGTCGTTAGCCAGTTAGGGCCATTATGCACTCATTGAAAAAGGCTGAACGAGGTCTACTGGTTGCCTCCTACAATAATAGGCAATGACTATAAAAGATAATTATGCTCTATAAGAATAAATTGTTAACCATTTATTTAATATCGGTAAAAGTCAATGGAGCTGAAGAAATGTCTACAATATTTCATGGAGACTACTTGTTTTATAAGAATATCCCTGCTGATATAACAAATCTATATTTGCTAGCTTGAAAGCACGCCGCAGCAACTTAGCGGAGGTGTTCGGGTATCTCCTAGTCGTGCCCAGCCGACTGGCTTGGTTTCTTTTCAAGTTAAGATTCTCTACGAGCTTCTAATTCAAGACAAACGGTGGCACTCTTTGTTTATGTAAATGCTTAGAGTGCCAGCTCAGAGAGCCAGCCGCAATTTCAATTAGCCGCCCCCACGCCACGCACCACCCGCGAATTGGCTTTAATTTTGCAATGGAACGAGATACGCCATAAATAGGTGATAATTGCCAGACACAAAAATAGCAAACAAACGCCCCGCAATGAGTGTAACCAGAAAAAAAAAACAAATTTTATTCAGCGCTGCAAATTTTCTGTGTGACACTCAAATAAAAACCAAACAACAATCAGCAGAAGCAAATAATAAAAAAATAAGAGCTGGAGCGTAGGAAGCGACGCTTCTCTTTACAGAAATCGACAATCGACAAACATTTTATGTAAATACATCGGAAACTGCCAACTGACTCTGGAGCGAGCTCTATTTTACCTTCCGGTGCAGGAGATAAGGGTCGAGAGCTACGTTCAAAATCCAGCTCTCTCGCTTGCACACGCTCGCACACTCACTCTCACACACACAGGCACAGTAGCCATGTCCATGAATACCTAAACAGTCGACACATGTGTTTGGGGCCATGCAGATCAGAGAGGGCACACGCTAAAAGTAAATAAATGAAACTGATGGCCCAGCCGAATGAAATATGAAGCATAATCGAGAGCTGACAGAAGACAGAAAGAGCGAAGCACAGAGAGAAAGTGGATCGAAAAGCGATTATGTAAAGCACTTTCAGGGCTGAGCAAACCAACTACAACTGCGACAGCTGCATGCGGGCGTACTTGACTGTGAAGTAATAGAAGTCAAAGCGCTAAATCAATGTACGAAACTACCTAGGTGCGATGAGAATAGAGGAGAGGGTAGTACATTGCTTAGTAATATATATATATATAATAGTCCATAATAATGATAGATTTAATTGCAATTATAGTTTATTATTTTATATATTTAATTCCACTAACTCCACAAGCTCAAGCCAAGATACCCTCTTGCACCCTCCCTAGAGTATTTAAAAAATTGCTTCAGCTTCGCTGTCTGATAACAAAAGCCCTTTAGGCTTAGGCACAGCACTAAATGCGAAACTCGAGAGAAAGAAATCAGCATTTAAATGGGATTTCCGACCCAAAGTAAATACATATATATGTATGAATGTATGTATGCGTGTAGTAAATGTTGCAAAATCGGTAGAGTAAAAACTATTGTGTAGAAAAAAAAACATGCTCAAAATTCAGCTCAGATTTATTGCTCCAGCTTTGGCAGCTGGCAATGATGGAAAAGTTTGTAGTGCGCACTGCGTGTAACTGTAAACAGAACAAGAGACCAAAAGAAACAAGTAAGAAAACTCTAGTCGAGACCGCTCGACTAGGGTATACCCTGAACCCTGCGAAGAAACGCTATTCCGTGCATTCTCCGTTTCTTTTATAAAACATATGTATATGTATGTTCATTACAAGCAACACATACATACACACATACATAGGCGAACGCACACACAAACGCCAGTCGGTGCGTCAGCTGTTCTTTGGCTGCTTTGCATGGCAATGCTGTGGGAAATTAAATGTTTAATAACTTTTTTTCTAGAGTAACGATTTTGATCAAATTTGTTGTGCGTGATCATGTCATCCATATGTATGTATGTGCCAAAGCACAAGTCTCTAGTATTTGATATACGGGAGTTACCAATTTGAGGCGAAGGGGGCGTGGCACACAAAATTTAACAAAAACCGAAATTGCGTGAGACCCAAATAACACTAAATGCACAATATAAAGACTCTAGCTATAAAGATGAATTAAATATAATTTTATAACTAAATGAAGAAATCGGTTTTTAATCGATAACATTAAAACGATGATAGTTATCGAATTTCTGAAACAAACTCGATATGCGCGCCCTATACAGGGACCTACAAAAAAAATTTGAAGTCTCTAGCTATTGTAAGTTCTGAGATCGACGCGTTCATACATACGGACAGACGGACAGACGGACAGACAGACGGACAGGGCTAAATCGACTCGGCTTGTCTCCCTGATCAAGAATATATATACTTTATGGGGTCTGCCACGCCTCCTTCTGCCTGTTACATACATACGCCTTCCAACAAAAACATAATACCCTGATTTCCCATTTTCAATGGGTTCAGGGTATAAAAAAAAAGAAAACTTGAAAATTAAAAGAGAAGTCAGTGCGATAAGGTTCCAAGAAGTTGGATAATAACATTTGGCACACCAGCTTCGATGAATGTAAAATGAATCAGAAAAAGTATAACAATAGAAGCAATTCATATAAAAAGTATTTGAGTTTGATTGAGTTTTTGTAGTTTAATAATCTAATTATTGCTTAAAGCAGTGTGCTATGATGCATGGAGAAAGCCAATTGACTTCGACATAATAGCGTAATCGGCTTTAATATTAAAGCGGTGCCACACCCTAACCACATTCAACACACACACACAAATACACTCTAAGTGAGGATGCTTTGTAAATTGACTGCTCAACATTTGTCATTGGGGCGCAAGGCAGAAAATTTCGCATACGCAGCGTATTACAGAGCTCACAAACCACTCGACGCAACGAGGCAAAAATGCTCTAGCGTCGTGCTATGCACGATTTCACAACAGCAACAACAACTACAACTACAACAATAACAGCAGCAGCAGCTGCGACAACAAAAATGACAACAACAGCAACGTAAAGGAAAAAGTAAAGTAAAATGGAAAAAGGCTCTCAAAACGCACGCATAGGCAATCAGAATAGCATAAACCTAAAGCGCAAGAAATGAAATGAAACGTGCAATGTGTGTGTGTGTGTGTGTGTGTGTGTGTGTGTGTGTGTGTGTGTGTGTGTAGGGTATTAGAAACCATTTACCTATCCACACAGGCCCATTACACATGCACATAAGGATAAGAGACGACGACAGCCAAAACAATTTTTATAGGTAAACTTTACCTTTCCTCTCCTTTTTTACTGTGGCTCAGACTGACTGAGAGGACAGCCGCCTCGCAGTATCAACAACACTTTGGGCGTATAAACACAAAGTGCTGTGCGTGTGCTGGTGTGGCGAGCTACTTGGCTGTTTCTGAGTGGAAGAAGGAGAGAGAGATAGAGAGAGAGAGAGAGAGAGAGAGAGAGAGAGAGAGAGAGACAGAGAGAGAGAGAGAGAGAGAGAGAGAGAGAGAGAGAGAAAGAGAGAGCCACATCCCTCCCTCTCTCTATCTCTCGCTTCGCTTCGCTGTTTTTTGAAGGACTGGCCAACGTGGCATATGTGCGCTGCTTTTTTAGCTAGGTAGTACCGCAGTGGCATATGCTTGTGTTATTTTTGCGAAATAATTGGATTAGTATTTTCGCGTAAATACGTTCACAGTCGAAAAGATCTCTCCACCCTGCACTAAGTTGCTATAAAACATAATCACGCTAACGTCTCTATGACGCTCTGGTGTTGAAGTTAAACTTAAGTTTAGTGAATACATTAATGTGTATATAGAAATTAGCTGGCATAGGCGATCGTTTGCTCATTTAAGATGCTAAATCAGAGTTATAAATATGTAAATACAGATTTCGTTCCAGCAAGCGCTCACTGTATTTACTTTAGCGAGCCGAGCTTTTTATTGACGAGCGACGGCCGCCGTCCGCAGCCACTTTATATATTGACTCAGTCGAGCAGCGACAACAACAACAGCATCTCAACCTTCATAGCTCTGATCGTCGCTCCGATCGGCACAAGTTTCAGTTTCAGTTCGGCGGCCAAGCGGCAAACACTACTCTACACGGTTTCTGCTCGAGACAGAGAGACAGCGAGACACTCTTGAGAATTCATGATGAGATTTGTGGCATCTCTGGCGCTCGGCCTCGGCTTGTGCCTGTGCCTGGCCAGCGCGCAGGCTGGCAAGGTGGGACAGCAGCAGCTGGGACAACAGCGTCACCTGGTCTGCTACTATGACTCGGCGAGTTTCGTGAAGGAAGGTGAGTGCGCAGTGTGCAAATTGCAGGCAGCGAGGGCCAGACAAAGTGCTTACGTAATCCCTAGAGACACTCGCAGAGCCGAGCGACACTTGATAATTGGACATAAATACTCATGTGGCATATATAAAGAAGCTGAAACTGAAATCTGGCCACTAAGGCGAACAGCTTGGAAACAAAGTGCGGCTTATCAGCGAGTTTCGGAAATTAGGTTTATTTGTTTGTTTTTGTCGAGAGTGCGCGAGCGAGAGTAGGCGATAACGAGCAGAGCCAACAAATTAATAATTCCCCTCGAGTACACTGAGCGAAAAAAGGGCGAACTAGTGGATGGCACAGTTTGAAACTATTTGAGTTAGAAATTGCTTTGACCATTGCAGTATATTGGCACAGAGTATCACAAGTCAGGTATCTTGTCTGCATTAAAATATTTATTTCATACCTCTTTAGCTTAGAAATACCCCTTCAGTTATTTCTCTGTATAACAAGCTGCGCTTTGTATTCAGGTCTTGGCAAACTGGTGATTGATGATCTGGAGCCCGCACTACAGTTCTGCGATTATCTGATCTATGGCTACGCGGGCATCGAGCGTGACTCGCATAAGGCTGTGAGTCTCAACCAGCAGCTGGATTTGGATCTGGGCAAGGGTCTGTACCGCACTGTGACGCGCTTGAAGCGCAAGTATCCCAATCTGCGTGTTCTGCTCAGCGTGGGTGGCGACAAGGACATTGAGACTGGCGAGGACGCCAAGGACTTGCCCAACAAGTACCTGGAACTGCTGGAGAACCCCACAGGCCGCACTCGCTTCGTGAACACCGTCTACTCGCTGGTGAAGACCTACGGCTTTGATGGCTTGGACATTGCCTGGCAGTTCCCCAAGAACAAGCCGAAGAAGGTGCACAGCGGCTTGGGCAGCGTGTGGAAGAGTTTCAAGAAGGTCTTCAGCAGCGACTTCATTGTGGACGAGCGCTCCGAGGAGCACAAGGAACAGTTCACAGCTCTGCTGCGTGATGTCAAGAACGCCTTCCGTCCGGACAATCTGCTGCTCTCTACCACCGTTTTGCCCAACGTAAACTCCTCACGTAGGTTCTAAAGGGATCTGAGCTCTTTCTAGAAAATCTATTTTAATTCGTTTGCCGTTTGTTCAGTGTTCTTTGATGTGCCCGCTGTTATCAACTACTTGGACTTTGTGAACCTGGCCGCCTTCGACTTCTTCACCCCGCAGCGCAACCCAGAGCTAGCTGATTACTCGGCGCCCATATATGAGCTGAGCGAACGCAATCCCGAGTTCAATGTGGATGCTCAGGTTAAGTTCTGGCTGCGTCACAACTGCCCGGCCAGCAAGATCAATGTGGGCGTGGCTACCTATGGCAGGCCCTGGAAAATGACGGACGATTCGGGCGAGACCGGCCTGCCGCCCGTGGCAAAGGTGGTCGACGAGGCCCCTGTGGGCGGCAACACCCAGTTGCATGGCATCTACAGCTGGCCGGAGACTTGCGCCCTGCTGCCCAACCAGAACAATGCCTACTCCAAGGGTGCCAACGCGCCACTCACCCGGGTCACAGATCCCGCCAAGCGATTCGGCTCGTATGCCTACCGTGCGGCTGACAAGAAGGGCGACAACGGCATCTGGGTGAGCTTCGAAGATCCCGACACCGCAGCCGACAAGGCCGGCTATGTGCGCAGCAACAACTTGGGCGGAGTGGCTCTATACGATTTGTCCCTTGACGACTTCCGCGGACTCTGCACCAACGACAAGTACCCCATTCTGAGGGCTGTCAAGTACCGTCTGGCTAACTAGAGACTTGGCGACATTTTATAAACTTTTCTCATGTAACTACACAATTTTAAAAGGGAAACATTAAAGACGAAAGTCATATGAACTTGAAGTAGTTTGGGCGGACTAAAGATTACATATATCGGTAGTAGACAAATAATACTCCGCTGTTCTCGCTCTCTCTTTGTCTCTCTCTTCCTATACATCATCTGTCACTCACGCCTCATCTAATAATATTGCTCTGATTTTGTTTCTTTTATTGGTTCTCTGTCATAAGTTGAAGTTTTTTAAGCAGTCTCTCCACTCTCTCGCTCTCTTATTTCCCAACTCACCTGTTAGTTTGTGGCCGCGCATAAAGTATTTAGTTGTATGGCCTCTTTTGCATAGTCTTTTTGTTGCGTATAAAGCTTTATTGCGTATACGCCACTGTGGCCCAACCCAACTTATATTTTTTCCAAATAATTGGATTAGTGTTTGTGTGCAGAAACACAGAACGCCTCCCACTAACCGCTCCGCCACCTGACTCAAGCACATGTTCACGTCTCTGGAATTTTTATGAAATTTCGTTGTTGTGTTTGCTTGTTTGTGTGTGAATGTGTGTGTGTGTGTGTGTGTGTGTGTGTGTGTGTGTGTGTGTGTTATTTGAGATTTCGCTACGTGTGCATGGCAGTGTTCATGTTGGTGTACTTTCTGTGAATTTGCCTGGATTTCGGCCAACAATAAACTAACCCACGCGAGCGGATTAGTTGCCTGCTCCAGCAGCTCTAGAATTTCCATTATTTTTAGTTAGTTTGCGCTTCGGAAAATTTCCTGAAGCAAATTTCGTTGCAGCAGCTGAAATGCAAAGCTTCAGCATATTTTCCCAACTCGCAATTTGTAGGCCATTTGTTGCGCCCCGAAGTATGCTCCGGCAAAACGAGCAGAAGGCAAACAAAAACGCGCAAAGAAATGCAAGAAGAGCGGAGAATAAAAGTGAATTTGAGCTACGTCAAGGAATCAGCGGCTGCTTTTAACTAATTTCGTGAGAACTTGAATTTCAAATCATAAAATTTAATTTAGTTGTAGAGCACTTGTAATATTTAAGGAAATTAAATATATATACTCTAAGTAAAAGCAATCATGAATGCTAAGCAATGCTAAAGAAAAAGTTTTGCTTTGCTTCAAGTAATATCTACCATACCCATAAGAGAACAGCACCTAAAAGCTCCAACATTATCATGAGTCAGAAAAATTCAGTCGGCAAACCATGTAAAAAAGGTAAGAAAGAAGCCAGAGCATGGCAGGTGGCAGGCAAGAGCAGGTAACTGCGTGTCGAAATGCGCCAGCTGGCAAAAATGGCAATAAAATAGAAATCTGGGAGAAAAAATTGGTAGCGCGCTGCGAGAGTTTGCCCCGAGATCAGCGTTTGCATTGTTTAAATATTATTTACGAGGTGGCATTAAAGTCTTCTCAATGCGAAGCTCACAATTTGCCCAGGGCTTGATTTATGCCCCTAGGACCAAAAACTTAAGCAGCGCCAATTCGATGGTAAAAGTTGAGCATTTTGCCAAATTTTGCTGATTGAGCTGGGGAGGGAGAAAAAGAAGAGGAGAGAGAGAGAGAGAGAGGACTCTGGGCTGGGCAGCCAAGCGGATGGCAGCTGCCAAGCTTAATGCCAAATCCATTAGCCGTTAGCGCTGGCTGCGTTGCTCACGTGTAATCAGACAGCTGCCGCCTGCGAAACTCGCTCGACAATCATGTCTTGATACCTCAACAAACACGCACACATACACACACGCGTACACACGTACACACGTGTACCCTGAAACACACTTTAGCTCGTAAGCTTTTCAAATATATCGATCGTAAACAACAACAAACTCTAAAACACAAACATCAAGGAGGCAATAGAACTGCTTGGAATATATATTTTTGATACTCCATGCGATGTTTATTGTTGCTGTTGCTGTTGTTGTAGCTGCTGTTGTTGTTGTTGTCGTTGTCGCTGTCGTTACAAGTTGAGCAACTTTTTGGACTCCCAGCAAAAGTTAAGAGCAGGGCTTTAAGACTGTCAACAGCTGCCTGAAGGTAACCCAGCAGCAAGGATCTCCGCTGCGTGTTGTGGCTGCTGTTGCTTCTTCAGGTTGTCAAGCTGTAAGAAGTACATGCGAGTATTTTTTATGTATATTGAAAACAAACTGCAGTTGAACAGTGCTCGACTTGCACGATACTCTGTAAGGCCTCATAATGCTGTACTCGAAAGCCACAAGTTTTGAAATCCAGACTGCAAATGGGTACTTATCGAATTGATTTGCTATCGATTAGGAGGATGAGATATACATGAAGATTGTATGTCAATTGAGATCAGACATATAAAATGGCATATTTGACATAAGATAAACCAACAGAGAAGAAGACATTCATAGAAGGCACCTCTCTTCCCAGCAACTCCATTGACAAACAAACAAACAAAAACGATAATTATCGATTCCCTTGAAACTACCACAAGCCGCGTTTACTATGCCATAATATATATTTATACACTCTAAGCCTTGACACCAAGTACTAGGGTCTGTTTGTCTAACTGCAGTTGACCTTCTTTTGTCCCCCTCTTGGTAATGTCTATAGGGTATAAAAGAGCTTTTCAATTTATGTCACGGCAGCAGCGGAAACTTTTCGACTGTCATTTATTGCATTTTGTCGCAGCTGCGTGGAATTTTTCTTGTATTTTCTATTTTCTATGTGCTACACAGATTCTATTCGCCTAGTTCTGGCAGCCATTATCATTGTCTATATATACACACATAGATACTGTCACACAGCCATAGGCAACATTTATGGCTCATTCCCATTTCGTAGCCGGCAAATTGCCAATGTGGAGCTCAGGAAATGCTTTACTTGATTTAGCTGCTAAGTGCAGCTGCAGGCGGCAAGTGCCAACAGGAGCAGGAGCAGGAGCAGGAGCAGGAGTAGCAGCAGGAGCAGCAGCAACAGCACCAACAATTGCAATGAAAATGTGTAGCGTTTACCCCAGCCCTTAACCCCTTCTCCGCCTGCCCACAAATGTGGCATGGATTTTCGGCAACAATGTTCTCATAAATTCCCTTGGCGCTTGTAAAAACAATTATGCCAGATATTTACGCCGCAGCCGACGTTGTTGCAACTGCAACAACAGTCGCAGCAACCGTTGAGAATTTTTGTGTTAACAGTTTTTGCCTTTACATGGCGCCCTTGACACCGCGACTCTCTGCTTGCCTCTCGCCGCACTGTAATTTCCTCGTATTATTTCTGCACGTTTAACGCGTCGTATGCGTAATATCGCTTACACTCCTCTGCACGAAATTATACGACAAATGTTGTAATTAAGAACGAATGCGAATTGTTTAATTAAAATGTTGAGCAAAAGCCTTCAGCTGAGTGCAAATGCAATATTCTTGCTGTTCTACTAGCATAGACTTTTGTTCACTTCAGTGTTTGTTGTCTGTGTGTAAGTGTATGTGTATGTGTGTTGATTTTGGTCTTTGCCAAACACTAGAATTGCAGTTCGAGTGTTTGACAAACCATTCACATTTCATATTCGCATTTATCCACGCCAAATATGTGACGCCACCCGCATAATTGCAGCTGCAGGTGTCGAGCGTACATAAACAGGTAATTCAAATTTATGCGATTCCATGCCAAGCGGCTCTTTTGAGTTTCTCTCCGTTTATGTTGGCACTCAGAACACTACACACATAGCCAGACAACTTTTTATGACAAGCCCGATAAATATTTGGCCAACATTTGGGTTGGTTTGCACCGAAAGTTGGCCAGGTTGTTAGCAAGTATGAAAATCAACAAGTTCTCTCCACACAGCATCAAGTTTTACTCTGGAACAAGCCACTTGAACTAATTGCATATGCCAAGTTGATCTGTCAAATGAATATGTTTGTGTTTCGAGTGGGACATCTTAAAGCTAACAATACTAACTTTAAGACAACTCTCATTTCATTGAAATCTTTAGGATAGTTATATAGTATAATATAGTTAGGTCTCGGATAAAAAATACACCAACCTCGAACAAGCCACATTTTGGCAGCTTGCGAGTTGTTTCTTCATCATATCAATGCAAAGTGTATTGGTTCAGAATATTTGATTATTTAATAAATACATTTAAATATTTAACACTTCGAATGACTAACCCTCTTTATATAACATAAACTCTCATTTGAACTTATCCTCATTATATATGACATATTTTTTCATATATAAACTAATTTCTTCATCCAATATCAATTTTTTTTCTAAATTTTCATTTTCAATTTTAAGTTTCTCTTGCGCTTTAGCTAAATTCCCATTTTCGCTCTATTCTAAATAGAATAGACTTTTAATTAGCAAAGGCTATAAACCATTTTTTCACCCAGCTAAAAGCTGTTAAATATTCTTTGCATAGGTAATTGGTTCTCTTTCCGCTCTGCTCATTTGCGATGCGTTAAAAAAAAAACAACGAAAAACAGAGAAGAATAGAAAATTCCCAAATGAATCTGCGACCAAGCCATATCATAACCAACAGAGTTCTCGCTGATTGTATGTGTGTGTTTTGGTGTTTGCTTTGATGGCCACATTCACTTCATGGCAAACACTCGGATTTCGCAGTCACGTTCGGGCTTTAAGCGGGCTTCGTGTATTCCGTGGTGTGCGCGAGTTTTGCAAAACGGATTTTTGGTGTACCACGCAAAGGTTGGGGTTAGTTCTGCTAACCTAACCATGGCTAAAGCAAATATAATACACACACCCACAGACACACGCACGTAAGCAGAGCGGAGTAGGATAATGGCATGTGCTTAAGCCAACACCCAAAGCCAAACAAAGCCCACCCACGGTTGAACTGTTTGTAAAATTTCAATGTGGTCGCTGTTTGGGGAACATATATATATATATATTCATATATATATATATACATATATATATATATATTGGGAGAGGGGGCGTTTACTTAATAAGCTTGGACTTACGTTATGGCGCTTTTTCTCACGTTCCGGCACCGAATGCCAGCTGAATTGTAAATTCCAATCGAAGCCGCCAACGTTGACCCCACTGGAGTCGCGATAGTGAAACTCTAAGGTCGTATCATCGATAACATCTATAACGGGACAGACGACTGTGGTCGAGTTTCGGGCAATGCGATCCAAAAGTGGCTCCAGCCAACCTGCAAAGGGAAAACAACAAATGGCTTTAGTTCCTGAGCAGAAAGCGAAAGAGAGAGAAGGATTGGCTTAAGTTTGATTAATAAATGGAAGGGCGCAAAAGAAAATGAGAAGATTTATATACGTAGAGTATCATATAACAAGATGGCGGACTGCGAAAAATATGAAGTGTATTAGTGTCGATGGAGAAAGAAATGAAAATGTTTCATGTGGAGAGTTTCGAGGATAAGTGAAAACTTGTGATTGATCGAATATAGAAAGAAAAGCATATTATATAAATATAAAGAGAATATAAATCAATAATTATAGTATAAATATATGCTAGCAATAGTATTTGTTAGGTTTCGGTAATATACATAACTGGAAAGCTAACCCTTTAAAATATTTGATAAAAAAATAAAATGTAATATAAGGTGGTTAAAGATCGAATAAAAAAGTTAAAATACTCCAAATACCAAAGTAAAATTATTCTATTCAATAATTTTACAGCCAGCGAGGTTTTTATGGTCATCTTAGTGCAACAAATAAAGTGGATTCATTTAGTAAAGAGAAGTTAAACTACTACGTATCTTCGAATATCATAAAAGAGCTATGTGTTCTATGATTTTGACTTGACTTTCATTTATAAATCACGCATGAAAACCAAAATGTAATATTTATTAGGTAACTTTCTCCCAGTGTAGTTTATGCTTTGTAAGAGTATCTGTTTGTAGTTTGATTTAATTGCTTTCGCCAGGCGCCTTTCGTGTCCAACTCGAACGCCTGGCCGTGCCATCCATCATCGGCGTTGAGGACAGCGACGACAACGTCAAAGTAAAATGGAAAGACCAAAAATTGTTTTCCTTCAACGACTTTCGCAAACACAAACACACTCACACACCCACACACTCACCCACACACGTTCTTTGAGTTTTTGAGAAAGTTTTTCTGCATGAAATTTTGTCAATACTATTTTTTGGCTCTCTTCATCTCTGGTTGCCTATGTGTCTCTTGCTCTTGGATTCGTCGACTTCGTTTGCAATAAACAAAATTGATTGTGTGCTGGGCCTTCTATCATTCGCCCTTAGACAAAATGAAATTTTGGCCAAAGAGAGAGACGAGTACAAAGCAATCAGCGCTATCAACGCTCGAGTGCGGCCCAAACAAAACTGAAGATTAAGTGATTTACTAGTTGGCTTTGTTTTATTGCCAGCATTGTTTTTGTTGCTGTTTTTGTCGCCGAATCTCATCTCTGGGCTATCAAATGTAACGGCACAATTGATAGCCACGTTTAAAGCACATTGAGGATTTGCAAAATGCGAAATGCGCCTTAGCCGAACAAGAATATTGTTTAGTTTAATGCCCTTGTTTTACGGCACTCACGTTGTTGCTTGGCAACAAATATTGATTGGACTTGAAGCCCGACTATTTTTCGAGTAAAGTCTGTGCGCCATTTGTGGCCTAATTAAATAATTAATTTGCCGTTAACACGGCCGAACCAATGGAAACAATGCCAACCATTTGCCAGTCAATTAGAACGGTTTTGCCAACGCTTTCCAAACATTGCATAAAACATAAGCTAACAATTAAGGGGGGCAAAATCAATTGCATACTTTTAGGCAGCGCAAACATTGTTGGGAACAGAAACGAATCAGAGAATTGAGCTGGAAACAAAGCGCATTTACGGCAAATGCTTGGATATACTAAATACATTTTGCTATTTAATATTTAAAAGCTAAACTCAAGCAATTAAACAAGCACTTTACTTCATGCTACTTGACTCAAAGCGAGGTCGAGAAACCATTGCACCAAAAGGTAAACACAAATATGATCGAGTCTATGGTTTGTATAGGGTATTAGAGAGCCTTCACTTACCCTCCGCGCACTCGCAATGCGAGTCCAGATAGGTAATCACTGGTGATTTGGCATATTTGGCGCCCAACAGGCGAGCGCGTATCAAACCCTCCCGTTGCGGTCCACGCACGATCTTCACCATGGAATAGGAAGCGAAATAGTCTTCCAGCTGCTTCTTGAGATGGGCTGCATGGGCAAAGAACAGATAGCTTTATTGGGAACTTGATATTATCAGACTATCAATACTCACGCATATCACTGTAGTCGTCCACCAGGATAATGTCACCAATCAGCTCTGGCGGCGATCGATCCAGCACGGAGTGAACCGTGCGTAGCAGCACGGACCACGCCTCGTTATGGAAGCAAATGATGACATCAGTTTTGGGCAGATTGCTCAGGTAGAGCGCGGAGTCCTTGCACCAGGCGTCGCGCGGATCGGGCAGCGAGCGATGCACGGATATTAAATCGGAAACGTATTGATTGAAGGCGTTCTTCGCCCAGCCATCGTCCACGGCCTTCTTCATGTCTGGCGGCATGTCCTTGGGCAGAATGACTGGCTTGCCCAGCTCTCCGGGATTATCCTCCAGATTAGCCAAGGGTGCATCCAAATAACTTTTATCTAGAACAAGAAGAAGACACGGAAAAAGATTCTGAGTGAAAAGTTGTTGCTAAATGTGCCTGAAAATTGCCAGGGTTTACTTTTGGTTGGGCGGACAGGGCGGCTGCTGCTTTGTTGTGCATGAAATTTACGACTGGCACAACATGCGACACTCGGCGAAGATAAATCGCAAATGCATTTGACATGAAAAGTTGTCATCATCAGCGTCGTGAATGAAAAATGCTTTAGCTTGCAAATCCGCTAGTCAAGCGCACAGTGAGACAAAAGCTATTAGAACTATTTGGCTTGTAAAATAGTTCGAAAGCAGGTTAAGCTAAGGAGTGTAAGGACTGTATAATTCTTAGACATCTGCCATTCACAGATGTCTAAGAATTATACAGTTACTGTGTCAAGTAGTGTTGTTATTATTATTATCTCAGATATGATTTGCAAAATAAAAAAAAGGAGTTGTGTTTATCAATTTCATATACTTTGGTATATGCTTTACATATTTTAAGTATTCATTAAAGTTAAAGATTTACATGATAATGCTAAAGTATAATACCATCATTGCGAAAATTAAAACAAAAATGGCCTAACATTAAACTGAAAATGGCAATTCATTTATTTGAATTGTTTTCGATTTATGTGAGTATATTATTTTTGAGGAAAAGAATTTCCAAAGTACATTTAATAAAGAATGAACACAAAATATATTATCAAAATAATATGCAAATATTGATCAAATGTAATTGATGATAATTGCTGATTAAATTGATCAACTTTTCGATGATTCTTGCACCAGTGTGCGACGGTGCGTATACGTGTTGTCTGTGTCATCTTGCACAAGCTCAATGAGTTCTTCTGCTTGGCGTGAGCGTTTCTCAGTATGTGTGTGTGTGGAGTTGCCGTGCTCACTGTGTGTGCATTATATTATCTTGTTATTTGCATTTGCATGGAAATATGATTCTGTTCCGGCTGCCAGTTGCTGCTTTTTATGAGATTTGTCAGCCAGAAGTGACACTTATTGCCGCTCATCGTGTGAGCTGTGTGAGTCGGCAAATGTGTGCCTGTGTGCGCGTGTGCCTGTGTGTGTGTGAGAGAGTGTGTGTCGCACAATGAAAAACATTTCAATTACCACAATCATTTCAATAAACATAAAAAGCTGGCTGCAAAATAAAAAGCGATAAAGCCAAAGCCCAGTCTAAGTAACACTTCGGTCCCGGACCCAAGGCCCGTCCAGGGCCGCTTCGTGTTAGCCACATAATGTTGGGGCAGTCGGAAAGGAGAGGCCAATCAGGCGGCGATAAATTTTTGGTCTCACAACAAAAGCCATTAAAAAGAAAGAAACTGGGCATAGAGCAAAAAAGGAGGGATTCGCACATAAATTTTATGATTTGTCGCAGTTACAACTTCATTGCGGGAAATGCAAGAGCTGGGCGGAAGGGAGTGGAACGAAGGGCGGGAGACGCAGGACCCCAGCAAGGACTAAGCTACACACTCGACTGTTTGTTGTAATGAACATTTTTGCATGCTGTGCGCGCACACGCATCATAATAAAAAACAATAAAACCGAAACGCAAAAGGAAGTTCTATGCAGCCGTACGGCTTGGAGGCGGGAGGAAGGGGGACGGGGGACGGGGGACGGGGCAGGAGTCGAAAGGAGGCCGAGGTAGCAACTGGAGGCCCAGCTCTTTGGGTTTTTATGTGTTTTATTGATTCACTTATTTATAGCGCAGCATGGAATATTAAAGCACGAACTCCGCCAGCGCATTGCTATTCAAATGTAGCCACCTGAGCACAATCCAATTATAGCACATCGGAATATGGAAACTCTTCGAAAACGATATGAAAACCATTTCAGATTGTACAGTGGAGTCTAGAACTGAACGAAGAGTCGACCTGAGAACAGAAGTCGTAAAACACACAAGGTCAGCGAAGAGTCTAGAGCAGTAAAAAGTCAGTTTATGGCAAGTTTATTCAAATTACCTTGAATTTTGGTTAGGAAAGGGTTTTACTGAGGACACAAATACTTGGCTAAGCTCCTATAGACTATAAAGAGGAACATAAGAAGATAATTAGGTTAACAAATTATTAAACTATCGAAGGCAGGCAAAGTGAATGAATAAATAAGAATAGTGTCTTTAATTATTTTTTTTTTTTTTTCATAAATTACATTTTCCGTTAGGCTCCATTCACATCCAGCTCAATTCTATCTATCTAAATCAATTTCAATTTCATCTTCCCCACACGAGTTCCGCTTAGCGAGCGGGCACTGTATAGGCAAATAAAATGCGAAGGCTGCGTATGTTTTAGCCATCTATATAATTTTCATATCTATCGGCAGTTTATGGACATAGCCAGAAGTCGAGGAGGGAGCCGAAGTATTGGAGGCGGTTGGGTAGGGAAAAGGATACAGCAGAGCAGGAGCGCTCCAGGGACACGCCTGAGCGTGACAGGAAGCTATAAAACGTCCGTTATGCGAGCTGCATGAGACAAAAGAGGGAGCGTCGCCGTGGGTGGAGCGGAACCAGACAAATGCCTGCGAGGTGCCTACACAAGCCTGACTCGGCTTGCTCCGACATAAAGCATAAAAGGAACATAATATGCTAAAGTAGCGTTATTTGCGCAATGTATAGCTGGGGAGCAAGCAGCTGAGAGCTGGGAGCTGGGAGCTGGGAACTGGGGAGGTGGTTTGCCCGGGGACACCAAACAAGGACAATAGACAGGAATGAAAGCACACACACACGCACTTAAATCAGCGTTATGTTATTATGAACAGCGCAAGGGGGATTAGCATTGATTAAAAACGGGGCAAAGCTGGACGCGCGCAATCAATCCAATGTGGCAGCAGCTGTTCCCAGGGGCGTTACGCTTGTTTCTCTTCGAGCGGATGGGCGTGGCATTTGCATTGTATGTACAAAATCATTATCGCTGCTAAATTGTAAAAAAATAACAAGTACAAGCAGCAAGCAGCCACCAGCCACCAGCCAGCAGTCACATAAGAGACACTAAACAGAGCAGGGCAAGGCGAAGGTGAAGGCAGACGAGGACCAGCCCAAGATCAAGATAGAGCGCGTATTAAAGACATGGCCAGCAGGCACTTTGACGGCGTCCCGACTATCTCACTGACTGACTGACCGGCTCACTGGCTGACTGGCTGACTGGGTGACTGGGCTCTCCTGTGGCTCTGGCTGGTTGATGCGTGCGCGCGATAAACGTCGTGTTGGCCACGTCTTTTGGTGGTAAGCGCCCCAAGGCCAGGCAATAAGTACAACAACACTAATTACCAGCTACGAACACACAGGGCACAAAGCAAGGCAGACAATGGGGCCGTGGTCGGTTAACAGGAACCAACAAACCAAAAACAGAAGATGCCCTCGACTCCAGACTCATATGCGTGGTCGAGTGTTGGTAAACGTTGTAGGCTTGCACACAATTTTGACGCCACGGGGCGACTGCTGCACGACAGGATCAGCAAATAGCAAGCCCACAGCAACAACAACAACAACAACAACAACAACAACAACAACAGCAACAATTGCAACTGCAACAACTTGTAGCTTTGCCACCTCTGTTGCTGATGAGGCTGCGCAAGAGATGCAAACATGATATGCGAAATTGCAAATACGTGCATTGTGTGGATCCGCCAGGCAATAAACCCATGCTCAAGCTCAGAGATGACAGAGCGCAAAGTTATGTACAAAAGAACACGACACGAGGGACGTTCAACTATGTATACCAGATACTAAAAGAGATTCGAAATGTCATAGAAAATGTTCGTTTCTAGTGTAACTTTTATCATTGTGAAAGCAGTGTAAAGAAATTCTATAGACTCCATACACGAGTTGAAACCTTTTCATTTATCTTAATTACAGTTTTTTGTGCATTCGTGAAAATATTTAAAATTTTAATTAAGAGATATATTAGTGACTCAACCCATATGTGCATTCTATAGAATTTGCATCCACATAACCAAACTGCTTTACAAACCTTTGATAGTTAGTAGTCAGTGCATCAATTATTGATCAATCAATCAATCAATCAATTAAGCTACAGCTCAAACATTGCAATATGCATTCATTCTAAGCATTTCTAATACAAGTCCGCACATGTAGACAAGTTTGTCTTGCAGCATTGTTTACCTCACCAATCAGTCAATACATTAGCAAATATTTATATATTGGCAGCTTAGCTTCGAGCCAATCGATCTTTCAATAAAATACTCTCTTGACTCATAAAACTGCATATTGTGACACGAAAGTGTATTTCTACTATCGCAAGCACGTCGTGATGAGTTAGGTGTATTCGTGTCACGATAG